>CM077789.1:29183039-29783039 GCA_039737535.1 Lagodon rhomboides
ATTTCACTGTTGATGTTTCTGAGAGATGTGAGCGCAGATTTTAATTGAATTTTTATCTCATTCTTGTCCTCTAAATGTCTCCGATTATCTGGATGGTCTGAAACTTAAATGGATTAATATCGATCACTGGCGCTACGAATTTAGTATTTGGCAGAAATGCTGTGCTTCATGTTTGACTCCTTGACTATTAATGATCCATCTTTCCTTATTTGACGACTGTGCTGCAGTTTATCTACTATATCTGTGTTGCGATCAGCCTGCCTGCCGGGTCATTGCTGACCGCTTACTGAGAAACTACTGCCTCTCAGTTTTAGCTCACTTTGAGGGACTGAAAATTGAAAAAATCTGTGAGCACATTTTTTTTATTTTGTAGAAAAACCACTAAATCACAGTGTGACTGTGGTGATTCACACAGGGACATTCATTGATGTGAAATGTTCTGGATTGTTGAAAAGCAACCCCCTTGAAAATACAACATAAGAAGTTTTTCCGTCGTCTGATTTATTTAGCCCTTAATCCTCTTTGACGGCTCTCATGTCGAGCCTGCCTCTCTCGCTCTGCGATCTGATCTATCCGACACGTCGTCACCTGTGTGTTTGGCTGCTGTTCCTCTCAGAGACACCTGATAGAGATGTATCTGAGCAGTCATCTCCGCGCCGCCTGGGGATTTGTCAGCCGAGACAGTCAGCTGCGCTCACTTTTACTCACTCTTCAGGGTTAAGCTTCACTTTTCTGCCGGCATGTTTCTTTTTTTTTTCCTTATCGCTGCCTGCGATTTCTAAATAAGATTCGGTTTCTCTGTATGTGACAATTGGAAGAACTCCTCGAGACCTTTTCCCCCTGCTCTAGATTTCAAAAGAAGAATCCGTCGGATCAGATTTTTATCACACCAGCTGGGGTTTTTGGCTGGAGAGAAGGCAAAGAAATAGTTGAAAGGGGGAGACAGTAAAAGGTTTTACGCAGCCGGTCGAGAGCAGTCAGTAGTCTTCGAGTAGAAAACAGCCTGATAACAGAGACTCTGTGTTTGTTGACATGACACATACAGAAAGGTCTCCGCGACCCTCATTAAACTGCGGTTACCGACCTTATCTCTGCTCTCAGTGGCACTTTAATCCCTCGTGCATGATGCTGCTTCACCTCCGTATTTTCCAACTGTACTCTGTAGCTGTCTTGTCACAATCAGGTTTCTGTTCAGAGCCGTTCATTAGCTACACTGTGCAAAGCTGCTGTTGATGCTAACTCACAACCGTTACAGTTAACTGTGAAGCCTGACATATTGACTATTGTGTTAATTCTTTAGAAAAATGATAGTAGCGTTTAATGGATGACCTGTAACCTTTCAGCCACCTCCGCCCCAAATAGATGTAAGAGCGCCGCTTAAAGGAAAACTAAACTTGGCTTAAATTTCCGTAGCTTTGGTCATCGGGCCTATGACATATAGTAGTGTTACTTTTGAAATGAACTTGTTACATTACAAGATTACTGCGATTAATAAGGAAACCAAGGCAGGAATGGGGGAGGACATGGAAACTCTGCACACTAACTCTACTGGCTAACAGGCTTAAAACCCAGAGCCTTCCTGCTGTGAGGCAACAGTGCTAACCACTGTACCACCATGCCACCCCAACACTATTATCATTAATAGAATTAATGATCAGATCTATGGGAAAAATAAAATGTCCATCAAATTCTTCTTGCCATCCCATCATAATTATTTAGTTTGAAATCTGTTTCCACACACTGAAATCTCACGTGTGTCATTTAAAACTGACAGCCAGCATTTTGTCATGCATGTAATGAATACTTCAAGTAATTAGGAGCAAGACAAACCACTGCTAATGTGCTGTGAGACGCCGTTACATCACCTCTGTGGGAAAGGAAACCTGTTAATCCCTCCTTAATAAGGTCGACTTGTTGGATCTTTGGTTTTTGCAGCGGCGGGCTGGATCAGAAGCCAGGCTGAAACTCTCCAATTATCTGTGTGTGTGTGTGTGTTTGTGTGTGTGTGTGTGTGTGTGTGTGTGTGTGTGTGTGTGTGTGTGTGTGTGTGTGTGTGTGTGTGTGTGTGCGAATGAGTCACTGCAGATAGCCACGTCTGGTATTTTGATCGGCTGCTAAGCAGAGTCCACAAAGTCACCATCCACACCACAAGACCTCGGCTCGTCTGGCTCCCAGAGAAAAGGCCAAAACAAATACCACAGAAATGTCACTGAGTTAGAGATGAGACCCCAGATATCTAATACACATCCACCCAAAAATGCACACGCACACACCCACCAAACTAACACGCTCAGAAACACACCCAGGCGCAGATTTCAGCAGAGACAACAGGGCTATTTGCATAATTAATAATTCACCTAATTTCCCGCTCTTGCCCGATTGTCTTTTGTGTCACCGTGATAAATCAGCCCAAATACACCACCAGGCTGCTTAATTATGGCACAAATTGCCCAATTAGGAAGCTGCTCTGCTCGAGGTTCCCGGCACTTCTTCAACCAGTTGATTTTTCAAGTTTGCTGTGGTGAGCAACAGCGACTCCACGCTTCGGAGTGGCATCCGTTCATTAACCTTCAAAATTCAGCCAGCAAAAGGGCGGTACTGTGCTCTGGTGAACATGTTGAGGGCAAAGTCACATTAATCTCAGTATAGATTCACGGAAGTTCTTTTCTACGAAGAAAGAAAGAAAAGTTTTTCTCAACCTTTTTGCTTTTTCGACATTCTCTGCGCAGATTTTAGGTAGAGAGTGCATTCGTTTATCCATTTTGCTGTTTGAGATTTGCATTCCTGTTTTTATGCGACATAGTGGTGTAGATTGCGAACTCTAATGGGGTTTGGACTATAAAAGCTTGCAAGTCTTGTTTTATAATAATAATAACAATGTTGAAAAGGGCAAAAGGGGCATTGCAGTCGTCGCAGTGATGAGCTAAGATCATCACGCTCGGGTGAAGCCCTCCAGGTCTCGGCTTTAACGCGTTAGCATGGATGAGGCCATTATGCTCTGAGTATACGTTTAAATTTTATTACAATAATGACTTCTTTTTGAGCCTTTTTGCTTTGTTACTCTTTCAGTCACTCTTTTTTTTCTCTTTCCAAAGTACAGCAGGCACGATCAAGGTCTATGAAGCCTTCACGTTTCATTATGATGATACTGAAAGAGCAAAAAGGTGGCACCGTCTTCAGAGTAAATGAGGTTGTTCGTTATACTCCGATGTAAACTGTCAGGCTGACCTGAAGCATGAATGAAGTGTGAAGCTCTTCTTCGAGCGAGAGCTGCCTTTTTGATTGTGCTGTGTGCAGTCATTTTTCCTCTTTTCCATGCCCCATGGTGACGCTTTGTGAGAGTCTGGTTTTATATTATAAATGGATTATACAGGGCACAGAATGTGTGTAAAGTATCGTCATCATCAGTTCATCTTGAATGTTAAATCTCACAGTGGGACAAGTGGGGAAAAAAAAAACAGAACAGTATGCACAAGATGATGGGTGATAGTCATGCACCCTTTAGGAAAAAGACCCTGAAACACTCTGTGGATTAATGCTGGGGGTCATCAGATCTGATGAATGCTCCGCCCGGTCGTGGAACGGAAAAGAAACATGAGGCTATTAACAGAGCCAGGATGTCAGAGATCTTAATGATCTGACTGTATTTTCTAATATGACACATCTTTCAACCTTGTCTCCACAGTAATAACTAACTGGCACTGATTTAAGGTTTATTATTGGAGATGCACCGTTTTTTTTCCCTTTCACAATAAGAGTCCTGGATACCAGTATACATAAATATTTAACAGGGCTATCTTAAGTGCACTTCGACCATTTCACTCACAGGTCGCTGAATAAAATAGCAGGTTAGACGAAGTGAAATATACTGCAGTTCGATTCAGTTTCAATTTAAAAAGCTCTGTTCGGTTACAGAGCACTTTATTTTGAGCGAGAGTGGGAGGAGGTGCTGCAAACAAGCGCAGGTCGGGAGAAAATGTAAGAGTTCGACCTTTTATGAACGTACAAATGTTTGTGTGTGTGGTCAGTTATAGCTCATTTAAAGAAAATCAGAATCAGCCGAAAAAAGTAATCGGCAGGTCAGTCCATTAAAAAGATCAGAAGACTAATTGGTGCGTCTCTATTTATTGATAGGATTTATTGATATACTGAATTATACAATATCATGATAAAAAAAATGTCTTTTATGTACCAATACTACTTGGATAGGTTTTGTAAATATAATGATTTCCATTAAAATAAATTCACTGCATTACATTAAAGTTACATAACGTATAGGACGTGAGTTAAATACGTCATGGAAGTTCAAATTACTCACTGTTGATTTTTTTGGTTTCACACTTGACACAAACAGCAGTCTTCTGGGAGAATGTCTGGGGCTGTTTGACCCATCCATCTACAGCAACCTGTTTTTTGGCGAGGGCGGGCTGGTTTTCAGGATTGTCATGCCACTCAGATTGCTTTCAGCATATGCGCAAAATGTTCAGTGTCAACAGTCCAGAATGTTTTTTAAGATTCCCAACAACATCCACTTCTGGTATTTGAAGCCAGATTCAAGGGGTTTTTTTTAAGTCATGTTGAGGCAACTCAAAGAACCTGATTCATTTTAGGGAGGAAAGTTTTTAATTAACAAGGGATGTGAAATCCTAATCCAAATTACTTGCATACAGAGGTAATTGTTCAAGGCGGGAAGTGTCCACACACACACACACACACACGCACTGATTTTGTCCTGCAACTCATGATATCAGCAAAGAGCTTTGGTGCCCCCTCAGGTAGTTATTATGCAGATTAGTGAATACAGTTCTGATTTCCTGTGTACGTACGCTAGTTCAGACGCGGAAACAATCGATTTAGACTCTGAACACAACAGTTTCCAGCCCCTTGGTCTCAGTCTTGTCACCATGTTGTCATCTGCAGTGCTTCATCTCTCCAGCAGCGTTGTTTTATCGTCGCACATTAGATTGAGTGCAGAGCTTAACTCGTAGCGTTCCCCCTCCTGAGGTTTATTATTGTCTTTTTCACTCCCTTTCTGTCCCAAACTTATTTCCTCCTCTTTACCTGCTCTGTGGGATCTTGCGCATCTCTTCACTGTTGGTCGCACACAGTCTCTCCCTGCCAGGAGAACTCTATTATTGACTCAGACTCGATTTCCCCCTGCATCCTCTTCCGCACAGAATATTTTTAGTTGTAATGGTATTACCTCCTCTGTCTCCTCCTCACACTGGGGTGTATCGCAGTTGTCAGCTGTGGTATTTTTTTTAAAAACTTTGTATTAAAAGTTTACCAGGCCTCTTACTGAACTTCCTGTCTCAAAGTCCCATAGAATATAGAGATCCATGAGGAAGTCTGTACTTGGCAGTCAGTCTAATCACAAATTTCTTTACCCCCCTTTTTAAGCTTGAGAGCTAAAATTTGGTCTCTTGCCTTTGGATTAAAACAAGCTTAAAAATAGTGATTATTTTCGTCACATTGAAACCCCAGAGAAATGGGCTGAGTGCCTGTTTTGTGTCTTAAGACACATTTAGAAGCGCTGCCAGGCTCCGATTCTGTTTTGCATCATATTCACATATTCTTGTCTTATTTTTATGACCTATTTTATTTTATCTTTCAGGATATTCTACGTGTCTCACGACTCCCAGGATCTGAAGATTTTCAGCTACATCGCCAGAGACGGACAGAGTAATGTCTTCCGCTGCAATGTCTTCAAGTCCAAGAAGAAGGTAAGGAAGAGAGCGGGACGGTTTGTAGAGCTTTGCCCTTTGAATATGAATGCAGAGCCTGAATTAATGCCCCATTCAGACAGAATCCATTCCATGCCTCACTTCTATCATGCAATGTCCCAGCCATTAAAACCAGGAAAAGAAAAATCCTATGTCATATCACGACAACCATATTGAAAATCTAAGACAATATATCGTCTCGTATCGCGATAATGATAAAATATCGAAATATTGCCCCGCCATACAGCCAACAGATCAGGCTGTGATCGGTTGCTTCAGCGTTTGAAGAGAAATATTATTCTTTGTTGTCCAATTACACTGATTTACAGCTCAAGAAATGTATTGTATGTTTTATTATATTCAAGCACATATTTAGATCTTCAGAGTTTCTAACGTAGTACCAAATTCTGCGTTTTCAGGTTTTCTCATGCCAGTGCACCAGAAAGGGGCAGCTAGACTGCTCTCCTGCTAGAAAAAGATATTAAATTCACATACATACATCACGCTAATGTTTGAGTTTAGACTACATTATTAGAAAATAAAATGAAAATGTCATAGGTACCTGAAGCGTGAACCGGTAAGCTAAATTAGATCGCCAAACGTACTGATGCGTACTGACGAAGTGCCGGAGGTGTGAGAAGGAAAACACTCGACTTGACGTGTTTGTTTTGATTTCATTGTATGAATGGATTTGTGTTTTGCGCACGAACCGCAATCACCAACTCGTCCGACTTTGTTTCTGTGTAACGGCAAGATGGAAAAAAGGTAGCCGCTAAGTGTTTCATTTCCAATGTTCTCACAGTCTGTTGGCCGTGCAGTGTTTAAAGCAATTCCTCCTCCTCTCTTAAGTCATCTCACTGTCTGGGCCACATCCTGACAACCTCCAATAAAGAGACACGCGGCTGTCAAGCAGCAATAATTCCTCCTGGCACCACAGGCTTGTCATTGTGGAGGTTTGGGGGACATGTTGGAAACGCGTTCGGGGTGGACGCGTCGCTGCAGAGAAAGTCTGAAAAAGATTTCAGCAGCGAGAGAATGTGATCCCGGTTTTCCACTTTAGCTGCCAGTTCGCAGGATATGATGGCGCAGTCCAGGGGTTAGCTGTGTGAAGCACACACTGCCTCATTATCTCTCACAGACAGATTGACACATGAGACACAGACACACACACACACACACACACTGACACACACACTCTCTGTTCAGAAGACAAAATGGAAAGTGACACATACCAAAATTCTCTGAGGCAACTGTGACCCTGCGGCCATTAGGGTGTAAACCAGTGTGTGTGTGTGTGTGAGTGTGTGTGTGTATAGAGTATAGAGTATTTTTCAGCATTGTGGAGATTATGGGCAGTACTCTTGTTTTCATAATGGAGAACAGGTTTATGTCTCACAGTTGCACTTTATTTATTACTGTCTACATCTGGATATTAGCTTGTGAATATTCTCATTCATCCAGGTCATAGTTATCTCAAGGAAATTGAATCGAAAGCAACTGGATTTTGGTGAGGGCGGACTAGTCTCAGCCTAGTCAAGGGAGCAGGAACTGATGAAGCCTCTCGGATGAGAGGTGAAACGTCTTCAAGACAAAAAAACCAAATCCAGTTGCTTTCGATTCAATTTCCTTGAGACATCTGGATATTATTTCTGAGCATTTATAAGTTTGTCATCACAGCTAAAAATACACAGTTTATGATGACACACCCAGCTTGAAAGCACCTACTTTGGTTATTAACAGTAATTACAGAAAGTTTGTTTTTAGACATTACTTCTTTTTTCTTCTGATTGACAGAAGGCAGCAGCCTGCACAGTGAAAATAGCAGTAGCAGAACAACGTGAACAAAGTGGACAAAAGTTTACTGGATCTTATTTGGTCACTGAGGGGCGCCACACGAGCTGCGACAACCTACCGACAACATGAGCTGCAGTTGTGTTTGTGCCCACCTGTTTAATTGAAGTCCAGTATTGCCTTTCTTTTTACCTTTGTGTCCAACACCAGAGTCACGTGAGCTGACAGGTGGAGATGGCATGCTAGACGCCAGATCGGCTCCCCTTAATTCATGATTTATCTTAGTTTTACCAAGTGAAAACTAATACAACCGTTGGTTCTCGGTAATGTACTGAAAAAACTCTTGGTTATGACTAGAACCCAACGAAATACCAGACGCAACAAGGAGAAAAACCTTTGTGTCCAACACCATCGTCTGAGAAAAAAACATCTAGCTATTAATCTTTTATGTACTGCTATCTCCTTCTGTTTATCAGTTTGTTCATTCTTCACCAAGTCGCTAACTTTGTCCGTTGTTTGGTGCTGATCAGGTAGTGAAAGGTTTTATCTATATATATCCGGCGATAGCGCCATTATGTTTTTGGATGAGTCCACCTGGACTCAACAATTTACATGATAAGTGTGGCATCAAATTCTACACAAATGTCTAATAGGGTAAAAGAAGTTCTGTCATTTTATATGCAAAAGGTAAAAGGTTAACTTCACTCTGACTCAGAATATTCAGCCAAAAAAAAAAAGTCCTGGCCATTATGAAATACCACAGCTCAGGAAGACCTATAATTGACAGCGTACATGAACATTTTTACTGCTTTCTTGTAATGGAAAATTCCTTGCGCTGAGCTTTTTTATACAGATGAAATCAGACTGTTAATGAATTGCATACCACACTTTATCTAACATGTTGGAAGCTATTTCATTGAGTGGCCTGTTATTGAAAAGGTCCAAGTGAATTAAGTTCCTCCTGATAAGCATTTGTGCAGTGAATACTGCCACCTCCGGGACTCTTATTGTGATGGGCATGAACAGACAGTCTTAGTACAGACACAATCCATGAGCCTGAGCTGCAATATTTTGACTTTTCAACAAGAAAACTAGTGCAACAGATCGATATGACAGATATATCTGAAGTGTAAAAATAATGTCAGATTTAAGTTCACTAACAGCGGCTGTAAAACCAGTAGAAACACGTAGAGAAACCACATTACTATCCTTTAAACAGCTGAAGACGGTTCAGTAAGTATTCCTTGGACAAGGTTTACACAAAGAGTGTGAAAACGCGATAAGAGAATGAAACACTCCTGGAATAATAAAAAAAGATATGGGCATATACATATCAAACATGCAATAAAGATGTCATCCGATCAGTGTATGGTTTTGGGAGAGTGTGTTTTGACGTGTAGCAGGTGGCGAGTGTAAGATGAAGTAGAAGATTAAGCGGACTTTATTCCCCTCTTAACTACCGGCGGTGAAAGAACGGCTCGGCTTTAAATCATGGCGACATAAAAAGGCTTTAGTGGCCCATCAGGTCCGACGCTGAGACTTGCCGTGGGTCTCTCTCCCCCGATCTCCCTCATGCTTGCTCTTCCCTTTCTTCCTCTGATAGGCAGTTTAAAGGGGGCTAATGAATGACCTGGCCTCTATTATGTAGAATTGAAGTGAGCGTGATCGAGCGGAGACCAGGGAGTGCTCATGTGAATACTGAATGCCGCTGCGGCTGAGAGGTCAGTGCGCCAGTCTGTGATTGTGTTTGTTTACAAGCCTCTAAAATGATTGTATTTATGGTGTTTTCTCTGATGGTTATTCAGTTATAGGTGCGAAATAACCATCTGAGTGAAGGCTGAGGGCAGAAGTAGGCAACTGACTACTGTCCCATTGCCAGTAGAGTAGTTCTTTTACTTATCTGGTTTGTCAACAGCATGACAGGTGTACTGGACCTTCTTCATATTACAGCAATTACTTGTGTGTCTTAAGCTACATAGGTACGTTTTGTACGTAACTTTAGTTAATGATGTTACTAAGTTAAAATAAGTCATCGTTCACTTTTGGTTTTACACGGGACACCGACAGCAGTCTTCTGGGTGAAAGTCCTTTGTTCGTTTATTCCCATCCTTGTCCCTTTGCACACCACCAGAGGTTGTTGCCTGACAATGAATGTAAATATGGGTAGTAATAAGCTGCTCGCAGACGAACTGTACACCTGTTTATCTGGGGAGACGTGCTGATTTGTATACAAGAAATATCTAAATCTAGTGGGCAGATTGCCATGAAGCCTTTGGATGATTTCCATGAGGTTTCATTGACCCTTACTGAAGGTCAGTCAATCTCTCGACCATATCATGTGTTAGTATCATTACAGCCTTCGTCCAATCGTTATACTCAGTCTTCACCAATGAGGCAGCTACACATTAAAATGCCAAGCGTGAAGAGAGATGCATGAAGATAATAAAGACAGCACATAAAAACCTGGTTACGGTCGCTTGAGCCTGATAATGGACTACAGCACAACACATCCCATCGCTGCTGTTAAAAAACAAACCTTGCAGCTGGCAGCTGTACTGTTTTATGTTGTTGTTTTTATTGTTATTACACTGATGAGCCACATGATGACTTTTTTTAGTGATGGAAATTATCCCAAAGCACGTAACGCCCATAAGTACAACCTCAGTGGGTTAAAACAACACATTTTGGTCCTTTTTTTTAAAATTATCTAATGTTTATGATGGATGACGACACATCTGCTGTCCACAGCTGGCTGATGAGACGGAGAGAGCGTTGTGGTTACTGTGTCAAATGTTAATTGAGATCTCTCTCTCTGTGAATAGACGCCCTCCAACCATATGCTGCCATTCAGCGGCGGCTAATGGCTTCACCTCGTTCAGCCTTTGACGAGGACAAGTTGAAATCTTCTGCCCTCAATGATGATTAAAAAGAGCAAATAATGATGAACTGTGTCATGGATGATTATCTAAAAATCTTTGCTCATTAAAAAGCACTGGGTGAGCTTCAGCATAAACAAAGCCTGTATCAAGTAGTATATCGTTGTTTTAAATAATGTTTTAAAGAAGTTTGGTCATTTTACATCGTACCCTGGGCAGTGTTTTAGTAGAGTCGGCCTGGATAAAAGTCCTGAATATGACCACGGATCAATGGTTACATCATTGACATTGAGGAGTACTTACTTAAAATGACATACGGCTCTTTCCAGACATATCAGTGAAAGGACTCACATCATTCTCGACACAGCTTGGTTAAGATAATTGGATTTAATAGCCTTTCAGCACTTTGTATTGAATATCCATATCTCAGTGAAATGATCCTCCTGTCCGGAGCTTTTTTTTTGTCACACTCTCCTTTCTTCACTCTCGGTCTAATTTAGGTTTTTCCTCTCTGTCAAGGTTGAATTGCCTTTATGGCAGAGGCAGAAATCAAGCACAGTTGAGGAAGCCATTGTATACATAGTGTAGTTACCCAGTTCGTCCTGAAAGTGATCATAGGTTAGCTGGCCAACCCAATCTGATTGATCCTCCACTGATTCATCCTCACCTCCATCTGCTCTTCTCTGTTGACCCAACTTTAACTGCCCTGTCCTCAAAATAGCCATGGCATGGAGCCCTGCATTAGTGTATGACTCTTTGCTTCTTTCAAGATAATACATATCAGTGTTGTGATATATTGAGCGTTCGATGTCAGCACTGGGATTTAAACACGGAAAAAAGTCGGTAATGCTCCCCTGTCATGGGTCAATTTGTGAAACAAGATAAAGGTTAGTTTGTACAGCAGATGAACTACCACATAGTCTTCATCTCTGCGTCTCTATTTACAACACCTCCTGTAAACTGTGGTTTTGTGAAACTTGCCCAACTATACCTTTGGTTGTTTTAATGGATGTCTGGTCTGACATCTGTGTCTTTGTCCAAACCATCTCGTCTGAGGAGGAGGGGCAGGTTAAGTCTGGCATTTAGGGCCACAGCAGGACACACCTTTTGAGGCTGCATCCTTATTCAGCCTTTAAAGTGGGGCATAACTCAACCTGCTGTCTGCTCAGTCCACTGTGAAGCTGCACCTGAACCCTGTCTATGATAACAATAGACAAACATCATTTTCTGCTCTTCCTGTCCCTATGCAGGGTACAGTTTGGATAAGCTGATTGTCTACTGCAGAGCTACTAAACATATACTTCCACACTTATGCTCCCATTACACTAATGGGTAATTTATATCCCTGGGTCCTCCTTACTTGCATGTCTTATAGGCATGTCACGATTTAGATATTAAATCATATATCGATCCAAATGAGCCTTCAGAATTGGAGATCCAAAATCATTAAATTAATAACTGAATCAAATCATGATCTTTAAAATAAAAAAAATATATCAAATTGTGGATTTAGAGAATTGTAACACCCCTATTATCTGTCATTTGCGAAGGACACAGAAGCATCCAGAGGATACCCATCTAAGGCTTATCTAGCCAATGGATCAACCTTTCACTCAGATGTTCTTGCATTGGGTTGACATTGCTGACAACTGAGTAGCCATACCACTCTGTCTGGAAAACCAGACAGCCATAGAACTGTTGGAACAAAAGGAGTGGCTGCTACGTTGTCTAAGCCGGTCATTTTCACATTGCAACTAAATGAACGTCTTAAACTTGAAGTTTAAAAAGTTTTCCGAAGGCACAACCTTGATTTCTTTTACATCAGTTCATTTGATGCTACCTGCCAAAATGTCTATTAGTTTATCTGAATGGGTCATTACCCTCCTCGGCAATGCAGATGGATGATTGTGTGATGGTGTCTGGAAGGAAATTGATTAAATGATAGTGACTAACCCAGGGAGGGAGGAAGATGTAAAGATTGGAAGTTGGACAGAAAAGGAGAGAAAGTCAAAGAGAGAAATAGAAACTTAAATTTGATTTGGTACTTCTAAGTTCTCAGAGCTTTAAACAGCCACAGACCCAAGTCCGAATCTCGCTGAGTTTAAATGTGTGACAATCTAATCAAATAAAGTGAACAAGTCTTAAGAATTTGATCAATCATTCGATACTTGACAGTGATTTATACTCAGCGCTGCAGACACTTTTCCACTTGCGCCGCAGAAAATATGAAAGTTTGATACCCAGCTGTACCTCGGTGTTGTGGTGGGTGAATGTGTGTGTTTTTATGATGTACCTATGCTGTGCGCACCGCCTGGAAAGCGAGCTAATGGTTCAGAAGAGTCAGCGAGGCATCGCGACTGCATTTCATCACACTCCACTTACTTCATGCTCTCGCACTCAAACACGCTCCCAGTCGCACAGAAACCTGTTCACTGATTCGTTTTTGTCTGGTAATGTTCGTCTGCAGCGGGCTCACACACTCTCGGCCTCAGCAATTTGTTTTTTCTTCTGGCTGTCCCGCTAATTTCCTCGAGGCAATCCAAGTGTTTGATGGACATCGGGCCGGGCTGCGCCCTAGTGATTAGAGTAGTTAGCTGGTGGTCAGGGAGTTCGCTGGAACAACTCCCTAAATATAACTCTTCTGTTCTACACTACAAATATCTTGTCTGCACTGAGTGATGGATTTGCGAGTTGTGAGAGGATGTAAACACAGAATGAATGAGCCCATCAGCATAGGAAAGAGAACATAAGAAAGGCTTTAATTAGAGGTAACTCCCCTGTCATCCTCTCATTGTGTACCCTGCTTTTGCCTAAATTGCTTTATATTCCCTTCTGACGCTTCTATTTGCTCATGCCCAAACTTCCAAGAGGACAGTGGAAACGCTGCTAAACCTCTGTGGGTAATCTGAGATAAATAATGCATCGTGCTTTTGACTATGCCCGCTAAAGGAAACTATTCCACTAGCTCACTGGCAGCTTGATATATAAAAAGAGAGAAGAGAGAGAGATATAAAGACAGAGATACAGAGGTGGAACATTTATTCAGTTGAGGTGACAGAGAGCAGAAATGATGGGCAGAACGACAGAGACACAGACAGAGACCTAGACGGAGACAGTGACAAATGTCCAACTTAAGAACTATTTCATGTCATTGCAGCTGGATATGTACGGCCTTTGCATTTGAGTGACAAATCTCCTCGCAGTCTTGTCAGCTGCCAAAAATTGGAGATCCACTGAAGAATTGGCTCAGGGCATGAAATGTTTAGATACAGGAACACTGTCCCGATAAAAAAGTAAGGTAACTGAAAAAGATTAGTGTCTTGGAAGGGACTGTCCATTCGACAAACGTATAAATAACTCTGAGGACTCTGACAAGGCACATTTGTAAAGGATTAATGAGAGTAGTTGCCAATAAGTCGTATACCAAACAGCCAAACAGGCTCTTTGGCATCTAGAACGACTCATAAGACTGCTCGAAAAATAACACTTAACGAGCATTTTATGCTTATGGTTTATTGGTGAATAGACACCAGTGGTTCTTTTTAATTTTCATTCTAAATATTGCCAGGTCAGCAATATAAATACAGCCTTGAAATTAGAGAGTAATCAGTGTTGTTCATTCACCATTCAAATGAGTGAAATGACTGTGTTTTGTCCTACAATGCATTTGTCTTTCTGAAGACAACCTAAGAGGTTTTGTCATAGTAACAGAAAGTCGAGCTACTTCCAACTCATCATCATACCTAAACAACCCAATCAGCTGCCAGTGACAACAAAGCAACCTATACCACCATTAACAAAACAGCAAGACTGTTGCAGAGTACCAGCGACAGCTGTACCAGACCTTCATCGTACACTTACAGTTTGTTTGGGTTTAGGTACTCAAACTCCCTTATTAGGTTTCGTACAACATCTTGATTTGGGTTCAAATAACTAGGGTTACCACTCACGAATGTGCTTGATGTAACTTCACTACGTCCGTAAATGTAAAATACCCACCACTGACGATACACTTAAATATGGGTCGTAATAAGTAGACTTGGGCTAGTATTAGATATTATTATCAAATGTCATGATATTTGCTATCATATGCAATAAATTTCACAATATAAAATATCGAATAGTTGTTCTGGTTTCTTTGGACTTTTATTTTGAAAATAAAATGCATGCAGAGCTGTCCCGGCAGTGGAGGCAACACACATCGATATTTGGAAAGTTAGCAAGATTGGGAAGAGCAATGATTTAATGGTCTCTCACAGTATTTGGGCAGGACAATATCATGATGTAAAGCCTAGTAATAAGCTGTGGCCATGCTGGCTATTTTCTCTTTTAGTACCCAAAGAGGACAGTATTTATGGCACCAAGGGGTCAAAAGTATGGGGAGAGTGTAAACACGGGTCTTTTTAAGTGTTTAATCAAATGATTATTGTTGGTGTTTATCTCGTGAAGACGGTTTCACAGTTGCCCCATACGATTATAGATTAACTGCTTTGCCACAAAGTTGTCCTTATTCAGTTCAAAAGTGATGGTCAAAGAGAGCAAAGAGAGAAACTGTGCCCAAGATCAAGCACACTATCTCACAGATATTATCACAGGTAAGGAATGTGGGTTTGTAATCAGTGTCTCTGATCTAATTTTCCAGTCACATAAAGAACGTAACCAAAGCGGTCCTCTGTAATTTAAAGGCCATCGCAAAGGTCAAAGCTTTCTGTGTCCCAGAAAACAGCTTTGGTGTGCTTTTTATTACAATTTGGCCTAAATAATACATTGCTCTCCAGTTTCTTCAATAGTCTCTACTTCAAGTATATAAAAACCTACAGAACGCTGCTGGCAGATTTAACTGGAACAAAGCGCTGAGCCTTACATCGCTGCTGTTCTTAAGACGGCGCACAAGCTTCAAGGTGTTCTTAGGATTGATTTTTAAGATCTCGATATTATGAATATATTCTCACACTAGCACTTGTCTGTATAGTTGATACGTTCCAAATACTGAACATGTGCCTGACCTCTGTAGTGTCATTAGATTCACAGACTCCCTGCTGTTCCACAGATTAAAGACTGGTGAGGCTTTGGACCCAAAACGTTAAAAAAGAAAAGACTCCACTGCTACACCCCTAACACTTCATTCTTCTGTTCAGTGGTAGAATATTAATTGAATCAATTTTTAAAACTTTCCCGCTGTGTAGTGCATTGATTCAGTATTTTTCAGCAATATTCTCCGGGTGAATTTGATCTCTGAATCTTGAATCACCTTTTTTCATCAATCCAAGTGGGTCTGACAGGTGTTTTTCCAGCTGGAGAAACAATCAATGGTACATTTCTTTGATCCACTGTACCAATTCTGAGTTATCTGCTATGAGGTTATTGAGCAGTTACATTTTGGATGTTTTTTTACTGTGATTCAATCAAGTCTTCAAACGGACAAACTGAGAAAGAGACTCAAGTACACATCACCAAAGAAAGGAAAGAGACTCTCTGCAAAGCATCCATCGTGTTTGATTGTGTGTTTTCCAATCAGTCTCTGTACGAGTCCGTGGAGCTTGAGCCTTCGGTGTGTTCACTGTTTTCAACAGCACCAGCATCTGCTCTCATTGTCCTGTATAACTGCCTCTGGGAACATCCTCAGAGGCAAAAAACACGTGTTTGCTGTCGGGCTGAGGGCCAGCACGGGGTGAAAAGACATGAATAGAGGGTCCGCAGAGGAGGACGAGGCAGGGAAGTGATTGATGGATGATGGAGGAGAGAAACTGAACGGAGGGTCTGAGAAGGAAGAACACAGGGAGAGACGAGAGTAAAGTATAGAGGGGCTGCTACAAAATAGAGTTACCTGCAGGGGTATGGCCAGTTTATCTGCATGTGGGGATCTCTCACCGATCTCAGTGCCGCAAGTGCAAAATAAAGGTTAGCCACCACTTTTACCACCATTCTTCTGTAGTTTTGATATTGTATATCTCTCAGTTTGATCTCTTGACGGCTCTTTCAGTTAACAGAAGCCTTTTTTGCTGTTTCTTCTTTCTTCTTCTTCTGCAATCTTCTCTTCAAGTGACAATAATCAATTTCACATTTTCTCAATGCTGGTAAAACATCTCGCCTTAAAAACTGTTTCAGGATATCAACACTTGTAGCTGGAGAGAAGACAAATGATGGGTTAAGTTGCAATCTGTCTTTCTAATTTAAATGATATCTGGGCGTATGAACTTATGTTGCTCGTTTGAACACAGCTACTAATGTCAGTGTTTCTTTGGTTGCTTGATTACATTACAACTACATTTCAACCAGAGCTGGCAAGTAACAAAGTACAAATACTTTACTTCTGACAACTTTTGACTTTTCCTTCCTACATTTCAACACAAATATCTGTACTTTCTCCTCCTTACATTTTCAAAACGGGCTTGTTACTTTAGTTTGAATGCATTTGAGGGGAATTACAGGTTACCTTTATTTTGAGTCATTTTACGCCGCCTTCCCAACATCTCAAGGCGGTAAGATCACACGCAGCAGACGTAGCGTGACGAGCTAGCTTTACCAACCCAAAATGTGGCTATTTGACATTGTGGGAATGAGAGTCAACAATCAGCTGTCTTTGTGGTGTGTTTAGGGACAGCTGGGACAAATCCTACTGACTCGACCTTTAAGTTTAATAGTCTTTGAATGAGATTAATATGACGTGAACTTCAATTAGCTGGGACCAGAAGTGGCGGGTAGAAATGTCTATATTTTATTTAAAGAAGTTGATTCAGTACTTCTACTTTTACCAGAGAGTTACTTTTTACACACATATCTCTACTTGTACTTGAGTAAAGAATGCATGTACTTTTGCCACCTCTGATTCCAACAGTGAAGAGTTAAAAGAAACTTCAGAAACACAACACCGACATTCAGTAAGTCTATTATCACGCAAAAAGTGACAACCCTGTTGACAAATCAACAGACTGCAGTGTTTCTAGCTCTAGGTTGAACATGTTCTATTGCTACCACCCACAACTTCTGCTGATAGAAACGTGAAAATAATTGTTGTGTAATAGATTGAACTGAACTGAACTGCTGGGCGGATAGCAGCTTCTGCGGGAGTAGACTTCAGACTGCACCAGAGTGGATAGAGGGCACAAGAGAGGATCTTGCCCTCTGGCAGGGTCTTGATTCTGTTGTGGCTTTTAGGCCACGCTGCATCTGTTCTGCTCATTCGGCTGAGGAAGAGTGGTGTTCGGGGGGCTAGGCCTCAGTGCTTTAAAATGAAATCTCTTCTGCCTCTGCACCTCTCTACTGTGGCAAGTCAGAAAAGAGAGAGCAGATAGCTGACAGAAGTCAGAAGATGAAGATGGTTTCACTTGACCTGCCTTTTCAGGGCAGGGCGGAAAGAGTACAAGGGGAGATAAGCAGACACAGCCACGTCTTTGCACCTGAGGACAAAGGAAAAATCCAGGCAGAGATGGAAAATACGTTGAGAGTTTGGACAGTGAACACAGATAATCTCTTCTATGAGAGATTTATTGCGTAATATCTTTGTGAGATGGAATTATTAACTGTGACCTTTAAATATCATTTTAAATTCCCTACCTAGTGTGCCTTTTTGATACAAAACACACATGTCTCCAGGGCTAATCTGCATCTAGTCTGCACCTGACACTTGTGGAAAAAAGCTCAGTACATCTGGACAATATTTCATGGAAAAAGAAACAGCACAAGAGATATGATTTTACCTCTCTGGTTTGTTTGGAATGCGCAGGTGCAGGATTGCGAAAGAAAAGAGCGCCATCTACAGAAACTAAAACATAGGAAAGACAGAATCACAGGAATGAATCAAATGTTTTGGTCTCAAACACGGCCCGGGAATCAGTTCTTCCAACCAAATGACGACACAAAAGTGGTACAAATCGTGCTCTGAGAATAACTGCATGTCTTTCTTTCTCCGTCCCTCCCAACCCACAGAGTCAGGCCATGCGTATTGTCCGGACGGTGGGCCAGGCGTTCGAAGTGTGTCACAAACTGAGTCTGCAGCACACACAGCAGAACGCAGACGGACAGGAGGACTGCCACAGCGAGAAGAACGGCAATGAATCCTCCGTCGCAGGTACACAAACACACACACAGCATGCTCCCGCTCTAAAACTTAACATCCCATTCTTAGCGGCGAGCATTGTGGGTAAGTGTTTAGCACTGCTGCACCTGAGTTGTTTAAACTCATGGTAGTTCGCTGTTGGTTTCACTTCTTTGTGACAGAGCATGAGTCAGAAGAGCTACAGAGAGTGGAGTGAATGTGTCATGTCAGAGTGCTGCAGTTTAATCAGTTGTGTATCTGTTGCAGCCTTGTAGAAGCTCCTTGAAGGTTCATGAAGTGAAAGTCAGTGACAAATGAAGAGAATAAAAAGCAGCTACAAAGTGCCTCCCAGGGGAGCTATTTTTATTCTTCATTTGTTGTTATACCTTTTATCCAGAGCTGTTCTGGTAATCCTTGAGCATCACTGAGCACTGAGAGGCATGTCAGGAGGTCAGTACATATTTCTGTCACACAGATCAGAAGAAATATTGTGTTTCCAAAGGTGATTCATCAGAAGTAAACCCAACAGACAAAACGTTTTAGGGCGAGGACAACGACTGAGAACATGAACAGATGGGCAGACGTGTGGGCGGAGTCGACGTAGAGTTGATGTTCAGAGTTCAGTGCGCCGTGGCAGCGAGTGTGCCGATGGAAGAGGCGGAGGATTTATCTGGGTGGAGCTGTAGAAATGTTGTCTAAAATACAGTGTCAGAGAGTTTTCACGATGTTTTGTTAAACACCCTTGGCTGTGTGTTCAAATCAATGCAATTTTTAAATGATAATATAAGTAAAACATGACACAGCATTGGTTATCTCAATGCTGACACTGTGTTGGAATTCACCCTTTTTCTTTCACAGTATTTTTCATTCAAAAAATTAACATGTAAGTATTGCAACTTTGAAAGTTATGATTTAAAATGAGATTTGTCTTTGTACTACAATACCATTCTTTTTGTTTTAACTCTGCCTTTTTCATTATTCAGCAAAGATATCTAAACCTTTCTCTTTCTCTCTCTCCCTTTGGTTTTGTTAAGTTTTAATTACAGATTTATGAATTACGAATGGCTGCAGCTTTAAAAAAAAGAAACCATATATATATTCATTGCTGTAGTGTTCCTTTGAAAGGGCAATTTGTAAGAAATGGCCTGCGTTTTTGTTTTAAATGTTTACAAAATGAACTGACATCATCATCAGAAGCTGAAGAAACAACAGTGTTGACATTATATCAAAGATGTCAATGTTCTGTGTCGCAGAGATGTCTACTGAAGTAGGCATGCTAACCAGCTAGCCCGAAACACAACAAACCGAAATTGAGACGAGCCTTATTAGCTCATCATCAGATATCAAACTCGACATAGACAAAGTGAAACTCACTCAAACAGTCTTGGTTTGTCTTTCCACATTCACCTCTGGTTTGGCTGAAATAAATCCTCAGTTTCCTCCGTTTCACCGCTCTTTTTTCTCTCATCCCCCAAGTCATGGTCCTGATCAGAGCTGCTGTAAATCACCTCTGTACTTTATCCCCTGTCTTCAAACTGACCCCCGTCGGTCTCAGAGGCCGTGTTCAATCCCAGTTCAGTGTCCAGCAGTGTTCACTCAGAGGCAACTGAGCCCAGTTGGCAGTGGTGACTCCCCCCGGGTTCCGAGGTGTTCATGGTCATGGCATGCTCCAGTCACCTAATCCGGCCACTTACTGTAGCTGCCCACTAACTGAGCTAAGTTGTAAACAGCAGCTAGTCCTATATTTTCGGAGCAAATTTAGATAAACAAACCAGGATAGAATGTTTTTTAGGTCATGGAATAAAGAATATCAAACTGTATCATCAAGGACACGGTGGAAATTGGATATAAAGTCCAAAAATAATGCAAGATCTGAAATCTTGGCAGCGCATTTTCCCAGTGTACACAAACACCTACACACTTCTAACACAGTCATGTGTCTTCAGATGGCACAAACAGATTGTACTGCACACACACACATATACACACTCCTGCCTGCATTATGCCCAAGTTGGCAGGCGGGGAGAGGGCGATGCTGGAGTGAATGTCACGGATGAGTCAACCCAAAGAAAGAAGGCACCGCACAACAACACTGGTGGGCTGAGCTACTTTTATCTGTGGCCTCGTGCCTGGACAGGATGGGCTCCGCTGCAGCCCGGGGACACGTGGCTCCGAGTGGGGTCTGAGAGGACAGACATGGGGATTCAGCAGTTGGAAGAGTCCCTGATCCGAGCCCTTTCACAGCATCGTTCCAGTCATTACAGCAGCCGGGCCTGGTCACCCTCCCCACCAGGCTGGGGTGCGTTATCTCCACATCCTCCTTCAGCCCTTCAGAGGCTAGCTCTCTTTCACATGCTGATGAGCCCAGAGATCACCCACGCTCTATAACTGTACATTCGCACAGAGTGAAAGGACCCCACATGCATACAAACTCGGGCCTGCACACACACCCTCACACAATCGCTGTCATGGTGCGTTAAGCAACACAAGAGCCGTCACGCGCAGCCAATGAGCTTATCTGGAGAACTAATTATCATGGAAATAAAAGGAGAAGGGATGGAAGAGTGGGAGATGGCGGATTACAGAACCAGAAAGCTGGAAGAAAGCATGGATAGTGTATAGGGAGGAGGGAGAAGAAGAGATGGATATTAGAGGGAAAAGGCATTTGGGTTTGTGGAGGATGAGAGGAGCAAGAAAAGATGAAACGCAGACGAGAATTAGAGAGGATGGAGAACTGGGTTGAGCAGCAGGGGGTCCGAGGAAGAAGAGAAACAGAAGGGACGGAGCAAGTTCTCTCAGAAGACTGTGGAGGCAGCATTTTTGAACAATTGCACAAAATAATGCCACATTAGACGAACAATATAATCTTGTTAGCAAACAAATAACTGTAGAAACATGGCTGACATCACTAGAACTAATGAAGCCTACTAAACGGAGAGCAATGCCAAGCATTCAATAGTGTTGATCATTATAGTTCACATTAACATAAGCCATAGCAGTGACAGAGGCATTCAATGGACACTGAATCTATGGTGAAGTTGAAAGGCCATATGGGGTTTTCTTTTTGACTCAAAAACGTTAATATGAACATTTTTATATGACCAAAGTTAATTATTAGCTCATTCACGTTTAGACTTAGTTTTCTTTCAAAAGGTGACACGCTGCTCAAAGGTAAAAAATGTTCACTTTTCAATGTAGTTCCACTTGGTTGGTTGGTTGGTTGGTTGGTTGGTTGGTTTACTTTATTAATCCCTGTAAAGGGACATTAACCGTCACCCTGTACATCCAGACATCCAACACACAACACACTACAACATAAAAAACAATAAAGCCCAGGCAATACAATACAATAAGTGCAATGCATTACTTAGCACAGCACACAACAAAAATCAACAACAATCACGACAATAAAGTTGTTTAAAGGATAAGTTCATCCTCAAAAATAAACATTCAGTCATGATCTATTCGCCCCATGCCGATGGAAAGTTGGGTGAATTTTCTTTGTCCACAAAACATTTCTGGAGCTTCGCAGCAAAACAGCACTGCGGCACTTACTTAAAACTCAAAAATAAAGCATTAAATGGCCCTGGACATGTGGTCAAGCTCGTGTACCTACAGTACTTCAGGCGGTATGCTCTCTTACACACCTCCAGGTCTCGAGCGACCTGCTACATTTTTACAGAAAAGCATGAAAAAAACAATGTTTTTTATCTTTTGTAAAACCAAATAGTTTGAAGAATACCTGGGAGTTGTGAGTCTCCAGCTTCTTCTAGTGCTTCTTTTATTCACTTTTGAGTTTGAAGGAATAGTTTGACGTGTTTGGAGTTGGCCTTGTTTGCTGCACAGAGGTGCTGGGCAGATGGATCCACAGTAAAACCATAAATCATTCTCTATGTATTTCTTTACTTATCTTTGAAAGTAGGCTAGCTGTTTCCCCTCGCTTCCAGTCTGAATGCTACGCTAAGCTAACCACATTCTGACTACAATTCTGTTGTTATTGTACGGACATATAGGGGTAATAACCTTCTCTTGTAAGTCTCAGCAATAAATAAAACAAGCCTATTCCCCCAAATTTCAAATTACCTTGAAAGTACCTAAAATTGGCACTACCAAACATGCAAACTACTCAGTGAAGAGTGTTTGGTTCTGTGAAGAGAAGCCAAGCTTTCAACCTTGCCTTATAAATATGTTGTTGAAGGCTCAGTATTTTATGATGTTGCCATTTCAGAAATGAGTGCGTTTGATTTCACAAATAAGAGCGAGCAATCACAGCCACAATGAGTCTTCATGTTTTTAAAATGATTGCTTTTTAAGTGAAGCTATCTGTAAGAGGCAGTTTGAGAGGCAGCCTTGAGTAAATATCATTCACTTCCGTCCGCTCTGGGTAGAAATGACTCCGTCGCTTAAGTCAGCGCGGCCTCAGTAGCTCCAAGTGCGGCCGTGTAGTTTTAGTTCAGTCACATTGCCTGGGAGCAAATGCAGTTCAATCCAGTGGGAGGATGTCAAAAACTGTGGTTGAACAAGAAAACAAATGGCATGCATGTAAATTATTAACTCGAACACTGACACCTACACTTCCCCCGTTGTACCTTTTGAATCTGCAGAGGTTAGGATGCACAGCCAACGACTGCAGGCTTCAGGGGAAGAAATACAACAGCTGTGACAAACAGTGTTATAGTTGTGTTCTGGTGATTTGCCTGGTGAGGAAAGTCAAATGCACTTGAACTAGTAAAATATTCAACAGGGTTCAGACTGCCGAAGGGCAAAAAAGACAGCCGTATCACTCTGAGAAGGTTTGCACAACCCGTTTAGTTAAATCAACCTTTTGCGAGCGGTTAGACTGAATATTTTAAGATGTAGGTGACTGACTGGCTGTAATGTGTGAGGTCTGTATGTGGAGATTCTTGGAGTCTACACCCTTATTCAAGTGTTTGACTGTCTTGCTCAGGGACAAAGCGTAGCAGCTTTGGACCGTGTTTTACTGAACTTAATTGGATGGTTTTCTCTGCCAGAGATTTTTCAAAGACATCCGATTTAGTCAAAAAATGAATCTTGACAAAATACAAAGTGAAAGAAACGTCTCAATGTTGTCAAGTAGAACCCATTTCCAATGTCACAGTCTGATTCAACAAATTGAGGGAGGCAGATGAAAGGAGTTGGAGTGCTTCTGATAAACTGTTTTGTTGCAGTCTGGATTGATTTTGTGCCATACACGGGTAAAAGTGCTGCTCTTCATTGTTAATGATCTCTGCTTCAGAGGAAACATGCCCTGTGTCCAGTTTGGCATGATTTTTCCATTCATAATATATGAACAATAATGAGAACACAGTTTATTTAAAAGCTCCAAACGCAGAAACGAAGCAGCACAGCACCCTCTGCACTGTGTTATGTTTCAAAATTGCATTGTATGAGGAAGTTGTACCGCTGAACAGCTTGAACATGAATTTACTTTGCACTCTTTGATTACATGATCATACTTCCAGTATTCTATGCTTCTGTGTACAATGTGTCTTAACCGGATGTCTTCATGTGTGTCCGCCCATGTGTGCCTGTGTACATGCTCATGCCCACATGTGTGCGTGCAGGCGTGCGTGCTTATCCACCTGTGTGTGTGTGTACTTTCCTCGGCTCAGCTCGGGAGCTAACCGGCGCTGAGAAGACGGCGTCTGTCACCGAGGAGACGGATATAGATGCGGAGGAGGCGAGCCAGGCGCCGGCAGCAGAGGAGTCGAACCTCAACAGAGGAGTGACTGATCTGGACGCCACTGCCAAGACGGCTGAGCAGAACCACTCGGAGAGCAAGGTAAATCATCCCGAGTATGCACGTGTTATGTTATATCTCCTCGTGATCTGGCATCAGGTTTGGTATCAACATTGCTGTTAACAAATTCAGTCTAGTAAACGATACATACTAGAAAATATGAATAATGTGTTCAGGTTAGAAAGATGAGATATTGGATGTTTGGCATGACGTCTGTACGAGTTTGACTTCTTGCACTTACATAAAAAACTGCAGCAGCCCGTTGAATTTCAAAGCATCACCAGGGTTACTGTTTATTTATTTATTTATTTTGCTGAAATATTTAAGTTGACAAGTTTGACCATACGTTTCATGTGGAAGTCTTGTCACTGAAACATCCAGTACTGGTTCTTGGATCACAATCCTTTTCCTTCCATATTTTCATTTTTGAATTAATATGCTGATTATTTTCTCAATTAATGGAATAATGATGATGGAAAACTCTCATCACAATTTCCCAGTACCCAAAGAAATAGTCATTAACTATCATAAATGCAAGGTGTATCTAGCAAGAGACCATTGTTCGGTAACACTTTTTATACCTTTTTTTTTTTACTTTGATATGTTTAATTACCATGAAGCCTAAACATTATCTTTTTAAACCACAAGCAAGTAATTTTTGTGCCTTAAACTAGCCAGGTGATAAGAACAGCATTGATACAACATAAAGTAAAGAGTATTGAACGTAAAGAAACATTTTCAACATATCTGAACTTTGGGGAAACTTACATTCCCAACTTTTATTCTGGTGATTGGGTTGCAAGCACTTGACTGGAATTGACAGCTTTTAAAGCGTCATGTTAATATTTTGAGGCTTACTTTATTGCAGCACATCTTATCATCACTGTCATGAAAGAAGGGTGTAATAATTATGAATAGCGGCGCCCTGGTGGCCCACAGGTTTAGGCACTAACCATTGATTGTAACACACTCGGTCCCATTGTCCAGAAACAAAAGATGTTTTGAAAACTTGCAAAACTTTACCTGAGTGAAAAAGGTTAAAGGATTTTGGGCATAAAGATAATTTATTGATATTAGAACTGAGGGTCAGGGTAACAGAGGGAAAGGAAAAAAGATCCAGAAAAGGGCCGCTATAAAATATATCTGTGCAACTGTGCAAATCAAAAGTCAGTCAGCCGAAGCCTTGACATCTGGCAGGACATCAAATATCTGTTCAGACCCTTCAGATCAAGCTGACCTCAGTGGATGTCTAAAGTTTACCTAAGTTTAGTTTCATGTCTTTGAGGCTCTCCTATTTGAAATAAAGTCAGTGAAATCAAGTTAACACCAAGCCTGTGTAATGTACGGCATGAGTATAAAAATAGCTCCAACTCCTTCTATTTAAAAGCTGTCATCAGCATGCTGGCAGCTGAGCGCCAACAGTGCTACGCCAGTCATACGGCGGATGTGTTTGTGTTTCCTGGGCCTCATAGTGTTAGAGATTTGATACAGCTCCGTCTGCTGCTCTCTGGCGTGTAGAAACCCACCTCCAGCCGTCTGTTTACAACCAGAGAAACGCTCGCCTGTCTGGAGGTGTGTGAGCGCGGCTGTCTGGCGCAGCGGCGTCGTAGCTGCAGCTTATTGTGATTTTTCCAATCGGATTCAGAGGTGTAATTGTGTTATGTGATAGAGGCAGCGGGGGGGAGGACGGCGCTGCATGATGAGGGCGGAGGGGGGTGCAGGGTGATGTTTATTACACTGCTCTTTGGCTTGAAACCTTGGGCTCTGCGTCAAGTTGGCAACGATGGACGTATCATAATCATTTTATTCTGTTTTTATTTATTACTTCCCACCGGCTGGCCTTGCTGAGTGAAGCAGGAGAGTAGTGGACGAGGCTAGAGGGAGGACTTGGACTGGCTCCATGTGTTGTTTTGTGCCCAGCAAAATATTTTTTCTTCAATATGGCATTTTGTGTTGAGGTATGTTTCCTCCATGTGCCATCCATTCAGGGAAATAATTGCTTTTTATAGTTTCAAGATCCAGCCTTGTCTCCTTAACGCAAAATATCCGCTGTTAATGGTTTTCACTTGGTTTATCAATGAAATTGCAATATCCCCTCCAGGCAACTAAGGTGTTATTAACACTTTTATCCATTTTTTGTCGATCCACCGACACCTCTCCCTTTGTGCCAACGATATAATTGCATATTTAACGAACCCCCAGGCATCAATACCCCCACTGCGAACGTGAATTAACAGTTTGTTCATTTTCAGGATTGTCAAACAATTGGCAAAAAAGTGAGTTGATGCGCATACACGAATATCAATGAACAATAACTGCAAACCACACCTTTCAAAATAGCCTGCAATAGCTTCACATATCGTGGAATAACGTTAACAAAAAGAAGAAGATCTTCTACTGGTGAATTGGCAGAAAAGCCTAGATCAACTTAACCAAGAGTTTTGGAAAACCCTTCCTATGGCCGGAAAAATCAATGCTGTCAAAATGGTAGTTCTTCCAAGATGTCTCTACATTTTTCAGCCCATTCCATCATTTATTACTCTTTCTTACTTTGAGCAGCTAGACTCAATCATTGTACCCTTTTCTATGGATCTACAAAACTGTACGAATAACGAAGAAAACATCTCATGAAATCAAAAAATGATGGCGGTTTTGGCCTGCCTCACTTTAAATCTTGCTTCTCGGCTGCCCTCTTAAACATTGTATCATGGTGGAAAAGGGGTCCAGCCAATGAATCAAGCGATTGCCCTGCTTGGTTGTCATTGGACAAGGCCTCTATAATAAGACCTCTCTCAATATAAAGTCACTTTATATTGTTTGAGCAACTCCAACACACATGTAATACCCTGGCCTCTAATTTCTACTGATACTTGCAAATCCGAGATTATGTAAGGTAAAGTTTTTCCAACTTGGAGGAAATGTTGCCATAATTCACTTGACACTATCAACAAATTTAATCCACAGGATAAGGGAGCAGTTTCTCATTTTTATTTCACGGTACAAAGACAAATGGATGCCAATACAACTGCACTTGAACAGATGTGGGAACTTGAGCTCGGGGTGGAGATACATTATGAGTTGCGGGAGGAACGACTCAAAAGTTTGCATGAATGTTCAGCCAACTCCAGACACAATCTGATACGGGTCAAAACAGTACTACAGTTATATGACTCTAAAGTCAGATTGCATAAGATATTTCCTGACATGTCGCATCTTTGTAGCAGGTGTGAAGGGACGGAAGGAACACTGACATTAATTTTGGAAATGTCAAAAACTGTATAATTACTGGACAAATGTGTTTCTGTGTTACCAATAGCAAACATATATGAAACCCAGGCTGTTTCAGTGGGTATGGTGGTGGCGAAAACATTTATTCTACGTATGTGGAGGTCAAATCTGTTTCCATCAAACATTTTGCGCATTGAAAAAAAAATAAAGTTGTGAGGCTGTGTAAAAAGGAAATGCAATCATGTACCAATGAGCTGTGTTTACCTACAGCAGTTGTGCTGTGTTCTCGAGCTCATGTACTGTAGTATTGTAATGTTACACTTTGCCCTTACTTGTGAACTACTGAGCCTTTTGAGGATGCTCCTTTCATACCGAACCATGATACTATCGCCTGTTAATTAACATCTTTACCTGTGGAACAAGTGTTTTTGGAGCATTCCACAACTTTCCCAGTCTTTTGTTGCTCCTGTCCCAACTCGTTAGAAATATTTTGCTGGCATCAAATTCAGCATAAGCAGTTAATTATAAAAATCAATGAAGTTGATGAGGTAAAACATTAAATATATTTTCTTTGTACTGTTTTCAGTAATACTTCAGTCAAAAAGGATAAGAGAAATGATCACATTCTGTTTTATCTAGGTTTTACACACAACCCAGCCTTTTTGGAAAAGGGGTTGTACAGCTAAATTAACAGAACAAAAATATGTATAAAACAATCATGACTGGTGGTTTCAAACAAGTGGCCTGCTCTTTAGTCAGAAACAAACAATACACTCGGTTTCATCGGTTGGCCATAAAGAAGCTGTGGCCTGAAAAGTTGCCAACTTTTTGTGCAAATTTGCAGCTTTGGCCAAACTCGTTTCAGCCAAGCAATTATCATCAGGGAGCATATTTGCCAGCACAAGCAAGCTTGCATTATTTATGCTCCCTTCTGGTCAGATGGTCACAGGCACCAAAACTCATTCAAAGTGTTTTAGTCCTTCATGTTCTTCTTCACCTTGCCACTAAAAGTGTCAAATACTCCCCCTTTGCAGCAAAAGCCCTGATCTGTAGTTAACTCTGGGTAATTAGGTAGTTCCTCAAGCAGTGTCAATTAATGGTAAATAATTAAACAGACAAGCTGTTAGGCAGCACTCCAGGCCAGAGTTTATGAAACTTTTCATCAGCACCCAAATGAGAACGTTATGTCACCTTAGGCTCCAACATACCTGTACGGCGGAGCATTTTGGGTCCTAACTCAAAACCGAGCTATTCATCTGTTTTACAGTCCTCGGGTCCCATTAACGTTAGAGTTACGAGACTTTTTATTACAGGCCCTGATTGAAAGCAACACAGCATGAAATCACTGAGACAACGAGCTCGCAGCGACGACCTCTATTCTCAGGTCATTGGAGGAAGTGTGTGTTACAGTTTGTGTTGCTGCTCCTTGATGTACATGAAATTCCTCAACACATTTGTCACTCTTAACTGCTTGACGGATTAAATGGGAATGTGAGGGGACAAGTGGAGGAAGATGTGTGTGCATTTACGTTGGTGCACATGTGTATGCACTTTTATTACACGGCTGTGTGGGTATTTCCTCGGAGCAGAGGGATGTGATTCACTACAGGGTTCCTCTGGAAGCTCATGAAAGGGAAAGCAGCCTGCGAGTGTTAAAGTTCATTCTCTTCCTGTCAGCTCCCGTTAGACTGACAAATCCCTCGGCGCCCTGCGTTCAAACGATCCCGGAGGACTCCGGGAGCACACATCAATCCTACCCTGGGCTTTGTGGCCATGAGGTTGAGTCGGGACGTTTACTTTCAAAGGGCTTGCATCAGAGAAAGTATTACTAAAAGACAAATTGGACAGACAAAAGTCACAGTTAGGAGATGACTGCATTTTACACATTTCCAGAGGCTGCGCTTGTGTTTCTGGCAGAGACAGATGCTCATTGGTGGTTTCAATAAAAAGTGAGAGCCGTGCAGAACAAAAGAAAAAAAGAATAATATCAGACTGTGCATGAAACAAAATGTCAAGATGGTTTCAAACCCTGTTACAGAATCCCTCTCAATCATATGTTTATAAGCTCTGTTCAGGAAAGAGATCAGTGCAGTATTATAAGTAAGCTGAAGATGGAGAGAGAAGGGGAATGTGTGCATGCGTTCGGATGCGCATGTTTGCTTTAAAGTGAGGCCGTACAGCGGCACGCTTTGATTGAGGGTTTTCCTCTGGCCCACTCTCAGATGCTGTCAGGCAGGTGTAAACACTCTGATCCACGAGTGTAGCCCTACAGGCAGCACTCCACTGAAAGGCACTCGTTTTCTGTTTTTTCTCTCGTACCATCATTAATGTGCCTCTATAATTTTAGAGTCGAAATGACTAGCACGACCTTACATGGACGGATTACTGATGGGACACGACAGGCACTGGCCAAGGGGCCAGAGAGGTCGGAAGGCCCCTGGGCAAGATCCTCTGTTTAATGAGACTGAGAGTAGTTAGTTTACAACAGGTCAGCTGTAGATAAAATGTGAAAGTTGTCCTCTCATATTTTGTGTTTCTGTTTAGTTTTGCTATAATATTACAGCAGTAATAAGAATAGTAATCAACTTCATTTGTATAGTACTTTTTAAAAACAAGTTTACAAAGTGCTTAACAAGCCTGAGAACAAAAAGTACACGCTCAGTTACAAAATTATATATCGACAATATATACTAACATGAATAAAAGACATTAGAGTAAGAGCATAAACAAGAAAATACACTAATTAAAGGCCATTTTATATATAAAAAAAAACGTTTTAAAGGAGGATACTGAGGTAGCCTCCCTGATTCTCAACAGAAGATTATTCCATACTTGTGGAGGCCTTACAGCACCTTCCGCCTGAAGCCTCGCCCTGGGTACCGATAGTAGCAGCTGTTCTGCAGATCTACGCGAACGAGCGGGAGAATACAAGGTTAGAAGGTCATTGATATAAGCAGGAGCAAGGCCAACCAGGGATTTCAAAATGATCGGTACAATTTAAAAATCACCTCTAATAACCAGGGGTGATCAGTGCAATGAGGCAAGAACAGGAGAAATGTGATCATATGTTTTATTGTGAACCCCAGCAGCAGTACTTTGCATAAATTGGAGGCGGTTGAGTTCAGTGTGCTGTACAGCATACTGGGACTACAGTGTGATTAAAAAGCAGCACATTAGCAGAGATGTTGGCCTATCAAAAATATGTTCACCTCTATCAAAACCTTTTGTTTAGAGATTAAAATGCAGAAGAAAAAGTGAAGTTGACTGTTTCAGTGTTTATTGTTCAAGTGTAAAATATTCTGCCTTCTTTACATAAATATCTCTCTCACAAGGGTTTGATCTTCTCATTTGAGGGACGATTGAAAAAACAAGTGTGTTTATGGGCAGATATATCCATATCGGAATAGATTACTCCCTAATATTGGTATCGGCATTGGACCCAGAAATCAAGTATCAGTGCTTTAATGATTAGTAAAGCAATTTAAAATAGAACAGCAGAACATCTCTGCTTTAAGAAGTGTGACTCTTTATCTCAAGTTTCTTTTGATGATTGTCCAACACTGTTTTTATATTGTATATTTTACTGTATTTGCTGTAGTATTATCTCTGGAGTCAGTGTCGATCTGCAGCTGGATCCGTGAACCTGAGCCTTTTTCGTTCATTTGAATAATATCACTGAAATCAACAGAATGAAAGATACATTTTGCACGTGTGGTCCTACGTAGGAGTAAGGCGGTCTTTTTACACCTCTGTGCCTTGTCCTCATAATCCGTCCAAAACAGTCTGTCCAAAACCCTGATTTTGGATAGACCTGAGTTCACACAACTGAGAATAGTTGTTTATTATTTATTTGACTGTGTCAATATGAATTGTATTTGAGCAATCAAATGCAAAGGGAAGCACAGCATTGCTGTTGCCCCACAGCAAGAAGGACCAGTGTCCGTGACTGCGTGGGTTCTCTCTGGGTTCTCCAGCTTCCTCCCACAATCCAAAGACATTGCAAAACAGTTAATCAGTTACTCTAATTGTCTGTAGGTGTGAATGTGCATAAATGTCCCGATATGTCAGCGCTGTGATGAACTGGAGACTTACCCAGGGTGTACCCTGCCATCGCCCAACATCAGCTGGGATCAGCTCCAGCCCCCTGTGACCTTGAAAAGGATAAGCGGTTTCAGATTATGGATGGATGAATGGATGGATGGATGAATGGATATGCAAAGAGAAAACTGACACCAGAATTCTAGGGATGGGATGCACTGCATCACTATAAAACACCTTCCAAACACGAGCGTGTTAGTATGAAAATATGAATGTCCTCGCTGTTACAGCCCAGGCTGTCATTGCCTTTATCCAGTGAGACTGTAAATAACCTGAATGCAGCTTTCACACCTAAGATTACTCACCTGGCCTTAGGGCAAGTGATGATGACGTGAAGACAGAGGTAGGAGGTGTGTGTTTTCCTGTGTGACTTATAAATGGAGGCTTCGACGCCCACAACACGGCCGTCCTTTTAGAATAGCTGCAGCTGCAGAAAGATTGAGAAGATGCTTTTCAGTGAAATAGGATACATCTAGTGTCCAACACATTTGCATGATCGTAGACTCCAAGACAGAAATTATATTCAATGCAGATTTGTCTTATATGTTATATGAAAAGATCTTCAAAAGTTCACTCAGTCTTGTCACAACCGCCCCAAAGCCTCTAGTCTAGAGTCTCCCTCTCTGCTCTCCATCCTTTTATCCACAGCTGACAACAACATCCACTTCTCCTCTGCCTAAACTCTCCAACCTCTTTGCCTCATGGACACACACACACCAACACACACTCACACCTGGCCTTTTTTTCTGGGTACTCGACAGTACAGAGACGTATCTTTTCAAGACTCTTTACACACAAGCAGGTAATAAAAAGTCAGCCTCTCAACTTTTCACTGACTGTAAACTCTATATGGGAGAGATGAAATCAGAGTTTATCCCTGCTGGGGTCTCTGCTCTTGATAGCCTTGCAGTCTGAGGGTTTGATTTCTAAGCATTAGCATTACATCATCCTTCTTGCCCAGCTCAGTGACCAGAATAAAATGTTGACATAGTACAATTAAATCACGGGTTGTAAATCACGTTTGCCCAGTTACTGGGCCAACATTTATTCGGGCAACTGGGTTGTCTTGCCCTGTGTGTTTCTGCCTACATTTGCTTTCATGCATGCATATTTGGAAAAGTTGGTGGTTTCAACCTGCGCCTTGCACATGGGAATGTTTTCCTACGAGTTGTCAGCTGAAAAACAATGACCTTTTCACATAAGTAGAGTTGAGTCAATCCAGGCCTGATCAGGAATTTTTTGCAAGTTTGAGTTAGCCTGACCTTTGTTTTCATGAAAGTCAACACAGATATGTCGAGGGAGTGGTTGAAATGGTCGTCAAACGATCATGCGCACTTTTGCTTCCACACATAGGCTTGTTTCTCCCCTCTCTCTTTCTCTTTTGGTACCTCAGTCACTTGATTTTCCACTCCATTAGCCTGGGTTTTGTGCTGACATTTAATATCTTTTTCCAAAATTGACTGTGTACATGCCAGCAGTGTTCGAGACAATTATGAGGCACTCAATTTCTCTACTGAGACCCAGACTTACAAACTTCTTTTAGGGCTTGGAAAAACTAGTAGACATGCAAATACGTTCGAAGCAATTAGGCAGTCAAACATTTTCCAATCTCAACATCTTGTTTCAACACAAATTACATCTTATTACAAATGTAAAATGTCATTTCTTTGTGCCCTGAGCTCAGGATTTAGTTGAAAAAAGAAAGCTTTTATTTGAACAAGCACAGTTTAATTTTCAGTCTTGCAGACAAATTCACACCTGCTAATTCCCAAGTACACACACACACACAGCTGCTGTGACAGTAAGGGAGATCTTTGGAACTTAAAATATAGTTACTCATCCCTAAATTATGGTTATCCCTAAATTATAATTTAAATAAGCCCAGATCCAGGAGTGTATATTCGTGAATTTCACAGATCCACTCACAGGATAGCAGGAAATCCTCTTAGCAAACCATAAGCTGGAGAATAAAGGGCATTAGGAGGCTGTAAAGTCATAAAAACCTAATTTATTCCAATAGAAAGGGATATTTTCTATTAAAGACTAATGTCTCGCCCACCAGAAGATGTATAAATGAAAGTACCACTTTTATATCCACCATTGCTGCTCTATAGCTTCCAGCCACCAATGGTAGCACTGAATGCTCCACTGTAGAACAGCACCCATGACATAAAATGTTTCTATGTATTGTATGTTTGACTTGACAGGAAAGTATGAAATATTCAAAGGACTAATGGGAGAAATGAATAACATTGATTAAATGTTCTGCTGAGAAACCTTGGGTCCTGGTCTTCATGTGGGTGCCACTTGACATGCACCACCCATCCAAACACTGTTACAGAACAAGTACATGAATATGTATGTGGGTCTGTGAGCAGAACCAACAGTTATCAAATTATCCAGTTCCAGACACCACTGGGCACCCTTAGAGGTCCTGTTTCCAAACTTTGTAGCATCTGAGCCAAGTCTGATCCATGGTGGGGCCTCCACGGATTTGACTTACTCTGACATATCTCACAGATGCTCAATGTGATTGGGATCTGGGGAACTTGGAGGCCAAGTCACCATCTTGAGCTCTTTGTCACATTCCTTGGGTCATTGGTGAACAGTTTATGCAGTGTTGTTGGGCTTATTCTCCTGCTGGGGTGGATCATTGCCATCAGCGAGTGCAATTGCCATGAGGGGGTGTACTTGGTTATCTTTGGATGGATGGAGTGAGTCAAGTGGCATCCATAGGAATGCCATTTCACCACCCAAGGTTTCCCAGAAGAACTTTACACTTTGCAAGACCAGTACAAAGATTTCAAACAATCCTATGAGTTAATATCTCCAAACATCTTCACTTAAGAAATTTTATGAGAAGATCTGTGACTTAAATATTGAAGTTCTAGAAAATATTTATGCAGGACTGTGACATGCAGTATATGGTTCTGGATCAGTGCTGATTAAACCTCCAAAAACTTGAATGCCACAGCTCAAACAATACTAGGGAATGCCATCCTAAAGGTCAAGCCTATATGATCGCTAACCAGATCACAGTCCTGATCCACAAGCCTGTTGTCCTGATGTTTTTCGATCACAGTAGCTAGTTAACTGCATTCACCTGGCATTTCTGGTCTCAAACAGACACTGATTAGACACCCTAGACTCAAAACCAACAGGACTCTCAGCACTAAGGCCACCCAGCAAGAACAACAGCTTTAATTACACGGACATTAAAATTAATGCCAGCAACTGTGTGACCGCATGGCATCATTAAGAATTAACGAGGTAACCATTAGCTGTGGAAACAAGAATGGCATTTAGAATGACTTGGACAACAACAGTGGCTGTGGGGAACGAGCAACAAAGGCAGCTAAGATAATGCAAAGGCACAGAAAAAAATGTGTTGCACATGTGCAGATATTGTTTAACAAGCTCTCTTAGTCTGGCTTCTAGACTAAACCACCAGTGATGGTCGAGTTTTCCACGTGTTTGACAGTAGAGTTCTCCTGATGTCTGGGAGTGCAGTCATGGGTATACGGTGTGAACAGGAGGGGCCTGAGCACACAGCCGTGGGGGGGCTCCTGTGTTGAGCACCAAAGCAGAGGAGGTGTGATTGCCAATCTGGACTGTCTGGGGTCTGTTAGTGAGGAAGTCTAAGGCAATCAGTTTCATTGAAGAAATGGAATTGAACGCTGAACTGGGGTGTTGTTCTTTTTAAGATGAAAAGGTGTGAAGACTGAGTGGAGGGCAGTGGGTTCATCACTACAAGCATCTCAGCTGAAATATTGATTATAGCAAGGTGGTTTTATTTTGATGCATGTAAACATCGTAACTGGGTCAGAATATTCCTGCTGAGCTTTGACTTCTGTATGGAAAACCTCCCTGACATACTGCCACGTTAAACATAATATATCATGGGCACAAGCTGATGTCACAAATCTCAAGGTGCCAGCAGTACCGGCTGCTATCACTGATGTTCATCATTTGTTTTCCCTGTATTAAATGTAAGTCACTATTACAGTGTCACACATGCTGGGGGAATATTCTTTTAACTGTTTTATAACAGGGAAACTTAACCCAAAGCTCAGTTCAAACATGCAGTATTCACTTGACAAAATCCTTTCTACTACTTTTACTCCCTTATACTGACTGTTACAATTGATGGTTAGATCTGATCCCACAGACAGCGCCACCGTAGAGTGATCTCTGGGGCTTTTTCTCAAGAGCCCTTGATAAAGTTATAAATCTGCAGCAAAGGCTGTCAGCAGTTAAGGAAGCCAGACGCTGTCTAACCTCACGGTGTTTTATTACCTCTGCATCCAGTGTGTGTGCCTGTGTGTGTGTGTGTGTGTGTGTGTGTGTGTGTGTGTGGGAGGTGACAGTCTGTTTGACAGACAGAGAGCAGCTAGTGTAATCACAGCTGGAGGAAGAGAAGTAAAGACTTCCTCCATCCTGTGTCATCTATCTTTCGTCTTCCTTTCTGTCCCTTTCTCTTTTTCTTCCCTGGTCTCTTCCTCACCTCTCTCTGTCCCTCGGTGAGTATAACCAAAGGCTAAAAGATAAATGGAGATTCCAGCTGCCTGCTAAGAACCTGTATTAGCATGTGGATGCGTGGGAATTAGATGGTAATAGCGGAACCTCCCTCTGGCAGGCCAGACTCCAGCCGTTATCATGAGGAATTTCAGTGGTGGGCCGTTTTTCTTCATCCTCTTTAACTCCCCCGCTCGGTTTGAATATTCCACTCTGCTGTCTTCTGTAATTGGCTTTGACTGCGGTAAACACGTTCAGGATTCAGAGGGATGGATTGTTTTTTCTCATTCAGTACAGTAAACACAGTACAGAGAGGCTTCAGCTGTGTTTAGATATGCAAGTCCTCACTCATCAAACTGCTCGAATAGTGTGTGAAAGAGAGCGCGTGGGCATATTTGTCAGCAGCCATTTTGGATTCACACTTTAGTTAAGTTAATGTGCTCATCTGTCTAGCATGTCATTTCCAAGTTAACTAGCATTGAAAAACAATGGATCTCATCACTACTTAGGCATTTGTTTTATTAATAAAGTTCTTATTTCCCATTACCCACAGCCAAAAGATTGCACATTTGGTGATTCTCAGTAATCTTAATCCGCTGAGCACCTCAAATACCCACATTTTCCCACCCACTCTATTAAGCATCCCTTATGAAGCCGCAACCCTTTCCAGCTCGCTCTTCTGCACTCCAGGCATCAGACAGCTCCTAAGAATAGCGTGCCTTTCAATTTTCATAACTGTTTGGACATTTTTTGAAATTACAGTGATTGGCTGAAGGGGATGCTATAATTAAAGGTCAAACAAGGTCAAAACTTTTGTTTGGCCCAGAGGGGAAAATGTTCACAGCTACCATGCTGTTTCATTGGCTCTTTATGTTTTGACTACTTCTTTAAAGTTCTAGTTGAACTATCAATTTTTTTATTGTTGACTTATTCGATTAACTTTTTGCCTTTTGGTCTTTTTTGGTCTGCATTGATGTCCAAAACAAATTGGTTAAAAATGTCAATGAATATTTCCCAAAGCAATCTGTGTTTGGCCTCCTCAAATGTCTTTTTTTGTCCACAATCGAAAAATACCCAGTTCCAGTCATAGAAGAGTAAAAAAACATCTTTGACTCCTCTGAATCGTCTTATTCACTCTTCCAGTTACTGAACCTTCCCTGTTAGCCTGACAAGACTGATGGTTTCAGAGCCAACACAACAGCCCTGTTTATCATTAACAGGCAGAGTGTCAGTTCAGTGTCTGCAAGAAGCTTCTGTGAAATAAAGGTGAATGATGTGTTTCTTTCTAAAGACGCACCTCAAGTGAAAATGAGCTGCTTTTAACGTGATCTTACGTGATTCTGAGGAGTGTTTGCCAACAAGTTTACCCTTGCTCTTCTCTTTTTCAAGCGTGAACACACACACACACTCACACAGATTTCTGCCTTGCTATCCATTATGTTATGGCCCTGAACAACTTGTCAACCTGGATAATTTCCGCTCATTAACCTAAAAGATCCCGCTCAGACAGACCATCACTCATACATTCCTCTCATGGGCCGAGTGTGTCACCAGAAGGTGCTTAAGGAGAGACAGATGGTGAAGAATTTTGGCACAGATTCCTTAAGGCGGGTTCAAGTTCAATTTAACCAAGTGGCAACTTGTTTGCCAACCCCGTACGGCGACGCGACATCCAGTCCCTTTGAGGCACCTTGCGTTCCTGTTCCTGTTGGCGATGTGACAGTCTGGTCAGTTTGGATTCAGTCAGGAACCTAATAGTTCAGACTTGGCAGCCATGAAACGGTTTTCAGAAATGCACAAAATCCAGCAGGTAGTTTTTGTGGATCTGACTCATGCAAGCTGGAAACAACAGGAAATCAGAGATGGCACCAGCAGAAACCAGTAAATGTGTCGAAAGCAAACAATGCACATTTCGTTTCACTTCAGAAATGTGTTTTGATGCCTTCGTGCTGGCAAAGCTGCGGCCGGAGGCATTACGTTTTCGGGTTGTTAACTGGACCTCAACAGTGGAACGTCTATCCGGCCCATTCTTGTGATCACTATATCTCAACAACGCCATAAGGGAATTTGGTAAATTTTTTGTACAAATGTCCACTTAGACGAAAGGATGAACTTAGTACAAGGTCATCATGATCTCATGGCACCCCTTTCTCATGAACACAATATTTCAGAAACTTATTCAGGGAATTTCTTCAATTTTGGCACAAACACTCCATGGGACTCAGTGATGAAATTATTAGAATACGGCAGTCAAAGGTCACTGAAAAACATTTGAAAAAACAAACACATTTTTGGCCATTACTCAACAATTCGTATGATGATTATAACAGCATTTTTACACAAATGTCTGATGGGATAATATGATGTTAAAGTAAGTTTATAGCATTTTATACTTAAAAGGTCAAAGGTCAACTCCACTGTGACATCAAAATATTCTACAAAGAAATATTCTGGCCATTTTTCAACACCACAGCTCAGGAACAGTTAACTGACGCAGTTGTATGCCTCCGTTGCTCGAATACTTCTTGTTTGTAAACTGTAAAAACTTGCCAACATTAGTGCTTCAATCTTAACCAGACATTGTTAGGCTTTTTAAATAATTATGATGTACGTCTATAACCATTTTGTCCAATATCCATGATTCATGAATCAAATTGGTTTTCCATTACACAGTAAGCTCTGTTCATGTAGCAAAACAACTTGTTTTTTGGCATATCCAGATTGATTTTAGAATAAACACATGAAATATGATTTTTGCACATATAATTGGATTTTTACAGATGCAATTCAGTTCGGTTGAAGATCTGATTTGAGAAGAAAATCTGATTTGCTAGCAGTCTGAACAAAACATCCATGTGGGAGATGGATTTTAAACCTCTTTCAGTCACTTGCTGGATGGCATTGAGTCCAAAGGTCCTACCCTTCTCTGCAATATGGTGGGGACTGCCCACTGGTGTCCCAACACTGAACACTGCCAAATGTCTACCATATGACAACAAACTAAAAGATGCATCTCCTGTGGGAGAGCTTCTTCTTCTCTATACCAACTGTGCACCTCTTTTTTATGGGCCATTCCAAGGATGTGACTGAGGAGAAACATTTGGACAAGCCACAGTGTTGGCTTGGAAACAGAGAGGTGTCCGATACATTTGGTTTTTACACACTTTTAGATCCGTTAGGTCCATAGCTTGGAGTTCATAATTATCCTCAAATACCAAATGTGTCCGATGCTTTATTTAAGCCACGGTGTGATTAAGGCACCAAATCTGCATAACAACAACTGTTTGTGACTGGTGGAATGATAGAGCGGGCACAATGTGTGACCGGTTAGCAGAGCCTCGAAACAATTAGGATGCTTGATAGCGTTAGATGGAGGAGAGCTGAGTCCCACAGCTCATTATTGTTGGAGTGGAGCGTTTCAGTGTCGCTGATCTGCATTCTCATCTCACTCTGGTGCAACTAATCAGCAATTCAACATTTCACATTCTGATTCTTGTTTTGATGATGGCTTGTTCTCTAAGGCATATTATTGATGCTGTTGCTCGTCCTGATTGTGTTTATTTATTCATTAGTCTTTTTTTTTTCTTTTTTGTGTGTGTATTTGCATCCTCAACTTTGTAACTTTTTAGGAAGTTGTGGAAACTGATGCCATAGTTGTTTGTTGTTTGACTTAATTTACTTAAAATTAGACAAATGTCAGTGTCATCTTTATTGAAAAGTGTGTCAAATATATAGATAAATATAAGTAAAATAAAAGTAAGTAAAATAAATTATTATAATAAAATTGTTAGATTGTGTAATAATCTTTCTTTCAAGGCAGCAGAAAGCTTCTGCCAAGCTGTTGTTAGTGAGTTTTACTGAGTGAGTTCTGCTCTCCCTCTCAGCCTGCAGAGGAGGCCTCTCTGATGATGTCCAGTCCCAGGATGCTGCTCCCTGCGTCGGCCACGCTGCCACAAAGCGCTCCCCTGTCTGTCCACCACCAGATCCAGCTGCTCCAACAGCAGCTCCAGCAGCAACAGCAGCAGACACAAGTGGCTGTAGCACAGGTGAACCTCTCTCACACACACAACACTCTTTTTTTTCCCTTGGAAACTACTGTTTTATGTTGAATGTTTGAACCAAGAAAGGCTTTAAGGAGTTGTCTGTAACAGTCAGCCAGTACAGAATGCATTTCCTTTTATTTACACTGTATGAACAGTCATTTCATTTGGATCACTGGCAGGAGAACAAGGCTACTCTAATCAGAGCCAAGTAGACGTTAGACCAAAGAGTAAATGAATATAAATCTATATGTACCTGAATATCTGGCGGTGTAAGAGATGTGTTTAATTTCATTACTTAAATTATAAACCCGCTCTTTTCAGTGATATCACAATTCAGACTCCTACCTGTGGTGTGATGTCATTACCAGAACGAGTGGTACTTGTGTATATGTTGCCGTGGGAACAGTTGCACTGGCTGCTTTTGTTCTTTTCTGCAATTATACAGTTGAATTTGCACTACTGACTCCTTCATGTGTGCTCTGCTTATACGGCACCTAAAGTCTGTCATGGCAGCAGTTTGTGGAGGCAGTTTTAACATCAATGAAACGGCAAAAAGCTGAGAAACTCGAGAATAATAATAATTCCAAGGAAAATAAGACATTTGGGTGCATCCTCATGTGCTGAATATGTGTATACTTATGGTGTTTCAGACTTTATCCACAAGGTAAAAAAAATGGTTTACAGTTTGTACATTGTTTGCGCCTCAGTAACATACTGTAGAGGCATCCACACAAGTACATCAGCCCAGCGTCAACACTTAGAAATGTAAATACAATCCAGCATATACACGGCTCACGTATGTATAAATAGACGACAGGAAAATCGAGTGTATTCCTGTAATCAGCAGGGCATTTTGCACAGAGCTGCTGCAGCAGAGGGAACAACGCTCGTACCAATGTACATGTTCTTTTCTATTTTAGTACCTTAGCCTGCATCTGAACAATAATGCAATAGAATAATACAGTTTTGTTAGAGAAAAAAATGAATGAATGACATGCTTAGTTGGATTAAATATCATTCATCAGAGACATGATTAATGCCGCATCTACCAGTTTCATTACTGGGTTTGTTAAATCCTTGTAAACTCTGAATGTGCACTTCTGTGAGACAAAGGATTTTTGAGAAGGCTAACCAAGTGCTTCAACAACAGAGAAAATGGTACATACAAGTAGAATTATCCATTACATATTTCTTCTTGCACTGTAGTAAACTAGCAACAGTCCAGTTAAACACACAGACACTTCAGGTCAGTTTTCTATGGTGTGGATTGTGTACATTTTCTCTTGGCAACACACACAAACTAAAAAAAAATCAAGAAAGGAAAAGAATCTGTCATCATCTCTGAGCATACAAAATCCCAATCCATTCACTCAAGTGGAGGGTTAGGAATAAAAAGCCTTTGGTTACCAGTGGACCAGTAAATCATTCTGGTATTCATTGTATTCACTGGCCGCACCAACCGTGAAGAAGGAACATGTGATCAGTTGGAAACATTCAATGATGATTGACAGAGTGAAAGAGTGAAATACCCGCCTGCAATCCAATCTGGATCTGAAAAAAAAAAGTTAATACCGAGTGCACCCAGCAGACATCAATCACCCAGCCTGAGTGGCTGCAGTTTGAGAAGTGATGGGTGACAGCCGTGGCTCCAGGCTTATGAGCTGCCTGAACACACATGCACACACAGTTTGTCAACCTGCTTGCGATGGGCCGCACATTGCAATTTCACAACTCTACATACCCCGACATATTGCATGCACACACACACACTTCTGACCCAGAAGTGTCCCACACAGTTAAACACTGAATTCTCACGGCTTCCGGAGACAGACACCAGGGTCCTGACGAAACCAGCGGTTCACACTGAACCACTGAGCTGCTCCTTTGCCTTGTACCTTGTCTCCAACTGACAGCTCACACATTCAGACTGAGTGTGCTCAGACATAAATGCCATTAATTTTACCTTGATGAAGCCAGAGGTCAGTGCGCGCTGGCAGAGACGCTGGTTTAGATTTTAAAACTGCTTTAACACATGAAAAAAGAGTGTGACCTAATGTGGAATATTTCAAATAAATAAGTGCTCCACCTGAGGTGGTTCTGTCTGACCTTGGTTCTTTTGCCATTTAGCAAGGTTTACCCAGAGGCCCTGACTTGTCTGAGCTGTTGTACCAGTTTCTACACAGCATCTAAATTAGTTTCCACTAAGGTTTCTGTCTTTTAAGGCTTATTTGTCGAACTCTTTGTGCTCCTGTTTCCATTGATTTTATCTTCAAGGCTGATAATGGTAGTTCTTAACTACTTGAGTAATAAAACATGTCCTGAATTGATCCTGATTTATTAACCAGTTAAGCCTGTGGTTCCTAAACCGGGATTCAGAACCTCAAGGGGGTCAACCTTTTCGACCAAAGTGAACCGAGTGCTTGTTCTGGACTGATGTTAGTGACCAGTGAACCTTTAAACAACCGGTTAGCTTTTCCTCAGGCATGAAAGCCACAGTAGAGTCGGAACAACTATAGAGGACTACATCGACTCTTTACAAGTGATGCTCCTGGCTTTGTATGCCTGAACTGGCATCCAAACATGACTGATCCTCACACCACTGTTGCTTCAAATTGGTGTCCATATGTAAATACTGTGTTCATTCTCTCATGGATACATCAGCACACTCTGAACCAGCTCTGTTTTTTTTAAAAATGGTGGTCAAAAGAGGTTTGAGTTGGTCCTTGGTCGCGATAATCCCGCCCAAGCCCCTGGCGTAATCGGTAATCTTTGTTTTAGACCATTAAAGTGTTGGTGCCACTCTGGAACCACTTTTCCTGGTCGAAAGTTAGGCAGAGTAGGCACTGGCCCTGAAACAGCACCTAATCCGGTGGTTCTTAATGTGATAAGGAAGAAGAAGAAAAACCGATAGATGGTTACAAAAGTTATTTTTTCTGACATTTTTTTTTTTTCTTGTCAATTGCTGGATAGTTGGACCAGTTCAGGCTTCTGAACATTCACTCAACACTCATTCAAATTAAAAAGAATCTATAAAGACAGAGTTCCTTTGGAAGGACAGTGTGATCAAACACACCTTTCGCCTCAACATTCAAGTTCAAGTCCTGGGTGTAACCTAAAGTCCTTGTTGCCTAATTTGTTACCTCAACCTGGTCACATAAATAGCCTTTTAATCCAAAAGTCTATCAAGACGATGCATTTTTAGTATTGCTAACTTGATGACAGAGCCCTGGATGTGCAAAAGTGACACTAAAGAGTTAAGTAGAGCATAATTGATGAGGCTGGAGTGAGAACATAGACATTTTTGCGTGATGACTGGCCATAACGAGTTATTTGAAGATGTGACTTTGGCCTATTTCTGTTGTCTACATAGAGATTATTTAGTTAAAACAAGACAACAGATTAATCAAAAATACTTTGCTGCACCATATAGTGTTTTGAAGTAACATTTCTTTGGGGTTAAATACTTGTAAATGTGTTTCAAGGGTTTCTTTTCTTTTTATTTCTCAAATCAAGTGAATTAAAATTAGTTAAAGCCAATGTATTTAATGAGTGCAATCAACAGCAGCTGTAGTTTGGACCATGACCCTTTTTTTCGTTCACTATGTAACATCCAAGCATACATGAACATTCAGACTCATTATTACTCACTATTTTATTACATATCTGCGTGTCTATGTATACACATGCAAACATACACTGAAACACACATGCATACACAACGTTTTTCTTGAAGTTGTAAGCAATTTTCAAGAGGACCACCCAAAGTTAAAGATCAAGTGTTTATTAGGAGAGAGAATGAAAATGTATCTGTATGTGCACAGAAAAACAGAAACAAATATCTATAGTCCTCCTCGTTCTTTCCCCCACTTCTTTGTCAAACTCCCCCTCACATTAAACTAAACTAAACTTGCCTGAGGCTACTTCTGAGCAGCTGCAACGAGGGTGAGCTTGTTCCACCACTGAAGGTCAAACAGTTGAAAGTAACAAGCTGATTAGTTCTGCACATTGTGGGTGAAGACATGGAGGAGGAGGAAGATTACATGGCTGGCATGTCTGGTCAGCTTAATTTGTGCGTGTTTTAGCGTTGAGTCTTCCAAACCGTATTTCTCGCTCAAAACAACAAGGCCTTCCCTGGTGCCTTTGCCTCAGTTTGACACCAGAAAATTATTGTTCTACTTTTACTTCTCTGTCTTTTCAAGTGAAACTATTTGTTGAGAGCGTCTCACAGGATGAAAATCCGTCTTAGTTATGTAAAAGCCAGTGTTGTTTATGATTCGGTTGTCTGAAACAGCAGGCCCCAACTGGTTTTCACAGTTCTCAGGTTTGAGTGCAGCTCTGCCATAATAATGTCAGTGCCAACGCAACAGCACACAACAGTGATAAACAAAGACTGATTTGTTTTTTTACTTAACCTTATGAGATTTTCATGAAATCCAAACCTTTTTATGATATGATTCTTATCATGATTTTTTTCCTGCAATAGAAAATCGTCATCTTCACATGCTGAAATTACCTCTCTATACACAGTAGTCATTTTCTTTTTTAGTGGCAAATTCTGCCCAGGATTTAAATTGTCCTCACAGCTCCCAGGGATACACAGGAAATAGGGATTCTAAGTGCTGTATCGTAGACAGCTGGACTTGTCTCAGTTTTTTTGAAGACGTTTCACCTCTCATCCAAGAGGCTTCTTCAGTTCTTACTAACTGGAGGGGAGTTGCAGCTTTTAAACTGTGTGGGGGTGTCCTGAACAGTTCTCTCCCCAGACAGTTTAACAACCATTCACACCTGGGCTCACCTAGCCTTAGCAACCCACATGAAGGCCGGTTGGGTCAACGACCCACAGGTGGCCCTAACGACTCAGGAACTCAGAGCTCACAGGTGTCCTTAACGACTCTGTAAGGACACTCCCACACAGAGTTTAAAAGCCTGCAACTCCCCTCCAGTTAGGTAGAACTGAAGAAGCCTATTGGATGAGAGGTGAAAAGTCTTCAAGAAACTGAAGGCCAGTTGCCTACGACACAGCACTTAGAAATACCATGACCTGGATGACAGAACCTTCATCAACACAGGGAATAGGGATTAAACAGTAGACATATGTAATTAAAAAACAAGTGAAAATGTGATGTAAATGCCAATTTTGTTCTGTATAGCTATTAATCATGCAGAGCAAGCAAAACCTTGGGATCTGGAAACTTTATGATCGCCATATTTCACTTTTTTCTGGTATTTTTCAGGCTGAATGAATGATAGATTAATCATGGTGAAAATCAGCGGATTAATAATTGGAAGTTGAATCTCTTTCTTTCCTTTCTGTCTGTACTTTGCAGATGTTTTTTTTTTTTAATGTCAAAATCTGCATGTCAAAGTGAATGTTGGCAGCATTTTCTGTCGTCCCTGTGTATTATGGCAGAAATAACTTAAAAGGATGAAGCAGTTCTCATTTTTCATCACCCCGTGTGTTGATGAAAGTGCCGGTGACTTTGTGGCCCAACCTGGCAACTGGGACAGTATTCTTTGTGCCGAACGCTGCTGCAGAGCCTGAGCAGAGGTCACAGTGAATGAAGGTAATTTAGCGAGCTGGCCAACACTAATCAGAGCTCGCTCAGGGACGAGTGGAAGTGGAGATATTACATAAAGTCAGGGAAGTGAGGGAGTTCATCAGCGATCTGTTACAGGACGAAGTTTGCTCTGCAGAAGCTGCTTTATGAAATGTGACCTCTCTCTGCGTCTGTCTCCTCTGAGCTCAGTTAATGATCTCTCCTTCAGTCCTTCCTTACTTCATTTCCTCCCTTACATTCCTTACTTACTCCTCCCACTTATGTTTATTGGATAATTACCCTCCGAACATTTTCTTTTCGTCCTCCTTTTGGTTACGTCTACCCTGTCCTCATTCCAACAGTTTTGCCTTTCACACCTTCCTTGGGTTTTTCTGTTTTAATTCATTCGTCTGTCCTTTATTTATATTTCCTTTCTCTTTTCATGGCTAAAACACATCTTCATTCCATCCTCCTTTTTACTTGGTTTGTCTGCTCATTCATTATCGCTCCATTCCTTTCTCCCACACTATTGGATCTGCTTCTCTCTCCCTTCTTCGAGCACTCTCTCGCCACATGACAAGTGTTGAGTGTGCATTTCTAATGGCTTCCCCTATCGTTGCACCTGCAAAATGAGGATTTCCCCCCCCTCACTTCACTACTCCAAAAAGGAGATAAAACCAGAGCAACCGGTGCTGGAGAGTTTTCAAACACTTCCACATGAAAGGGACGCGGCGTGGGCAGGGAATGCAATGATGGTAATCCTGTGTGAAGAGTACATCCTCAGCAGCCAGCCCTGTGGAGTCACAACGCACAACCAACAGTCCTAATCCCCTTACACCAAGGGTGGGAGAGTCACTGTTTTTCGGTTTTGTGTGAAAGGGAAGTGGTGTCATTTAAACAGCCTTATCTTCCAATTTTTACAAGATTAGGAGGTAATCCACAATCCGATTTTTCTTATTGCTTCATTTTATCTCCGTGTGCAGTGCCATTTTAGTGATAATGGATCATTTCTGCATTCTGAGGTCTAAAAACAACACAACTTTTAGAAATTTGAAGCAGTCTGTTGGGTTATTTCGATCTGGAAACATACGGTTCAAGCTCAGATGTAGGTTGAATCACAGTTGTCTTTTAGACATGAGAAAGAAGGAAAAAACAGAGAGCTGTGTGAAAATATTTATACTAAATACTTGAAATTAGTTAAATAAAGATAGCTTTTGCATTGTAAAGAACCGACAACATGGATGGAAACTAGCCAGCGAAACTGTCAAACCTTTAGGAGAAAAGGAGTTGGGAGAATGAAAACTGCCCTCGGGCGCTCTTCTGTTCTGGGGACCAGTTTTGAACAAAGAAAGTAATAAAATGGCAGAGAGATGCCGCCGCCTAATTAGAGCATTAAAGAGTCATTTGAGTTGCTTGAAGCTCCTTCAATTTCACAACGCTCAGATAAGGGGGCAGAAAACATTGGCTAGCAGCAGGTTTTTCTACCAAGGGACGACCACAGTGCAACACAAGTGGAGCACCTTTTTAATTGGTTCTTTGTCTCGGCCCCGCTTTTGGTAAGTGGTTTTAGATCTTCTCTCACAGAGTTTTAACGGGAGTATCGACATATTATTGTTGGTGAATTCTGCTCTAAAAGGGGATTGTCATGCTGTCTGACAGGCTGGTTGACTGTGTCCTTTTTCCCTTTGCATTTAAGCTTAATTCTTATTTATTAAATGTATTTATTTAACCAGTTCCATCGTAAGTTCTCCCCTGCAGACAGGAACAAAAAAACTGAGGCCAGTCTCTCTTTCATGCAGCAATTGTGTTTTTCCCCATGATTAAGCCAATTTTCCATCTATCCCGTATTTTTAATGACTTGATTACATAGTCATTACATGAATAGGCATATTGTGCATTAGCCCTGAAATTGTGTGATACAGAGAAATTAAATTATGTTTGTCTGGCTACAAAGCTGCCGCAGCACTGATGTACACCTCCATAGACAATTAATTAGATAATGTGGAAAATGAAGTTATAACAGTATCAAAGGGATATATTTCCACACTGAAATTATCCTCCACAGCAGTGATGCAGAAATATATCTTGTCCTGCAGGACTTTAGCAAAGCCTGGTTAAGGTCGGAACATGGCAATACATTATCAGTACCAGTGCAGTGATACGACAGACCTGTATCTTTCCTTTACCTGCAGACTAGAAATGTTCTGTTTTCTGGCAGGGAAGATGGATCAAAGTCATAGGCACTTTGTTTGTACATTATTACGCGTACATTCTACACATAATACAATACATTAATATTTCATAATTTGCACTAATAAGGAGTTGCATCTCAATGTACCATGACAATAAAGATCTATCTAACCGATTAAAATATTTAAACATGATTATTCTCATTATTGTCCGTAGTTAACTCACGATCAATCGCACATTTTTATCTGTTCTAAATGTACCTTAAGTTTTTAATACTCTTATCAACATGGGAGTGGACAAATATGTGTGCCTTATGCAAATCTATGTTTATTATTATTGCAGCAATCCAAAACAATGGCAAAGACTGTTGGTAATGGTCTTCTGAATATTCTCAAATGTAATGTATGCTCAAAAAATAATCATTCATTTAAATCAACCTTTATTTCAATCTCGAAAAATCATTGAGGGCAAGCCCTCATTTTCAATGACGTCAAGGGCAAAAAAAAACAAAAACTGATGTTTGCAAAAATGTGATTACAAACAGAAACAACGAACATAATCACAAAGCAAGTAAACAGAATGGGTATATGAAAATGGGAACAGATAAGAAGCAATATGACAGAATACAAATTAAATGGGAGGAAAAAGTGCTGAAAATGATAGGAAACTGCAAACAAACATGAAAAAACACAAATAAAACAGAAGTGCATAAAAGACAAATGGCAGGCAACCATACAGGACAGCATGTAGTTAAAAACAGTTCCATTCAAATGCTGAGTAGTTTGTAATCAGAGTCTTAAGCTGAACCATAGGTAAAACTGTATCAAGTTTAAATCTATGTTGTAAAATGTTCCAAGTGTATGGAGCACTGAAACAGAAACCAATGACTGTCACGTCTTACTGTAAAAGGTGCCCACCCAACTTTTTCATATAGAATACAGTGATGAGTGGAATAACAGTCACCAGTAATGAATCTGAGGGAATCTGTTTGGATATTTTCATATATCTTGAAGTATGTCCCTCTACAAACCAAGGTCTCAACACTTGTACTGTTTGACTCTTGCAGACCACAGCTAACATTCAGAGTTGGTGTGATTTGTTCAACATTATAGTCCCCAAAAGTTAAAAGTGTACGTAGGGAAATGAAGAGCATTCAACTCGTTTGTAACTGTAACTTTAACTTTATTTGTGTCGCACCCCCCAACACGACATCGTACCTACATGACTGAATCAATTGCTAATGACTCCCAAAAATGATATATATGAACATTAGAGAAAACCACTGATGGGTTTATAGGACCTTCATCAACACCTGGTTAGCATTGTGAAATGGTCGCAGTTTGGTAAGGTGAAGACACTAAAACCCCCGGCTAGGTAGAGGAAAAGATCATGGTTTTGGTAAATAAGCTCCTCCTCTTTATGCGGACATTGTTGCTCTTTAATAATACATCAACTGACTTCCTCCTTTGCTGTCTTCCTCCATGGCTCACTGCTTAACAAACAATAATGAATATAGATCTTCCTAAGCTGCTTGCACAAACAACCAAAATAGCAGTAAACCTTAACCTAGAAAGGCAACCTGTTTGACGCCTGTGGAGAAAGTCCCCAGACTCCCTAAAATGCTCAGTTTTGTGAGTTTTGGAGTAAAGAAGAGCTTAATAAACTTTGTGAAACGCTGTCTTCTACAAATTCCTGACTATTGAGGCCTTCTTGTTAATTCGGCTGATGTTGGTACCGAATGTGAACAGCCACTATCTGTCTTTCCTTGAAGGCGTGGACATACTATATATTTTGCCATTTGATTTGTAAGGATCAAAATAAAAGCTTCAGACAGACAGACAACCAGAAAAAAAGTGTTTGAATTAAACTTGTTTTTTGAATGGCCTCATTGCATATTGTATTTTTTTGTGAATACAGAGACATTCACTTCAGATGGAAACATAAAAAGACAATGAGATGGAGACAAGAGAGATCCAGCTTCAGGCTCACCATCTCTTTCATTCATTCTTTATTTTTATCTGTGGAAACCACAGAAACTGGTTCTGGTCAATTGCAGAATAAAACCAAATGTAACCTTATGTAGCTGCATCAGAATGAGACATTTTGCTGTTTTTGATCAGATATGTAGACACAGAGCCAAGGTCTGACTTTTAAAAGATGACCTTTTTTTTCCCTGCTTGTTTTGCATTTTGTTAGCTACTGTGTATTCATGGGATTGTTCAGTATTCTCTTACCAGCCAGTGCAGCTCAGTAAGACATTTAACATGAACGGCATCTGGTCAAATGTGACACTTGCTCCCAAGGCCTCAGTATAAACCATGGCGGAGTAGCTGATGCGCTATTAGAGTTGTCAGCAGGGCAGCATATGTCGAGTCAAGCTGCTCTCCTACACAGCTCAGGATGGGAACCTGTCAGCGGTAAATTACACCACTAAAGTCATCATCAGGGTGTCAGTCTTTGCAAACGAGGACTGCAGAGGCGGCCTGGCCGAACAAAATCTGGAATCACCTCTATTTGTTGCTCAGTGAACGGATAATGGAAGCAGATGACCGTCTTCCTCCGCATTTTGTTTTCCTGTCTTGTGGGAGAGGAGGAAGCTGAGGTGGAAGAAATACCGAAGGCCTCGGGATGGAGGCTGTAAATTTTGACCTCATCTTGTCTCTCTCCACTCCGGTGGTTCCTTATTAGAGTGCCGAGGGACTGATGAGTTTGATGAGAATATGCGTTAAGTTGAAGAAAGAACAGCAGAATGGGGGGAAGCAGTGAGGGAGGAGAGATGGAAGAAGCCTAATAAAAGTCTGATGATCAGCTTGTTTTAGAAATAGAAGCTTTATCAGAGGTTATTTTCCATAGAATTGCGTCTTTCATATTCAGTTCAATAACATTAATGTATACTTGAAATTAAACCTCTTATGTATTTTGAATAAAAGTAAGGAGAGTAAAATGTGTCAGTTCATTGATTAGTGCATTAAAAAGTGAATAGATGTGATTTTAGTCACTCTGCCAGATATGTTCTAGTTTGCATGTATTTTGATATGTAATCTAGCATAAGTCTGAATCAAATTTACTTCATAGTACAAGCAAAATTCAAATTGAAGACATTTATTCACTTTCTGTCTAGTTAACTAGGTCATAACGAAGGAAAGTGAAGTTCTGTTTGCAAAACATTTCGGGAGCTTCACAGCAAAACAGCGTCTCAGCGTACTTCTAAACAACTGAAGTTGATGGGGAGTTGTTTCAAAATCAAAAGAAATGTAGAGAAAAATGAATAAAATTTGCTCTGCACAGCTCGTCCTGCATAGTCTAAGTCTCAAAAAGGTCGTGAGATCCCAAATTGATTTTAAATAAAGGTTATGATTCCATTTTTTGAGAAACCTTCATTGTAGCTGCTAAACTAAATGCTGTTAGCACGCACCCAGTCTCAAGTGGGAACACAAGCTTGAATTCAGATGGGGAACATGCTAACGCTTCTAGCATAGCAGCTTCAGTGGAGACTTTGACTTTAAAAAGGGTGTAAATGTATTTCCAAATCCTGGGTTTCCAAATCTCTGGGTTTCCTCAGACTTTATCACATCAGAGCTGTTTGGAGCCATTTTATGTTTTACTTTACATTACGTTCTCATTATGTTTTTTAAACAATTTCACAACAAATACTTCTTGAAACTGTGTTTCAACACAGTTTAGCTGTGAAGCTCCAAAGATTTTTGTGGACTGTATCAAGTTTGTGGACCAAATTGTCTTTTTTTTGTTGAACTGTTCCTTTAAAAGAGACAACATACATTAATAAGCATTGTTGGTTCTAGTAGTCTAGTTTTTCAGCATACATGGGAATAAGAAAAAGAGAATATTAATTTTAGTAGAGATCTCATTATAATGAGGACATCATTAGGCTACATTGTCAGGTTCTCATTAAAACATGCAACAGCAGTAATATGGGCGACATTAGAATGGAACTTTTTGTTAAACTAAACAGCCTGTGCTGCATTGTTAGATACAGCAATGACTGAAGCGTTGAAACTAAATGTGAAACACTGAAGGACTTCCTGGAGCCTTTTCTGCAGCGTGTCAGAATGCTGACGCGGCCTTGGTATTTTGTTCAGAGACGAGTTTGTTTTGTAGCTTGTGATTCAGCCCACAATTCACAAGGCTCTGAAAATACACTGCAGCTCCTGTCAATCCTTCACACCAACTCCCTTCGCCGAAATGTAATGGGCACCTGTTAAGTAGCACTCAGTGAAGCTATTTGTATGCTCAGAACAGAATGTGAAATGATTTACTGAGAAGACGGGGAGGCTGCGGCTCAGGAGGTGGAGCAGGTTATCCAGTAATCAAAAGGTCACTCGTTCGATTCCCTGCCTCCCCTGGCTACATGTTGAAGTATCCTTGAGCAAGATACTGAACCCCAAATTGCTCCTGATTACCAGATTGGCAACTTGCATGGCAGCCTCTGCCATCTGTGTGAATGTGTGATGGAATGAGTGAATGCGACTGTCAGTAGACTGGAGAAAGCAGTGTAGAAATGAAAGTCCATTTAACATTTAGCCATGAGAAAAAACGTGAAGAGCACTTCAGTATTGAATAATTGGATAAAAACATGTTACGCACTCAACTATATAACCTAGTTGCGTTTTAGACAGCTGACATTAGAAGTCCTGCTGGACTGTGTCCAGAGTTCAAGCTTCATCAAAGTACTGAGAGCCACGCAGCGGCTCCTGTCAGAAAATCATTAGTGAGTGGGCTCTTTCAGCACACCGGGGTTCTTCTGAACTGTTCCTGTGATTTGAAACCTTCAGAATTTCTCCTTTTGAAATTGTTGAAAGCAATTATGTGGTCAGGAGGAGAGGTGGCTGAATAGGGTGCCAGGCGGGGCCACTCACATTTGATTTGGAGGGTACTTTGAAGTAAAACGGGGAGTCGTTGCTGCCACAAAAGCTCATAACGGCGTGTGTGTATTTGGACATATGTACGCTGTCTTTCTCCTCTTTCATATAAATGATTTGTGGTGTAATGGATGTTTTTACCTTGCAGAGATTGAAATAGAGTCTGTGCCATAAACTTGCCGACCGCAGCAGCAGAGGGTCCCAGCAGCCGCTGCTACGGCACTATATGCACCATTCACCCTAGGAATGACAGAAACTGTCAAAAAAACACCCTGTCTGAAATGTAACAAAAAAAAGTGGAAAAAAGAGTCCCAGATCCGTCCTTTCATCCGGATCCGTACCAGAAGTTAATGTGGTCTGTTCTGGGCTGAGACCCATCCTTTATCCAAGTTTGGTGTAAATGCGTTCAGAAGTTTTTTCTGCAGTACTGCTGGCAAACCAGCAAACCAACAGACGGACACAAGTGAAAACATTACCTCCTTGGTGGCGCCATTTATCAGTTACTCTGCTGATTATTTTCCCGATTTATTAAAAAATCATTTCATCTGAAAAAAGGAAATTTCAAGAGTATGTGACATATTCAAATGCAAATCAGGGATTGATTACAGTCAAAATCAAATTAAAGTTTACAATGATAAGAAAATAGAGAAAAAAAAGGTCAAGGTGCCTTTTATTGTCTCCTGAAAGAGAAAATCAAATCACATCATCACAAATTAGACATCCCTATAAAGGCTCTCAATAAATAAATAAATAAATATTACACAGTTGCAAACACACAAGGAAAAGTTTGTGACAATTGTGCTTAAACAATGGCAACTTATACTCGTGAGAGGATATGTAGAAGAAAGGTAAGATATATACTCATCCCAGTGACCTTGATTACAACTTATGTTTTGAGCGCATTTATAGATGTATCTAGACTGCTGGTGAGTATGTGCAGGATGTCTGCAGGTTATTAAAATGTCTGAAATTAGTTTTTTTTATTAATATCAGGTCTTACATTTGAATTTGTGAGGTCTAAATTGCCACAAGCACATTAAATGTCATTCATCTGTCTTTTTATTTCTTTTTTTGTCAAAATGAGCCAAACTTTTCTGCATAAAAGTCCAGTATTTAGTTGTTACAAATATTTGAACCTAGTACTTTACTCTAGTTTTCACTTGCTGGTAGATAAACATAACTCACTCTAATAACCATATTTCTTTATTTTTTTTAAGTATTTTTTTGGCCTTTATATGGCTTTATTGATAGGACAAGCTGAAGATATGACAGGAAATGGGAGGAGAGAGAGGGGGAGTGACATGCAGCAAAGGGTCCCAGGCCGGGAGTCGAACCCAGGTCCGCTGCAGCGAGGACTTAGCCTCTGTACATGGGACGCCTGCTCTACCAAGTGAGCTAAACGGCACCCCAATAACCATATTTCTACGTAAAACCTACCTCTGCACAAGATCACATATAAACTACATACTGTGCCGTAATACTTCCGTGCGATGCTTAAAAGTTGTCTTGAAAAGGTCCTATAAAGCCTTAGACTTTTGTGTCTGATACCTGTAGAAACCCTGATGAAAGTTTAAGCTGCTTCGGCTCGATGCTGGACAAAAAACGTGTGTCTGTTTATTGATTATCAAACTTTATCTTCAGTCTGGTGAACACCCAGCAGCTCTGCTGGTGCTCCTCAGACTGTGAGATGTTTTTCTTCACACATCCTCACCTGAGCGTTGCTGATTGATCCGTTTCCCTCCAGCTGGAAAAACACTCACGCAGGTTTTATCTCTACTTTCTTGACATTGATTTGATTACCAGGCAGTAAAAATACCATGTGATGGATCAGTTACTGCCGCCTGCTGTGCTGAGTCAGCCACATCTGAAAGCCTCCTGATTAATCATCTCCTGATTAATTGAGTTATTAGGTAAAGACCTCAACTGTTGCTGCATTTATTGAATAATGGCTTTTGATGGGTGCAATAGCACTTCTGCACATTTTCCAGGAAGAATGTTTCATTGAAACCAACATCGTTGCTCTTGTGAGCTGAAATTCAACCTTTTTTTTTTCTTTTTGTTTCCTTTGTCTTCAGACATTACCTCTTATCTAGAACCAGAACCATCCGCTCATTTGAATCAGCAATCAAGCTTACTTCAGCTCAAACATGTCTTCCCTATTTCCTCATACAGCAAAAAGTAATGATTCTCACACATTGAAAGGACTAACAGAGTCTGACCTGGCCTTGAAGTGGAGTGTTGTGTGCTGTATCTGTGTGTTTGTAGAATCATTCAGGTGGGTTAACACTTTGTAAACACTGCACTAAGCTTCTGTTCCTATCCCTCCATTTTTTCACGCATAGGTCCACCTGTTGAAGGACCAGCTGAGTGCGGAGGCCACGGCTCGGCTGGAGGCCCAGGCTCGAGTCCACCAGCTGCTGCTGCAGAACAAAGACCTGCTGCAGCACATCTCGCTGCTGGTGAAACAGATCCAGGAGCTGGAGACCAAGATGTCTGGACCAAACTGCAGTGAGTAGTTTGAATACATGGCTCACACATGTATGCTGGAGTTTGTGTACATTAACGGATGCCTTCTGTCATGTCAGAGTACATGAACAGTGTGTACAGCTGCGGAGTCACAGACACATATGAAGGTTTTATATGACGCGACATTCTGTTGAGGGATCCCTCCTCTGTGGCTCTTCCTGAGGTTTCTTCCATCTTTTTTTGTTAAAAAGTTGTTTTTTTTCTCAATACGGCAGGTTTTTCCTCACTCAAATTGAGAGTCTAAGTACAGAGGATGTCGTTCACTGTGCAGATTATAAAGCCCACTGAGGCAATGTAATTGTGATTTTGGGCTGTATAGATAAAATTGATTTGATTTGATAAAGAACATTCCTCTGCCAAGACGACACCGTCCCCTGAAACTACAGGAAGGAACTTATTTTTTGCCTCCTTGTCATTAAGTTTCACTTCTCAGCTTCTTTCATTGACTTATTTGAACAAAAGATTTCTCACTGACATATTAAACGAGACAGTCCACAAGCAAGAGACGCAAATCATACACTACATAAAACATAAAGGTCCTATGTAAAGATTACAACAGAAAAAAAGTTGAATTAAACAATAATTAAACATTTTTGACATGTAGTATACTCAATTTAAAACATTGCAACAATAGTATGTTTAATTTTTTACCTCATCAACTTCATTGATTGATTTTTGTGAATATATATTGTGAGGTACCAGCAGCATGTTTCAAACAAGTTGAAACAGGAGCAACAAAAGACTGGGAAAGTTGTGGTTCTCATAATACAAAATGAAAACCACGTTCATTACTTAATCCAAACCAAAAAAGTTAAAATAGCATAGCACTTGTTTACCTGGAGCTACCAACACACCTGAAATCCTCAAAAATCTGCCAAGGACAAAGGGTGGATAACACGTTGACATAGGTAGGATTTTGAAACCCACAGGAAAGAACTGGGTATGCAGAAAGGCTGTGACAAAACATTGAAAGGGACACTGAAAATGATAAGAACAAAGGAATCAAAGATGAACATGACAGAGGCAAAAAAGATGGTAATTCAGCATCTTACGCCACTACCTCTGAGTCAACACACACTTCCACTGTCAGGCAGAAATCCTTGACAGAGCAAACAACCAGCTACAGACACACACACACACACACACACACACACACACACACACACACACACACACACACACAAAGTCTCACTAATCATGGCCTACACACTGAGAGACAGCAGACATATCCAGCTCTGTGTACACTCATACAGACAGCAAACAGAGTGAGTGAACAGCAGACCTCAACAGGCTTCTAAATGTAAATTCCTACATTAAATCCTGAGTTCCGGTATGAGACCTGATTCTGATGCCCATCGACCCCTCACCTCTTTATCATGCACCACACACATTCTGTAACTATTCTTTCTTCCAGCTATTCAGACTATTCAGACAGACAGTCCGCTCTGTTCTGTCGCAGTCGTGCCCTCCAATTTTGACCCTGCGAGAAACAATCTTTTATCTTATCAACCAACATTTCAGAACTTCAGTAGAGAAAGTATTTCCTCATTGGCACCTCTGCATGTAGGAAACTGAAAATGCACATGATATCGCACAAGGAAAGCAAAACTGTTCATGGATGCCTGAAGGCAAAATATACCTCACATAGAAATGTGATAGGGGTTTTTTTTTAAACACAATTAAATACATTGGTCAAGTATTTTAGACAAATTTACATACACCGATCAGGCATAACATTATGACTACCTGTCTAATATTGTGTTGGTCCCACTTTTGCTGCCAAAATAGCCCTGACCCGTCAAGGCATGGACTCCACTAGACCCCTGAAGGTGTGCTGTGGTATCTGGCACCAAGATGTTAGCAGCAGATCCTTTAAGTCCTGTAAGTTTGTCTAGCACATCCCACAGATGCTCGATTAGATTGAGATCTGGGGAATTTGGAGGCCAAGTCAACACCTCAAACTGGTTGTTGTGCTCCTCAAACTGTTCCTGAACTATTTTTGCTTTGTGGCACGCCGCCATCAGGGAATACCGATTCCATGAAAGGGTGTACAGGGTCTGTAACAATGCTTAGGTCGGTGGTACGTGTCAAAGTAACCTCCACATGGATGGCAGGACCCGAGGTTTCCCAGCAGAACATTGCCCAAAGCATCACACTGCCTCCGCCGGCTTGCCTTCTTCCCATAGTGCATCCTGTTGCCATGTGTTCCTAAGGTAAGCGATGCACACACACCTGGCCATCCACGTGATGTAAAAGAAAACGTTATTCATCAGACCAGGCCATCTTCTTCCATTGCTCCGTGGTCCAGTTCTGATGCTCACATGCCCATTGTTGGAGCTTTCAGCGGTGGTCAGGAGTCAGCATGGGCACCCTGACTGGTCTGTGGCTATGCAGCCCCATACGCAACAAACTGCGATGCACTGTGTATTCTGACACCTTTCTATCAGAACCAGCACTAACTTCTTCAGTAATCTGAGCAACAGTAGCTCGTCTGTTGGATCGGACCACACGGGCCAGCCTTCTCTCCCCACGTGCATCAATGAGCCTTGGCCGCCCATGACCCTGTCGCCGGTTCACCACTGTTCCTTCCTTGGACCACTTTTGATAGATACTGACCACTGCAGACCGGGAACACCCCACAAGAGCTGCAGTTTTGGAGATGCTCTGACCCAGTCATCTAGCCATCACAATTTGGACCTTGTCAAACTCGCTCAAATCCTTACGCTTGCCCATTTTTCCTGCTTCTAACACATCAACTTTGAGGACAACATGTTCACTTGCTGCCTAATATATCCCACCCACTAACAGGTGCCATGATGAAGAGATAATCAGTGTTATTCATTTCACCTGTCAGTGGTCATAATGTTATGCCTGATCGGTGTATATAGGCCATGCAATGCAGTGTGTCAGTTTCTGAGTGCTTGGATTGCATGCTGGCTCACTAGCATGCCTTATTGATGCACCTAAATGGAAAGGAGCCATCATTGATTTTATTAGTTACACCTGTCGTTTTCCCACTATCACAATCAAAAAGGTTCTCCGGGAGAAAGGTCTATTTCACAGCATTTTTACCGCATTCAGTAGAATTTTACAGCATGAAACATGATCTGACTGTAGATGAGAAGAGGTGGGCTCTTCTAAGGTAAGGTCGCTCTGAAAGGTTTGTAATTTGCCAAGACTATAGCCTTTCATGTGAGTCTGATAAAACAGAGCAGGAGATTTTCCACAAGACTTTAACAGAGAGGGAGCGGGTCATACAGCAGGAGAGGTGTGAGAAGTTTCTCTAGATATTATGACAAAGAGTCGTGAGTGACTTGTGCAAACATTTTAACTGTGTTCAAATCAAATCCAAACTCAAAAGATGGAGTTTTTCTTTAATGCATCGTTCTCTCATCTTTAGCTCCAGGTCTGTTCTCTCTGCCCATAAAGAAGAAAGCAAAACAGGCCCGCTGATGATGAAATGCTTTGAAATATGTTTTTCTTTCTCTCCTTGCTTACCCAAAGCACATTGATTCACTGGTGACTGAGTGATTGATTTTGTCAGGATTTTCAAGGAGCAGTAGTCTGCTGTTCACCACAATTCACAGATATCTGCATCACATACATCATCACGCTGCCACGATCCGACAGGGGGGATGATAGCAGCGAATTTCAGTCGAGGCACAGTGTAACTGTTGAATGGTGTGTGGAATATATAATCTGTCCTTTTATTTCTTATCTCTCACTCACTCTGCTCATTCATCACTGTCTGCTTCCTTTCTCTTCTTTCTGCCTCCTCTAATCTCGCAGTGGGATCTCAAGACAGTTTGTTGGAGATCACCTTCCGGTCTACGATACCTTCAGTGATGTGCGACCCCACAACGCCAAAACCCGCGGTGTCTGCCATCAACCTGCCTGCGCTGACCTCTGACGGGACCAGCAACGCCTTCTCATCTTCAAATGGGACTCTGGGAAGCCCCCTAGGTAGGGACCAGTGTCTTCTCAAACTGGAATGTTTCCGTTTCCTTCCTGGGCCTCCGCCTCCTCACCTCCCCTCGTCTCCCCTGCTGCTCGAGGCAAACACGCCGGAGAGCAAAGGTCAAGAGGTGTCTGAGACAACGCTGTTGTCCCGTGACGCCAAACCTATTGGCTGCCTGGACTTTGCCAGGTTTCGCGAGTCAGGTATTGCGTCAGAGTACGAGTCGAACTCAGACGACAGCGATGACAATGAGGACGAGGGGGAGGACGATGAGGAGGAGATGGAGATCTTTGGCTGGGGGACGGACGAGGAGACGCTGCGGCTGCTCAATGTTCTCAACAGACAGGGAACCCCTGACTGTCTGGGAGATGAAATAGCGGTGTAATACTCTAACCTGCTCCCCTGAAGGATCGTGTTGGGATGAAACACAATCGCCTTGACATGTCTTTGTCCACTTCTCTGTGGGAATAACCAAGTAGAGTACTAACCTCTGTGAGACTTGCACAGTTCTATATACAAGGCTTACACCAGTATATTGGTGTAAATGCAATTACATATAACAGGAAGGAAAGACTCAAATAGATAAATAAATCAATAAAAGCCAATCCACTGTAGGCAGAGAGAACTGAGGCCAAGACAACTTGAGTAACCCTGATCTGGTCAATGTCACGGTCTTTGTTGACTGTGATAGGGATCCTGCACATATCGTTTTATTCATCAGATTATTTATTTACTATTATTGCTATGTTGAGTATCAAGACTGTCCAACCTCCAGTCCTGGATCAGGGCTGCAGCTTGAGTTAAACATGTTTAAACAGTAGCCGAACCTGTAGAGCTCTATGAATGTACAGAGGCACCAGAACAAATGTGGCCCCTGGTAAGTTTTTAAATCAGTCCAAGCCGTCGCACTCACTCAGTCAGTCAGTGCGTGTTGTCTGTTCGGGCCATTTTAGGTAATACCATTTATTAAAAACCAAAAATTCACAGAAATTAGCAGAAATATGCTGGTTTTAAATGTGGGTAAACTGGCTAAAGATTGGCAATTGACTACTTTTCCATTGCCAATAGATCATAACAAACACTCCAGTAAACAAGGAACCTATGAAAGAAAGAAGGGAGTTCACGTCATCATTCCAAAATTCTTGGTGCCAAATTTTGGAGCCAGTTCTAATGAATTCTATGAGAGATGCATGAAGAAGCAGACTTAAACTCAACATATCTGCATCATGTGACCTTTGATAAAGAAATTGCTCCACAAAATGAAAGAACACACTTCAGAGAATGAGCTAAAGGTGGATTTTTCAAAATAGGTGCATTAGTTTATTTGGTGTTGGTCACTAAATATTATCCAAACACATTCATAGGCATACTTTGCTATTTTTTTTTTCTTTTAATTTGATCGGAGGCTGTTATACACTAGCCCCTTTTAGATAGAAAAGGTGGCACATTTGCAGCAAGGTAAAGGCTCCAATGTGCCGCCTTGTCTATCTAAAAGGGAGGTGTAATATTGCTTCTTTTCCAAAAAGCCACCAGTTGGCAGCCACTGGGGTAGGTATAAACATATGATATGACGTGAAGCACGAAGTTGGGCATGAAGAGAAGCAGGTCGAATTTGTCTTCAAAATAAGAGCTTTACATTGCACCCCATTGGAGTTTAGAACTGGGTAGCGGGGGGCTTTTAATTTGAAAGTAGCGACCGTTAGTTGCTTGCCACGGACAACCAAGACAGCTACATGGACCGAGGAGACGCTAGCATCTCCCGGGTCTCAGCGGCTTTCCAGTTGCACATCATCGACACCTCAGCCCATCTCACACAATTACTGGCACATCGACGTCTCGGATATACATAGCAGTGGAGGTGGAAAAAGTGTACCCTCCAAGGCGTCAAATTGGCGGACCAAAACAGACCCCAAATTTACTGCCTTCTGTCTAAATCCGCAGACCTAGCCGCAAAAAGGACGGCCAATTGGCACCTTACTGCCCAGTATAAAAACGGCTAGTGATTGTCAGAGCTCATAATAGCTAATGTAATTTTCATCAGAAAATAAGGCATTGTATTTATGAATGATGGAATTGCTGCTGTGATCAAATCAACACGTGGCTGATATCTAACGCTCGATCACCTCAAAAATTTCGTTACTTAGCTAATATGCTCGGAGTTCGCTTAGTTAGGGTCTTATGACAGTTTATCTAACTCTCTAACTTTAGTCTGTTACTAACCTCAAGCTCCAGTCCAGTTATAAATCTAGCATAAGATCAATGTTACTTGTATGCAAATCAACCATTGAATTGACATACAAGTCTCCAGACTGATAACCTGTGAAACTGAGAGGGAAGAGATGAAGGAGAGGTCCGCCCATTCACCTCTATGATAACTTTGCTGAGAGCTTTCAGGTCTGGCACCAGCGACATAATGACCCATCTATCTTTTATCGGTTCCTTGCCAGAAAAAACAAAAGGTAGAAAGCAGCTTTGAGTGGTTCATTTTTTAGTTTCTCTTTACGATTCATTGCCAATTGACGATTTTCTGGCGTTGCTTGAACAGAAAGGGTTGGGAAATGTAACGCGCCAGCATCCATGACTTCAACACACATCATAGCATCGTGCCAGAAAGGGGTGAAATGTCTAGCCAAATGTCATGTTCCCATCACTGGTATTAATGCAAATTGTACCCTTCACACTGATGACAAAAGGTAGATGGCAGTGGATGGGAGTGTTTTTTGTCCAGTGTAAGTAAAATCATCACATTTGTTATCTGTCTGCTGCCAATAAATACATAGTTTATTTGCAGTCAAATTCGAGCGGATAGAATAATATGATAATTCACTTCATCAGTTTGAACACCCCTAGAGAATATTAACAGCAACTTAAGTATCCCCTGTTTGTCACACCTGTATTACTGTACATGCTCAAGAGACAATTTTGAGAATCTAATCTCTAATCTATATGCGCACTCATGCATATACACTTATTCCTTAAAAGCCAGTTCTTCTTTCCTTCCTCTTATTTTGCCTCTATTCTTGATTACACACAGACCTCTTAACTGTATATTACACACACCCCTAAAATCTCTTCCTAGGTCTCTGTAGCTGAATTTCATTTTGAGATTTGGGAGCTCAATAACAAAATCAGGGAGTTCACCTCAAGAGTCTTTCCTCCTTTCAACAAATTATTGTGAAGATGTCAGGGTGTTACATGAAATCAAACCAAAAGCTAAGGTAAGTTCAGGGGCAACTTTTCAATTTGTCAGGATTGGAAGCGTAGCTGTCAGTCACACTGGCAGGAACAAGTCGACAGAGTTTGGGACTGCAGAGACTGATGAGCTCTTGTCCTTGCTGGAGTGACAAGTGACTCTTCTGCTGAGCAAAGACGAACACTTCAGTCAAACCTCGGAAGGAACTTAATTACTGTCTCCATGTTTGGAGAGGGGAAGTCCTTTCTTGCTCAGCTCATAATTACTCAAAGACTATTTTTAGACAAAAATGTGTATCTGTACTGTATGTACACACTTTGTTTTCTACGTCATCCCACAGAACTGTTGAACTGCTCCGTCCTTGACTTCTGCAGGCATCCCCCTTTCTGTCTCCTCACACTTTGTTGACTTGGTAGTCACAGCATGTTTGCACTCCTCTCACTTGTCCGCACATTTCCCCGCTTTTTAATTTATGTAAATCTCGGATTAGTTGGACCTCGAGGAACGTTTGTTTGTTTCTTTTATTCATCCGGTAAACAAAAACTCTTCCCTCGTGCCAGAGCGGCGGCTCACGGATGACAGCCAAAAGTGGTGTTGTTTGTTTAAACCCAGCTCTGTGTATGGCCACCAAGCACAATGCAGTATTAAAGTGTTCATTTTGTTTCACGAGGAAGGCCACAGAGTTTTCTTCCTGCGTATTATACCCCCAGTTTATCAGAGCACTGTCATATCAATGCAGACAGTCCAGTGTTTGGCAAAGGTAGATGCTGCAGAGATTTAAAGGGAAACCAGGCCAATTCTCAATGTGCTCACTATCTTTTGCAGAGAGCTTTAGCCTGATAGGATCAGACCAATCTAGTCCAGTGAACTAACTCCCAGTTAGCCACTCGCTTTCTGAGAGTGTTTGCATTACAGGATAAAAGAGATTAAATCAGAAATGTTTTTTCTCTCAAAGTTTGTTTGGAAATTTGTACCAACTTTGTTGTTGTTGGGGACAGTCATTCTGTCACAAGTACTTCAGGACCAAAGAGGACCATTTGACCATCTGGACATTTAGTGGCAGAATGTCAGATGTCTTCATGAGTACAAAGTTTGGACCTGATCTGAAATGAACCTGTGGAAAACCAACCCAGCTAGCAAGCATGAATTAATTTTCCAAAACTAGAGCCTACAGTTTACCTCTGCCAAGGCCGAATACTCACCTTTTATACTCGCTTATAGATACCAGCCACTTGCATGTGGCTGATTTCTTTCTTCAAGGTCCACGCATTGTTACCTGAGAAATCAACAAAAATATTGATATGTCCAAATGTTAAAGAAAGTGAGAAACAATTCCTCGATCTGTGCCTTTATCCGATCCACACAAAAAGTGAATGAGGTCAACACAGGGACGGACCCACCCCCCATCCAAGTTTCATGGAAATCCGTTCTGTAGTTTTTTGTCTAATCCTGCTGACGAGCCAACCAACCTACAAACAGACACAGGGGGAAACATAACCTCCTTAGCAAAGGTTAAAAAAGAAAAATGTCCCAATCTGGATGAAAAAAGATAATTGGACTCTATACGGTAACTCCAAACAGACAGAACATCAACACAAGCAGAAGCATGATGCGCAACAAGCTCACGCGCAGTCAACTTTAAATAAAAACAACTAAATACCTGAAAACACTCGTTTTTCTCCTGCAATGATGGTGATGCACCATCTGATCAGAGATGATAGCAAGTCTACTTGTGTGGACCTGGCGTCCAGACTCCCCAATCATATCAAGCATCTGTGCTTGGATGTGCTGGAACAAGTCTGATCCATGGAGGCCACACCTCACAACCTGCAGCACCAAAAGTATCCATTGCCTGTGTTTCAGTGCCAGACACCAGATGACATCCCAGTGGTCTTGTTCCATTTCTCGACTGGACAGAACTGTTTTGGCGGTTCGATGTGGACCTTTTTGATTTGGCCCATCTCGGGTTCCAGTTTAATTAGTTACTAGGGACCAAATGGGCCCATGAAAAGCTAAAGTCCCAGAATAAGAAGATTTAACTTGTTGATTTTGGATTACATTTCCATTCTTAATGTGGTCTTTATAACTGAAATTATAGAAAATTAAGGGAGAGACAGATGGAGAATGATATATGCTATAAAATTTCCTGGCTGAACTCGATCTGTGGACATCGTGGTTCATGGCCGGCACCTTACAGGCCACAAAGGCGCTCCCACCATTACATTCTCCACATCGGATGTTTTCTTTTCATTTAAATTGAAACTGAACTAAACGTTTGGCAGAAATGACCTCAAACACGTTCAAAGATTCCCAAAAACCGCATTGATAATTATTGCCCTCTTAGCTTTGTCTTTTTTTCAAAGATGAAAATTAGTTTCAATGTCGGTTTGCCTGAAGTGCTCACTTGTCATGCAAGATGTTTGAACCAGATGACAGCAAACGCACCATTCAGACGTGTGTCAAACTGAGAACAGAACGTAGGATGTCCTCTCTGTTTGACAAACACTCCCCCACATCTTTGCCTCTCTCTTGGCTCATTTTCTACCCTTTTCCTCTGCTTCTCTTGTTTCTTTTCCTCAATGTTTCAATAGCATGACAATTGTAACTATGACATTAACACATAAACATCAGACTTGTGCATCTTTCCAAGGTACAACAAAGTGACAAACTTGTGAGACAGCTAAGAACGGCGCTCACAGCTAGAAGATTTGAATGAATCTGTGAACTATATAAATGCCAGTCAAATTATGTTTCAGCAACTGATGCAATCAACGTCACATAGTCCAGTAATTTGAAAAGTAATGAAGCAGCCTTTGAAATCAACCAAAAGTATATTTAGATCAGCTGCAATAAATTGTCAGTTGAGCACATCTCCACGTCGAGATTGCAATAATTTCAAAAGGTGACCCCATCTCATGATTCAGGAATTACATTTAATCAATGAAGGTATTACATTCGTGGGTAAGAAATGACTTCAGTATCAGGCTCAATCGTTTGTGATTTATGTAGAGAGAGGTTACCTGGACGTCTGGATACAAGGGCGTGTCTGGAGAACAGGCAGTATGAAAGTGATAATATGAAGGAGTTATTAGTAAGTGATTTTATTTTTAATTACTCATGTCCTCTCTTCTGCCCTCGACCCACAAACGTGACTAAACGGAGTGAGGAAAGCCTGTGGTGTTTAACAAGGTCCAGTGGCTACTTCTCCTGAAGTTGAGGAGGCTGGTGTTCATACAGTAACAAGCCATTAAGCCATCAAAATATCAACATGACCTGTCGAATTATATTTTGTCATAGTGCTTAAACCTCAACATAAAGCTACTTCATCACCAAGTTCCAAAGGATTTACAATAATCACACACAACCAAACAATTGGTAACTAATGGATAATACCCAACAGTTCACAGTTGAAATGGATAACTAACAGTTATCAGTTGACACTACCTCCATGCTCTTCTGAATGGAGAGTTTTCAGTGGAGGTTTTGTATATCTTTGTTTACACAGCTTCTTGAAAAATTTGCAGTCAGAGGATTGTTTAACCAAGTGAAACCCAAGTCCAATTAAGAGACACTTTAAGATTGTGGGCAAGATCAGGTCAAGTTTGGCATCAATCTTTTTGATGTTGATGGTTACAACAAATCAGGTAACTGATCAATAAGTTTAAAAACAGTACTGTAAAGGTGCTGCTAAAAGTTGCAACTTGCCATCCTTCTGTCACCTTAACAACCACTTTGACTAAAAAAAATGTATAACACATTGAAATGTGCAATGTCTTCTTGGACCTGGTGCACATTGTTCCCGTGTGAAATTTATGTACGCACATTTTTGGCATTTTGCATTAAACTTAAAGTCGGACCTGTACCTGAAGTCAGTCTTAACCTTGAATAATTTTATGAAAATGTGAAGACCGGTCAATATTCCCTTATTTTTGTCATATTTCTGTTCCCATATCCCGATCCATTACATAAGTTTAGAATTGGGCTGCAACTAACGATTATTTTCGTTAATGATGCCAATCATTTACATGATTAATTAACAAATCATTTAGTCTATAAAATGTCAAGGAATTGTGAAAAATGCTCATCACAATTTCCCAGAGGCCAAAGTGACATCTTCAGATTGTTTCTTTATCACAATGGCTGTCCTGGAGAGGGATAGTTGATTGTTGTTGTCTAATTCTCAGGTCGTCAAATTCCGACACTTTGGGTTTGTATTCAGCCCGAAACTGAGACCATAAGCGTCGGAATTTGACGACCTGAGAGTAAGACTCGGCAATCAACTGTCTTTCTCCAGACTCAGCTTGTGTCCCTTTTAAAAAGCTGAAAGCATTTGACATTTTTGCTTGAAAATCATTGCAGCTCTGACTTAGAGCTTAAACAAAGCGCATCCACACAGGCACAAGCTCTTGTGCTGTAGCCAGTGCCACGTCCTAACTTCTTTATTCCAAGCCTCTCTTCTTCTATTTCCAGGTTGCTCTTGACACATCTCTCTGTTCTAGCCTCTGGGGTAAATACTCTTGGTTCTCTCTCCTCTCCCTCCCTTTGATATCATCTATATTTTTGTCATGTGCTCGACCTTAACCTTATCCTCTTGTCATCTCTTGAACCGAGCTCTTCCTCCGACCTCTCCAAAATGCCAGACATACTGTACTTCTAAACAGTCTCTTGCTGCTGATTCATCTATTAGTGATTCCTGTTGTGTGGTTTCAAAAACAAGTACAGCCCCCGGGCTTTTACCTTGACAGTGATGCTGGAGGTCAATAATCCCCATGTGAAGGTCCTGTGGTGAACAAAGAGTTATGCGGAGCAGCTTTTCAGAGAATGTTGACTAATATCAACAGTCTGTACAGCGGTTTGTAGTGAGATCAGAGGCCGAGGGCAGATTAGTTCCTTTTGTGAACTCTGTGTGTGCGTCCGTGTGCCAGGTTCAGCAAAGTTTGAACGTATTCCTTCAGTCTTAACTAGCTATTGATTCAGCATCTAGTGAATTTATAGGATACAGTCGAACTCTGGCAAGAAGACGGCGTGTTGGTGTCTGGCGGGGCGTATGAGAGGTCATTTGTGGTCACACCAAACTTCAGTGTCAGCAGGCAGATTGGGTGACTGACTGCTACCATAATGGGTTTCTAGCACCCAGCTGCAGAGGTGAAAGAGTCGCTCAGATGTTGTACTTCAGAGAAAGCAGTAGTGCCACCGCACAGAATTTCTATGTTACTAATCGAAAAGTGGAGCATAGTATTAGCATTAAAGTACCATAGGTCAAGGTACTCATTATGCAGAATAATGCATATTATTCTGAAACAGGCCATGTATTCATGTGTTTGTCATTTTAATGGTTAAGTTGGAAAAGATGGTATCTGCCCCCCAATTAAGTATATTTTAACTTCTTATCATAGTTTATTTTTGATAATATGTTGTATTATCAATGCAACTCTGCAATGTACAAAGGTAAATATCTTTATTAAATAAATGTAGTGGAGTAAAAAGTACAATATTTGCATCTGAAATATAGTGCAACAAAAAAATATACCGTTATCCAAAAGTCATTTGCTTTTTTTCAGGCTGCTTTTTCTGAGTTTAATCATTAATTTTTAGCATTATTGAACTCAACCCTTCTGTTATTAATAATGACAAGAAAAGATGAACAGAAAAGATGCATCTTGTAATATAATAATACTGATGAGACAACAGTGAGATTATACATCACTCGATAGTAAACAAGTAATCCTAAAAGCATCCCCTCTTTTGTAACTTTTTAACTGAAACATTTGGTCCATAAATGATCTTACATTTGGTCTTCAGAAGGTCTTTTTAACGATTAAATGTGCCTCTCTGCCATCAGACACTACCCTTTAAATCACAAATCTTTATAAGTGTCTCAGTCCTTCTCTCTCACACTCTTGTGGTTTCCTCCCTCCGCTCAGCATTAATTAATCGTCTGATGGGGCTTGTCGTTGCAATCTGAGGGCTACATTGACAACCAGCGCGACCGAGCAGAGCACGCTTCGGTGACTCGTATCGATTTCCCTGTCACAGGCATGTGTTGTTTGAAACTGGGGTTAACTACTGGGACAGCGAGGGAGCAGCACGGATCAATATGCTTCTTTACAAGCTCAGTCTGTCACCTGCAGGGACGTACTTTAATAACCACAGAAACGCAGACACCAACCAAGGATGTAGCCAAGCAAAGTCTGACACACCTACACAAACTCTGGATCTGAAAAATATTTCTGCCGGTTGGTTAGAGCTTACACAGGTAAAGTCTTTAAGGAATACAACTATGACAGTTCTTTTATTACTTTGTTTCTGTTCTGCAGCAAATTGGATATTAACTTTACACTGAGGTACTGTTGGCGGATGTGTGCATCCATGTTAGGTGAACAGTACAGTACAGGACAAGTATCCTAAACACACTGTACAGACAAGACAACATAGTTTATTAGGCCCAAACTGAATTTTTCCTCACTCATTGACATAGTCACATCACATCAATCCAACCGATCTTGTGTTTCACTGCTGAAGAAGAGACTGAAGAAAAACAGCTGCTGAAGCACGCAGGAAGTGAAGTTAAATTTCAAATTCTGTAAAAGTCGATGCTCAGCGATGATAAGTGAGCTGCAGGGGTTAGTTATATGAATTCCCATTCTACCCTCTAATGTTTTGTGTTTTCACACAAACTTACTGAGAAACACAGAACACTGAGAAGAACAAGGACAAGGTCACCGTGACATTTTGATAATGATCCAGATCATCATCACACAACAATGTAAGCAATGAACAGATCCTGAGCTATATAAGTGCTTGTCAGCTCAGGAATAAACGGATCCCACTTTTTGCAACCCAGTCTCTGCGTCGATTCTTCTTTGAACCTTGGCTACAACCTATACATCCTCCACAACAGTTTCCAAACAGGAACATCCTAAAAAACATATTGCATTTGCCGAAACACACTTTTTTCAGCATTTTGATGTTGGCCGCACCTCTAGCTGCATAGCTAACTGAGCTAACTCCCTTATAGCAGCTGCAGTTAGCAGCTGTTTACAGTTACTCTGGTGATGTGCTGCCCCCTATTGGTTTGGAGTGTGAATGTGCAAGGTGGCTTATTCTAACATACATATTTATTTAATACAGTGAGGTTAAAAAGTTGTTAATGAGTGCTAAAATCACACACTAATGGCTGTTTTGCATCACCTTGAAGCAAAAAATATATAGAAATCCAATATTGCTGTGAATTAGTCCTGCTAATTGCCTACAACAGATAATACACCTATAGACTTTAAAGTGATAACAACCATTGTACAAACAGTACAGGAAAATGTCTGCTATTTCATACATTTGTGTCTATATATAACTTCATATTACCCACCAAAAGTATTTATCACTTGGGCAGATGTCCGTGGATATCCCAGTCTCTGTTTTCCAACTACAAGCCAGACCTTATCTTCTAAGATGACAGCCAGGGTCCAAAATCTGATGGAAACCAGAAGGGTGGAGGCGTTTATAGCATCAGATTAATGGTTTCTCAATAACATGTTGTATGGGTGTGAACTGTGAGTGTCCACCTTATTAGTTTGAGTTTCCACATAGTGTACTTTCTGACTTCATTTTACATTAAAGTCTGTTCAGATGGAAGTGCATGAAGAGTTAAGACACACATGTGTCATAGATAAACAACCGGCTACAGAGTATTAATTAAGTGCGCCCTGCGCTGGTGAGGAGTTAGCTGAGGTTGTTTGCTTAATGTGTAGTAGTGCTGACAGATACATGAGGGGTCACGGAAAAACAAACAGACCCATCGCAGTGCTGAAATTAATGACCACGTCTGCAGCGGAAGAGCAGAGGATATAAAAGAGCTGAGCAATTAATCCTCTGAGCCTTAATGATCAGAGCCAAACCGGACAGATTCACACTAAGCATATAACAATCGAGCTGCTCTGTAGAATGTTTTGACTGTGAAAGAGGGTTATATTAGTTTTCCTCAGTTATATATTAATGTAAATTGAATTTCTTCTTCTTTTTTTGGACGAAACCAGCACTTCAAGGACATCACCTTTTTGGAATGGGCATTTTTATATTTTTTCTGGCATTAAATCAACCAACAATTAATAATTAAACTTAAAATAATTGACAGATTAAACCATAATGAAATGGTTGCTGCCCTCTGCAGCCTTACATTCACAGTCCCTGACCACATTTTCCCATCAGGTCGTTGGATTTGAACTGGCGACCTTCCACACTCATCTCTAACTTCTTGGCTGCCACTGCTAAATCAGATTAGACTTCCTCGTGGAGGCAGTTTTCTTGCATTTTCCTGACCATTCACACTGTGCAAACATATTTCAAGGCAGATAGGGACTTGTGCAAAGCAGAGCTCATGTTCTGACTAGATTTCAGCAGTGGGTTGACATCTGGATTTGGTGGCGATTGGCTTTGATGTTCCCATGATGCAGTGCTGAGCAGCTTGGCACGGTATGAAATCCGGAGCATGTGGAGCTCCAGATGTAACGGTCCAAAAGAGCAAACTGATCTTGGATCGCAGCGCTGCTGATGGCCTGTCTCGGTCATGTCTGTCTGTCAGCCCGTCTGTCTTGTCCCATTTCCTTTTTATACAGCTTCCTTTGTGTTTCTCACCTCACATATCACATCACATATACACTGACAAAAGAAATCTGTCAAGTATAAGACACACATAAGCTGAACTCAAAATGGAGATGAATGTTAACATCAACCTTAAAGAGAACAAGTCCCACTGAGACAGGCAAGAACTGAAGAGGGGAAGAAAGGAGACACCTTTGATCATCTTTAGTCAGTGATATTTAACTTTTTTTTTTAGTGTTTGATGTGTCATATTAAGTCTGAAGATAAGACACACACAGACACGTACAAGTTCCCCATGGTTCATGTCTCGTTCAAAACAAACTCAGATTGCCAAGCACAAAAAAACACAAAGTTTGTCTCACTTGTGAGGCCCCTTTGTGATTGTCCCTTTCCTGCTTCAACATGACAGTTTTTTTCTGACACGAAGCAAGTTCTTAAAAGAAATGGTTGTTCCTCTTTGGTGTGGAGGAACTTGACACCAACGCATCCAACACCTTCAGGATGAACTAGAAACCTTAACTCCACGCCAGACATGATCACCCATCATCATTGTTAGACCTCATCAATGTTTTGTGACTGAATGGGAGCAAATCCATGCAGCCAGGTTCCAAAATTGTGTAAAGACTGAAACCGAAAGAGAGGAGGCTGTTAAAGCAGCTCATGGTTCTCAAAGGACTTGTTCAACAATCACATATCACACACTTTTAGCCTTTCAGTATAGAGGTCCTTGTGGGGCAAGAGATTAATTCCTAGACCAGAACACCCAAATGTACAATCAGGAACCAGACCTAACCTGTCTATGATTTTAAAGGCTTTGACCCAGATCCATGAAGGACTGACAAATTCAAGACTTTAAACAGACCCAGCTACTGTTTAAATGCTGGAACCAGGACTCGTGAAAAACCCAAAAATGTTTGGCCAGGAGACACAGACCCAAAACCAATTTCACAGCTGACTGCCGTTAACAAGTAAACATTAGTTTAAAAGTTGTCCTACCTAATGTAGCCTTAGTACTAGAGTCTGACTGATATGGCCTATCGCAGATATCAGCATAGATGTTGTACGCTATTACTTTTTTTTCGGGATTTTTAGACAAATATGTTTGTTGTTAAGCTGTAGATTATCCTGCCTCTTTTACATATCTTCACAGGAGTATGACAACCCCATCGAAATTTTTTACCCCCTAATATCTTTATGGGCATCAGCTCAAATCAGCTCTTTATTCCCATGTGCCTAGACATGCCGCATGAAATTATCATCCTTGCCAAGAAATTTAGAAGGGTACATCCAGGTTCTTTATCGCGCTGATTGAAACGTCATGGCTAATCCACGTTTTCTTTTTTTACCTTGAAGCTTAAAAGTTCACTTGCTTTCAAAGGAACTAGTTTGAATCAGCTTTGCATCTCTCATATTAAAGATAACTGGAGTATTTGCCCTTTGTTAGTAGTATGATGTAGTATGATAAAGACTGCTTGTTCACCTGTGCTCTACGACTGGGTCTTCTCGCAACCACATTGGTGTAACACATAATGTTAAACAGACCTGAGACCCGCGGTAATGGAACAAGGAACTGACCTGGACGAAACTGAATCTATAAAACGTAGATCTAAACCCTTACAGGTCCCAGGTCAGGTCTCTGGTACCAGGGTTTGGGTGGACCTCTAATGAAGTGTGCTAGTCCTCAAATCTTGTTTATTTGAAGCCTTAAGAGACCTAATCCTTGCTGAGATAGATCTAAATTCCAAATTCTAAATCCTGAATTCTGCTTTAAAAAAACCCAGGGGTGACAACATAATTCCACATATGAGGCCAAAAATGCACAAAGGCACACAAAGAGAATCAGAAAGAAGATAGAGAGTAACCGAATGCCTGGAACGACAGACTTGTTATTTTCCTGCTGCCTTGGTGCCCCTTGCTGCTTCATTCATGGCTACACTCGTTCTTCTGCCTCTCAGACGCTCACTCCCAGGAGCCCCGGGGTCAGACAGACACTGATGTGGCAAATGGCTGAATGAATTATTGATCTGATGACTTTGATACAGATAAGGCTGAAGGCACCCAAACATGTCTGGCTAGAACCTGCAGTCCTCTAGTCTGGTTTTAGGCTATCACATTTTTTTCCCCTCCTGTTTCTCCTGTCATCGTCATAGCAGTAATATAACCTACATTTAGGATCACATTTAACAGTGTTGTTCTTCCGGTTTTAAATAAGCTTTCATGACATTTTATTTCAGCAGGAGAGTCACAACATATTATGATATAATAATGTCAGAAAATGCTGTTGCTCAGTTGGGATCAGGTATTGTTTTCTGATCGAGTTTGTAATTTTCTGCCTGGAATTCTTCTGGTTTGGTCGGTAATTTCCAAGAACGTTTATGAACAAGTGCCAACAAGTGAAGTAATGTCATTCCATGTGGCTGTTGGGTTTCGTGTGCATGTGCAGAGGGTAGTCATATTACGGTAATAGTGTAGTAAGTTACAGAGAGCAGGCTTTCCCAGCTGGTGTTCCCTTTAATTAAAACAGAACATGTGCTGCGGCTGCTGTGCCCTGTGGTCTGTTGATGCCGCAGTAAGTAGGAGGGGTTGGAACAGTATCGCAGCATCTTTTATGACGGGTTTCTTCCTGTGCGTCATTTATTTTGAGATCTAGTGCAATACAGGGAGTCAAAAAATGAAATGTTGTTGAGGCTAAGGCACCAAGACTTCTTCAGTGGACATGCATGGAATGAATATCACCAGGTGAAAGTCTGGAAAATACTAATGCTATTAGATGGATTATCATGAGTTTTGGCACATGTACCCATGATGCAGAGAGGGTGAATCCAACTTGCTCCGGTCAACCCCTGACTTTTCATCTCCTGTCAGCAGCAGGTCAAAATGTTCTTTCACCCAGTGAAATATCAAAAAAATCGACGAGTTTCATTGGCACAACATTTTGTAATGACATTCATGCATCTCCACCATATGAGTAACATTTTATTTGTAAAGCATCTTTTAAAACCAGAGTTGCAAAGTATTTCACGGGGTACAATGAAAGCGAAATAGCAACAAACAAATGAAAAATGAAAATGTATACATGACAAGCGCAACAAATAATTCAAAAAAGATAATAATTTACAGACAGGAAAGCAAGGTGTTTTTTGTAGTTATTATCAGACGGCAGATCTATTGAGAGAGGTAGACTGCTCCAGAGGAATGGAGACCCAACAGTGAAGGCACAAACTCCCTTAGTTTTGCAGATAGTGTTGGGAACAGTTAAAAGACCTCACTCGGTTGATCTCAGGTGTTTAGAGGTTGAAAAGGGGATGTAGGTGATCAAATATGTACAAAGGGGTAGGATCATGAAGGGCCTTGTACGTGATGAGTAGTAAGTATCTTGAAATCGATTCTGTATTTCACAGGGAGCTGGTGAAGGTGTGCAAGGACTAAAGCGATATGTGACCTGCAGCTGGTAATACTGAGTAATGTGGCTGCTGCATTTTGAACTACTAGAAGGCGGGAGAGAGCTGCTTGATTGAGACAGGAGTAGATGGCATTCCAGTTAGGAGGCGGGAAAAAAAAACTCATGGATTTTAAGACCTCTCGTGGGAAGCATGGGTTTGATTTTGGCAAGGTTCCTGATTCGGAGAAAGCAGGTCTGTACAAGTTTGGGGATATATTGGTCCAAGATTATACCAAGGTTTCTTAAGGAGCCGATGCAGGGAGTGAGTTCTGAAGAAAAAAATGATTTGGGCAAGTGAGAAGGACCTTGGTTTTATCTGGGCTCAGTTGTTGGAAATTGAGTGACATTTAAAAAAAAAAAAGATGAAGTTAAAATGCCTTCTTAAATGTATGTCTCCCTCAGGATGAATTGAAATAACCTCAGGGATCATTTAACCTTTAATCTAGCACCAATGTCAGGTCAGAATTTCCCTTTTTCATTGGCTGGATAGCTAAACATCAGTATTTAGCTTTAAGTATCATTGTAAGTAAGCACAGCCTTACAGAGCCTCATAGTCTTGTTAATTATATGCAACCTTTGAGGCGTTTTCAGTCATACTGATTGTTTTGTGTTTAGGTGGTAAAGGGTTGCTCGTATCACTACCTGTTTCTTAAGAAGAACAGAACAGGATGCTCACTTTCTCTTCAGACTGAAGTTGTTAACTTTTGTTTGGTTGGACTCTTCAGTGCCTCAGGAGTGCTATATGTTCAGTAATAAATGCCCCCTGCCTGCATGTTTTAACAGTTTTCGTGGTGATAGACTATAGAATGTGTTGGCACATTCAAATGGAGAACATTTGCCTCAAGTCTTTCTCGCTGACCCGGTAGAAACTCTCTCTGGTTTGGGCAAATTTAATTTCCATCCACAACCACCACTCGTACTGTCGAGATCCCTCCTGTCCTGCTTTCACTTTTCCACTCTCCACTCTCTCCTTATCTGACACATGCGACCCGCTTGCCATTTCTCCGTTCAGAGGGCACACTAATGCTACTGTCCATGTTTGTGTCATTGTGAAATACTGAGAGCAGGGTACAAGGATAGGCTAGAGTACACGGAGAATAGAATCATAATTGAATCCCACTTTTATAAACAGAAGGAGTGCAGCTCTAATAAGGTCTGCAAGTTCACGACAGGAGATGAGGTGAATTGTCTGCAAGGCAACGGCAACAATACCTCACATTTAACCACGATGAATGGAAACATTAGAGTGCAGAAGTGGAAAAGGCAGTAGAAAGAATAGAGGCTTTTCAGTTGGTTTTTAGGAGATCAGGCAGCCATGTGTACAAGGCAGTCATCAAATCTGTGTGTCAACTTAGAAGTCTCTCCTGTAGTCGTGTTCTTTGCCCATGTTGACAGTGTTGATGATTTTACATCATTATCAAGCTGATGAAAATTGAGCACAGAACACCAAAAATTAATAATTTCCATCGTATGTCATCGTCATCCTCACTCACCTGCTGGTTTGCTGCTCTGCAACTTATCTCTGATGATGATGATTAAAGAAATTGCTTTATTATGCACTTTTAATCTACTGCTTGCATCATTATTCACACAGATCAGTTTATTATTGTAGTCTTAAATAACACGAACAAAATGTTGCTGTTTATAAAATACTAATCACCCATTTGTCTGTATTGTGCGCACACCCGACATGTACCTCAAGTCATTTGGTCCAAGTCTTTAGCAAGTCCCGAGTCATTTTGTCTTGGACAAATCAGGTCAAGTCAGGTCACATATTGCGTCAAGTCGAGATCCCGAGTGTAGTCCATGCAATCTGCAGTATTATTTTTTTTAAGTCATTAGTGATAATTATGTTATTTGCAGATATATCTATCCTAGTCAAATGGTATGTGAATGAATTGTATTTGTATCATAATTATTGGTATTCAATTGAATTGATGTTATCAAACAATAACATAACAATAACATATTCATATCCTAATTTCTTCTCCACCAAAAAAATATTCATAAACAGTGAAAAACCAACAGCCAACAACCGACTATAACATCAAACTTTGTTACATAGATTTCTTCTTCCAGCCTACTTTTAGAGCAACCATCCATGGAAATACAAATACTCCAACATAACATGTGAAATCATCTGAGACATCAGGACGAGCCCCAAGTTATTTATTTGCTTTCAAGTTGAACTGCAATTCATCGAAACAGCGACTCGAATCCACTCGAGTCCACATCTCTGGCACACACACACACACACACACAGCATGATACACTGCTGCCAAAGACTGTAGCACTGTGCCAACAAAAGAAAGCATGGAAGAAGAAGGCTGGCAGTCAAACATGGGTGTAAATATGTAGGTTATGTTTTCATACAAAACATTGGTTTTGCAAAAGTTTTGTGAGGAATAAAAAACACTCGTCAGGTTTAGAAGGCCTGAAGGATACAGAAACTGTGAAACACTGGGGGAACATTTAGTTTGTTTACGACAAACTCCACAGGGAACTTTTGTCAGCAACATCAAACAGGCAGAATGCTGACTTAGTGGGGTTGTGTTTTCACGTTTCAGCCCACATTATAAGAATCGAACTCCAGAATTGCATGCTTTTCTTGACACCCATCAATCAGAAGAGACTCCCAGTCTTCCCAGTGACCGTCTATTTTTGGTTGATCATTGCACAGATGGATAAACGAAGGTGGCTCCCATTTCTGATCATTCCTGGACGAGCACATGTAACATATTAAACGTCTGAAGTGCTCTGTTTAAAGGCACAAGGCTCAGACTGAGGTTTGTGCTGCAGTAATTTCCTTTTTTATTGTTTTTAACAGTCGGCGCTCGCCGTCTCAGCTCGCCTGACGTCCTTGTTTAGAAGAAATGTGATCTGTATTAGATTCAGAGAAGATTATGTGGGATAATTCATTCTATGTGCTAAATTCTATAGCAGGACATCATTAGTATTAGGTGTGAAGGAGAATTTTCGCTGTGCACATCCAGAAGTTTGTTTCAGAGTTTCATTAGTATTAGTTTCACTCCACAGTTTCGAGTGCCTGAATGCTGCTCCTGCCCAAAAAACGATCCCAGAGTGAAACACAAAGGTGTCGTGTGTGAAAGGTTACTTCAGGTAGAAGGAGAAGACAAAGAGGAGGAGGAGGAGGAGGAGGAGGAGGAAACGGGTCAGTTTTGTTAATGGAGCTTCTGTTTCCCCATGAGACTGAGGGTCAGGCCGGGAGGCTCGAGACTGTCACGACAAGACAGATGCTGACTGATGTTTTGGAGGAATTGGAATTCAAGGTTTGCGGCCCCGCTCTGTTTGCAATGAGGAAGCCCCTGCTGACGAACAGGAGGACAGGTCAGCTGTGACACAAGAAGAAGAAGGATCAGCTCCGTAGACGGGGCGTCAGACTTCTGCAGAGATCAGAGTTCGCCGCTGAGCTGTCGGTTCCTCCTCATGCACCACTGAGTGGAGAGGAAAAAGCATATTTAGCTAATTAGATTAGATAAAAACCAATGGAATGTCCTCTGGGGGAATTAAGCTGGAGAATAAGCTGCAGATCAGATTGATGCAGAGAGTACTGGAGATAATTCAACTAATTAAACAGCTGAACATTAACAATCGTGTAGGAATTAGAGACACCAAAATACGGCATCTTAATTTCAAGATGTGCTCGATTTATTTAGATCCCTGGTGATGTGTCTGATTGTTGCTGAGTGACAGAGCATACTTAAGTAGTTAGTAGTTTTGGTGCACAAACCTAACCAAAGCTCCACTGTTCGACAACGCTAGTAACAGTCCAAAAGTCATAATGTGTCCTAATGTGTGAACTGATTGACGGCAAGCTACATTTTGAAAGTCTGTAAGTCTAAGTCTAGTCTCATAGTTTGATGCTTAAGGCCACTGACCAAGCTGCACTATTTGAAGAGTGAGAACGTGTTGGAATAACTGCCAGCATGAACTGTGAACCCTCCTTTTGATATTATCAGAATTCTAGGGATCATGGTTTTAACCCTAAAGGTGACGGATCAGGAAATGCTGATATGACTAGTTGAGTATTTTATTGATATCTTGATGAGAAATAGACATCAAATTCATGTGAGTGTTCCGATTTTTTGGATTACTGTACCTCCAGACAAACCCTCCCTACTAAAATACTTTGAAACCCAAATACACATCCGTTGGTCTTCAATATCAGACATTTTTACTTTCTTTCCAGTGAATCCATTTTCAAGTAGAAAAAGGACTGAAACAGACAGAAGTGATGATTTGAAAAGCCAGCGTGTTAGTCAGGTGAATCAGAAACTTCTTCCATTAATCCTGCATATGGCTCCTCATCAGTCAGACAGACCCCCCACCAGAACTGACCCACTTTAATCATTCATGTTATAATGAACCCAGGTGAAAAATTGATGGCGGGCTCTACCTCTCGCCTCTGTGTGCGTCTGAGTGAGCAGGAGGTATTTTTCTTCCCTCCTTTCAAACCTCAGCCATGATTTGCCTCACTTACATGAGTAGTTTGCCTCACACACACACACACACACACATCAGGACACGCATGCATATCTTAATGTAGGCAGTTGAGGAGCTCTGATTTAATCCATCAGTGATAATGACCCTGTCTGGCCTGAGGATTAGTGTGTTTGTGTCTCTGAGTGAGTGTGGTTCGGGTCACACTCGTCTCCCTCGTTCTGCCCTCGCGGCACCTCGCTCGGATGCAGCTTCGCTCTGATCTGTTGCACCGGAGCATCATTACTCTCCCCTGATCAACATGCAATCAATTCAGTGTTTCAAGGAGAGAAAAGACGAGGTTAAACTTTGATTAAAAAATGTAAATGAACGCGGCGAAAAATCTCATCATCGCCGCGATCGGCAGATATATATTTTGTTGTTTCGCTGTTTTTTGATCACTTTGACGGATGAGCAGCAGAATCACAATTTCTCCAGCATTTATCGACCCCAGAGTACCATGTTTACTTTAAACTTTTTCGGTTTTAGTTTAAGGAAGGTGGGAACGTACTTTCCGAGCTTCACAGCGTCGAAGGTAAATGTACACATGGATCATTTGGAGATGTTTGAGTCCAGAGACTTTGATAACACTGGACAAGCTGTATCCAGCCATTTTTTTTAAAAAAAAACGAGTCTCCAGCTAGTCTATGTTCCTGTAATTCTTGTGTTTTTATTGCATTGGCAAATCAGTCTCTACTCAAGTCGCACCTACTCTGGAGCTTTTAGCCGCCTACGTTAAACCTAAGTATGTGAGTTTGCCCAGCTGCTTTGAAACTGCAGATGTTCAAACTTTCCTCTAGGACTCTTCGTCCATGCTGACTTATAAGTTGAGCTTCATAGCTCATTCTTGAACTAGGAAACTGTTGATCAAACAATCTTAAAGGTCAACTTCCTAGATTTTCTGGAGTTTCTGACCATTTCACATGGTCCTCGTCAGACAATCGATATCCACAGGTGATGAAAGAGCTTTTTAAAGAACTTTGCTTTGTGAATCGGAACAGTGGAATAGTTTTTTTTTTAGAGAAATGTAATGTTCTGTATCAAAATGAGTTGGTTTCTTGGGACTTATTTGTTGTTGTCAACTGTGAAAGTCTCAACAAAACAAAAAAAAATGGAATTTGTCCATGGGAATTGTTGAAAAACAACGTAAAACTCATCTATCAACTACATATCACTAAAGAAGAGGAAAAAAGGTCTGTGTGTGTCTGTGTATGTTACATGAGTCGGACGTGTGTGTGTGTGTGCATGCGTGTGTGTGCTTTGTGTTTGTGCTGCGTCTCCGTGACAGAAGTGGGTTACCCTCAGCTAAGAACAAAGCTAAGAGTCTGGCACTTTGATCGGCGATGCCAAAGCCGAACTAAGATAATTACATCCTCACGCTGACTGCCTGGCAGTTGAGCCGAAGTAACAGAGGTGCTGCCTGAGATCCCGCTGAGAGCTGATTTGGCCAATTACAAGTTCCACATGATGAAAACTATAATCACAATTACACAGTGATTCATCATTATTCTTTGTTGAAATAGAGGGTGTCTGTGAATAATGATCCTGCAGTGAAAGATTTACAAAACTGTGTAGCAAAACTGTCTAGTCGAGGCGTGAGGAGCCTTGTGTCAGGGAGCACTCACACTGTGATCACCAAAATGTGACCTGTAAGTAAGTAAACATGATACCATAAAGACAGATTACATAGGGACATAGGATTTGTTTAACTGTTGAAGTAGCTGTGGAAAACATCCAGTCTAGCACCGGAATATAACAAATATCTGTCTTGAAAGAGATATTAGTGCATCTGCGGGGTTGATAGTCTAAAGGTCTATAAGCTCACCTGTAAAACTGTAATATTACCCAGTTCCTCTGGGCTTCTTTGGGCACTAAGTATACGTAATATACATATATGTGTGACCCTTCCTTCCTACACCACTTCCTCCATATGCAGACTTTGTCTCTGTTTATGCTCTTGAGCCCTGAGTTCCTCCTTTACTCCCGTCATAATTACTGCATCCATTAGAGGTCACCACCTTACACAAACTTAGATTTGCTCATAATAAGCTGGTTGCACAGATGACCAAAACAGCTGTTTTTCTGATGAAGAAGGGCTGGTTGTCAGTGTTTTGTTTTTTTAAAAGAATCAATCTGTTAAAGGATGTTAACCAAACTGACTACAACATCATTTGAAAACCCAGGCATTACCCAAGTCATTACTTTCATTATTGATTAACTGGTTATTTATCTTCTTTATTCCTCAATGAATCATGCTTAAAAAATGAGCAGTTTCTGAAACAAAGCTGTGTTTCTTCTCTTTGATAAATAGTCCAAAAAGGTCATGTTTGAGAAGCTGGAATCAGACAATGTTTGATATTCTCATAAAAAAGAAATAGCTCAGTGGAGCACATCCCCTCGCCAAGGTTCAACAGTGCTTATTAATGCAATCAAGCTTAATCCAACATCAAACTCATAGTCCTGTACTCAGAGATACCAGCCACCTAAATATGTCTGATTTTGGATACATCCCTTTATCCGTATCTGAGACCCATCCTCCATCCAAGTTTCGTGGAAATCCGCTCTGAAATCTTTGTGCAATCGCACTGACAAGCCAACCAACAAACAAACAGATGGACTAACAAGCGACACAGCCATGGGTGAAAACATAACCTCCTTGGCAAAGGCAACAATTACTCAAAATTAGGCTGCAGCTGCTGCTTGTCATTTTACGGGTGAGGTAACAGTGATGGCTATGAGGGAGAACTGTTATGTTCTGGAAATATCCCTACTATTCAGTCTTGTCTCAGATCTTAAAAAAAACAACAACTTAAAAGCCCATAAAACCTGCTCGTTTCACTGTCGCTGGAGCTCGCCCTCTTGTGCTTTTGAGACTAGACGTGTCCAAACACACAGGTTTGTAAACGTATCCATAATTACACTGTAGGATTAGAAGGAATTCTCCTTTTACGGTAGATTTTCCGGTTTTGTCCGTGTTGCAGAAGGTTGCGTTATTATTTCAGATGGTACCGCTTCGCCTCCTGCTGCTGGTACATGAGTGGGAGTGAGAGCTCCACGCTGAACTTTTGTTGACCACTTTGTTTTGTGCCAAAGAAATGTCTCTTTCCAGTTCTCTGTTTCTCTTCTCGCTGTCTCTCCTGCTTCTTCTGCCGGGTGCCGAAGAGACAGATTACATGTGATGACATTTCTGAAGTGTAACAACAAATCACCTGAGAGGGACTGAACAGGCCCACAGTGTTTAATGTTTAGCTGGGTTATCCGGTGTCATTTTATTCAGTGATGACAAAGTTTAAAACTGACTGTTAGAAAGTTCAGCTGAAATTTACATCACACTGTTTGATTTCAAACAGTCCATATTAAATTATTACCTCTGCTGAAGTTGCACCGGGGGTGATTTAACAATTACTTCTCTATTTTTAATGCCTCAGTGAGCAGACTTGTAGAAAAAAAGCACCTGTTTCATCAGCCCAAATCTCATCGGAGCTGAGGCACAGAGGACTGTCCCATCTCCACTATGAATTAATTGTTTGCCCAAATGAAATTCTCAGCTGTGGGGTTCAGACTCTGCAGGGAAATCTCAGCACAGGAAGTGACAAATCGAACACAGTGTCTGTTAAACAGCAGCGAGTGAGCGTCCTGTCAAGAGGAAACAGGACTCAATAACATCGGATCTTTCAATCCGTGGGTATTGAATTAACATTATCTCTGGAGAGAAGTGGCCGTGTCTTCTGATTCAACCCGCTGAGAGAGAGAGAGAGAGAGAGAGAGAGAGAAAGGGTGTTCACCTGGCACTGTAATAGGCAAAGGAGCTTTAGGTGTCACATGGTGTTTCCTGTCTAACAATTCCCTGAGTGCTGCCTGGTGGTCACTTTAAATTCAAAAGTTAGAGAGAGAGAAGTGGAGGGGAAAGAAATTAATTTAAAAAGAGCACAAAGTAAAGCTGACGGTACGAATAAAATTTACAACTTCTCTGAAGCAATTTGGCTTGATTGTGAGCAAAGAAAAGTGCCTGGTCATTGGTCTGTGATCACTGCAGTGTGCACAGAGCTGACGTCAGAACCTCTCGAACAGCCTCATTCAGCTGTTTATTAGCAATACGCAGAGAAATACCAAATGTTGCGGTAATCCTGCCTGGGGCATTGGGCACCGGCTGGATTGCACCCCGAGCTTCTCCACTTCAAGTTCAGTTTGAAGTATCTTTGACTATTGGTCTTATTGGTGACCTTTGAAATTCACAACCAATGAGATGACAGCTGTTTATGATGTAACCTGAAAACAAGCTCATTCTTCATTTCCTAACAAGATTATATTGACCCACCTCAAACTTTCTTGATCGTCAGAATCTTTGACATCTTTTTCTCTGAAAGGCGATCACATCTTCAAATCAAATCAAATCAATTTTATTTATATAGCCCAAAATCACAATCACATTGCCTCAATGGGCTTTACAATCTGTACAGTGAACGACATCCTCTGTCCTTAGACCCTCGATCGAGTGAGGAAAAACTTGCCATGTTGATGGAAAAAAAACCTTTTAACAGGGTAAAAAAAAAACAATGGAAGAAACCTCAGGAAGAGCCACAGAGGAGGGATCCCTCTTCCAGGACGGACAGACGTGCAATAGATGTCGCGTGTACAGAAAAGAGCAACAATCACAGATAGCAAGTTACATTAACAGAATGTCAGATACAATAGAATGTAAAGTAAGTGGTTCCAGGAGACGACTGAGCAGGACGAGGCATCACCAAGTGGTACCCGAGCCATGCAACCTCCTGTCCACCCTGGTGACCTGGAAGAGGGCAGGCCACACAAGATAATTAGTAATAGACAGAGAGATCAGAGTGAAGAGGCATCAAGAATTCCAGAAACATAGGTATGATGAGATGGCGAAGCAGAGGAGAGCAGAGGTCCAGTGGAGCGCAAGGTTTGGCGATCCTGATCAGTCAGTATTTCGAGGCATCAGTAGCCAGGAGAGGTCGATCTTGTGCCTGTCGTGTTAAAATTAAAAACATAATTCTCAAATGGTCTTAAATAGTCTTGATTGATAGCCTATCAGATTCAGATTTTATTGAAAGCAGTGTCTTGTTCTTGAAGATAATCGAAGATCTTGAAAAATACTTACGCTACTTAAATTTTGTTAACGAACATTCCATTTCTTTACGTTTTGTTTTGTTCATGTGAAAATTGGTTTTCCGAGCCGTCTGGTAGCCAAGTGGTAAAGACTCTATACTTTAAAACCTCATCATCCCCAGTTTGACTCTGACCCAAGTCTAAACGCACCGCTACGTCACCAATCGGATTGTAGACTAGTGTTTTGAGGCCCCAAGGCCTTAACCGTTGCGGTCATCTTGATTTTTTGGAGCAAGAAGTGACCCCATTTGGACAAGAGGGTGACGCTAGGGACGATTTCCTGATTGAACTGGACCAAGAATCCAAAGAAACACCATATTAGCAACTTGTCATCACAAGGTAGTCGTGCTGTAAACCATACCAGCTCAAGTATCTATTTTACTCTAAATGGGACGATAATTTACAACATCAACACCATGCTGTATTGAAGAAGACTTGAAACTAGCGATCAAGACCAAGCGAATTGGTCAAGTGGAAGCAGGATCATTTCTCATATACTTACATACAATCAGACTTCTTTTTGAAACCAGTGGAGTTGTCCTCTGCTAGCTCTTTGCATATTTTTACTGTCTCTGGTCAGACCTGAGATCAGACTGCATGTTATCCCTCCCTCAGCGATATCTAAAAAATAATTTTCCTCTTGTATAATCAGCTATAACTTAAATATTTCTTGAGTTGTCTTGGTTTAAAACTTCATCATTATTTCCAACTCCATCTCCTTCACTATAACTCTTTTTTGTGGAGACAAACTGACCTCTAGTCACTGTGGGCATACTGGCATTTGCACGCAGCACTTTATCTGACAGCCTTTGAGAAATTGCCAAATTTGCATTCGTTTAGAGTATACAGGAGCCGGAAGAGCAAAGAGTTTTGAGAGCTGCTGGCTCAGGGACAGTCCAGCAGAGCAATGGTCATAAATAGTGATGATAAATCACATCTGTGTGTAAATGAGCCAGACTGAGACACCTGGGCTCATTTCCAAACAGCAGGTTTCACCTTTTCAGCGGTGTGAGTTTCCAAAAGACAAGTCATCACAACATCAGAAGCTTTGAATTATACATACATTTTCCAGAGCACTTTGCTCGGCATGTTGAACAAATACGGTCCCTTTCTGGTGTCCTTCACAAAGTCCTCCAAGGGACACACTACATTACAAGTCCATCCATTACCTCTCCATTAGGAGTTAAAGAGGGAGGAATGTGTGACCTTGTTGCCTGGCGGGATCAATGAGGATGTTTTATAGCCTGTGCAGTGCGTCGCTATTGATCCTCAGATCACTTGATGACCTTGATGTACAGTCAGCACCGCCTGAATGACCTTGGCAGATCGCTGAACAAAGACGAAAGCATGTCAATTGAGTGCCTTTTGTGTTGCAGTCTCAAATGGGCAAGAGGGTATATTCATGGAATTTATATCGTCCTTTCAGTCCTCATCTGTAAGCTGCACCGTCAGCTGACATCCTCCAATAAAAACAAGGCACGGCTATTGAATGTTTTATTCAGTTCCACTTCTGTAAAACTGCAATAAAAATGCTAAGAGCAGTAAACCCAATGCTGATAACAATGACACATGTGCCAACTGATGCGTCATGTGGCGAGCAATGCTAATAACTAGCTAAAAGCTAAGGTAGCAAACAAGCAGGGAAATTAATTCAGAACAAGATACAAATTTCCTGTAACAACTTTTTATTTTTATTTTCCTTTTTTTTTGTTTAATGACAAAATGTAAAGACAGCAGATCACAAAAGAGAAGCAGTTAGCTAGGTTAGGCTACTGTTTTCTCTGTTAAGCCTCATCAAAACTGAGCTAACATGGCTCGCCAGCTGGAACAAGCCAGCAGTAGTCAGTCACTAAAACTTAAATTGTTCTCTGTACTGGGTTTTTGTAACCTTAATGTCAATATCTCCTTCAATGAGTGGTTTTAAAACTCACCAAGCTAACAAAGTTGCTAACTTGCTAGCTGACAGTTTAGCTGCTTCGTTGTAATTATAAAACAATAGTGTATGTTCTCTGATAAGCCTTCAGACTCAAATATATTACTTTGTTTAGCCTTCTGGATCATATTTAATCATAGGTTCACAATTAAGTGCTTTTTTTAGTAGCCTAAGAGCACTAAGGCCATGTTCATGTTCCTCAGCATCAGTAGTACTGCAAGAAAAAATGCAGAGGGCTTCTACAAAAAAAAGTTGCAACCTAGCTCAAGTTGGTCAAAAGAAAATTAACTGCTAACTATCTTGATAAGTGATGAATCTGTTTCTGTCAAATTTCAGTCACTTTTAAAGCAAAACAGTCAATGTTATTTTCTAATTCCAGTTTCTTAAATGTGAGGGTTTACTGCTTTTCTTTGTCATTTCTGACAGCAAATGAAGAGTTTTGGGGGTTTGGACAGAAGAAGAAATTAAAAAACACCACTTTGGACTCTGAGAAATTGTGATGAGCAATTTTCACACTTTCTGGGAGCATTTTAACGAAACGCTTAATCCATTAATTGTGAATATAATCTGCAGATGAATCGATAATGAAAATAATTGTCCGTTGCAGCCCTGAGTCAGCTGCAAGATTCTGTCCTGTTATAACACACCATCTTAAATACACTCACAATACACAAACAGATAACAGAACCGGTCTGACTGTGGCCGACTATGACCTACACACACAGATACACAATCTACTATAATTACATTGACTGTAATTTCCCAGGTTTCACTTTGCACTTCTCTGCTGTAGTAAATTGATTTACGATCATATGTCTCCTATGAATAAGCGCCTGCATGCTGTAAAGTAAATGCATATATGTCTCTCTTCCTCTCTGTCTGTCTCCTTGGCGTTACTGTCAGTGCCCTCTGTATCCTGTTGATTCATAACATTGGATCGCATTTCCTCTGGCCTCTGGCTAATGTGCTCTTGTAGATCTCTCGATTGGCCGAGTAAGTGAAATGCTTTTGTGTGCAATGGGAAGTGGAGCTTACAGATTTTGATGCTCCGTCGGATTCCAAATGGGGATATTTTCTCTCCATTTATCTGCCCGGTACCCTTCGAGACATGTGTATGCTGCTCCTCCAGACGGCACTCTTGTCCATTACCTCTTCTAACTCTTCCTCTTGTGGCAGAGCGGCGTTTTTGTGTCTAAGCAGATAATCTGCATCTGTTAGAGGTAAAATGATCTGAAATGTGATGCTTTTATGTCCCATTAAATGCCTTCCGAGAAACATTTCTCTCCAAGAGGTAAGATCTTCTCTCCTAAGTGGACCGAAAACCACCTGAGCTCCTCTTTGATGTTTCTGATCCTGCATTCTGGTTAATTTCTGCTTCAGTTCCTTAAGTGTTTTTCATATTTATCTGCATGTGTTCAGTTTTGTTTTATGTATTATTCCGTGATGGGTACAAACAGTGTTACTGCACCTCCATCTGTCCCTCATACGTTGTATGCATTCCCACGAAATGCCTTTGAATCTGTGATGATGCAACATCAGTGACATGACTTGGTAGCTTAAAGGAATACTCCACCAAAATTCTGTCTTCTGAGTGTCAAGTACTCGAGAGGTGAAAAGTTTGTAGATTTGTTGTATTTGCAGCAGTTAAAGTGGATTCCACTTCGGACCTTAGGTGACAAATATATGGAAACCAATCAACAGCATTCCTGCGTTTTCAGTGGAGTATTCCTTTCATTTCCCTTCAAGAACTTCAAGAACATCCCATTTATATTTTCTATTTCTTGAAGGGTCTGCAGCTATCCAACATGTGCTGTGAAATCATCTTTTCATCTGTTATATCCTGCTTTGTATTCACCTGTCGTTCTTTGCCCCGTCTTCTCTCTTCCCCCCAGTTGATCAGAGTATGTTTGAGAACTCCATTGCCCAGCAGCAGAGTCCTCAGACCTCCAGGCCAGGCCAGACCTCGGCCCGGCGCTCCCCGGCATCAGCTAATCCTAACCTGGGCTCCGGCTCCGTCGACTCTCCATCCTCCGGAGGCCAGCAGAGGCTTAAAAATGCAATTAATCTGGGCAAAGCTGTCGGCGCAAAGGTTAGTGCAGAGCCTGTAATAAGTTCTGCACCTCCACACACATCTACTCCTTTAACTCTGAATGTTTGACTTATGGAGTCAGTTTCATTACTGTGTTGTATTTACTCACAAACTTTCATTCTTTCTGCTCTTCTTTCCTCCTTCCGTCCATCTTTCTTTCTCTTTCCTCTTGTTCTGCCTTTTTTCCTCTGTATTTTTGTCTGTTTTTACTGTCTTTCTTTCTTTCTCCTTTTGTTCTACCTCTTCCTTCCTTTCTTCCCATCTTTCTTTCTTCATCGCATCCTTCCTTCCCTCCTTCCTTTTTTTTCCCCTCCTTGTTTTTCTGCCTTCCTGGTCTTTCAGGTCAATGACTTGCTGAGAAGAAAGGAGTCCAGCCACCTCGGGGACATCGGGGTCACTGAGGTCAACAAGAATGTCGGTGCCGTGTGGAGCTGTATGGACCAACTAAACCAGACCACTGCAAACAGGTGCACACACACACACACACACACACACACACACACACAGACACAGACACACAGAAACTTTAATATATGTGTTATGAGGAAAGAACTTAATTCTAATCATAATTTTCACCCTGAGCCCCAAAATCATCATAATTTTACATTCACATTCCTAAATGAATTTTCCCACTCGTATTTCAAAGGTTGCTGGTTTAATCCCTCGCTCTGACTCAGACAGGCCGCATACTTAATTAAATGATAAAACTTCTGAAAGACATTATCTAACAGGCAAAAATACTCAGTCACCCACCCTGAGTGAAGTGTCTGTCAGTGTGAATTAGGCACTGGATCCAAAAAAAAGGTGAATGATTTAAGATTTTTCCTGTGAAATGTGGTTTTAAATGAATAATGACACATCAAAGGCGCCGGCGAGACGCCTGAAATTGGGTGGGACTGAACTTTTCAGCCACTTGTGCATTCATTACCTGCTTACATTCACACTCAAGCACCCCAGGTCGTCTGTATTTGGGGATTTGTTCCAGGAGCCCTCATTGATCTGTTGTCTCTTCAACTGAAGATCAGTTGAGCAGAATTCATTTTTCAGCAGCTCCGCTCCCGCGTGTCTGCGTTTACTGAACTGTGAATAGATTTAGTTTCATTCACAAGTGATGTTCTGGAAGGATTTTGCCGGACCACCGACTGATCCGGACGGGTGAAGCCCATGGTGGAATTTCATCATAAAAACAGGCAGCCTCAACATTGTTGAAACCTGTGCAGCTCAGAACATTCAGGAGCGTCTTTGTGGTCATTTCTTCAACTCATTTACAGGTTTTTATATATTTCTGTGTTTGGATTGTTAATGACTCGTGATATCTTTACAATACAAGACCAGAGATTTGACCCAAAGTCTGCAGGAAATTTGGCACGAGTCTACACAGCTGACAAAAGTCGACCTTTCTAAGTGACTCTCTGATCACTCATGAACCTGTAGCATCTGCCCACGGGTCAGTGTGAAACCTGCTCCTCGCTACATTCTCCAACCATATACCTGCTACAACATTCCCATCCAGCTGCCCCCCCTTTTCTCCTGGTTGAAAGACAAAACTGTCACTGAACCCTTCTGCTGGGTCGCTGCTTTAAGAATGTGAGCCAATACAGATTTATTTGACGTGCCGTTGCCCACGTTACTACTGTTAGGTGAAAGAAGCCTTCATTTCTGGGGTGTCTGAAGTGAAAAGCGAGGAAATAATTGACTTATTTTAATAAAACTTGTATTTTTTAATTAAAATTTTCACAGAGTAAAACGTCTGCACACTGGTGGATGGACAGGTGCACAGGAGAAGACCAAGGACAGACAAATCAGGACATTTTATTAACAAAGTTACGGTACAAGGACCTTCATAGCCCGATGAAGGTCCTTCTACTGAAACGTTGTTATGAAATTTAACTCTTGAATGCGAGTGAGGTGAAGTAAAAAAATAAAAAGTTAAAAAAAACAAGGTTGAACCAAAACAGCGGGGTGACGGGGGGGTCCAGTTAAAGAGCTGCCTCCTGTGTCTTTTTTTCCCTTGACCTCGATGGAAAACATCGTGAGTTCTTTAAAGGTGCAAAGGAGAATCGTGAGGACGAAAAAAAGAGTCCAACTGCACTTATGCAACTTAATTATTCAACAGCGGATTACTGACGATGGTCTGCCATGGTGAAACTACAGTCGTGAAGACAGGCTTCTAAAAGTCCATCTGAGTTACTTCACCTTGTACGTTCTTACCATGTTGCTTCATGCAGGTTTTATAAACATGGACAACCAGGGGGAAGGAAACACCACTGACACCAGGCGTCATTAAGATTGTCAATCAATAAAAGAAAAACAGAGAGATGTGGAGAAATACCGTCCAGGCGTTTTCTCTCGCTCTTCATCTTCTGCATTTTTCATGCATCGGTTCTGTACTGTTGACGTGTTCTGGCACAGTTTTGCTGTTTGCTGCAGCGTAGAACATCCTCAGATTACAGTGATGTGATTTCAGCGATGTTTCATTAAAAACACGTAGATAAAAACGTCTCATATTGCCTTACAACGAAGAATTTGAGCTTTTAACTAGGCCTCTCTACCAAAGCTCTGAAGCCGATTCTCCAGAATCTTGAGCGTAACTCAGCCGGTCATCAGTTTTCGTGTATCAGTGGCACCAAACAGGACGATGGTCGTGTTTACTAGAAGAGTCCGATTGAAGAACCTGCTGTTTTATTCATGACTCTGTGGGTGGATCGTCTCTGAAAGCTCTCAGTTCACGACTTCGCTGATATCTTATTAAAGATTAAAGGGATTTGTTACTTGTACCACGCTGAAACGTCGAAAACAAATGATTCATTTTTAAAAACATAACAAGGCAACAGTGTTTGAACGACTTGTCTAATTGCCTCTATGTCTCTCTCCAGTCACATCTCCTCCTTCGACGCCTTCCCCCGGCTCGACCCGCCGCCTCCATCGGGGAAGAAGCGCCTCCCTCGGGCTCTGAAGACCACCCAGGACATGATGATCTCGTCCGACCCCGTGGTCTCCTCCCCGGACGCGGCCGACTCTCCCTCCTTCCTCGCCTCTCCCGAAAAGAAGCCCCTCATCGCCGAGGAGGAGCTGAGGAAAAGCGAGGAGCAGCGGCAGGGAGAGAGGGAGGAAGAGGAGACCACATCGCCGCCGGAGCCAGTGGAGGAGAAAGCCGAGAGCAACGGCAAAGCTGATGGAGCGACGGATGGAGAGGAGGATGGCGTGGAAAACGGGAGCAGCGAAGGAGGCGAGGAGGAGCATCAGCCCCAGCTCCAGCTCTCTGTACCAGACCTCATCAACAAGGATCCGCCGCAGCCGGAGCCCCGAGAAAAGCCCTGCGACGTCTGGCAGAAGGTGCCGGGGCCGGACTCCCGGCTCGCCTCCACGCCACGCTCGGGGAAAACTCCCTGCCGCATCAGCCTGGGCGAGGAGGCGCTGCTGGGGAACGGCGCCCCCTGCAGTAAAGGCAGCCAAGTGAGTCCTGAGGACTCCGAGCCGCATCCGGACCTGCTATCGTTCGAGTAAGGAGCCGAGCCTGAGTCAGACGTCAGTGTGTCTCAAAAGTTTGGAGTCCTTTCTTTTCTTGATTTTGAGTTAATTGAAACAGACTGCGGATCAAATATTCACTGCCACTTTGTATTATATAACTGGCCCGGCTGCAGGGTTCGCTTGAGGAAAAGGGAACCAGTGCCTCCAAGGAAGCACAGCAGGTGCCGGATCTTATGCTTTTTATCTTTTAATCAGCTTTTCAAGATGAGTTTGAAGGTCCTGGTGATACAATCTGGCCCTCCAACGCAGTCCATCTAATGCCTTCCTGATGATATGAACACTAAGCTGACCGGCGTCACATGATGGATTGGTAGAATGGGTTGGAGAAGAGGGTTCATGATGGTGCAGAGAGAGATACGATTTTATCATTTCGTCTATTACTGATTATAATTTGATCGTGTTTTAGCTCACACACATGTCACGTCTGCTTTAGGTATGCCGTAGTATCAGATCATGTAATAATGAATGTAATGAATGTGAAGTAATGTCCCTTTAATTGGGCTGAAAATGTTAAATCTCATTAATGAAATACTTGCAAGTGTACAAACAACTAAATAGTGGTATTTTTTTCCTGGAAAAGAAAAACATGATTATTTTACTCCTGGGTTGTGCTACTGATGGTCAGTGTTATCATATTATCAGGAGCCCTTTTTGACTTTTTTAAACTGTTTAAAGGGACACTTGTTTCATGATGGTCACACTGTTTAGTTCATGTTATACAAAAGCTGCTTTTACAAGCTCCAAGTGAGTTTTAGCAGATTTGTCATCAGAGTATTCACATGTCCAGCACTGAGCTGGATGCAGACGGAACAGACGGCGGAGGAAGAGAGAGAACGTGGCTGAACGAACGTGGACGTGTTACAGATGGAAAGGTTTCAGGGGGAGAGTTTACTTTCAGTTCAGTCGGTACAAAACGTCAAACAGTGGTCTCTGTCAGAGGTTTAGCAGGACTGGAAGCCTTTTAAACCTCTGCTGAAGAATTCCTGACCCTCTTTGGTCCAGTGGAAGGTTTAGAGGTTGTCACCTTTTAAAGCTCCAAATAAGTGAGAAGGTGGTTTTTCTTTTGATTCAGATTCATTATTATTGTAGAAAAAAAAACTGGATGAAAAAAATATGTAAATAAATCAAAATTCCAGGTGTAAACCAGAATACAAAGATTTGATTTTGTACTTTTTGAGACTCCAGTAAAAACAGCAGCTGTTTGACTTTTCCAACCCATTTTTCTCTTCACTTTTTGTTGTTGGAAGCGTCTTCTGAGCCGTCTCCGGCTGAAGACCCGGGTCAGGGTGGAACAGCGCCCTCTGTCAGCTACAGTAGGACATAAAACAGGACAACAGTTCTAGTACTATTAGATTATCACATATCATAAACAGACAGGATGAGGCTTGACCCATCGCCCCAAGATGTTGTAACCCTATGCACCAGTAAAGGTTGGTTCACCTTTAATGAGCAAACACCAGCAGAAACGAGATGAGGCATTTGTAGGGTTGGATTCAGGTCATTTCCATGAGCACATCTCTGGTCTGACTTCCTGGCTGCTTCTGTAAAACGTCTTGTGAACTGGCTGAACTGAAAACCCTGACGTAGACTCAGGGCGGATGGAAGGATGGGTGGGTAGACGGGCGGGCTGCCGAAAAACTTGTTTTTGAGCAAAAGAGATGTGAGATAATGAGCTGTCAACAGAACGAGATGAAAGGGGTGTATTTTATTCAAGCACATCATTAAGTGACGGACCAAAGATGCAAATTAGCAGCTCAGTCAGACAGGTCGTTACTGTCGCTCCGAAAGTTCATCTTCACTGGGTTTTAGATTTCAGTGAGCCGTCTGAGTTAAAGAGAAGCAATAAGAAGATGTTTTTTTTCTCCTTTATTTTCACTTCATCTGCTAATGGAAAAGTGAAAACCAAAGTTAAAGTTGTTAAAACAACTTACATCAGCTTGTTTTAACTCTTCTGACTGAGATGGAGGCAGAGTCAGGTGTGTTCAGCTGGTTAGATAACCTGTCGGTGGATTAAAGTCAGTCTGCTTCAGCCTCATCTGTGTGTCGCTGGCGGAGGAGAGAGGTCAAGCTGCAGTGGTGGTTCAAACAAAGTGGAATCTTCATTTCTGACACTATTTTCTAAGCTGTATGTTCTGTAAATCTGTCAGGCTACAGTTCATCCAAAACTGAAGATGATCTCATCATTATCTTCTCACCCACATGCAGAGAAAACATTTTTTGTAGCTTCAGAGAAATGGTTCCACCCTCACCACACAGTCAGACCTGTGCCTTACCTTCAGACAGACTGAGCGCTAACGCTTTTAGCTTAGCAGCTACAGTCTTAGAAAAGTCTTTTCAAATCAATTTTAGATTTCGGGGCTTCCAGAGACTTGGATTCACCCATCTTAGGTTGTTTTTTACATTTTAAAACAAGTCCTGAGCTGCCTCAGGTGTTTAGGAGAATGCTGCAACGCCGTGTTTGCTGTGAAGCTCCAGAAATGTTTTGTGGACTACAAATCTTAACCTGACTTTCCATCAGCATGGAGGGAGGAGAGACAGACTGAAATGTGATTTTTAGAAGAACTTGTCCTTTAATTTTTTGTAAATTATGAAAAATACTAAAATAATTTGAAAACCAGCTTTCCAGGGGCTTTAATAAACTCTAGTCCAATTAGTAACAACACAAAACCAAAATATCAAAATTACAAAAGTTTTATGTCACAAAGTCCTGTTCTTGATACATGTGATGGTGTACGCAAAGTGTTGGTCATATTTTCAGAATTAAAGCTTCTGGCTGCTTTAGCAGATTTATTTTCACAATATTTTTCCACTTTTGTCCCTTGATTTTAAAGGGTCAGTTCACCCAAATGTCAAAACATTCTCTTACAGGTTATCTGGCTAAACAAATTGTTTTTTCTTTTGAGAATGCTAACATCTGCCACACCATCACACATGAGAGAAAACATTGATTTGACTTTTGACAAACTTCCCAACATCATGTGTTTCCACAAACATGTCCGTAACCCAAAGACCTGACTGCAAACTGGTTTTATTAAGACCTTTAAGTTGAAGATTAAAAAAAACAAAAAAAAAACAGTAAAACTGTCCTCAGGAATCGAATTGTGAAGATTATTTTTTGTAATTTGGTTTCACTCATGTGGAACATCAGCTGTTTTATTACAGCTGTAAACGAGATGGGGACAGTCCAGGACGCTCATTAAATGTAAGACAAAGTCAGAGACAAAGCTTCCTTTCTCCGGCAGAGTCCAGCTCCACATTCCTCTCATTCTGCCGGGCACGACCTGACCGCCGCCACAGCTGTGGCCCTGTGTTCGTCTCCGTGTCTTCTGGGAATTCTCTGCTCTTTTTTGAGGTTCGGGAAATCCAACAGGAACACAGCGGTCACTGAGAGAGGCCGCTTCAGGACCTCGCAAAACACTGGTCAGATTTAGGGTCAGGACTTCTGTACCCAGCATCTGTGTGGAGAGGGAATCTTAAAGGACGAGTTCACACAAAAATTGCGATTTAGTCATTAGATGGGGAAGTTTTGTAGTCCACGAAACCAAATAGGAAATCTGTTGTTGTCATCCGTCTGGCTTCACAGCGACACTGAGGTCCGTCTTCAGGACTGATGTGAGACAAACCAGGAGAGTTTTGAACCAAACACACATGATCAGACTGACAAAGCTGCATTTATTCAGTCAGAAGGTAAAAGCAATCAGTCTGAAATGTCTCCTTTCTGTTCTTTAAGCAATATTCTGAATGTTAAGAAAAGAGGCTGAATGCATTTCTGATCGATCCGGTTATTGTTCACTCTTTATTTAGAACCTCTAAAGCAGATGTGTGTTGTATTTTCGGATGAAGGAACGCTGGTGTACATTTTATGGAAATATTCTTTGCTTTAACAAATGTCTGTGAATATGCAAATTGATCTCTAACAAATGAAGGAATGTGATTTATTTTGATACTCAGTGATAGAAGCTAGTTCCAACAGTCTGTGTCACGTAGCTGCCTCGGAATTTGACGAAAGGAGAAATGATCCTGCTTTCTGTTTGTTTTCTTTCTGTTGTCGAACACCGGTTTGTTTTGTCTTTGTAAAGCCAGTCGACATTATTTCAGTAATTATGACGAATGAAGGAAGCTGAACGCTGCTCGTTTTCAAACGGACTGCTGAAGCAGACGTGGGACTTGCTCTTTTTATTGATTATATCTGAAAGCTTTTGCAAATGAAATGAGTTCTTTAATTTTTTTCATGTATGAAAATATGCTACAAAAATCCAAATGAATGATTTGACTTTGATTTTTTTTGTTTTGCTAATGTATCTTTTTTTAAAAGTGGGGATGTAATAACTCCTGTAATGATTGTAATCTTTTTAAAAACTCTGGAAATAGACCTGATCATGACCGTCTCGCTTTGTGTGTCTGTGTGTGTTTTTAAAGATAACCGTGACGTGCTGGTGTATTCTGGGCACATCCTGTCTTTCATGTCTGGTTCCTGCGTTCCGTGGCAGCCGGCCTCCCACTCATCCCTGCCAGCAAACTTCCTGTTTTGACGGAGCCGATGTCCTTGTTAGAAAACTGCTAAAGTTCTTTCCTTCAGAATCTGTGTCATTCCTAAGTATATACGGGCCTTCCGTGTGTGTTTCGTAGACGCGGTGGCAGGGATTTGCCAATCGAAGCTGCTCTGATGTTTAATTTATCTTTGTTTGTCCTATTTCGTGGAAATCCTGGTCGTCTTCTTCTTCTTGGCGCCTCAGCGTGTCGCCGGCCTCGTGTTTGCCGCCGCGTCGAGACGAGTAGAAACCCCGTCAGGGATACGACGGAGGACGAGTCCAAGAATGGAGATGAGGCAGTTTATTTATCTAACTTCCACATGAGTGGTGTAAACAGCCAATCAGCTCAGACAAACAGGTCCTGTCACTGCTTAATAATTCAGACATGATGCATTTATTCAGCCTCTACAAAGGAATCTGGGCCTCCGTGCATAATGAATCATCAAGTGTTTGGGACAGTTAGCAGACTGGATGAAGTCTGAACAGCCTAACATCGTTTAAACAAGTTTCTTTATTGACTGTGTCGATATGAGTTTTTGATCCCACAAACATCAACGTCATACTGAAGATCTGAAAACTTTTCCTGCTAGAGCTTCAGGTTGAGTCTCCTCAGGTCCCAGGACGTCAAATAGCCACATTTTAAGTTGGTGAAGCCTCACGAGCAGCAACAAAGTGAGAAAATAAGAAAATCCAGGCAGCGTCTCTGCAGATACGAGACACTTACACTCCTTTTCTCCCCATTCCAGTCTGTTTTCTGTCGTTTCATCTCGCTACGTCCGCTGAGCGCAGAAGCCTCAGAGGCAAGTGCAGAATTTTCTTTTTTCTACGTCTGATCTTAATTGTTTTCTCTCCTGTGTTCATGGGTTGATGACTGGTGGGGATATTTTTTTCTAAGTTCCTTAAATGACTTTCCATCTGTGAAAACATTATTTTTTATTATCATTATTTGTGAAATTGAGTGCAAGGCTTTTTCTCTAAAGTTTTTGTTTTATTAATTTTGGCCGCAAGAGCCTGGAAATTATTTATTTTCCTCCTGAAAAAAAAAAAATCTTCTGAATTCTGTTTTGTCCCGTGTGTTTCCACAGATGGCAAAAGAACATTTAAGGCACTTAAAAAGATGATACTGGCAAAACTTTATTTCCACCAGTTCTCAAGTCATAAACACAGGAAAGAGAGAAAACCTTAAGTCTAAGACTTAGAAAATAGGTACCAGAAAAACATTTCTTTAGTTGCCACTCAGAGCTTCGGCACCAGGCGTGATATGCACTGATCAGTCTTGTGATGATTGATGGGAAGCATCCTTACGTTTTGTTGGATGATCTCCCAAAACCGGAGCACTTTGTCCCGTCCCAGCAGGCTGCAGTCCTGACTGCACCCAGCCGTCATCAGAGGTCCAACAGACCTGAAACTTTTTACCCTCAGACGCGAGTGCAGCATTTTTCCTCCAAACGAGATCCAGCGTGAGATCCAAGTCCCAGAACGCTCGGCGCTGTATGGCTCTGTGTGAGGCACGAGTACATTCTTATCTACGCTCCACAATGTGTCGTTATGTCACAGTGTTATTTGTGCCAAGCAGAGGCCTGAAAGGAAAATTAGCTCTGCAATCAGAGCGAACAAAGACGCTGTAAATGATCTCTTTAGAGAGGCATGAGAACGAATAATTAGATGTTCTTTGTGATTAAAAAATAAAGGGGCCCTATAGGGCTCGAGCGCGAAGCTTCTGAGGCTGTAATATCTATCCGATGTATATTTAATACATTCTATTTTTTGATGAGGCAACGCTGCCCCTCCTCCTTCACACGCCAGGCAGAGCGGAGGATTAGTGAGATCTGCTCGCCGAGGTGGAACATTCACCAGATGAGGAGTTGAATGTCAAACTGATGAAACGATGGGAACAGGAGTATAATTGTTACAGCCAGCGTCTCTTTCTAAATGCCACTCATGTATGTGACGCGAGCCGTGCGCGGGTGAGACTGCAAATGCAGACGAGGAAGTCGAGTAAGAGACAGATTAAAGTCAAAAGAAGGAAGTCGGAGATAAAACTGTGACCTTCTCCCCCAGCAGATGACCTTTCTCTGTGCAGCTTCTTCTTCTGTGTCGACTGTCGGCTTCCTTATCGTGCCCCTCTGGATTGGGTTGCACCAGATATTCATATTACAACCTTGGTAACCATCAGACAATGTTTAAGCTTCTGGGGGCATAATTTCTAATATTGAGGGGCTTCCAATGCGCCCTCAGATATCTGGATTAAGGATAATGGATAATCGGCGCTTCCTCCTACGTGTGCCTGTCATTGTTTTTAGTCCGATTGAGATGTAAGAGCTGGAAACAACATTTTGTCTAATCTCTTTCAGCAGATAACTGTACGAAGGTAGATACATTTTAAAGACAATAATAAAAAGCTAAGTCAATATCCAGCAGGTTCCCACACTGCATTTTTTCCGCACTCATTATTACCTTTACCTGCATGCAACCAAAACCTGCTCAAAAGTGATTGGTCAGCGTCACTTGGACTACAAACAGACTTCAAATGGAAACCAGAAGGATCCCATCCACTTGTCCCCGTACAGATTCTGCTTCCTGTGGAAAGTCTTCCCCATGTTCTCAGCAGCTGTGATTGGTTTTAAACTAATTTACCAAATTGTGCTGCACTATTTTCTCCATTTGTGACGACATGGAGAATACATGTGTTTCAGTAGTATTCATGCAGCTGCAGGTAAGAATAAGAGCTATCCATTTAAGATAACTTACTAGACATTTCACAACAGGTTATTTTAACAATTCCTGCCCAATTTGTCCCAATATTTGTTTGTAAATGAATTATTTAACATCTGAAGCAACACAGGACTACTTGTCCCCACAGTCATGCATAGAAGGATAGTGCCAGAGTTAAAAAACATTATTTTACAGGTGCCACCATCAGCCAGACCTCCACCCACCTGTCCATGGTTTGTCATCCTCTCTCAGGCGGCAGAGCCCCCTCATTCGTCACTGCCGGCTGGCAGAGTGGAGTTCTTATCAGGTTTATTGATCAGCATAGGGAAAGATTATGGCCCTGTGTTTGTGTGACTGTGTGAGAGAGACACCCCGAGAGGACTCTGTTGACCCAATCAGACCGCACAAAGCCTCACAACAGCCTCACCCACACAGTAACACCGAGATCTATTACAGCTGCTGCTGCCGGCTGGAAGCCAAACACTTCGCTACAGCTTCTACCAAAGCTTTCAGGAATTCCTGTTAGTGACTGATTATTGATGGATGGACTGATTAAAACAGTACTCGCAGCATGTTCAGCAAATCTTACCTGAGGGAGTTTAATCCCATTTGCAAAAGGAAGTTACATAATTTATTGATTGTGTTGTAATTAAATGGAGCTGTGCCAGTGTAAAAGCCACCACAAGCTGCAAATTAGAGGTTGTCAAACTTTTTCTCGCCCCTGTATTGTAAATCACTTCAGCTCGTGCCGACCAGGAGGGACGAAACAGCCAAACACGAACTCCACTGATAGCTCTCTTTAGTATAAGGTGAACACGTTGTTAATCACTGTGTGTCAGCGCTCATAAAAAATTACACCATTAACAGAAAATGCCTGTTTTTGATTGCTTTTAAGTTGGAGTTCATTAAACCAGAACAGCAGTTATAAATCAGTGTACAAGATATATTGAAGTGCAGTTAACCCTGGAAGCAGCGCTCGCTCGATGCTGCGTTGTCAGATAGCAGCCCGGACGGATGGACTTAATTGTGATGAGCATATACAAACGTTAAAGGACGACTTCCTTATTCTCTGTCTACCGTTTGTAGGTGTTTATGTTACAAGCAAGTTAATACAATCCATAGCAGTGAGTCCCAACTAGTAGGAGTAAATGTTCTTAAAAAGATTGCGGAGTAGCTCCGTTCATTTGACAAAAATAGAAATAATTACTCTGTAGAATAAGAATGTAGTATGAGTTCAAGTATTCAGTTACTTTTGTGTCGTTTTTCTAATGCAACCAAAAAGAACAAAACTATCAACACTGCATGAAAAAAAATGTCACTCCCCCTCTCTCTCCTCCCATTTCCTGTCATATCTTCAGCTTGTCCTATCAATAAAGCCATATAAAGGCCAAAAAAATACTTTAAAAAAAAAGAATGTATTAATGCAAATAAAAAAAAATAAATAATGGATGTGACTCCAAAAGTTTTGGTTACAAATAGCAAAATGTTGTTTGCAAATCTAAAGATTGTGTTCATATCTTAAAGTTTTGCTGGCTGTAGAGCTGAATCTGGTCGGCAGACCTGTGCTAAAGGTGTATATAGGTGTGACATGTCTCTGTAGGCTCTCTGCATTACTGTAGTCTGCTTACTTCCTGTTTCTACCATGGCAGTCATACTAGTTCTGGGTTGTATGGTATCAACAGTGGCCTTTTTTTAAATTATTTTTTTATTTACAGCCAATAATGTCAATGATGTTGCTCTCAAATCGACTTTTTTGATATATGCATGAGAAAGACACAAAACTGACTCCATACACAAGCAGAAAACAGATTGCAAGTTGAAAGCGAAAGAAGAACAAATGCAAACTTGACCAAACCGAAAGATCTTCTTTACAGTTAGAAATCCAAGGTGAGATACGCTGATGTGAGTCCTCTTTAAAAAAAGAAAGTTACAGAATTTAAGAGAGGAGAAGAAAGAACACAGTAGTTTTGTTTTACTTTTGTGTTGCTGCTTTTGTTTCACCTTGGCTCAGCTCCACGGGAAGTGTCAGAAGTCCCTTGAGTTTTCCTTCTTTTTCAGCATCCTTCTTCTTCCCGCTCCTCACATCCTGACTGCCTCTCTCTCTCTCTCTCTCTCTCTCTCTCTCTCTCTCTCTCTCTCTCTCTCTCTCTCTCTCTCTCGGCCGATGACAGACAGGCAGTAATTGCTCCCGTCTCTCACAGTCCAAATGTCTGTTACATTCACTTTTGTTTTCGGTTCACTCATGACTGACCAAGAGACAGAACGAAGGTCTTCAGAGAAAAGGGTTTGCTGCGTACTTCTAATTTACAGCCTCCTCTGTCCATCCATCCTTCCATCTGTCATCTAGGGGGGCTGTTGCGGGCCCCTTTATGGGACGAGGCTGTCAAAAGAAAAGCCCTTGAAACAGGATGGGAGTGGCTGGATGCGCAGACAGATAATCAGACAGACGGGCTGACTGAGGCTGTGTTAGTCTGTCTGTGCAGTGTAACAGGCCACAGGGGGCTTTACTGCAAAAACTGTTATTTGAACAAGTCATTAAAAGCCATGCGGAGCATTTAAAGCGTATTTGTCTTCAGGGAAGTAAAACAGAAAGCTGTCACTGAGGTTTAATTGCTGCATTTGTTATAAATTCTAATCACAACCTTATTTTGGAGTTAAGTTCCTTCTGGGGGGGAAGGTGACTGACTTTTGTTACTGGAAAAGAGGCTCAATATGGAGCCTGAATTAACATTGCATTGTTTTTTTCACTTCCATTAGACTGGTTTCCCCTCAGGGACTGAGTTAAAATAATCAAGTGCCTCTCAAAAAGCAGCAGAGTCAGTTAATACATGCACACACCCCCGGGGCAGCTTTCAGAGCGTAGAGCTCACTTTTTGTTTTAGACATGACTCAGATCAGATATTAAATTCTGGTATTTTTAGACATGCCCCGCCATATTTACACATTTTGATGAGTAAATGACTAACGGGCACAAAGCGCTTGGGAATCAGTGCAGATCTCATCAACTTGCAGTTAAAACTTTCTAAGTTTCTTTAGGTTCAATTTTCAAATTTATGTTTTGACAACATTATGGTCTGGTTAGGTTTAGGCACAAACACCGCTTGGTAAGGTTTGGGAAAAGATCATGTTTTGGCTTAAAATACCTGTTTTGAGCAGAACAAACACAGCTGGAGATGCCTCAACTCTCCATCGAGTATATCTGTTTGTTTGTGGCCACAGACGGGGAAAATTGTCCCTGTCCCTAAAAGTGTTTGTTTTTGCCACTGACAGGTTGAGATTGTGTCTGACAGCATCGTGGAGAGGATCCCTGCGGCGCTGGAGTAAGATTCTGTTTGTTTAACCAGAAACAGTCGCAATGTTGCTCTCGCCAGATCCACCAGACTCCATTTGAAGAGTCATTTTATCATCGTAAAACACACTTCAGACTTGACAGAAACAAAAGAAACTCCCACCAAACCCATTTTGGTTCACCTTTCTACTGTTTAAACAATCATGGTTTAGTCAAATGTAATCGATTTCTAGATTTCGCAAAGTAGTTTTCAGTTTTGGTAGAGCAAAAGTATTCTATCAAGTTACTTTTCTCAGTAGATAATGCTGCGATGTTACTTTAACATGCCCTTTAAAGGCATTCATCTCGTAGTGTTACTTTCAAAATGGAACAATACCCGAAACCGATTACAGGCCGTGTATCCTAACAACTTTGGTGATCGCCTCTCTTTGGTGATATTTTTGGTTTTGAGCAAAATTTCTCTATTAGTGGAGCTGTTAAACTCAATAATCTTGCTTTTTATGAAAGAAGCATGAAACTTTCAGGGTTTGTTCTTGATGACCTAAGCTTTAATTTAAGATGTGGAGGCATTCTCAGTTTGACCTCAGCTAGAGGTCATTGACCTCTGTGATATGTCATTTTCATGCACAAAATTGTAAATGTGTGTATCTTAGGATCTAAATGTGATAGAAATGTAAACTAAAGATGTATTTCCATGTATCTGGGCATGAGGAACTCATTTATGCCATTGATAGCACTCTAAGAGGTCAACATCATTAAGTGCAGTGAAGGTTCCTAGGAATGTGAGTGGCTTAAGGCAAGACACTATAGCTGAATAGGCTAAAAAAATTAAATAATAGATATCACCATGAAACTTTCTCAGTTGATTACTCATATTAAGCTAAGAAAAAAATGTATTGCAAGTTTTTTGTATTTTTATGTTTAAATATGCAAATGAGGCCTTATCTCATTAAAAATACGCTAATTTGCATACATTTTAAAAAACGAAATCAGATCATGTGATAAAGCCAGGATCAAAATATTTTTTTTCATTTTGTTGTCATATTAGATGGGAAAATAATTACAGAGGGGTTTATGGACATCTACTTCTGTTATCCTGACCTTCGTGACCTTTTCGTGACCTTTTCCAAACATGTTGTTCAACCTGAGTTCAGAAACCTACATGAGGGTTCTAAATGTGAACACCTGATAACCTGATGGTGAAATCAGATGTGGGACACAGTGTCTCAGTCAGGAGACACTTTATAAACTCTGTCTCTGACTAACTCTTCATCGTTTGTTACTTCTTGTGAATTCAGCAGAAGTTCTATATGAACTTCTTTCTGTCTTTGAGTAGAAACATGGAGTCTGTTTGTCTCAACTTGACGACACAACCGTGTGTGTCATTATGTCGGTCCAGTGGTCTGATCGCTGACTGAGAACCTCATGACTGTGGGTGGAAGACCAGCTGGGATTTAGCTGATGTCTAGTCTCAGTCGTGGTCAGTGAAGTGTGCTTACATGTTAGTGTAGCGGTCTGAACTTAGGAGGCAAAGACTTCAGTGTGCGAGTTCAAGTCCTGGATATTGATGCTAGTAAATGTTTTCTCACTCCATCACATCACAGTTAAATGCTGCGTCTGACCAACATGTTCTGCTTCATCAGGAGCGGTTCACTGTTTCAGGCTTCATATGTAACGTTAGCACATGTTAGCACACGACAGTGAAACAGTAAAGTCTTGTGGTTTGGTTCAGACCTCGCTGAGGTTGGAGGAGTACGGAGCAGCAGGGTGACGTCCTGATACAACGAGCTGCTGTTGAACCGATGTTTTGGCTGGGCAATGACCTGATGGGGACACAGACGGACAAACTGAGACAGCCTGGACACAAACTAAAGTTCAGGTTTACACACCTGATGTCCAGGTAGCTCAGTGTGTCGGAGGACTGTCCTCAAGGTCTGAGGTTGTGAGTTCGATCCTTGAGGCAGTCTGAGTTTTGAAAACAGCTCGTAAAAGAGTCAAAGGCAGGACACTCAGGTATCTGATGAGCTGGTCTGGAGGTTGTGGGTTTGAATCCTGACTCTTTATAAAGTTGAACTCAGAAGAACGAGTGAAAACCTCTGAGAGACTCTTTGTGATGTCATCCTGTTAGCTCAGCAGGGTGACACCAGGGATAGAAGTTCTGAGGTTGCGGGTTTGAGTCTTGTTTGGGTTTGATTCTTATAAAACTGAGTGAAGTCTGAAGTACGGACTGAACAGTGCCCAGAGAAGAACCTCCAGCGCCCGGGGGGGAGGGTTGTGTTCTTGAGAGATGGAAGCTTTATGGGGCGATGAACCATCAGCAGCTGAACGTTTGGATGTCTTTAAAACTTTGTTGCATCATCAAAGATCTAATCGTCTGTTTCTACACACCTGAACAGAAAACTGTTTGACTATTAGAAACTAACAAAGAGAGAAAGACTCCAACATTTCAATGAATCAATCTTTATTTGTTCATTTCATAACCAACAAAAGTATTTCATGACACTCTCATTGGTCAAAGAGCCCAGTGTGCTGGAGATCTGCCAAAAAAGGGTTCTAAAGGGTTCCACCGAAAAGAAAACCCTAAGACAATAAGATCTTTGATGATGCTCACCTGTTTCTAAAAAGTGGACACCAGGTGTTGGTGTCCACTTTTTAGAAACAGGTGAGCATCATCAAAGATCTTATAGTCTTAGGGTTTTCTTTTCGGTAACAAAGAAAAAGAAAACCCTACGACTATAAGATCTTTGATGATGCTCACCTCTTTCTAAAAAGTGGACACCAGGTGTTGGTGTCCACTTTATAGAAAGAGGTGATCATCATCAAAGATCTTATAGTCTTAGGGTTTTCTTTTCGGTAACAAAGAAAAAGCAAACCCTACGACTATAAGATCTTTGATGATGCTCACCTGTTTCTAAAAAGTGGACACCAACACCTGGTGTCCACTTTTTAGAAACAGGTGAGCATCATCAAAGATCTTATTGTCTTAGGGTTTTCTTTTCGGTAACAAAGAAAAAGAAAACCCTACGACTATAAGATCTTTGATGATGCTCACCTGTTTCTAAAAAGTGGACACCAACACCTGGTGTCCACTTTTTAGAAACAGGTGAGCATCATCAAAGATCTTATAGTCGTAGGGTTTTCTTTTCGGTGGAACCGAATCATCAAAGATCTAATAGTCTAAGGGTTTTCTTTTTGGTTAAACAATGATGGTGCTCAAAGGCTCAAAGGCTCAAAGGCAGGGCATTCAGGTATCTGATGAGCTGGTTTGGAGGTTGTGGGTTTGAATCCTGACTCTTTATAAAGTTGCTGCTCAGAAGAACGAGTGAAATCCTCTGAGAGACACTTTGTGATGTCATCCTGTTAGCTCAGCAGGGTGACACCAGGGTCAGCAGTTCTGAGGTTGTGGGTTCGAGTCTTGATTGAAATATGAGGGTTGATGTTCAAAAGAGTGAAATCTGAAAGAAAAAAAGAACATCAGTCAGATCCAGTAGCTCAGGCTCATAGAGGCCTGGTTAGCAGTTCTGAGGTTGTGGGTTTGATTCTTGTTTGGGTTTGATTCTTATAAAACTCAGTGAAGTTTGAAGTATGGACTGAACAGCGCCCACAGAAAGACAAAACATTTCTTACATTTCACTAAGAGTTCTGGATTTTATTGGAACAAGAGCCAGAATTCAAAACAACACATGACAGAAAGTACAAGTCAACGCAATTTCCACAATTTAATGGAAGAAGTTTAAAATGTAAATGAAGAATCTTTTCAATCAGTTTGAATCATTTTGTACAAAGTTAACTGAAGAAGCTGAAAGATTGATGTGACTGTGATCCTGTACAGACTCAACTGTTCAGCACTGACAATGTGTCTGTGACAGGAGGAGACTCTGCACACTAAACACCACACAGACGCACTGAGGAGGAACCAGAACTGAACCAGTAGAACCCAAATCCAGGATAACGAGGTTCAGTGAATGTGGTGTTGAAGGTATGGAGGTGGATCAGTGAGTCAGAGGAGACTCTGTAGAAGGACAGAGTGCCAGCAGGACAGTCCACATACACTGCTACTCTACCAGAGGAGGAGGAGGAGGAGGAGATGAAAAAGGTTTCATTGACACGAAAACCCCGATTTTATCACAGAAAATGATTATTTCTAAAAACTCTGGCTATTGACAGTATATTCTGATTTACAGGATAACAGAAGTAGATGTCCATAAACCCCTATGTAATTATTTCCCCATCTAATATGACAATAAAATGAAAAAAATATTTTGATCCTGGCTTTATCACACGATCTGATTTCATTTTTTAAAATGTATGCAAATTAGCACATTTTTAATGAGATAAGGCCTCATTTGCACATTTAAACATTAGAATACAAAAAACTTGCAATACATTTTTTTCTTGGCTTAACATGAGTAATCAACTGAGACAGTTTCATGGTGATATCTATTATTTAATTTTTTTACCCTATTCACCTATAGTGTCTCACCTTAAAGCACTCACATTCCTAGTAACCTTCACTGCACTTAATGATGTTGACCTTTTAGAGTGCTATCAATAGCATAAATGAGTTCCTCATGCCCAGATACATGGAAATACATCTTTAGTTTACATTTCTATCACATTTAGATCCCAAGATACATACATTTCTAATTTCAGGCCTAGAAATGTCATATCACAGAGGTCAATGACCTCTAGCTGACCTCAGAGGTCAAATTGAGAATGCCTCCACATCTTAAATTAAAGCTTAGGTCATCAAGAACAAACCCTGAAAGTTTCATGCTTCTTTCACAAAAAGCAAGATTGTCCATATTTTAAGAGCTTAACAGCCCCACTATATCAACTATTGGATGGATTGGCATGAAATTTGGTCAGACATTGTTCAAATGTTCCCATATCATTTGTAACAACTTTTTATGAGGTGCCATCATCAGGGCAAAATTGTCCGGAAACTTCTAAACTTGCATTGTCACTTGCATGTAATCACAAATGGCAAAGTTAGCATTTAGCTCAAAGTGCTGTGCCACAATAGGCTAGAGCTTCACAAACCTTTAGCATGGCTATGGAGAGGTTTTATAGGCTAATGTCTGTTTTTGTGGTCACTTTTTTTTCTCTTAAACACTTTATAACTACTGTTTTAAAAAGGTTACTTTACAATTACTCACGGATATATTTAAATGTGTATCTCAGAATATACGTTCCAAAGGAGTCATTTCATAGTCGACCGAACATCAAACTGTGTCCTAAATGTAGCTTCCATACAGTCACAGTAGCGTAAAAATGCTGGTCTGAGGTCAAAGAAATGAAGAGGACACATTCTTTAAGACATGGACAACCACACTGCAGTATAGTCTGCCTTTTCATGCCTTCTTCTGATGTGATTTTTTTCTTCCAAGGATTGTATGGAAAAAGTGATTTTCTCTGGTGTGAGTCCCTCGCTGTGAGTCATACTCCCCACACACCGCCTTCTGTTCATCTCAACAAACACCACTTCCTTTGGTTATTTGAAACAAAGTTGTTAGCTGACTGTATTATATGAATCATTCGCCTTTGTTTACTGTAACACTGGGGATACCTTCATCTATAATACTAAAAAAACATTGCCAGAGTATCACACCAGACTAAACAGTTCCCTCTAGTGGGCAACTGTAATCATTACATCTTTAAAGAAGTGACCCATTGACCCAAAATAACATTTAACTGGTCATTAACTCTATTTTGTTTAAAAAAATTAAATAAATAAATAAATGAAATCAGTGTTTCCTGATTCATTCTACCTCAATTATTTTTATTGATGCTATATAATTTCTCTCTAAGAATGTAAGTAGGTACAAAGAGCCACCACTTCAGCCTCAACTGAGTTGAATGTGCAGCATCCTCCAGAACAGTTAATAAACGTTAAGGAGAGATTGTTCTGCTGACTATTTCCAAGGTTCGTATACACAATATATGGTTAATACTGTGATACGAGACTAAATATTGTTATAGTTTGGATATTGTTATATCGTGACAAACTGTAAGTTTACTTCTCTGCTCTCTTTCTTTTTCTGTGATTTTGCCTGTTTTATGGCTTTTATTACTTTTAATATTCCTTGAAATGACTCATATTGTCTTTTTGTGTTTTTACATTCTCTACTCTGCCCTCTAGTTTTAACTCACCTTAGACTCGGCTTCCTTGTGTTTGGTTTGACTGTTGAATGTTTATTCTGTAAAATCGTTCCTGCTCTGGCTTTTTAGTCAAAGCACTAAAGCAAACTTTTTTGCTCAAGGACACTTTGACGAGCAGCTGGGAGAGTCAGGGATTCGAACGAGCGACTTTCCAATCACTGGATGACCTTCTCTACCTCCTGAGTTACAGCTGGCCAAATCATCATTATCATCATCATCATCACAATCATCACCATCATCATCATTATTATCATGATAATTATTATTATTATTATTATTATTATTATTATTATTATTATTATTATTATTATTATTATTATTATTATGAGTTAATTTCAGTCATCCCTATGTTCGTTACAATATTGATACTGAGGTGTTTGGTCAAAAATGTTGTGTTGTTTAATTTTGTCACTCAGTCCGAGCATTTATGAAATGATTTTGCAAGATTTCAAAATACCATGTTGTATATTCATTTATAACAATTCCCTGCACATTGTTGTCAAACACACAGTTACATATCTTCACCAAATACAGTCCGATTGCCACAAAACGTTTTGCTAATTGTGTTGCATTGCCCGATGAGGCTTAGTGCAAAATTTGGTGCTAATCAGCCAATAGGTGGCGCTTTTATTGCTAAATGATGACAGAAAAGCTTCACTGTCTTCACTTTTCATTGTACATTCAGACTTTCTACACAGTGCTGCCTTGCTAATGGATACAGACCTCTGTTTAAGAGTCTGTAGGGTGACACAGTGTAGTCATCTCATTATTTGGTTTTCATGTAGATTGCAGGAACTTCTTCTAACTTCTGGGTATCTTCTTTCATCTCGCCTGTAGCAGCCCACGCTTGCAACAGTGCATGCACACGCACGCAGCAGGCCACAATTGCTGCACACCGCGATGGCAGTACTTGCTGACACGCATGGACTGCGAGGGCCCGTTCATCTCTGCTTGCAGCTTTAATTATGGTATGTGGAATTCCTTTCTGCCATTGATGTCACCATATTGGGTGATTTTGACCTTGAAAGATCATGGTCAAGATTGTTTTTCCTATTCTGAAGAATCTCAAAAGACATGTGCATGCGAACTAACTCAAATTTAGAGTCTGCCGTTATACTGTGTTTTTGTACAACACTAGACAGAGTTCACAGAAAATAAGAGGACAAGCTTGAACTTTTCTCGTATTTCACCAGGAATATCAAAAGATTTCCAAGGTTCCTAAAGTTTTCATCTCACTATTGAGCGTCGCACATATTGAACAACATGGAGCATTCTAAAATACCTGACCCCAAAAGCTTGAATTTGGTTGCTTCAATGGCAGATCAGGACAATTTTAATCCAAGGTTATGCATCATCTGTCAAGAAGGTAATAAATTGCCTGTAACAAGTGAAAAGACAGGACGTGAGAGAATCAAACAAGCTGCTAAAATCCGTCATGATGTGGTTACTTGATCTCACCCAGTCCTGAGTGTACTTATGCCACTCATGTTGTGGTAGACTTCATGTCAAAGATACGGCAGATGCCTCTAGCACAATTCTTTAGGGGCTGTCATCAATGCCATCATCAGCTCAACATCATCCATCTGCCAAGAGCCAGAGTTCATCCATCTTGTACAAGATTGAGACATCACTGAAGGAAGGGGAGCCCATGCGACGTACAGACCCAACATCAGGCATCAATATCATTGGCATGAACAGACACACACCCATCCCTCAGCAACTTGACAAGTTCTGAGCGTCTGAGGAATACAAGCGGAATATCCAACTGTTAGCTCGGGATATGGCGTGCAATTGAGCCAGTGGCAATGCTACTGTCAGTGTCAGCTCTGTTGTCATTGATGATGAGATGCTACCAGCAAAGGCAGCTGGTGGTAAAGAGATCGCAGACCTCTTGAACTGGACTGAGGAGGCTGATGCCAGGTTGCTGGTGCATGTTGAGTGGGCTGTTCATGTAAAGCAGTGCAAGAGAGTTGTCATAGTCTCCAATGACACAGACACCTTTGCATTGCTTCTCCACTACAGCCCATACTTCCAAGAACTCTGGATGAAGGAGATCTGGCAGCAGTATGGCACTGGTGAGAGGTGGCGAATGCTTCCAATCCATCTAGCAGTCTCTCGTCTTGGAGCATCACTGTCAAAGACAGTGATTAAAGCACATATGGAGATGACTGTATGAGCAAGGTGGGGACTAAACATGCTGCTATGGCTTCTGACCCAGTCCAATACTTAGCCAACTTTGGAGAGGCAGACACCTTGACAGAGCAAGATGCAGCATTGGCTGAGAAGTACTTGGTGTGTGTCTGGGCTGAGGCCAGGTCAACTACAACAGCTAAGACATTATGACCAGTGGAAGTGCTGGAATTGATGCTCTCCCTCCCACAAGTAGTGGGATCAGAGGCCACATCCAACGAGGGGCTTTTCTGGTTCATACGGCATGCCACTTACTTGAAACAGCCAAGGACCCCAAAGCAAGACTAGAGCCAACGGAACATGGATGGAAGGAGCACTTTGGCACACTCCTGCCATCAAAATGTCTGAAGCCCTTACCATCAAGTCTGCTCACATTATGTAAGTGTGCGGGCAAGTGTGACAATCGCCGATGTGGCTGTCATCCTGTAAAAACCCATCCCACTCACATGCATGCACAAATACAGTACACTTATAGAGAAATCAGACTATATGTTGCACTTTTAGTTAATTTGGTATGATGTAATTTGTATCACTTTTATTGCTCCATAGTTTTATTTGCACCCAATTGTTTCATTTTATATCATTGTACTAACACCCAATTAAAATAAAAGTTCAAAGGGGATGTTTATAATTGTTACGTTTCTTCTCCTCATGTCTTGGTATAATTAAAACAAATCTTTGTGGAAAAAAATGCAATAAAAAGTAATTGAGTTATTGAAAAATGATGTTGACATTGACATTTCAATGACAAGATGATCCTTAATGTTAAAGACAATATTAGCAATGAATGTTAAATGTCAGATTTAGTAGAATTAGACTTATTGCATCTGGTTTTATTCCTAATAATGGCCAAGTTATGGCCATGGTCTTCAGAATAGGATGATGACCTTGACCATGACTTTTTAAGGTCAAAAATCACCCAATATGGTCATAACAATATCAGAAATGAATTCCACATACCGTCACAAGTCTAAATGGAGATATTATATGTGAATATACATTCAGAAACAAAAAAGTTGGATTTACATCATAGCCGATGGTGGCCATATTTGATTTGACCATTACGTAATTCGTGGCACTATGGCGGACGAGCACCTCTGTGATTTTTCATGTCTAGCGACCCACTAACTGAGTTGAAGTGAGAAATTCCCCCAACACCAAATAGCGAACGGGTCTACAGGCCAGGTACTGGATTATATAACCAAAAAATATTGCAATCCTGCCCAACTTTGAACCTCAATCTATGATGTCTTTTAAAAAAACTATAATAACAGCAAACTGTATCTGCTGCTGAGATCATGTGATGTGACTGAAAACAGCTATTAAATGGGCCATGAGATGAGATGATCTTGTAAATGCAGAGATGGAACACCATGACCTGACCTGACCAGTTCTGTAGCTCACCAGCTGGTGGCAGTGAACTCAAACTCAGCCTCCGCTGTAGGCAGATTTACACATGTAAGATATTCCTTCCATTACTTAATGATGGATTTATCTGATCTCTAGGAGATGTTCAGTGACTTGGAAATGTTTTTGTATCCATCCCCTGACTTATACTTTTCAATAACGTTTTCACAGACTTGCTTGGAGTGTTCCTTTGTCTTCATGGTGTAAATGTAGCCAGGAATACTGATTACCAGTGACTGGACCTCTTTATACTACAATCACTGAGACACATTCACTGCACTCAGGTGATCTCCATTAACTAATTGTCATCTCACTAATTGTGAGACTACTGGCACCAACTGGCTGGACCTCTGTTGAATTAGGTCAGTCACTTTAAAGGGGGTGAATACTTATGCAGTCACTTCATTTTACAATTTTATATTTTTAATTAATGGACATTACTTTGTAGAAATCAGTTTTTTATATAAATTTCATGTTTTGTATATCTTTAGTATTTTGACCATGATTCCATTTATATAAGCAATATAAGGGCGAACAGTCAAGGGGGTGAATAATTTTTATAGGCAGTGTAACCAAGTATTATACTGAACTTTAATGCAAGTGCGCTGTATTTGTTAGAGCCCAACTGATATCTGATTTTTGGGAGTTAAAAAATATACACTTTTTTTTTTTAAATGATCCATCATATGTGTTTGTCAAACACAGATGTGTAGTGGAGGCAGGATATTTTACAGTTTAACTCTAAATTTAATTGTTAAAAATAACATCAGTGCACTGAAACAGTGAACTTCTGGGAATTTCTAAATAACCACAAGCATGTTTTTCTTCATTATCTCTTTAAAAAAGTGCTCTAGTATTTATTGTTCATTGCCCCAAAAATGAATCAATCAGGCCTGTTTATTGACAGTGTTCCTTCACTGAAAGCTAGTTGGACACAGTAGAACATTACAGGTGAAGGCTGGTAATACTGGATCCTCAGAGAGTGATGTGTCTTTGCTGTGATCAGACTACATGATAAAGTCCATCAGACAGATATTTTGTCCTGTGAAGTGTGCGATAACACAGACACAGTGGAAACAATTAGCTTCATGCCTTTGACTCATGAGGGCTCACTAATACACTCAATTAGTTTGACATTTACAAGCTATTGACATATTTTTAATACCATAGTTTGTAACATTAAAATGTGTGTGTCCAGGAGACGCCAATCTGTGCATTAAGTGAAACACTGTCAGCTATGACTGATCTGAGCGTCTGACATGGCAAATCACAGGAGAAATTATGAGTACCACAACTACTGCCAATTCCAAAGTAATTGTCGTGTGGTCTGGTCCCTGCATTATTCATCATACTGTACATGTTAAAGGTTAATTTCATCCAAATTAAAAAAAAAAATCTATTTTAAAGCTACTACATGGTACTTTGATATTTTGTAGATTTTGAAGGCCTCTGTGGACAAAAGTGGTAGTGTTTCCACTGTCAAAACCACAAAATGTCAAACAAAATCATCACTTACTGTAACTTTGACTGGGTAAATGTAAACTCAGGCTCTTTCAGTCTGCATGTGGACCTGATGGCAGACATTAAGAAAAACTAAATGGACATAGTTAACCTTCTCACTAATGGTCTTGTTTAACCATATAGAGGCATCAGTAATAAACTGAAACTTTTTCATAACCAGTTTAAATTCCTTGTAGTAACTTCAGTCAAAGTGTTATCTTGCCATGCAGATTGTTTTGGTTTAATTTGTCCGGGTTTTGAGGTATAAATCTGAGATTTCTGCCTCAACCCAGGAGGAAAATTTTGTCTGTGGCACCAATTACATCACAGAATGACTTTCTAAAACATTAACGATGATACCCCTTCATTAAAAAAGAGATGTTGCTGTTGAAATTATAACCCATGAGACAAGAGATTCAGTGCAAGAGTTGAATTTTATTATTATGAACCGTTGACACAATCAGCAGAGAAACAAGGCTGACGACAGACAAACGCACTGGAATCAGATCTTGTTGAACGCTGCAACGTCGACACTCTGGACCTGAAACCGAAGAAAAAGGAGAAATGTTTAATGACTGGAAACATGGATAAATGTAGCAGTAGCAGGGTTATCTTTGGCTCCCACACATCAGGAGAGTTACACTGGGATTTAAGATTTCACTTGAAAAACTGTTCTATCCCCATTTTGACCACATGGTGGTAGCAACGAGCTCACAGTGATTAGCGAGCTGGCTCACTGACATGTATCAGATTATTTGGTGCACCTCTGCTGTTTTTTCATTACATCTGCTCGGCTATCCTGTTTGACTCGGCACAACAGGCCGACGTGGCTGGGGTTTTGCATTTCCACCACAACTGGGCTACCTGCTGGAATGTGTGTTTTAAATCAATGATGTGCTTCTCCAGATCCCTGCAGTACTATGGGAGAATCACTGCTAACAAAGTGGCTGTTTATTCAGTTAAAAACATGTTTAATTTCCTTTCAACTTCTTCAAAATAAAAGCCCCCTATCATTTAAAAGCTTTTATTATGAAGCAGCATCACAGGGAACATTGTGTTTTCAGCACAGTAACTACACACGACTACTGAAACAGCTGTAAGTGAACACGATGAAACAGTAAAACACAGCGGATGTTTGAAATTACAAACAGGACGAGTGAAACTAAAGCGATTCAGTTAGAAGCTACAATAGTATTGAGAGCTGAACACTGACTTTTAAAGATACTATACTCAGACATGAGTATCGATTTTAGGAGGAGATGGTGTTTGTGGACGGGCTTGGCCCAGGTCCATTGCTGGTGCGGCTCGGCTCAACTTGGCGCAGTAAAACTGGTAATGGAAAAGCAAATCAGCACTAGTGACCTGCACTAATTCCAGGTCACGTAGTCCTCCCTTCATGAAGGTGTTAACGTTCAGAGTTTACAGTATATCTTTTTGACTGTCTTTATTACAATTTACCAATTAGTGGACACGAATTTGTGAACTTACAGATTTATCATGAGTCTTTTTCCTCAGCTGACTCGAGGACAGCTCCAAATCATAACTTCCAGAAGAAAAGATTTATTGTAGGACTATTGTATAAAGACTGCATTAGTTTTAGCTCTGTGCACCCAACAAACTTGGAGCTGAGTGGAGTTTGTTTGTCAGGATATTCAATTTGGGTTTGAGTCTAGACGCTGCTTCGATTCCTCCAGCAAGACCCCTATCCCCTCAGCCTGCCTTGATACAAAAGGAAACAGCATTTTCTGTTAGAGCTCCTGAACTTTGGTACTCCCTGCCTCGCAAAGTCAGCCAATTCTTTTACATCAAGCCTCAAAACTTACTTTTGTAGGATGGGTGTTTTTCTTTTACAGTAAATCTGTTGGTCTGGCTTCTATCCTTCCTGTCTTACTAGTATTTAAGGTGGTGTTGTGATAAAAATCTGTTACCATTCTAACTATTTTCATCATTACCATTTTGTTTTTCTTGTTTTTATATTGGCTGTGTGCTGTTTTTATTTGTTCAACTGTGAAGCACTTTGTAACCACGTTTTGACAAGTGCTATACAAACAAGGTTTATTAGAAATATTATTAGTACTACTACTACTACTACTACTACTACGCAGGTGTTATACCATTAAGGGGATTACATATACGTTTTGGTAAATGCTAAGTTATCATCATCCATTCCAGATAACAGTCATTTTAGATGTTTAAACATGTCTCCTTCACTCTACTGGTCTATGACTCGTTGTGTGTGATCTTTGCACAAACAGTTATTTAAGTGTATTGCACAGTACTCGGGCGCCCAAGTCGCTCAGTTGGTAGAGTGGGCGTCCCATGTACAGAGGCTGCGTCCTTGCAGCAGCGGCCCAGGGTTCAAGTGCAACCTGTAGCCCTTTGCTGCATGTCACCCCCCCTCTCTTTCATTCCGTTTCCTGTCACCTCTCAATGCTGTCCTATCAATAAAGCTATGTAAAGGCCAAAAAAAAAAAATATTTAAAAAAGGTGACCCACAGTACTTACATAATCTTCAAATTTGGTGATCTCTTCCTCCAACATGTCTGTCCCCACCTTGTCATCCTCGACCACACATGCGATCTGGAGCTTCTTGATACCGTAACCCACAGGAACCAGTTTGGATGTGCCCCATAACAGACCGTCAGCCTGCACTGAGCGCACACACTCCTCCAGCTTTGCCATGTCGGTTTCATCATCCCACTTAAAAAGACAGCAGACAAGAGGTGATGAGTGTCAACTAAGACTTGAATAAAAATCAAATAAGCCTGTTTTTATTCCGAATTTTAGGCTCCTGAAGAAGAATTTTGATTAAATGAGGACAGAGAGCAGACTTACAGGTTTGACATCCAGTAAGATGGACGACTTGGCGATGATGCCGGGCTTCTTTGACTTCTTCTCTGCGTACTCTTTCAACCTCTGTTCTTTGAGTTTATCCGCCTCTTCGTCTTCATCACTCCCAAACAGGTCAAAATCATCATCATCTTCTTCCTCCTCCTCCTCTTTAACTGGGGCGCTGCTCTTCTGTTGGACGGTAGTGCCCTGAACAGAGAAAAAAATATTACATGCTCACACAAGGGTCTACAGTGATGTATGAGAACTACAAAATCACTAAAACACAGCATGAGCAGTCTGTAGAATCTCACATTTGTGTAGGGAACGGAAGGAGTGGGAGCCGCGGTCACTGCTGCAGGAGATTTCTCCAGAACTGCTACCCGACACTCCAGTTTGGAAAGTGCTGCCCTCAAGTCATCCACCACTAAAGACACAGGAGCAGAGTCAGCGAGTCTTACCTCATAACAAAAACTTCACTCAGACAGTGTGTAGTAAAGTCTAAAACAAGTCGAGAAGACTAGATCCACTGCTGAAACCTTCATTTATCTGATTGGCCTAGTTGATCAACTGAAAGTTGCTGATTATTTTCTCTATTAATTGATTAGTTGTTTGGTCAATCAAATGTCAGAAAATACTGCAAAATGTCGATCAAGTGCAGTGCTCCAGCTGCCATGTGCTTTCCCCATACAGATTTATCGTGGCAGTCCAGTGATCTGAACTGTAAACCCTCCGGTCACAAGCTTGTTTCTCTAACCTTTAAACCACCACTGCCCTAGTTGGTCATATAAAGTAAGCAGTTTTCAGGCTCAGACAAAAATTTCTTTTAAAAAATATTTTTCTCTCCTGAAAAAACAGTCCTCAAATGTTTGGCATCTAACTGTTTTAAGTATTTATCAAACTAATGACTGTTTTTAATGATTACGATTTTCAGTTGCTCTAAATATATCCACAAAGTGCCTAGGGACACTAAAAATAGCCTTTATGCTGAGAAAAACAAAAAGTATTATATCTAATCAAAGTGGTCACACAAACAAACCTTTGTGTAAGCTCTGGTTCTCCAGCTCCAGGCTCTTGATGCGAGAGACGATTTCGCCCTGATCAGCTACACTGCTGCTGCTCTGCACAGGAAACAGAGAGAAATGTTATCTGAGAGAAGCATTTAGTAAAAAAAAACAAAGCATCAGTCCTGTCTTCAAACTCAGGACTGCCAAGAACACCAAAAGTGAGCACACAAAACACAGCAAGTGTCCTTCTCAGCAGCATCTACAGCAGAAAGCTTCAGATGGAGCCAGACAGAAATAGAAGTGATAAGCAGCTACTCGGCCTGCAACACTCCACACAGAAATACAGAAATTCTGACTAAAGGTTGAACTCTAATAAAGTCAAACTGAAGCGGGGGTGTCAGCGAGGTGCTTCCAGGGACACACGAGGCTCTGCACTTACAATGCGGCACTGTTGGCTCAGGGCGGGTTCACCAGATCCTCTGTTACACAGTGTAGTCTTCAGCTAGTGGGAAGGAAGGAGGGGATTCCAAGTATGAAAAGTGAGGGAAGGAGGAAGAGAAAATGCTGAAGGACAGCTGCAGAGGGGGTTTGAAACAAAGCAAACAGGGCAACCAAGGACACACCGTAGAGGTTGGATGTTATGGAAGGTAACCGAAGAAAGGCAGGTATGTCTACACAACATGTCTCTGTGAGGATGGGAACCTGATACCCTGGCCATTTCTGAGTCTGAACACAGTGTAGAAGGATTCGTTTATATCAGGTTTTCTTTAGCATCATTATACCACAGAATAGAGAGAGAGAGAGGTTTCAGCATGATCATGTTAGAAATATGGCAGCAAGCACCTTTGTCACCTTTTATCATGAAATGAAACCTCGCTTTGGACTTTCTTCCTCTCTGTAATGACTCCTTTCTGCAAGTTTCCAGCAGCAAAGTCACATGACTTTGACGTCATTGTTTGGCAACCAACAGTCTGCTTGGAGGCATACTATAAAGTTCTCCATTTCCATCCCACATCTCTGCAGCGAAAGGTTTGCTTAGCTTCAGCTGTGCCTGAGCACCAAGCTTCCTCTATTTTAACCTAAATTGAAACAATATGCAAAGCAATTATATGAACTATAAGAAAAAATCAAAATGTCTGCACACTGTAGGTCCAGTGGAACCCTGATTGTAAGGATGGAAATACGAGATAAAGGGATGATATAGCAGGGAGCGTGTACTTACTCCTGCTAGAGATTTCTGGATGTTCTCTCGGGCTCGAGCAATGTCTTGCAGAATGCTGTTAGCTCCAACATCCTTAAAGAAAATGAACAGAAGTCAATGCTGATTCATCCTTAACTGATGTTTCAGTAAGTCTGAATGACCACAGATTCAATGTGTCACCGTAGCATTTGCCCTCTTCTTTAACATCTCAGCACACAGCGGACAGGTTTTGTCCAAATTCAAAAAAAGTTATGAAGCTGTGATTGTTCTCACTTTGCACAGTGTATGCATCCAATTCATGAGTATATATTTACATAAAACAAAGTTTTATAAACATCAAATATCTTGTCTTTATATTGCATTTAATTGAAAATAGATCAAAAAGGATGTGCAAATCATTGCATTATATTTAATTTACATTTTGCCATGTCACAGTTTTTTGGAAGGAAAAAGAAAGAATTTTAAGAATTAACTACAAATATTGGTCAAAAGGTTGGAGAAATCTTGCTACTTCAGGTGTGAGTGATGACAACTTAAACAGTAGATACTGAATTGAATGTCTGAGACAGTGCAGGTACCTTTGTTGGTTGTGAGGAGCCGTTAATGCGCTCATAGAAGCGTCTTTCAGCCTCGTCGTAGCGAGGTTTGTCGAACCAGATCTTCTCCTGGGCCAGAAAGTCCACTGAACTCATGGTGGTACTAAAGAAAGAGCAAGGTAGGACAAGAGAGGGATGTATGAACAGGACACAGGAGGTCAGGGAAAAAGGAAAAGAAAAAAAAATCTGGATTACTATTTAAGATGATTAAAAATAAAATCATCTGATATGAGATCTATGTTCACAATGTCAGATTTACTAGCTGGAAAATGGCTTAAATGTCAAGCAGATGAACCCAACACAACTGCACAAAAGAAACTTAAAATGAAACGCAACAATGGTTCATACAACAACAGTCATTCAGGATATTTTTTAAATAGACCTTAAGGAAAAACAATCAGTGAACCAAGACAAACGAAAAAAACGAGATGAGAAATGGAAAAGAAAAATGTTCACGCATTCAATAAAACAAAAAGGAAACACATGATCACAAAGAAAACCAATGAGGGGTAAAAACTGAAACATCTGGAGCAGCTCCACTCTCCCGGTTTGGTCATACTTGTCCCTCAATGGGGCGACGGAGGCAACTGATGCTGCTTCTGGCCTCCGATCCTTCTTCACCGCCACGGCTGCACTCCCACTGTAAGCATGGAATCGGCTCTCAGCAGCGTCAAACCGCCACTTGTCCAGCCACACCCGCTCGCTGTCTGGGTGAAGGAAGTAGCAGACTCCAGCCCCTGACAGCTCTTCCTTCTCTGGGACCTCAGCTGGCTCCTCTTCCTCTTGAATAGGGAGCAGAGCATGGAAGAATTCAGCTTTACCCTGCTGGACCATCCGTTTTTCCTCCACCACCATTTCCTCATCTTCTTCCTCCGCCTCCTCCTCCTCCTCTTCTACAAGGCTTTGAGGGTGGTCACTACTTCTGGCAGTGGAGGCGCAGCTGGAACGTTTGGAGTTGTTACCGTACAGATTCTGGTAGAAGGCAGCTTCGGCGCGGTCGTACAGCGGTTTCTCCAGCCACACATCTCTCAGCAGCTCCACGGGGATGCGGGGCAGTCCGTTAATCGGCTGTCGATTGGTTGGTGTAATGGCTGCTTGTTGGATGACTGGGGTCGCAGGAGTCGGGGCTAGAGACTGATATCCTTCATCAGGTGTTCTGGGTGCAATGGAGTGGTTAAGCTGGGGTGGGAGGTCCAGAGAGTTTGGAATGGATGGAATGGATTCTTCAATGAAGCGGCGTTCTGCTTGATCAAAGGTTGTCTTGTTCACCCACACGGTCTGGACGACATGATGGCAGGCCACCTGATCACCATGGGAGCACACCAGTCCTGAAGAAGATGGAGCCACAGTGGATGGAGACTTTGAGGGTTTGCCTGCAGCTGAAGGTGACCGGTTGGACTGGGTTGTCCTACTGGAGGAGCTCGCCAGCCAGCACTGGTAGAGGCTCTCGGCTCGCTCGTAGATGCTGCGCTCAAACCACACGTTGGTACACTCAGACTGCAGACCAATCAGCCCGGTGTGAGGGTCAGGTGACTGGCTGCTGCTTTTGTCTGGCTTCTCCTTGTTCTTGGCGTTACTGTCGACCTTCCCCTCAGAGCGACTTTCAGGATTGGATGAACGTTTCTTGCGGCGGCGGCTTTTCCCGCTACGCTTTCCATCTCCGTTCAAGCTGCCACTCTCTGGGGACGATGACACCCTCTCGCCATTTCTTTGGCCTGATTCAGTCTTGTTCCTACACCCCAGTGCTGCGTTCGCAGACCGGTCCACCTGACAATTGCTGGGAGGCTGATCATGCTCCGACTGATCCACTGCAGAACACTGGGGCATCTTCTTAGACATCATCTTTGATCCGTTGCAGGAAAAAAAAAAAGAGAATAACAGGTACACGCTATTGGATTAGTTTAAGAGACGCAGGAAAGTTCAGAGACACAAAGGGATTTATCTATTAGACTCAGTACTGCCCATGAACTTGTGTCACACATAAAGTTGTAGATATAACAGACTACAGAACAGTCCCAGAAAAAAGCAAGAAGCATGCAGGAAATTGGGAGAAACTCATGCAGAGGAACAAGTTTTAGAAAATTGTTAGTAATTTGTCAAGAGTCAGTATCAGGTGAAGAGTCCTACCAAAGTCAGAAGAGCATCCAACTAAGCTCACATGGTATAAACTCAAGAATGTGTGAAAGAAGTGATGGGAAATAGTTTTCATGCTTTTGAGTCTGAGTGTCAGTTGAAATTGTTTAAAAAAAATGCAAATTCTGATCTAATGTGCAGTTTTTTCTGTTACCCAAAGTTTCCTCAAAAAAGTAATTTAAAATTACAAATGAATCCTTGTAAAATCTGAACATTGCGTATGTGTATTTGATGTATGGAACTTTCAAGTACATTTTTAAACATTCATGTAGCAACAAAATGTATGGGAAAAAAATGGCTAAATATAGCTGAATAGCTGTGTGCAGCCTGACTAAAAAGAATCATGCATCATCATGCATTTTCTTTGTGTTCAGCTCACTCTTTATGCTTTAAAGTGCCAATATTTTCTGTTGCCATTATAACACTAGAGCCCATCCTGACCATGCTCATTGTGCAAAGATATGTATCCATACATAAATTATCAAGTGCATAAAAATAACCTAATTTGGAGTCATTTTTAATGTGTTAATTGTGCAATAAATATCAAATTTCAAATGAATCATCCTTTAACAACTGATCGTTTTTGTAGTGGTATTTCATAGTAATTTGTGTATTTTAATATAATTTAAAGCATGTTTTTGTTTAAAGTGTGGACTTTTCAGCTTCTATGCTCCTTTTATTTTATTCTTTTTTAAACATTCAATTTTTTTAAATCTTATTTACCTTTACAAATGAAGCTCAAGACTTCACAAATCTTGACACAATGACATGAGAACATGCAAAAAAAAAAGGACAAGGGTGTGACACATTTAGGGCAAAATGTTTAAAAAGCAAGCACACACTAGCTGACATTTATGGCTCTGAAAAGCACAGACATACTCATGCAAACAAGCTAATTAATTCAGTGTATATTAGCACAAGCCATGCTGTTTTTATGAGGTACATTACTCTGTTGCAATACAGGAAATGCACTCACTTAATGATTCACAATGAGGATGTGAGTAAGATCTAGCAATACCACTGAAATGGATTGGGAGTGTTTTGAGAAGGCATTTACTCTTTCATTAAAAGATCTTATTCAAGCTCTTAACTCACCTGCCTTGGCAAAAAGGTGTTGAGCTTAAACTAGTATCAAAGTCATACACTCAACGCGTTCTTTTCATCCAGTTAACCGCAAGCCATTGAAAAAAGAAATTTAACAATCACCACCTTGCAAAACACTGAAAGTAATACAAAAGGGCAGAACTACGAACAAATGGCTAGACAAAACTCAAGAGGTCAGGGTTGCAAAGAATACTTACTTGTCAATTCTGAATGCAGAATGAGGGGAAAGAAGCTAAATGTTAACATTTCTCTTCAACATGAAACTGTGGCTCTGGAATTGAGCAAGAAACTCGAGCAACAACTTGGATGCATCCAAAACTTTTACCAGTTTATCTGCACTTCCCCTTCCTTCAAATCAAAAGCATGACAGTTTAGTTTCCTCACCACCATCAAAAATGCACATTTGCTGTTAAAGCACTCCTATCAACCCAATTAATTAACCAATCATATGCTTTACTGGTGATGTTACAACCTCGAAAACACAACTCTTGTATGCAGATCACAAGCCATGCTGCCAACTACACATTCATTTATGTGCTCCATAGGGCTGCACCGATACCATTTTTTTCAAACCGAGTACGGGTATTTTCATTTGTGTACTTGCCGATACCGAGTACAGATACCGATATTTCTACCACAAAAATAACTATTAGGTTACAGATGCACTGAATTGGAATACAGATTTATTTTCTTCTCTGCTTGTTACAACAAATGATAATAAATTAAATAAAAATAAATAATCATCGTTTCCTGTGTCAACAAAAAGCCTCCACATTGGCACTGTCTTCACATTTGATAAAATGAAACTTGACAAAAGAACAATGAAATTTGACAAATTAAACCATGAAACTTATTACACAGTTAACACAGTCAACTTAATATCTCAATTAAACTATTGCAGTCTCCACATTTGAATCAGTGTGATATATACTGAAGTAGCCTAGTAGTTGTATCAGCATCTGCATGTAATCAAGAACTGACTGTCAAAACAAAGCAAGAACGAACATTTCAAAAACATTTCGACAATATTTATTGTCACTTAACATTTAATAATACAGATATATAATACTGTAGATATTATTTTCTTCTCTCTTTGAGGAAAAGAAGGGCTGCGTATAGTTTAAATATAATAGCTATAATAGAGTAATTTTTCTCTGTCTCCGGCTCACCTGTCTCTCTGTCTTCTCTCCCTGTATCGCTCACTCGTCTTTCCATCTTTCACTCACTTTACACCTCTTTCATCTGTCTGTATTCAGAGTTGCAATGTTTATCACCTGGAATGCACAGATTTGATTGGCTGAGTGGCATCACGTGGAATGGCTTAACTCACATGCAATTGATCAGTGGATTTCCTGATCCGTTAAAAAGTGGTCAAAATGGAAGCGCCCCATCAAAATTTAAAATACTTCAATAATTTATTGACTATAGGTCCAGGTCCATACAGGACGGCGTCTGCGTCCGGACATGGACCGTGGTCCGCCTGACACTAAAATCCGAAATGACAAGCCGCACTCTGATCGCGGTATTCAGCTCATTCTATATGAGTGCAGTATCAGCCCGATACCTGATGCCAGTATCGGTGCATCCCTAGTACTCCACTACTCTGACACATCTGATCATTTCTTCTGTAAATTTTTAGGATGCACCCCTTGTTATGCAGCTCTATTGACAGTCAGTGTAAAAACTCAAAAACAATGTATTTAATAAAGGGTATGATAGAAGCTAGTCTATATTTTTATTATGGTAAACAAATCCTATGGTACACAGCTTGTTACTCAATTATTGGAAATCCACCAAAACCAACAATGTGGTAGTTTCGTCTGTCAATACTTTCCAGCTTCTCTACCGTCTGTGGCACTCTGCTCAAAACCCTAATTCCTATGCCCATCATGTAATTGCTGTCTGTGTTTAGGCATTGTCACTTTGAGAGCATTATGTCTTGAGAAAGGTCTTTGTGACAGAAATGTTGAACTTTTTAAATAAATTAATCAATGCAGAGGTAAAAAGTATTTGTGGAATTAAAAAAAAGGGGATTAGGCGAACAGTTTGTGTTGCTTATAACTCATCATAAAAAAGGGCTCATAATATCTATCTATCTATCTATCTATCTATCTATCTATATTTTGTGTTGAAAAAAGGCTATAGGAAAAAATATTTCCTATAACAGCTGTGCACTCCCTGTGGTTTTTAACAAATTGGAGGAAACACTTGGCTATTTTTGGCAACATATTAATACACAATTGCTCTACTAGTGGGTATTTCTGGCAGCAGGATGGCGTACGTGGGATTGACTAAAAATAAACTACAGTGTCCATGTTAATCGTAATGAAGGAACATGTCACTGAGTGCAGCGGTGTGGCTCAGTGAGGTGTTTTTAAACAGTTTTTGGACAACAATGAAGCTCTAGGGCACAGACATTAGGCTTTAGATGCACAGATGTTGCTTACTGGTAGGATCAGTTCTGGTCTTGACATCGAAACTGAATATAAATCAGTAAAATACATTTCCAGCTTTATCCTTTAAAACAGTATACTTATGACCTACCAAGGGACTGCAGTTGTAAATTAGCTCAAAGCTGACTCTGGTACAATGCATCAAATGGCAACATTTATGTTTATTGTATCTGGTCCCTCTACAGATAAAACAAATCAAGTCAGAAATGGTCAATGACGAAAACTTAGTGGAGAGCGGGAATATTTTCACATTTTACTCTGTGAATTGGGGATTTATTAAGACCAAACCAGAGATGATTGTGGCAAGACAAACCAAGACTGTTTCGGAGAGTTTTATTTTGTTAATGTCGAGTTTAAATTAGGTTTGATTTACGACGAGTTAACGAGGCAGTTAACCTCCTTTTAGTTCAATTAAAGTCAGAAAGTAGAATTTGGAGCATGGAAAATAGGTATAAAAATATCTCTCCTTTTCTGTAACTTTGAGTTTATTTTGTTTATTTAATAGACTAAATTGTAACTTGCTGCATTTATACTTCCCAACTAAAACTATGGGGGGCTATCAAACTATCGCCTCTTGGGGTACAAAGTGGTATGAGGGGATAGGGCGAGCTGAGGCTACCTGTTTAGCACGCTAACTTCAATAGACATCTCTGCAACAGTCTGCATAGATCGGTCTGACATAATTGCAATGCTGTTGTTCCTTCACATTCCTTTGGTAATGTAAGTTCATTTTTCAAAGATTTTAAACTTAAATTCTGGTAATATGTAACAAATAGCGCCTTTAAATGTTAACGTTAAACTTCCTTTGTCCATATGTGTTCACATATTGCATTGTGAATATCCACAAAATGTTATGATTTAGGGAAGTGACCTCAAATGACCTTTGCCAAGTGTCCTCTGGCTTGTTTCCTGTTACCTTTGAATACTGCTGGCTGATGCCATTGAATGTAATTTACCATAATCATGATGTTTTCTCTTATTGATACCTATGGGGCAGTTTAGCTGCCTCACACACAAGGAGGTCAGATGAGGACAAACACCACAGGAAGGGTGGGGTAACGTTACAGTGATTTGCTCATGGACACCTCAGCAAAAACATACCATATTCATATACTGTCAAAGACCATTGATAAACACACTCATGTTATTTTATTCTATAATCTAAATACAATACTAAGAGTCTCTGAACAGGACAATCCTGACACTCAAATCTGAAATTATCAGTTTGGGTTTGTTGCGATAACAGGATCATGTTTGAAGGGCTTTACACTTGCAAATAACACTTAAACTAAAGTTTAAACGTGTTATGAAGAAAAGCCTGTCAAGCAAGATTTTTAAGAAAGACATCAGCAGAGCCGTCATCATCAAAAGGTGCGCCCTGCTAACCTTTGCATTAGCCATCTTTCATCTTTAACTAGGTCCTCCTAGCTAGGATGAAACACTAGTTTAGCATTTAATTGAACACCATGGAAACGCTCTTTGTTAAAAACTTGACACTAAAGCTTTCATTTTCATTAAACGTTTATATAAAATGTAAATGTTAGCGGCCACTGGTCCATTGAAGCCGGTGTTCAACCGGCGTGACAGTCGTGTTAGCACTAGCAAGCTGCCCCATTCAGCTATTAGCCGTTAGCTAGCTAACACAAGCCGTGTCCCCATTCCTGCCGCTGAATATTCATTATTTTACCAAAATGTCCTCTAAATGAATCCCTAAATGAATCCCCGGGCTGAGCCCCTGGCTGTCAGTCAGCGTTGGCGTTACTTACTGCTGTGTTTTTTGTCTTGTCGGTGTGAGACCAGGCCGGTGGATATAACGCGTGCTTCTCCGGCAGTGAGTGACAACGGGAAGGAGGAAGAGGAGGAAGAGGAGGAGGAAGAGGAGGAAGCAAGGAGCAAGGAGCAGCGGTGACTGTGTGATCTTAGAGGGTGGGGGAGGGGGAGTTATAAATCATTAATCTTTCCCGAAGGACCCATGTTAAATATCACGTACGGTTGATACTGATGTGGTTAAATCTGATGGATCAGCTGTGACCTGCAGGGGTCATGGGTTACATGTTTTATTGAAGGTGCAGTATATAGTTTTGGGGAAGAAATTTTAATCAGAAGATAATTATCTTTAGTGACAAACTAAATAAACAACCTCTCCAGTTTTCATGACTGAGTAAACAAACTGACCTTAAAGGGAATTTCAATTTCAACAATTTCAGATGTTTGACTTTGTTTATGTTTGGCAGACCCCGCCACCTCCATAGAGTACCAATGTCACGGCCCTTCCCATGGACCCCATTAAACCATATGTTGGAAAAAACTTTGTATGGTAGTGAATAGAGAGACAAAAAATGTTTGATCCTATTTGAATCGTGCCATGAATCACGCATATCATATTCGTCAATTTAAAAGATAATTTTCCAAGTCAAATAAGTCACAGTTTGTCATAAAACTAATGAAATAAAAGACTACACAGCCAGCGATGTTGTCTTGTTGATCGGGCACCAAAACCCGTAACTTAAACGTTGTTTTGCTTCTATATATTTGCAGCTGACAAAACTGACAAACTACTCTTTCACATATCTGCAGTTGTCAATATGGCCAGATTTATTGTGATTTTCATCTTTGTTGGTACTATTTCTGTGCCAAAGCAGCGGCCATGTTGGTGTTGAGCGAGACGATGCGGTTTACTGAGCGGTTTAACACAAAACTAGACTTACTTTATAACAAAATCATTATCTTTCAAATTGACAAAAATGAAGTGTGATTTATGGCACAACTCAAACTGGATTGAAAAATGCATTTGTCTCCCCCAGTGACGACTGTTCAAATTCTTTCCGAAATAAAGTCCAGTGCAGTCCACCAGAAGGGGCGAGACATCGGCACTCCAGAGAGGTGGCAGGGTCCACTCTCTCTGGCTTCACACAGTGTTCTGGGGACTTTATTTTCCTCTCAGAACAGCTTGTTACTCAATTATGGGAAAAATACATATATAATGAATTATTACCTCACTAATATTGTGAATATCTGTTTGAATTTCTTCTTCAAAACTACATGGTGCCCATTAAGACAAGGATAGGACATGATTTAGTTTAAAGGAACACTCCCACTTTCAACCTTTGTCCTACCATGACAAGCTTTTACGGTTTGTGACACAGTATCTGTTGCTGTAAAACTTCTCTAATTTCACCAACTCTTAAACCTGGTAATGTGACAGAAAAAACAGTGGCAAGAAAGACTTTTGGCCCATTATTTATTCTCTTAAAGCAGAAAATAAGATTGTATTTGTTTCATTTTTTTTTGTTTTCTTTTACCAAAACTAATACTTTTTGTTGTTATTGCTCATGTCTCCATTACAATCACAAGTGTGACTATAACAGATTGTATAGCTCTTTTGGAGATTTCCATCATATTTTATGAACTTTATCAGCAGAAGTTCATAAGCAGAGGCTGATTAAGATCATGATATATAATCAGAGTTACAAAGTAGTGAACTAGATGTAACTGAACTAGTAGTTCACATTTTGCAGGAGCTTGCTTGTAGTTGAATGAACTTAATACTGACAGAGTGACTCAAGTATAAAAAACTTGAATATATTCGGTGTGTCAACTAGTCATAATTGATTATTCCTAATGATTGACAAATGTTCAGAGATGGTACTGACATTTCTTGCACCTGCCCATGGGCAGCTGGGTATTTTATGTATTCAGGTTATGTATGGCCTGTGAACAAGTTGGCACTTTTGCACTAAGCTCAACTGCGGCATTTTTTTTACATTTGACTTTTTTCTAATGTATTTTGTCATAATTTCCAATCACATGTAAATATTCTTTTACTTAAGAAATTGTAAACAGACACAAAAAAACTGTAAAAATACCTTGGAGCCCAATGTAACATCTTGAAATTGCTCGTTTTGTCCGACCATCTGTCCAAAACCTCCAAATATTAAATCTATAATGATATAAAACAGAGAAAGGCAGAAATAAAAATAATTTAGAAGCTACATGTAGCAAATGTTCGACTTTTTGCTTGAAAAATGACTTAATTTAACATCCATCAGGTCTGTAGTTGTTTTATGCTGTCATGAAGAATAAATTTAACCCTTAAGGGTCCCACTGACTCCATCTATTTCTCTACTTGGTCTGTCTGTCTTTACATAGCTCCTGTTCATTGGCAATTATTTGAGCTTCCTGTTGCTTCCTGATTTCAAGACGTCAATTAAAAATAAGGCAAAGCACAAAGGGCGCCGGTTCACATGGCACTTTATGAAAACCCTGGACATAGACAAAGCCCGCAAATAGATGTTAACTACACCTGAGACAGAAACCTCCAGCAGCTGCACAACTACGATCATTCTTAAATTATCCCAAATTTAAGTTTGACGTTTCATTTGGCCAAATATTAAATATTCAAATTTAATACATCTGCACATCTAACCTCTATTCTATAGTCGACACGACATATCCATAATAACCATGGCTAGTAAGGCATTACCTCAAATTATAAGTTTATACAAAGTGTTTCTTCTGTAGTTTTCTTCTGTATTCAAGTGGAGGCTAAAATGACCTTAACTGAATGCGACTGAAATAGAGGTTCTGTGCATCTTTTTGTGATTATACCCACAGTTGTGAATATGGTAATCGATATGGTAATAAAATATGGGTTACATCTGACTCGCATTATGACTAAATCATAAAAGAAAAAGATTTTGGGTGTGCATGTTCTCTTAAATAAATCACAGGGTCATGATCAATTAATTTAATTGTCAATGTCAAGATTAAGCCAATATTTTCTTTTTTCCTGGTCAAGGACACAAAAAAGAGAAAGGATGAGAAAATAAAAGGAGAAAATAGAATTTCAAAAAGTGACAAGTCCTGTTTTGTCTGTGTGTTCCATTGTGATTGGTTGAGCCAAGGCTCGATTTAAATAAGGTCCACTGTGGTTATTTAAAGGCAAACAGCAGCAGTCATTTCCTGCCTCCAGCTGCTGACTTTCGGCCAAGCTCCCTGGCTCTCTCTGTGGCAGATTCCACGGCGCTCATGGTCGACGCCCTCACGCCGCCCTGTTCCAGGGTGTGAAGCCCGTAGATGGTCGTTCCACCTGGCGTGCAGACCTCGGAGCGCAGCTGAGCTGGATGCTTCCCAGAGTCACGTAACAATCTCCCAGCACCCTGAAACACATGGAACAGAATCAAATGAATGATGGCGGGGCCACATTTTGTGCTGGCATACATGAAATGTAAAGAGTAAACAGTATTCTGAAATACACTGCACGGCCCAAAAAAAGAGGCACTACTTGGATTTAACTTATCAAATAAGTAAGAGCCTTCCATTGGCTAATTACTGCAGTGATTAATATGTTTCAGCTGGCAACAAGTTATTTAACTTACTGATGCAGTGAATAGCTTCTCATTTCTTAAACAACCATGTCGGAAGACATATCTTGTAGCCTTAAGAAAACCACTTATCAGTGAGGCTAATCAGAAAAGAAGGCTTCAGTTTGCTAGGGAGCATAAAGATTGGACTGTGGAGCAATGGAAGAAGGTCATGTAGTCTGATGAGTCCAGATTTACCCTGCTCCAGAGTGATGGGCGCATCAGGGTAAGAAGTGAGGCAGATGAAGTGATGCAACCATCATGCCTAGTGTTTACCGTACAAGACTGCTGGGGCAGTGTTATGATCTGGGGTTGCTTTAGTTGGTCAGGTCCAGGTTCAGCAACGTTAGGTGCCCAAAAATTGAGGTCAGCCGACTACCTGAATATACTGAATGAGCAGGTTTTTCCATCAATGGATTTTTCTTCCCTGATGGCACGGGAATATTGCAGGATGACAATGCTGTGATTCATCGGGCTCAAATTGTGAAAGAGTGGTTCAGGGAGCATGAGACATCATTTCCACACTTGGATAGGCCACTATGGAGTCCAGACCTTTACCCCAGTGAGAATCTTTGGGGTAAAGGGGCCCGACTTTCCCATCATCAATACAAGATCTTGGTGAAAAATGAATCAGCTTATCAAGACTATGCCATGGTGAATGTGTGCTGTAAATCAAGGCTAAAGGCCTTCCAACAAAATATTTGAGTTTGTGACTTTTTTTTTGGCAAGGCAGTGTACTAAAGCTGCTGGTGTTGCAAAAGTGAAATACATGTGCACACACACGCACATACACACACACACAAAACAGTAAAACTGACCAGAACAGTTTGAGATGCGATGCTGTGTGCCAGGGCACTCGGCATTCCCATTTTAACAGCTCCTTCTGCCAGCGCTTCAGCAAACAGATACACCTGCAGAGAGGGATCACAAAGTCTATTTCATGGCTATTCTATAAAAAGAACATTACATCCACATTACTCTAAAGTAGGGGTGTCACGATTCTCCGAATCCATGATTGGATTTGACTTTCGATAATCTATTTATACTCTTTTTTTCAGCACTGACAGCAATCTACGGAAGCCCTGAGGGGCAAGTCAAGCAAATTAATTGCAACCTGTTTTGAAAATCAATCAATTCTTTTAGTCATTTTTCAAACAGAGCTTAAAAATGTTTTTTTGGTCATTTAAGTCTGTAGATGAGGTCTTTGGGTGTTTGACTGTCGGTTGAGCAATTTGAAGACATCGCTTCGGCAAATTATGATTAACCTTTTTTCACAATTGAATCGACAGTACACAGACTAATCCATAATTTGATTAATCATGAAATAATTGGCATATTAATCAACCATGAAAATAATCATTAACAGCAGCTTTAAACCCGACCCAACAATCCTGAATACTCACAAAAGCAACTCCGCTCCCGCTCAGTCCAGTGTGGATGTCAATCCAAGCCTCAGGTCCCTCCTCCACCAAACCACAGCGGTGCAACAAGGAGCGAAGCAGAGCTCCATCCTCTGGTTTTGCATGAGATCCCCGAGAGAACAGGAGAGCTCCTTCCTGAACTAAGCATGGCAGATTTGGCATCAGTCTGATGGCAACTGAATTCTCTGGCAGGAGCTTGGGATTGAAAAAACAGAACATTACTCATCTTTAGATCACCACAAAACCACTAATTAGTTAAAAAAAACATTACACATGGCAAAGGACACTCACCTCTTCCAGTGTTGCCAGTGTTACTCCTGCTGCAACAGACACAACGATGTGTCGGTCAGTGACGTGTTGTGAGATCTCATTGAGAACAGGTGGGACCAGGTGAGGTTTAACTGCTACAAAGACCACATCTGACCCACAGACCACCTCCACGTTGGAGTGAGTGATGGCAATCCCCAGCTCCTGAAAGCCAACGTGGGAGGAATGTTACTGACACAAATATTCACCTGTTAAACAATTTGTTTAACAGGTGCGATAAATAAACTCAAAAGTGTCTTATTTGGGAACACAGTCTTATTAATATGTTAATTGGTTCCCTCAAGTTACTGTACAATGAAAAACTTGACACCTGTAGGACTCCACAGAAACAGAATGAGGTCAGTATTAAAATGGATTAGTTTGCAGGACAACTGTCCATTCATGAGGAACCTGATATTACAAACAGTGACCACAATCTTAACTGCTCACTGACTGCAATCCAACCCGTCCTACTGAGAACTGACATTATGTAAAGAAGGAAAGTACCTGAAAGCGTCCCAGGTTCCTGGACGACGGTGCACTGACTTTGACGTTTACAGGAAGAACGTTTCCTTAAACGGGAAAACACAAGACAGTGTTAACTCACTTTACTTATGAAACCTCTCAGCTCTGTTTCAACAACGCTCTCCTTACTCACCAGACAAGATGCCCTTGGCGATGCCAAAGGCCATGTTCCCCGCACCGATAAAACCAATCTTCAGTTGCGAGTCCATCTCAGGGTCCATTTTGATCTAAAGGAAACGAGAGAAGAGATCTGAGCGAAACATCAACAACACGATAACACCTAATAACCAGGGTGTGAATCATAGAACAAACTAAGATGCGATACTATCATTTCAACAATAAGAATGGCATCACACTTTTTCGCATATTCTGTTAAAGTCAATAAAACTGCAGGACAGTTAAAGCTGCAGTGATTAGTCAATGAATTGATTAGTCGATAAACAGAACATTATTCTGCAATTATTATGATCATAGAATGTCATTAGCAGCAATCGTTTCAGTTATTTTCAAAGCAAATGTGCCAAAAAATTCAGTGGCAACACCGTCTCAGGTGTGAATAGTTTTCTTTGTCAAATATGAAAGTAAAGTGTTTTTTTTTTATTTAAGGGTTTTGGACTGCTAGTCAAATAAAACAAAAAAGGCTAATTTTAAAGACAAAGAAACCAGAAAATCGTCAGATTATTCAATATAAAAAGGAATAATCAGTTGAAACACAATTGATCATCTATTCCATAAATATCTTTATAATTGAAGCAAAAACCATTGTTGAAACATGGTATCGAGTCTTAAAATCGGGAATCAGTTAAATATTATTCAAATGTATTGAGGTGCTTTCTTAGTTTTAGTTTTCAAAAAGCAAAGCAGCTTGGGCTTTCGGAAACACTGATATTTCACAATTTTTCTGACATTTTATAGACCAAACAACTAATCGATAAAATTAAATGAGAAAAAAATAATCAGATTAACTGACCATGTAAATAATCCTTAGTTGCCACCATTATGCCACAGTTCAAATGTTAATATCCAGAAACAAAAAAAAAAAGCTGAACTGCCACGCCTGCAGCCAGTCCATTATTCATATGCTTACAACACTACATCTGAAATCACAATACAATAATAAATGAAGTATAGTGATTCAGTAGTACTGTGCTATAAAAAGACTAGTGCATTAACAACAAAAGCTAAGAGACCATTGTTTCCATTCATCAACACCATTTAGAAACAGAGAGATGCATCGTGCCTCCACATGCACACATGAAACCTGATTACTGTGAGAAATCAGGTTATGGAAAGAAATCAAATAAAATGTTAATTCCTGAAGGACAGTTGGACAGTAATCAGATTTCTGTCCCTCCCCACATAACGGCTCCCAAAGCATAGAGCCCCTTTTCTGGGTCTTTTTGTCATGCAACTGCATCCTTAACCCAGTTTAGAGTTTGCAGGGCTGACAAAGCTGGTGGCTGCAGCCAAGAAACCAGGAAGGCGGGGTGTTGACACAGCCAAGACTAAGCTTTGGACTGCTATGAGGTTACAGGCCTGTGACTAGCTGGTAAGCATGCTAACTTTAGTAGATACCTCTGGAACCCAATACATACACATCCTTGACATGACCTCAAAACGGCATTTTTTTTCACATTCTGCTGATAATTTTGGTTAATTTGAAATATAAATGTCATACTATATCTTTATTATATATACACATATTATATTTTTAAAAGAAAATAATAGACCTTTGAAACGAGAGCGTAAAACAATACAGCAGGCCAATAGATATGGCAAGAAAACTTACTTTGGTAGTGCAACACTGATCAGCCACAACATTAAAACCACTGACATCTTGTTACAATGCATTGTTATGTTGGGAAACTTTGGGTTCTGGCATTTATGTGGCTACCACTCACCCCAACTTTGTCGGAGACCAAGTACATCCCTTGATTGACAACAGTGTCCCTCACAGCAGAACAATGCACAGAAATGGCCTGAGGAACAAGCTCAAGGCGTCAACCCAGCCTCCAATTTCCCCAGATCTCAATCCGATCAAGCATCTGTAGTACATCCTGGATCACATTGAACCCATGGAGGCCCCATGTTACAACCCCCAGGACTCAGAGTCAAATCCACAGTTGGACCTCAACAGATCGGAATAGTTCCAGGACGTCCCACAGATTAGGACTTGGAAAATTTGGAGGCTGGGTCAACGCCTTGAGCTCTTTTGTTCACCTTCTTCAGGCCAGTCCTGAACAGTTCTTGCAGTTTGGCAAAACCCATAGTCCTGCTGTGTGGATCATTGCCATCAGGCAAACCGCTGCTGATGGGGGGGGGGGGCTGAACTTGGTCTGTTGTTTGGGTGAGTAAGGAGCCCAATGTTTCCCAGCAGAACATTTCATCGCAAGAAGATGGTCAAAGTTGTTAATTTCTTGTCAGTGGTTTTAATGTTGTGACTGATCAGAGTATACTTTGTGTTGTTCTGTACAATAAATGTTTTTCTTGTACATATGTTCTCTCTTGAAAAAGACAGATGTCAATGAAACCATCTGTTCAGATAAAGGATTAAACAAAATTGTGTCGCCTTACCTAATTTATGACAGTAAATGAAGAGTCTTTAGGTTTTGGATTGTTGGTTAGAAAAAAGAGGCAATGTTATGGCTAACTGAGCTAACGGCATCTACCAATTACAGTAGCAGTTACTCTCCCTATATGTTTTTAATATTAATGCGACAGGTTGAATATTCTTACATATTGCACATTTATTCCTGAAAATTATTAGCAGATTTATCTTTAATCGATAATAATGATTAAGAAGGCCTGGGACGCTCCCTCGACTCAGTGCAGGTGGTGGGAGAAAGGAGGACGATGGCTAAGCCATCATCCCTGATGGAGAATGACTCCCACCCCATGCAGGACAATCTGACAGCACTGGAGAGCTCTTTCACTGACAGGCTGCTTCACCCCAAGTGTGTGAAGGAGCGTAGTCACTAGCGTGGTCCTTCCTTCTGGCTGCTGGTAGACTCTACAACCAGCACAGCTCACAGTAGATACCACACACACCAAAACTGACCTCTAACTGTGCAATCTCAATATCCCGATGGGCAATTTCAGCATCTCAATTTGCATTGGTGTGAATGTTTTTGAAGTTTTGTTTCTTATTCATAATCTTCTTACTGCTTTTTACTTTTATTTTTTTACTCATTTATTATTATTGTTGTTTGAATTGATGGCCTCTATTTTCGCTATCCCCTTTGCTACTTTAATAACGCAAATTTCCCAGTTATGGGACTATCAAAGGAGTATCTTATCTTACCTTAATGCAAATTACATTTATTGCAGCCCTGGGACAGAATATTTGAAACATTTCTCAATTTACAAACCTCAAAATTAGTTAGGGATATTGGGATATGGGCTCATGAATGCATGTGCATGGATAGGCAATAAAAGTCAAAGGAAATGTGTCGTATTATTTGGGACCAAGAACAGTCGCAAAACACAACACAAAAATTCAGATATGTCACAGAATGAACAAGTGAAACAGTAAAATATCCCAGTTTCACTATCTCATTTTGAGCAGTGTATACCACATTTCTCCTTAATCATAAAACTAAATCACCGCCTCTCTAAAACATAGGAATCGTCCTGAATGTGGACTTTAACTAGTGAATGAGTGTGAATATGAACAACCCATAGACATATTCACAAAAGACACACTGCTGAGTGATGAACGCATGCATCTAGACAACACATGAGAGGAATCAGATTATGATCTAATGACACATCGCATCCACGGCATCACCCCTACAATTAAATCCAGGTTCTGAGTGGAAAGGTCCGGACAGGGCTGCGGCCAGAGCAGCACTGATGCGTCCCCGTCAGAGTCTTCTGTCACTTCATCGTTCCTGTCTGAGTTGACCCCAGTTCCGACCAGCGGGTGTCTGGACTCCATGATAGCCGTCATTGTCTTTTCGTACCGCCACCAGCCCTGTATTTTGGTGGGAGCCGTGGAGTCGGGCTCCCTCTTGCACTTGTAATACGCACTTTTGAGGAGTTTCCAGCGAAACTTTAACTGGTCCACAGATCTGTGATAACCGGCCGCTGTCATCCTCCTGTGCGCCACCTTGAAGAGTTTGTTATTCCTCACTTTCCTACCGTCTAAGCACTTATTGATGTCCAGCTCCTTGAGGATTTCCAGAAACAACTCCGTCTCCTTCACGTCCCAGTTCTGCTTCTTGATACCAGAGTCATCCATTGCTGTTGCTGTTGTTGTTGTGGCGACGCAGCCTCGTTAACTCCGCGGCTAGTAAACGTTAGCCCGACCAGTGAATGTTCACACGGCTAGGTTGCTAAGTAGCTGCTAGCATGTCTAGTGCTTGCTGCAGGGGCAGAGCTGCGCTGCTGCTAGCTAAAAGCTTAGCTGTGTTTAGCCTGCAGGTTGTGAAAACCGCGCCGGTAAAATGTTAAAATCCTGTTTATAGCTGATACGAGCCCCTGCTTCTGCATCTAGCTAGTGATAGCTTGAAAATAATCCCAGACAGATTAGATTAGACATACAATGCACGTGTTTCTTGTTGACTGGACAACCATAAAATAACACGGAGTGACATAAGCACGCTGTCAGGCGATGCTGTGAATAACACCGGCTAATGTTGGTTCTAGGATATTTATTCACCTGATGTTTTTCAGTTTTGCTGATGTCCGACGTTTAGTAAAGCTAAAACTGTAGTTTAATTTAAACTCTCAGGTCGGACACATCCGGAGCATCCACAGACCAACCTGCTGAGCTGTACAGAGAACCTCAGACCAGCCTGCTGAGCTGCGCTGAACTATCGGTGCGTTTGTTTTCCCTCCTCTGTTGCTGCGCCAGGTGGGCGGCACCCTCTCCAACATCAGCCACGCATTCCAAACAAGACTCCGCGTAGGTACATTCCGTTACAACCGTGGTGAAAAAATCAAACACACCACGCGTCCGGTCCCAAAAATGCGAGTAATTCCATTGGCTGAGTCCTCGTCGTATAGGACGGAGAGGCGGTGGGCAAAAAAAATCAACTGTCATTCCAATCAGCTGTGTGAGGGAGCTGAGGAGTCTCCTGCAGAATTTAACAACAGGTACACGATTTAAAAATAATTACATTTAGAGCGTTTAATCCGGCGATATTAGATGTATTATTTTACGCGCACATGTTGCTGCAAGAAATTGGGGTTTTGAGTGTGTTGAAGTGTTTTATCAGTTTTAAATGTGTTTTCTTATTTCATTGTTGTTTTTTTGCACTCTGAAGAAGGCATGTGCATGTTGTTCTTCGATGCTTAAAACAGACGGATAATAGGTTTAAAAAAAAAAAAATGCCAGGTAGATTTTAAATTGTCAGTTCAGCAACTATTGCTGCGTCTAAAGGTAAATAAAGTAAAATTATGAAGCAAAAGGTTTTATTTTAAGTGTGTAAATGATGCTGTAGTTGTCCACAGTAGGTACTATGTTGGAGTGGCGTGTGTTGTGCAGCAGAGCAGACATGCCCGGGCAAAGCCGCTCATTGGTTTTCATTAATATTAATGATAAATGAATAGCAGTTGTTATTATTGTGTCATGCATACAGTAATGTCCATCCCGCGTGTGCTTTACAGGACACCATACATTGGTATAAGACATATGTAGAAAGGCTGCATGTATATTTAAAAAAACATTAATTCAAACATATAGGCTTTTGTTGTCGCCATCTAGCGACAGCCCCTGGATATTGCACCCTCACTTGCAAGTTTAAACCCTTATGATTTTAAAGACTTATTTCATCCAAATGATACTTGCGATTCACCTTGGTTGCTAAGACTTGCAATTGATATAATAAGCAGAATTAGCTAATTATCCTCACTCACTCTAAACTATGACTTGGTGTGATATGAATAAAATTGACTTGACTAGATCTCAACCAGCTATTTTAAAGGTTAGAAAAAGGCAAGACACAAGGATGACTCTAGGGGCAGATTAAAATTATTATATAGCACAAGCACACATCTAAAAAACAATGAGCAAAAATAAATGATGATAGAAACAATTAACAATACTATTTCCAGTCCATCAGGCCTCAGCGACTCAGAGAGAAAAGCAAAGAGAGTTTGGGGGTTAACGGGCAGTTGGCACAAGTAAAGATTATTAAAAATATATAAAAATGGTAAAACAGAGTATTAAACAAGCATTTACACTGATGACAATGGGCTACCTCTAATTAAACATAGTTGACAGACACAGATCATATCGACATGCTTTTATCATTCTCCAAAGTTGGTAAGAATGAAGACATAGTTTGGCATTCCAAATCACACTTTGGTTTCACGACACAAACGTTCAACAAATTATTGCACTAAAATTTCGGTTAGACCTTAAAGAAAGATGAGGACAATAATCAAATTTGACTTTTTAATACTTGGCTCTAGGACGTCTTGTGAAAACGGCCTCTTCAGTGTACATCCTGGTAATTCACTGTCAGTATACACAGGTGGGCTTAATTATAAGTGACCACAGCCACCTGTATAATTAATCCCAACTGTTAATTGTGAAATTATTCAAACTTATTGCACACTTGGTCAAGCCCACATTTTTGTCCTGTCCAGTTCAAGACAACAGACTTCTTTATAACGTCAAATAAATCTTAACTGTATTCACTCAGTACTCACACTGTATTTGTTGTCTGTCTTACTCCTTCTATCTATAGCTATACCCTACTCAGTTTAAAACAGATCTTCATATTAGGAGTTCAGATGGTGATTAGTAAAATATGTGGACGATGCACCACCTCACATCCACCATGTCAAGGCGAGGATAGAGAGGGAATCAACCTGGGAATATAATCTGATTCATATCTTTGTTACATCTAAGGTGTCAGATGTCAGATTTGATGTAGAGGGTGTAGATCATTTAAGATCTCTGACAATTATTTTTTGGGAAAAGTGAGAAAGTAACAGTATTTGGAAGTAGTATGTAAATAATTGAAGTACCAGTACCCAAAAGTCATAGCCTTCTTGAGTAAGTACAGATATCTTGTCAAAAATATTTATTTGGTTGTGAAAGTCACCCTGATAAAGAGTCATTGAGTAAAACTGTTAAATTATCTGATTAAGTGTACTAAAGTACCAAAGGTGCAAGTAAAAGTAACTCATATGTGTATGTATATACAGTGAACTATGGGTTGACTGGCTGACTGTGGGATCAGACTGGTCAGGCTTTTTAAAATCTGACTGCCAATGAATTACCTTAACTTAAAAATGCACTCTAAAATAAAAGTGGACAGTATACAATGAAATTTCAGTACAACTCCTCAGGGGTCATACAAATCAAAACACCAGTATACAGCAAATTGATAAATGACTCAAACACACAGTAACACGTATAAAACCAAGTAGATAAAAAGTATCAAGTATAAAAACAAGTGTAAGAAAAGTTATGAATGAAATACATTGTACTTGTGTACAGTACTTGAATAAATGTACTTAGTTACATTCCACCACTGAGTACTCTAAAGTACCTCTAAGTTGTGTGGCACTAAATGGCTCTGTTACTTACTAATATATAGATATATATAAATTTGTGAGAATAATTAGCTAATTCTGCTTTTTATACCAGTTGCAAGTCTTGGCAACCAAGGTGAATCGCAAGTATCATTTGGATGGAATAAATCTTTAAAATCATAAGGGTTTAAACTTGCAAGTGAGGCTGCAATATCCAGGGGCTGTCACTAGATGGCGACAACAAAAGCCTATATGTTTGAGCCTGTGAATATTCTCATTCATCCAGGTCATAGTTATCTCAAAGAAATTGAATCGAACGCAACTGGATTTGTTTTTTTGTCTTTGAAGACGTTTCACCTCTCATCCAAGAGGCTTCATCAGTTCCTTCATCAGCTATTTAAATAGCTGGACCTCCACACCGGCTAGTTGGACTAGTCCCAGCCTAGTCAAGCAAGCAGGAACTGATGAAGCCTCTTGGATGAGAGGTGAAACGTCTTCAAAGACAAAAAAACAAATCCAGTTGCGTTCGATTCAATTTCTTTGAGATAACAATATGTTTGAATTAATTAAACACAATTTTAAGAAAGTTGGGGGGGAAAATGGAAATGTTTTCCTCAAACAGTTTTTTTATTATCATTATTAATGTTGCAAATCACTTGCCAACAAAGATTTAAGTGACAAAAAAAGCTGTATGAACTCATTCTGCAGCTTCATTGTATTCTGTTCCAGACATGGGCCATCTGCTGATCCACCACCCGTGTTTCCTGCTGATCGGCGTGCTGGCCTGTCTGTGTCCTACAGTCAGCGGGCTGTTTGAGTGGCTGAGGCAGACAGAGACACCTCCGGCAGCAGTCGCACCACCTCCACCTGCAGCGACGGAAGTCCCATCGCTTCTAACAAGGGATGCTCAGTTTGAGATGGCTACTGCGGATGAGAAGTTTTTAGCTGAGGCCAAAAATATGGAGATCAGCCCCTTAGACAGCTGCAATTTTAAGGTGAAGCTGAGCATCTGTGGTCCTTGAGATCTAGGTCTTTTCACATTTTTACTCACAATTCACTCAAGTCACTTATGCAAACAGGGTCAAATCAAGAATTTAGTCATTTTTATGAAACTACAAACAACAATTGTATCCTTGTTTGCTCGATTAGTCTCCAAAATGTCAGAAAATATAATAAAAGGTCTCATCACAATTCGTACAAACCAACAGTTCACAACCCCAAATATTCTATTTACAAAGGAAAACAAAGATAGGAAAAGATAGAAAATCCTCACTTTTGAAATGTTGGAACCAGATTATGTTTGGGATTTTTGCTAAAATTGTGGTAAACTCCAGGTGGCTGGGTATCGGTCACAGTCGAGGGGTGCTGAGTGATGTCATTACATAGACTGACCAAAGTTATTGGTGCACAACACTCATATTTGCTGTATCAGTTTCAATGGCCAGGATGACTTGTATCTAATATTTATTAACAAGTTGAGAACAGTTTCATCACAGCCGACAGTAAACTTGAACATCAGATCTTATTCGTCAAAGCAGCAGCAGCAACTGTCGAGAGCAGCAAGGAGATGAGGGAAAGAAACTCCTCAGACTCCCTTTGTAAAAACACTTAACCTTGAGTTAATGATTAAGGAGAAGCTTGCCGTCTCTGAAAAATTCTCAACTATTCAGGCCTCTGCCTCTGCCTGTTTGTCCCTGTCAACAGAGACCCCAGTCTGCAGTGCAGTTCATATACTTGATTGATAAACCACAGAATTGTAAAGTTACATTCAGCTTCCTGATTTTTTTTAGAACACGTTTATGCTTCATATTCTCACGTTTCCTCTTTCTCACTCATTAACATGAGCGATGGTTTGTAGAATGCCTCGTTTTAGGGGTTGCTACAGCCCCCTCAGCACTCCTATTTCTGACATCCATGGATAAACTAAAACTAAATCACATGACCACTTCAGACATGTCATGAAATATTTTGAGACATTAGTCTTGAAAAAGTTGAAAAACACTTTCTGTCACACCTCTTCTAGCTTTGGAAATGTTCATCAGGTTGGACGTATTGGCAGTCTAACAACTTTGTTGACACTAACACTATCACAGTAACATCGGTACACTCCCACTGGTGTGTCTGTAACCCTTGAATAAAGCACTGTGGGGCGCCCATTAGCTTGGTTGGTGGAGCGGGCGTCCCATGTGCGGAGGCTCTGTCCTCTGTTTCCTGTCATCTCCGAAGCTGTCCTATTAATAAAGCCATACACAGGCCAAAAAAAAGATTTAAAAAAATGAATAAGTAAAGCACTGTGCTCTGTTGCAGGTGGTCGCCCGGCTGAAGGCGAGCTGTGGCAGCCTCTCAGAGGAGCAGCTCGCAAAACTTGGAGTCGTTCTGTTCAACTGCCAGTCAGAGAGTGAGGGGCGCCCGATCTACCCGTGTACAGAGGAAATGGTGAAAATAACATCATGATAAAAGGAATATTTTTTTTGTCTCTATGGAGCTCCTTTTAATCTAATTTTGCTGTTTCAGACAATAAAAGAGTGCACAGCAGGCATGGACCCAGACACTTGGAATGCTTACCACATAGTGAGCAACAGAGCGCGCTCTGTCTGCTACGCTACTCGCCAGCAGCTCTTCAGACGCCGAGCCGAGCACACCGTCAACGCTCTCATCTCCACAGCCACGAGCCAACTGGATGCAATGAAGGACCTGAAGGTGGAGTTCAGTTTACTTCAGATCTGAACAATGAATCACAATATATTGAAAACAAACACAATATGACAGTATGAAGTGTAATCTCAAAATCGCAGAAGGTGGAAAACGTTTTTGGTGACAAATCTTGTTCTCCAGAAGTACCAACATGTTTGTTACAGAACCCGAACAAATGTCACATCATCATGAGTTTAATTAGGGATTCACAATATATATCAGACTGATGAATGATGGATGCAATATTGGGAAATTTATATTATCAGCGTCAGTAAAATCCTAGCCGATAATATGAGGCCACATTGCTTTTATTGATTGATTTACAAGGAGAGGAAGAAGGAGAGGAAGAAGTGCAGCTCATTGTGCTCATGATGTCAGGGTGAGGGGGAAGAAAGTAGCACAACAAATCTGATTAGAGATATGGAATATTAAATCCTTTGGGTGCCAGCCTGGGTTAACCTGACAAAGCTGTTGTGTCACACATTCACCCACACAAAATCATTTATGTAATATATAATTGTATCCCACATACAACCACAGAAAACGACAAATACAATTCAGAAAAGCCCTGAGCAATGTTACAGAAGCCCTGAGGGGGCAAGTGAGGACACTTTATTTTCTGGTAATCAATCTTCTAATTCTGATCTAAATTGTTTTCTGTCCTCTGTTTATGGCTTGAAGTAGTGATGGAAAAGAAATAACCAGGAGAATCTTTTTAAGTTCCATCATTTTTACAGGGGAAAAAAATTCAGGAGAATTTTTTTTTTTTCATATGTGAAACCGAGCAGGGGGTGTCTTGTTAGGCAGGTTATCAGAGAACTGATCCTATCGGCATCGACCATGACAAGCAGGAAATTATCAGTATTGACTGAAAAAAATGTGTATTGTGCGTCCCTAAAATTATGATTTTCACTAATGCGGAATCATATGCCAGTATCAGTCAAAACGACCGCAATATGATTGTTTTTGTCAAAATTGTGCAGCCCTAGTTTTCTTCGACCTTTTTACCTTTATGTGTTCAGTATGTAGTAACAGATCAGGTGGTGTTTTGTAACAGGAGGGCCAGCTGGAGCTGAGGGAACTGACTGCGGCCTCCTTGGACAAGCTGCTGGACGGTCACAGTGCTCTGCAGGCCCAACAGGGGAAACTGTACGAAGGCCAGGGGCAGATGGAGAGTTCACTGAGGGACAACCTGCAGCGTCTGACCCAGGAGAAAGCCCTCATCGCCTCTGGGCAGGAACTGGTGGCTCAGCTCATCAAGGGTATCACACAGAGAATGGGTGAGAGTTCGCATACGTCAGTGCATCACATGACATACCGAAAGGTGAAGGAGCAGGTTTGTTTTGCATAGTTTGAACGCAAATGTTGCAACAATGCATGTGACCACCTCCTACGAGGAGAAGAACAATAGCAGCACTTGATGTAAGGGCAAATCCAGTTTCACAGAGAAGCAGTTATGATGGCACACCCATAGCACCATTCATGTGGAGGATGTATTTCTCAACTACAGTATTGGCCTGAGGCTACTGAATGGAAAATTTACGTACAGCCACGTTAAGTTGTTGCTTTGGCTGTTGGAAGTTTGAAATGCCAACAATAAAATGCCGCCCTCTGACTTCGTTTGAGACGCCACATCAGTGTCTGAAAGTATGAAGGAATTCTTGAGAACTGCATCTTGCGCTGAAGTAGTGCCAGATGAATTTTGAAGGCCACCTCCTGAATGGGGAGTATTTAAAGGATAGGTTTCACCAAAAATGAAATTTCAGTCATTATTTCCTCGCCTTCATGTTGATGGAAAGTCAGGTGAAGTTTTGTAGTCCACAAAACATTTCTGGAGTAACATTCCGGGTGTAAATGCAGAGTGTACACATTCCCATTGCACACAAAAGCCTGATCTTAGCGGGTTTAAGTGGGATTTCTGACCTGTGAAAATGGGGTATTGGAACCTTATTTGACACTGGCACAGTCCTGGCACATTTCAAAGTGTGCCAACCCAGACTTTTGCCCTGAGTTTGTGGCATTACACCTTCAAAATCAACTCGACACAGGAATTAAAGCTGCTTGTGTCCAACAGGTGAAAGTAAACAGAGTAATCTCCCCTCAATCTGTAATGTCAACATAAACATTAGTCAAATATGCTGACAACAGAAGTACAGTGTGAATTGTGAAGCCCTGGGCATTAGATTAAACCTATAGATAATGTATCAGAAAGCAGGTCTAGCTGGTTTCACTCAGCCTGCTTTCTGGAACACACCCACGATGTTCCTTATTTTAAAAAGTGTGCACAAGTTGAACCTGTCAGCAGTGCAGTCCTCAGATCAGCTGAGTCTCTTCACTGCTTCAGACATTTCAAATGAGGCTTGATCTGTAGGGTTTCTGTCTGCTTTGAGTCTTTGCATATACTTTAACTTTTTTTTCCACTGAATATGCTTCGTGCTTGGTATTTGTAATTTCCCTTTTACATTTATTTCTATTGTTGTTGTAAGCTGGGTTTAGCAACTTACCAAAACCTAACTGGACTTTTTAAATCTTTCCCCTGACAAATACCTCCCATATTATGATAAAAAACTAAACTAAAACTAATAATGAAAAGAATAAAATCCATATCAAAACCAAGGACTGAGGACAAAAAGGATAGGTTCAACAAATTTTGACAAAAGTTAAAAACGAAAGTAAACGTTAATAACCTAGCTAATGTCCCACCCTTTAGTATGAAATGATATTTACAATCAGTCCTTTTTCTTTTAATTTTTTTAGAGAATGTGAGTGAAAACCTGCAGATCCAAGGCTCGGAGATGCAGGACAGCCACAAGGCGATTGTTAAAGACCTCGCAGACGTCCGACACCAAGCTCAGGACATCTACCAAAAGATTGGTAATCAAAACACGTCACAATCCCAAATGAATCACAAACATGTTGTTCAGAACTGTTTCGTCTTTGACTTTCTGCATTTCGTTCCCCTGTGGCTGATCAGACCACAGTATGTTGGAGCTCCTGCATTACCAGGACCAGACGTCGCAGTACTACACAGACCTGATGAACAAACTGGAGCGCATGAACAGCACGCTGGGACTGACGCTGCACTACCTTGATAACATGCAGAGCCGGATCGAGGAAAAGCTTCACATGATCCAGGGCTACCTGGGCTGGGCAGGTGAGACATGACACCCACAGTGCAGTGACCACATTTGTCCAGATTGATAAGAATTCCCAATTTCTATAGTGCAAATCCACATTTTTTTCCAAGAGTTGAAATAATGAGAAAATGAATCAACAAATGTTTTGATTATTATTCCAATTTTCATAAGTGAAAATGTCTGATATCTCAGCTCCCAGAATCTCAAATGCCCGATAAAATCAACTATCTACTAGTTTTGGACTGTTGGTTGGACAAAAACAAGCAATTTGAGACATGATAATGGGCTTCTTTTCCACTCATTTTAAAAATTACATGTCACAGACTATTCTCTTGATCAGTTGAATAAATAGTCAAAAAAAATGTTTTGTTAGTAAAAGCTAGTCAGGTCCAACATAGTCATCTAATTCATACTTTAAATGTAACACTGTCGAAATTGAACAATCTTTGGTATTAACTTTATCAGAACTGTTGAACTGAACATTTGAACATTAGGGCCCTCTCTGTCTCCTGCTAGTCCCTCCCACCCTCTCGGTGAAAAGTTAGTGAAACTTTGTGACGTTACTAAAATAGAGTCATTTTAGAGATGTGCAGGACACCCTCTTTAATTTGATACCCCTTTTCAGATCAGGCTTTTGTGTGCAAGCTCGGCTTTGATCGAAACATAAGACCCGGGTGAACACGCCAAGTGATGCCGATTATCAACATCCGGTGGTGGTTCGTTAATAAGGAAGGACTTTGGGATGCGGTCTATTAAGGAAGTCTTATTACTGGACAGTGTTGGAGGTGGAGCCCCGTTCCAAAAAGCTTGGCTTCCCGGCTATGAAAATACCTGCATCGCCGACCGAGTAGGCTATAACTTAAAGAGGGATGAAATAATTTAATCGTGCAGCTCTTCTAGATTTTCTAAATTATGATGGTGAAACAAGTCGTTCCGTGTGGGTTGTGACGCTTAAAAGAAGTTGTCACCATTTCACAGACGCTTCTTTCACAATAGCTCTATTGTTGTTTTCTCTTCTGTTACAACTGTTTTCGGTACATTTGTGACGTCAAACCTGACATACAATGTAACGCTTCACACATAATATGTTACATTTCTGCATTAAGAATGTCTTGACTCAAATAGACCTTTGTTATATGTTTTGTCAAGTTGTGTACTTGGGCTATCCCAAAAGTTTCCAACACTGTTCAAACTCTGAGAAATCCATATTTTGTTTAAGGTAACGGTAAGTTTTGTTTGGTCGCCTGTTGCTAAAACCTCCAGTCGGAACTAAGGGATGACACATGACTTCAATAAAAAACGATGGTTGTATAACAATGAAGATGGATCTCCCTTGATTCCATGCAACTTAAATGTTGTGTTATGATTTATAGACCCCTTGTGACAGATATTACACAAAGTGTGTTAAACTAGTTGTTTCATGATTGATAACTGTGTCCTTTGTGCTTCTTGTGATTCCAGGTTTGAGCCTGACAGCCATGTGGACGTGTGTTGCGCACACAGGATACTTCGTGGTGTGTGCCGTCCTGCTGACATTCCTGCGTTGTCCAGGTTTCTCTCGAGCCTTGCTGCTGCTCACCGTGCCTCTGAATGCTGTGGCTGAGGTCAACCAGCAGCCTGCGCTGGATCTCACCGGCCTCAGCCTGCTGCTGCTCGCTCTCTCTCTGGGTACAAACTGCTTTAAGCTGCTTACAAGACAAATACTTAAGTATTCTCTTACATTTGTCACAATGCCATTTTAATTTTGTCTATCTGCAGGTCACTGGTTTGTGAATCAGCTGTGGGCCTGCTTCCAGATCAGAGGAATGCCCGCCGCCCCGCTGCCTCTGGCCCCATGTGAAATTGTGGAGCCACAGAAGCCGCCAGTTTCATCCTGTCACTCATACCCACCATCCTCTACACCACAGAAGTGAGTCTGCATGAGTTCATTATCTACTTTCTACAGTGCAGAGTGGGGCTGCAACAAATGTTTCTCATGAGTAGATGCATGCTTCCTTCTGCGTGTGATTCGGTAGACGGATGAATTTCCGTAGAAAGAAAATAGTTCCTGCATGAAACTTCTCAGAACAAGGTGTGTGGATGATCTTGAGTAACCGGGTCTTGATTTCTGTAAAGAGACGTTGCTGTTGAGTTTTTCAAATGTACTTTCTGCATGCTGGGTACCATCTAGTTCCATGAAATCAGAGAGGAGGCAGGCATCTCTACAGCAGATATCTCCAAAACTCTGCAACTGACACCAAAACAATCTAGTTAGTAGGTTAGAGGAATAATGTGTTTTTGGATTTTAGGATGAACTGTCCCTTTTTTTAAAAAATTCCCAATATACATTTCCAAAACCCAACCTAACATCTCCAAAAAAATATTTTGAATCACATTTGAATTGTGCCATGACTGATGTTTGTCCATTTAAAAAGTCATGAAAGTGGCAGTTTGTTATATAGATGGTAAAATACCATGTAGTTCTGTGGATGTCACCACATTAACGAGACCTTCAACTCAGCTCAACAAAAGTATCAAAAGGTGAAAATCACAGTGAATCTGGTTCTACTGACAGCTGCAGTTATGTAAAAAGAGTAAGTCAGTTCTGTGAGCCAGCTAATATCTGGGACCGGCTCTGCAGACTTTGTCATGTGTGAGTGTTAAATCAGGCGATGTTACTGACACGCCTGTTGGGTGTGTAGTTTCTCTAATGCTGTACTTTCAGTGTTATACTTTATCCGTTTTATGACAAACTGCAGCTTTCTCGAGTTAAATAATTCAAACAGGATCAAAAATGATTTCTCTCGCTATTCACCATAAATATTTCCAAAATAAAGGAGGGGCGTCACTTTGCCTCTTTTTAAAACACATTTCAACAATTGAATAGCATTGTGGGAGAAAAGTGCTCCTATTTCTGTTTTAGTTGTGTTATTTGATGTCATTGGTCCTATCCTTTTGTCCTCAGAGAGGAAAAGAACGGTTTCTTGGAGCAGGACGACCTGTTGAATCAGGACAGCTTCATAACAGGTTTGAAATATGTAAAACCAGAGATATCTGAACAATATTTCAGATTATTGAAATCCTTAGTGGATAGACATTGACCTAATTTTTTCTCACTCATGTCTTTGTATTCAGGTGACTTTGGTGTATCAGTCGTGTCTCCCCCTCACAGGAAGCCACAGTCCAGGTTCATGCCGATTATTGGCACACCCAATCACTCGACTCCCAGGCTCATATCACAGCAAGCTCTGTCAGCGGTGAGCAAAGCTAGAGAGTATCGTATGAGGGTGAACTTAGGATGCATTTTCAGTATCTTGTGAATTACTCATAGGTTTTGTGGCTTCATCTTTCAGGCTCTGGTTGATGACATCCCCCCAAGGAACCTGGGTGGTGTCTTTGATGCAGTGAACGACTCGCGGGATTTGGTGAGCGACTCACGAAGTGCGAGTCCGACCCCGTCATTATACAGCAACAGGTCAGTTGACACTCATGTCATTAAAAATATATTTTGATGAGGCCTTTTTTTCCCCACATTTGACACTTTTTCACTCCATCTTTCCTGTGGCAGCTCTCTATCAGGCCGTCAGCTGTGCAACGGTATCACGAAAACGGGGAAGGCCTGTAAGAAGAGAGCCGTGCCAGGACAGGAGTACTGTAGAGTCCACGAAGGAGGGCACTCCTCTTATGTTCACTCCTGAAATCATCAACTTTCCCCGTTTTATTTTTCTTTAACTGAGTGCTCTTCAAAAAACTGTTACCATTTGTTTCTGTGTTGTCATTGCACCTGAAAGTTACATTTGCTATATGGGCTCTAGACTTTGTAAAAATCTTTTTATATATTTTTATTGTCATGTTTTTAACTGTTCGCTTTTAAGTTAATAAATTATGTCTTTACCTATTAAACTGTCTGCACATGTTTTCAGAGCAGTAGTAGTGGTCTCAAAAGGCATCTTCATTTTTCTTGGATGTATGAAAATTTACAAACTCTCCCTAAAGTTATCAGAGAACTGTGACACAGACACTTCAGACAATTTATAGGTATAAAACATTTATTTCACCGAATAAAAAAACATCCAAACCACCAGTTTAATAGCCCATACCATAACCATCTTGCTCTTCATTAAATAAAGTATCAAAGCCAGGGGCCTCATTTATAATAATGTTCTCAGATGTATTCCTTATTTTCGACTATGTGCTTATGTTTGAGTCATACAAGATACTGAGAATAAAAAAACCTTGCTTAAAGAGGTCATATCATGATTTTAAGGTTCACACTTTTATGTGGGGGTCCTAGTAGAACAGGTTACCACGCTGCATCACCCCTTTTCACACTGTCTCGAACACTCCGTTTTAGCTACAGAGTGAGACATCTCGCCTCTGTTCAATCTTTGGTGAGAGTTGCACTTTCGCATTACTTATCAGGCAGGATGTAGCCATTCAAAGGCAGAGTAAGGCGGGGAACTGACAAGCAAGGTAGTGTGATCCAAAATGACACCGGTGACATGGTAACCATGGCTGCCGTACAGCTATACATGTTCAAGCTCAATTCTGATACCGAATCACAGGCAGAACAAACCGAACCACCTTCACAACCAACACTGTAGCAGGACGTTTCAGAGTGGTACATTATTATCTTCAAATCAAAGACAGATTTAGTTAAACATGGGTTTCATTCTTTTTCCTGCTTTATAAATGAGGCACCTGGTCATTTAAAATTCTAAATCCTAAACCCTTCAAACCAACACAGTGATCTAATACCTGGATTCCAAGATTAAAGCAAAACTTGTAAAGTATGAACCATTTCCACAACCAAATATGTAAATGTAGGGCACAAGTTTAAAAAATACCAGAATTTCCCCTTACTACAGTTCAGTGTGACAGACTTGAATTCAAAGTGATGTTTAGTCCAGGGCTTGTTCCATAAAGCTTGCGACTGAGGATACACAAGTTTTTAATAGGCTGACATGCTAAGTTCATGGATATTAGTCAGTGATTTAATGCTGCAGTTGACGGAATGATCTGATACATAATGACATCACTGGAGTGTCATACAGGAGTGAAGACAGAAAACAGATGAAACTGAACTGTATCACTCACAAGTTCTATCTTTAGTTTTTCTGATTCACCATCAAGTTAGAAATTTGTGTTAATAGGTCTTAACATCCAAGTGAGAAAAACATGGATGCATTTTAATGGACTTGGGATGTACCCCAGGTATCAGGTTAGTGGCTGAACCTGAACTAGGAGGAATTTACTTTATGGAACAGGCCCCAGCTCACAGAGTGCACAGACAGAGGTGACAGAATCAGAAAGAGTTCATTAGTCATTCATCTGCCTGTGCAGATGAATCACCTTCATTTCTTCCAGTCCTCTCCATCACCATCACCTTCCTACAGAAGTTGTCATGGATGGACACACTTCATATGGATTTGTTTGCCAGAGGTTTCATTTCCGGGCTGAGTCATAGTTGGCAACAAACCAATCACAGGTTTCCTTCATAGCTGTAAGTGAAATTGAGAAGAATCAGTGAAGATCAACAGCAGATTTAATCAAAATATATGTCTTCTCCTTTTATCAAGTATTCAAGACTCAGCCACATGCACACACAAACAAAAACACAAACACAACCAAAAGCCTGTCCCACCTTGGTCAAAGGGTGTGAAGGTGAAGTCTGGCAGGTAGCGGCGCAGCTTTGCATTGCTGGCTGTCTTTTTGAACTGGCCATCTGATTTACTGGTATCGAACTAGAGGTCAAAGGTCAAAGAAACTACACGGAAGATGAGGGCAACACATTTTGTTATTGCAAAAGTCTTTGACGTGCAAAACACTTAAAAAGAACAATTGCAGGTCTTAACCTTCCAGACATCCAGTTCTTTGAGGTCATTAAAGTAATTTATTAAAATAAACTTGTAGAGAATTTTTACAGGCTAGCATCACAGTGAAGATTATATTTTAGAATAACAAACAACTGGCTTAGCATGATTAAAAGGATACCACCACTTCTCCTTTAAAGTCCAGTGCTCGCACTACTCCTTCAGCAGCCTCTTTGATGGACACCTCATCTTCCTCTCCAACTGAAACAGCCAACACAACACAGACATGGCTATAAACTTAACTCAGCTTTCACTACTGATGTGCTGTGTATGAGAACTCACCAGAGAGAATGATCGGAGCGACCTCTTGATAGTCTCTCAGGACCCAGACGAAGAGACGGGCCAGGTCCAGCGAGTAAATGAACTGTCTTCTGGGAGTGCCGGAGCCCCAGACCACCAGTGGCTTCCCCTCCTCTAATGACAGAAATAAAAGCGCACAGGATTTATGTGGTGGATTGGTAACAGAGCTACTACTGAACTTACCATGCCAAAGTAAATACTGTTACAGTGATTAAATAAATGGGAACATTACAACTGAATACAATTTGTATGACAAAATAATTAAAATCTGCAGTTTAAAGAGAATGTATGAAAGGCCCCCTTTGGTGTGTAGTTATAGTGTCACTACGAAGCCAAAACATATATATTAAAGTAAACAAGAAAAAACACTGATAGATACTTGGTATTGTTCAAAAATGAAAAGTCAGTCATTATCTTCAATAAACTGTGACTTACTCTTGGCAATGTAAGTTTTGTGTATGAGGCCTGGCAGCACATGACCGTCCTCAATGTTGAAGTTGTCATGGGGACCGAACACATTTGTGGGAATCACAGACGTGTAGGGACGGTCATGCTCCTCAAAATATGCCCTGTGAGACGTAAACACAGTTTTACACACAATTCTTATTCGGATGATGATAGCGTGAATTTAATACAGATGTTTGAGTTCCAACCTGTTATAAACATCAAGCATTCTCTTTGCATAGGAATAGCCAAAGTTAGAGTCATGAGGAGGACCGTTATGGACCTTGCGTAAAGAAGCAAAGTAAAGTTAGTCACCATTCACAAATTTATAGACACATGCCAGCGTACAGCAAACACACTGATGCCTTTTACCATGGTCTCGTCGATTGGGTAGGTGGTCTTGTCAGGGAAGATGCAGGTGGAAAGGCAGGAAACCACCCTGACCACGTCAACTGCATGTGCAGCCTTCAGCACATTATCATTGATGTAGATGTTGTTCCTCTGGAGGGGACGGACACAAGTATGAAAATAACACCTGTGCTAGTTTATTTTCAGTGATAACAGAAATGCAACCTTCTCATACCCAAAAGTCCAGGTTGGACTTCATGTTTTTGAAAAGTCCCCCAACCATAGCAGCCAGATGAATGACATGGGTTGGTCGATGTTTTTCAAACACTGCCATTGTCTCCTCCGTGTTCCTGAAAAGAGGCCAAAAAAAAAACCCAACAAAAACACGAATTCAATTGTTTCTTACTATCAAAACAGGTTTGCTTATTAGTTGTAGCTAAAAGAAGGATGTTCTCACAAGAGGTTGGCATCTTTGGACGAGAGGAATATCCATTCTTCCCCCTCCTTGGCTCCCCCCTCCTCGTTGACCACGTGCTGTATGGCCCGGCCGACCAAGCCGGACCCTCCTGTCACCAGCACCCTCATTGGAACGGTGTCATTCGCCTGACAACTCATCTAGAAAAAGCAAGACGGACAAATACTTTGTTAGGACCAAACATAATCCAAACAAAACAGGACATGTTAGAGGGTATGAGAGATGTTCAGATACCATTTTTACCTTCTTATTACCAACAAATACCAGTGTGTGTTAACAAAAAAAAGAAGATCTTTTAACAGCTAAATATCCAACTAACCCTGTCTGGATGTGATATAATTGCTATCATGTCGTCCTCACTTGAAATTTCTTTGCCAAAATGACCAATCATGGTTTGACATGTTCCATCACTAACTTCACATCTCGGCCAGGGATATTTATCTTTCCATTCGGCCCGGAACGACCGGCATTTCTTTTTCTTTTTTCGGCGGGAGGCATGGCATCATCTGCTGCAGCCTCATCATAATCCTTCTCCTTTGAACTCTTCTGTTGCAGAAAATAGTTTCTGAGTTTAGCTTGTTTCGACACACCCCTCCCACTCTCGCTATTGTTGTTGTACTGCACGGTAAATGTATGCAGTAAATGAAACAAGTGCTACAAGTTTAGTTCCGCGAGAAAAAAAGAAAAAGTTTCATTCCACATAGACCTGGCCTATTCATAAAAAATATTATTACATTTTTAAAAAACAAAATGACATATGGAAATTGCCTATTTTTATAAAACTGTAATTGTGCTCAGAGGGAATATTTTCACCGGACACTTCGGCAGATTTTTAGCCACTTTTTAAATGGAACAGTTTGCAACAGCAACTTAAATAAATCTAGGAATAAGTAATTCCCTAAACTTAGTCACAGAACTTGTTTGGTTGTAGCATCGCACTTTTGAAGGGCAAATGTTGCAGCGATAGTGTGTCACCCAGTGTGCAGACTCAGCAAAGACATGGGGCACACGATGGAGGTCCAAATGTCAGCAGTAAAGCTGACTGCCTGCACGTCTTTCAGCCTCCATGAAATGTGTTTCCTCACTGTCTCGTAAAGTTTGGGGAGAGCAGTTTCATCGTTCTCTTTCGTGTGATGCATCTTAAAATGCTTAATGAGGTTTCTGGTGTTATAACTGGCAACACCCATGTCACCATACCTGCATTTTTCAGCAGTATCGATGTCAGTTCCGATTCTGGTATCGGAATCCTAACAACTCTAGTCAGGCTATATTTTATTACACAAATGAGCAGTTATTTTGACATTACGACAACACAGTCTGGTAGACTTAACATCAAAGCAGGAACACTAGACTAGACCATTGTCACCATTCATTTTTCTAATGCTTTACTTTGATTTATTTTTAATTTCAATTTCTAAATATTTCAAAGGATCTGTTTAGGCAAATTACGACTAACATTTTTTTCTACTTCCTTGGGATCTAAAGTCACATACAGATATTGTTTAGTCGAATGAGGTGTTAGAATGTCTCGGAGTCAATGACGCATTGAAAAGTCAGTGATACATTTGTTCTGGGAGCTGCTGGCTCCATGGCAGCAGGTGCAGGTATTTTGCATCTCTACTCTGCTGTTGACAGTGCTGAAGACACAAATGCTACATCATTCAGCAGTTCAATCCAGGTCAGTACAGGTACAGTACAGGACATTTTCTTACCCTGACGAATGAAGAGCAAATAACTAACTCTAACTTACTGTTGCCATCTTATTAAGTTAGAATTTATTGATAAAGCACATTTAAACCACAGTTATAAAGTGCTTCAAACAAGCAACAGACAAGGTGCTTTTGTATCTGATTGTTGACAATTCACTCAACATTTTATTTGTATCCAAGTCTAGTCATATGCAACTGTTTGCCTGCTCTTTTCACAGAGACAGCTTTTTTGCACTTGAGCATGTAATGCCAATTTACATGACCGAGCTTTGCATTGCTCAACCTGTTTCATTTTGCACAACCTACATTCAGGCACTGCTCTACTGGTACTTCCAGTATTTCTTTCTTTCTTACAAAAGGATTTATGTCATGAAATATTTTCTGGCGGGTCTACTTTTAAGTTTTTCAGCTTTTTAAGTTTTTACGGTTTAATCTGGAGTGGGGTTTGTCAGAAGTTACAGATGTTTCATGTAATGTTGTATGTTGCTACTGGATGTCGAAATGTCTATCTATCTATCTATCTATCTATCTATCTATCTATCTATCTATCTATCTATCTATCACTTGTGCCAACACTGGTAATGGAGGCAAGATATTTGACAGTTTTTACAGAGATTCCTGATAAAAAATCATCAGAAATGTCGATATAATGACTGGGTAAAAGGCAACAATCAGCATAAGTTGCAAAGCAGTCTGGTTAGTTTACAAAATGACATCACTTTACTGTAGTATAGTAATCCCGGAAAAGACATATCACGACTTAATGAAGTCGAGTCACGTATCACAATGAATCTATTGTCCAGCCCGAATCAGTGCACGGAAACAGTACACTTGACGGGGAATTCAATAATTGCAAAATGCCCCCAAGCCCAATATCAGCTGATAATATCATCTGGGCTCCAGAAAACTGTGCAAATATGTTATTGTAATCCTTCTTCTTATATATATATATATATATATATATATATATATATATATATATATATATATATATATATATATATATATATATATCTTATAACTGCTAGTATTTCTTGTTTTGGAAATTGTGTTCGCTTCTCCCTTTAAATATGTCTGTCTGTAAGCAATGTCTGTGCAGATGTCTTTAGTTTCAATGTGACGTGCGTTCTTTTAATGCCCTCAGAGGTTTTTCACCTGGTCATTTTCAATGATATTACTTCTTCTTTGTTGTATTTTACTGTACGCTCGAATAAAGAAATATACACTACTCTTATTCTGTTATAGATCAGAATTTTAATTTGTCTTGTGAACATTTTTGGTCCACATAAATAATGCGACACATTATATTAACGTTAGTAGTATAGTATATCCATGCACACGCTTAAATGAACCCATATCCCAATATCCCTAAATAATTTTGAGAAATAGTCTGAGTAAAAATAAATGACTAAATAAATGTGGGACAGGCCAAAGCAAAACGGTTTCCTTACCTCTTTATTTGGTTATTGTACAACAACACCAACGTCCAAGGCTCGTCTGTCTGTTGTTACCCGCTTCTTGTCACAGGTGACCGGTCTCCGCAGAACTGCAGCTAGGTACCGGTATTAGCCAAAGTTAATGTTAGCTAGTTGGCATCCGCTTTCACTTTAATTCCTACCAGCGAGTGTTTTAGTATAGCTCGATAAACTATGACAAAGATACTGCTGTTAAATTAAATAACCGTGTTTCCTTTTACCCCCGAGTGACACGTTGGTACGGAGCAACAACTCTGACCCAAACAAACTGTGTTACCCGTTAGCTGTGACCTAACTTAACACGTAGGGGGAATGAAGACTGTATCCAATGTAAAACTCGGCTTCCGGTCATTCCCTTCAAAATAAAGAGCTGTTACGTTTTCACGCCTCAAATATACGCAAAAATAGCTCAAATTCTAACGCGTTAATTATTATAAAAGACGAAGAACATTTCAGACGCCCCTAAATCTAAAGTTTCGCTCAATAATTGTTTTTCTTACAGTAAATTGATACGATTTCAACTTTTATTTTTATAATACAAATACCCCTTCCGCATGGTAAGAAAACAGGGGAGGGACACGACACCATAGACATGTCTATGCACGACACACCCTCACAAATCCGGACTTCTTTTTCAATTCATGTGAAAGGGCACTATATAGTTTTGGATAGAAAATTCAAACTCATAATTTTGATATTTACAATATTAATGAGGTAATACTAAAACACTGTTTGAAGCTAGAAAGGTGGCAGGATCCACCAAATATAAAGTAGTGTATAAAGTAAAACAGTATAAATTGTGTTGTCCTTTAAGGTCAATTTGTTTAATCAGTTTATTCAGTCATGAAAACAAAGAGAGTTTGTTTAATTACTTTGTCTAGGCATAAAATTAAAAAAAATTAAAAAAATCAGTCAGTGAAGACATTTCTCGTTTGATTACATTGTGTTCCCCAAAACTGCCATAGTGCTCCTTTAAGTATTCCTAAAACGATTGAACAGAAAAGCAAAAAAACATCACATTTAATGTTTTGTCAAGTGCTCATTACAGATTTTTCATTATTAGTCTATACTATACTATGTATAGTAGATGTATGGGCATACTTTTTTCTTACTTTTTTCTTCCCTTAGAGGACCAAAAGACTACATAAACAACCTCTCTTTGTTTCCATGACTGAATAAACAAACTGACCTTAAAGGAATTCACAATTCTATACTGTTTTACTTTATATATATATATATATGTATGTATATATATATATATATATATATATATATATATATATATATATATATATATATATAAGCTAGAAGTATATATATATATATATATAAAGTAAAACAGTATAGAATTGTGAATTCCTTTAAGGTAAAATATATATTTTCACGAGAAACATCTGAGGGCCCCACTTTGGACAGCCCTGCTCCAGAGAAAACGCTGAAGCAATTAAACTCACTAGAACTATTTGATAACTTGTTTTACCCTTTTTAATTTGTTCAGAGCAGTCCCACAAATCAAATATGTACTTTGTAACAGTTTTTGCTCAGGGTGGGTCAGTAATATTCATATTTTTGCTGGATCCACTGCATATTTTGTGTCAGATTATGTCTCACAAACACAGTATTGTTAGTTACTAATGCCTATCAGTAGAATGAAAGACAGGTACAGCCTCCTTTTTTTTTTTTTTTTTTTACATCTCACCTTATACAGTACGTCCGGTTAACCCTTAAGATCATCTCACCAAACCTGATTTAACAGGTTAAGGGTTAACCGGACGTACTGTATAAGGAGACCCGGAACCTCAGCTTTTGTGAACCTCATTGTATTCTTAGTTTCTGCTGACCTTTTATTTATCTTGGAACACTATCACAAACTCGCCCACTAGACAAGACCAGTTAAACTGGTTACCATTGTTTTTCCTATGCAAGTTCATCACTCTTGTGTTTGAGAAATAAGGTTCATCTTGTGTTTAATTTGTTCGTTACCAGCTTCTAAGCAGGGTGGTGCAGCAGTTTCTGTATCATTGCTGTCGTCACTGTATATTTCCTGTCAGGTTACATCTCAAAAACAAAATCTTGTTAGTTATTGTTGCCATCTAGTGGACAGAAGGAGAGACACAGCCACAGAGAATTAAATCTCACAGCTCTAACAGGAGTTTACAGGATATCCACTAGAGATCACTGACCTCATTGTATAGCTGGCAGCTGACTTTTTACTTGTTTTGGCTAGAGTGATGTCTCAGACCTTTATCTGTATTAGTTTTAGCTGTGTGTTTTACTTTGACAAGTTTGTTAAGTAAGCATTAACATTCGCCAAAATATTGTAAATCAAGTAATAAACTGCAAAGAAATTAATAGATACACCAATATGTCTAGATGTATCATCAAAGCAGATACACATACTAGACTATACCACTTACCAGCATTTGTTTTTCATATGCTTACATGTATTCAACAATAAAACCCAGATATAATTCTGTCAGACAGGAATAATGTTAAGCCTGAAATATACAAAAACAAAGGATCAATTTAAATTAAAAAAAAATAAACATGCTTCTCCGTCCACCTTCCAGGTATCTTAACTCAAGCAGAGATATCGTTTTGTGCCCTGAGGATTTGAAATATGTCTCTGAGATTTTATTTGCCAGCCCAATACAACTGTGGTGAGTTGAACTTTGTTTGGAATGCATAAAGAATGGAAATGGTATTTCAAAAATGTGTTTTCAAGAAATTGTCCCAGATCCTGTGGGTAATCCAAAAACTTTGTCGTGAACACATTTCATGGGAACTGCTGTGTTCTGAAGCAAACAGAAGCAGCAAAAAACACTCGCTCAGTAATTATTTGAATAGCTACATCTATGATTTCAGTGCAAAGGCAGACCCCCCCCGGCAAAAAAACACAAACACGTTCTTGAAGGTAGAGTTCACCCAAACATGAAAATCCAGTCAAACTCAACCCCCTGCCAAAAGAGGGACAAGTGAAGTTTTGTAGTCCATTAATCATTTTGACATTTAAAAAGGTAAAAAAAGCACAAAAAAAAACACCAGAAAAAGCTTTAAATGGCTCCACACAGCTCGTCTGTTGAATCCAAGTCTCATAAGCCCAGAGTTCCCAAATTTCTTTGAAAAGACGTTATTAACAGCCTTTTTAAGATGAAATCTTTACTGTAGCAGCTAAGATACAAGCGTGGGGCGCCGTTTAGTTCAGTTGGTAGAGCGGGCGTCCCATGTACAGAGGCTAAGTCCTTTCTGCAGCCAACCCAGGTTCGACTCCCGGCCTGGGACCCTTTGCTGTATGTCACTCCCCTTCTCTCTCTCATCCCATTTCCTGTCATATCTTCAGCTATCCTATCAATAATGGCCACAAAAAATACTTAGAAAAAAAAAAGCTAAGATACAAGTGTGAGTTGTGTAAATAATGTCTTTTCAAAGCAGTTTTGGATATCGAGCTTCTGGAGACTTTGATTACAGCAGAGAGCTGTGTGGAGCAATTTTACGTGTTTTATCAGTTCTAGTTTTATGTTTTCAACATTTGGGAGAATGCTGCATCCCATCAGCATGGGAGTGAGTGGAAAATGACTGACTTTTCATTTTGGGCTGAACCGTTCCCTTTAAATTCGCAAAACATCCCAAAATATAAGGCAATCAATTTTAACGCTTTTTCATATCTTTTTATTTGAATCAGCCCAGCGTCTTCCTCTTCTGGTCCTGTCTACTGAGGAGACGAGAACCTGCCGAGGAAGAGGATGGACTTGGTCTTGTTGTGTCTGATGAAGAAGAGGAAGGGGTGGTCCGCTGTGAAGTGTTCCTCTCTCAGCATACAGAATGCCACCATGCCGGCTGTGGCTGCCGCCGCCTCCGTCCCCTCCTCGTTCACCTCCACAAAGGCCTTATGGACCACCGCGGACAGGAAGAGATTTCCCTCACCGTTCATGCCGGACAAATCTGCCTTCGCCCCGCAGAACACATCTGTCATGCCCATTTTAGACAGGGGCTCGTTCAGCTGGTAGTCTTCCTCCAGCTTGAACTTGGGCAGGTGAACGATGACGTCTGAGTGGACGTCCATCTTCTCCCTGTTGGTCCATTCGTCCAGCTTCTCACGTGTTAGCGTTTTCTCCAGCTGGAACAAAAAACATACACTGTATTTCATCTCTAGCTCATGACAAGAGGTTGTATGCATCAGCTTGCAGGTTCTTCTGAAATCCTGTAATAACAGATTGAGTTGCGGTTGTCTCTTTGTCTTTGTCTAGCTGGACTATTTTTTGTAACATATGTACGTAACACTCCAGTCATCAGAATATAATGTAAGCACCCAGGGTGATATTTCCATCCATGTTTGTCACGTCAAAAGCAGGTGTGTTTGTTGCCTAAACCTAAGCAGGGCATAAGCGCAGTGTTGTGACTAGAGAGAAATAAAAAATTCAACCTAGACTAATATTTATAAACGAGGAAAACAATCAAAAAAACCTATTTGTTCATGCCAATTCGCTGCACACAGTGTAATAAACCTCATAAAACCTACAGCTTTTCTCATCCTTACACAAACAAATCATTTTCCATCGACACTGTCATCATGTGCGCCTCCACTTAGTTGTGTACACACTCCATTGTCCATGTCGATTAATGTACTTGGGTTAAACCACTAGGACAATTGCAACATAAAAAGGTCCAGGTTTGAACTCTGTGGTTTTGCAGAAACATACTTGGCTAACATTTATTCTGCCGTTTGGGTTGGTCATACTTTTGTGTAATCAGGTGGTCTTTTTGAGATCAAGATCTCTTTTACAAGTGAAACCTGAGCAAAGAAAAAACAGAGCCAGGCAAAAAAAAAGGATAAATACATAACCACACTCAGCATCAGTCACTGACTTTACTAAATAGATTTGAAGTTTAAAGTTTAAAATTGGCCAGTGGGATAAGACATTTAAATTTTAAAATCCTCTGTAATTCTTTCCATTTATAATGGTGCAAAACATGGGATGGAGTTTTACCAAATACAGTCCTGAGATCTGGTTTGGTTTTTTGAGAACAGATGTTATATACAGAGGCTGGAGACTTTTACAGTACACAGCAATAAGTGTGATATTTGCATGTGGATCTTGTTAGACAAAACAGAATTTAAACAATATTGGAGATGGGACGAAACCTTGCAAAACCACAGGTAATGTCAGTTTGCTTTAAGCTGCATGAGTAGAAATACAGTACTTCCATTTGGTCTCCAAAACTCTAAGCCTGCGGGCTGAATCTGGCTTGGCACCTCATTATGTTTCCCACGAGAACTTGCAAGAAAACTGAATTTGTATCACACAGTTTGGCAGTAAGGTGTCCCTACAATGTGTGCACCAAGATGTTGTTGTCTGAGGGTGTCTATCCACTAGATGTCAGAATACACTTTTTACCATCTCAGTATCAAATGGCTGTTTAGTGCAGTGGCACTCTGTCCAAGTGGTTGTAGATGGTCACGTCGATTGCAGCAGCCTGGCAAAATGTCCAGTAAAAGGAATGTTGATGCAAAGACAAGGTGATTTAGATTGAAGAGCAAATACATGTTTGTGATTGATGAAGGTAAGATGAATGACTTCTTTGTAATGAGGCAGTGGCTGAGCCAAAGGAAAGTGGCGGCACTCTGACACCAAACACTGAGCCAAGTAACCTAACCTGCCAAGAGGATCAGTACAAGAATTTAAAAGGCTTTTATTCAACAGAATATGTTCACAGGAGTTGAAGCAAAAGATGATGCAGCTGTAAAAGCCAGCTGGGTGAAGAAATCACCTGATCCTCACAGTGTTTTATATAAGCTGAATTTATGAAGCAGTGGATTAAGTGAAGAGAATCTTTAAACAATGTCAGCTTTTCAAGAAACTATACTTACTACAAAGGACACGTCTTACATTACACATTTGATCCATTGTTCGTCTATATTGATAGATATTGATTATAGCATCTTTAAAGGTTGATTGTGAAGTTTTAGAACCACAGAGCTGTTATTCTATGAGTGGGTCCCTGTTTAATCTTTTTTTTGTTTTATAGTGAGTACTCAGATAGGTGACCCAATTGACAACTCTGCCCATGGTGTCACACTATTCCACTCATCTACAGGTGGTGGTACGACAAAATACATATGCTGCAATGCACAAAATACGTCATTGTAGAAGAAGACTGAGCTCTGAACATTTATGTAAAAAGATGCTTTAAAAATAGGCCTTATGAATCTTCGATCTCAATGACACCACCTCGTTTTGGTAAATTAACACTGGATGTAAACATAACTTTGGTTTGTTTGCAAGAAAACTTCACAAGCAAAGTGAACCTGAAAACTACCTTTTCTATGGAGGTGGTTGTTTTCTGGGTTACGTACCGTCAGCAGAGGGTCAGAGCCGTTTTTGGACTCCTCAGGCAGCAAGATGAACATGCTCAGCTCGTCGTCCACGTACGGCAGCTCCAGGATCTGCAGACCCAGCTCTTCGATGTAGTTGTAGGGTAACTTCTTCATCAGGTACATCATCTGGACAGGCTTTTTCCCATCCTGACATGCAAGGTATACGGAAAATCGAGGTGATCAGAGCACATTAGAAAGTCTACATGTAGTTTCTGAAGGTGATCAGCTGCACAGCTGGCTGTTTCTGGCATTCATCATTTATGTCTCTACATCTGCAAATTTAGATGGTAGTTTTCACCTTCTTGACTTTGAAGGGCATCTCCTTGGTGTTTGCCTCGTTGAAGCGGTGCATCCAGTTTCCCTTAAAGTAGATGGCGTTCACCAGAGCCAGCCTTGTCATAGCACTGACTGTTCCTGGCTTCAGAAGATCTTTAATCTTATCTGAAAGGGAATACAAAGACAAAGCAACCATTGAACACTGACTCACACTATTGAATGATTGCTCCACAAGTTTGCCTTGGTATGATTTTGTATCTCATTAATGTTCTCACTCTCTGTTTGCTGCTCGACCCAGCTGTTGATCTCCCCTCTGCACGCCTCTGCAGCTCCGATGAAATCAACAGCCTTCAGGTCTGCCTGGTAATACTTCTGTGTGGCACTGAGGAATTCCTGCAGAAAGCATAAACACATTATCAATACTGTCACATAAATTCAATCAAAGCGCCTGTATCTTCTGTGATAACCGTAAGCAGAAAAGCTCACCGGTAGGAAGTTGGCAGTATTTTCTCCATAGAGGCGGTTGGCCAGTTTCAGGATGTACGACGCAGACGGTGAGTTGATGTCAGCGTTGAGCGACGCAAAATCTGCGTGGACGCCTTCACCACAGCTGAATGAGAGTGTCTGCCAGAGAGTTTGGAACAACAGACTTTATTCTGGGATCAAGAGATCGTGTTACAGATAAAATGTGAAAATTAAGCTTAAAGCCACAGCAAAAGGACATCACACTGTTCTGGAGCCATGAGCCAGGCACTCTGTTGATCAGACAGAGGAAAAATGAAATGTATAACACTCTTAATGGTATTTGTCTTTTTCTTTTCTGTCCTTGTCTCTTGTTTTAATATCGTTAATGTATGTGCCTGCTCTGTAAACTGTACAAAAATATGAAGACAGGCAAGTCCTGATACTTTTCTGTACTTTTTTTGAGCTAGAAGGGAACATAAAGGGAAATCTAACTGCTACAGTATATAATCATATAACAGTATTCTTTCGACAGCTGAGGCAAGGCTCCTTCCTGTTTACGATGCAAAAAAACCCAACTAACACCTCCGTCATTAACCTCCACTGCAGTAGGGTGTCAGTTTCACAGAATTTGACAAGCGGCGTGAAACAAGGTATGACAAAGTGTACATAGTCTTAGCTTAGCGCCTCTTTAACACCACACTGACTGCAACTTGTCCATATGTGTCATCATTCCAGTGGAACACAGTCATAAACTGGAAAAAAGTCTGACCTGCCAGAAAGCAGAACAGTTAAAGGAAGAATGCAACAGGGCGCACCTAAATCTTTACAATCAGTGTAAAGTACGTTTACGCTACGAGGAGCTGTGGAGTAGTGACTCTGGTGAGTCAGCTTGCCAGGGGAATCTGTTTAGAGTACCTGCATGGTTTAATACAAATAGCAATATTTGGCACTAGTGTATCAATAATGTACCACAAGAAGAAGTAATGAAATATACTGTCCCACCCTTAGTGTTGGACCTCACTAATGCTCTTTTGGCAGCATCAGACCAATATACCAGACATATGAAAGCTGCTGCAGCAGAAGAGTAATGCACATTATTTGGGAATGACTCTGACAGTACAGTGCATTTCCTCTTTTCTCTAAGCTGCTCTGTGTTCTGTATTTACTCAGTTAGTCATTCACCATCAACCTACAACTACAGCTGTCAACACAGAAGTCATCAATCACAATAAGCTAAAGAACTAAGCTCTGAGGATTTAATGTACCCTTTCGAAAGAAAAACCAGTTTCATGAACTGAAATGTGGAACTACGAGACTGTACACAGTGCAATTCTTGTTTCAGAGGCAATTCTTGAGAAGTACAAAGTACAAAGTATAGGTTGCATGAGACTATCCCCGTCTGAAGACACACCCGAGGTAATAGCCCGAGCCTCAGGACTCATACAATCTTTTACGGATACAGGCCAGGGTGACTACGTTTTATTAGGGACACTTTTTATACGTGTGCTATAAGTTAGGTGGAGACGTCATGTGATGGAGGAAGCGCATGTAATAAATAGACAGTGTGCTGACCTGTGCCATCTGTGCAGCAGTGTCTCCTTTAGCACCCAGGTAAACCATAGCAAGGGCCGAGCTGATACTCAGCGGGGAGACAAAGATATTTCCGTCGGGATTCTCTTCGCTCAGAGTGCGGAACAGCTCCAAGGCAAAGGCTGTGTTTGAGCTGCTGACGGCGGCCATGACTGACACCTTACAGCTTTCCTGTAACAAGCAAATGGCATCAGTACATCATTTCACATGCAAAATACATTCCAGACAGATTTAAATGGAAACAGAAATGCAGCTATATTGTATTGCATAGTTGATTGTGTTTATATCTAGGGTTGCAGTGATAAAACATGTCTTTCAAGCTATACCATGGTACAAAAACTGACATTTATCATGGAAATTCATCCACGGTATCCTATTCTACATATGTTTAAAGTTTATATCAAGTTTCATGTCTGTCAGGACAGAGTATTTTGTGAAATGAATGGCTCTGTTTCCCTTCTTTTAAAAGGTAATTGTAACTGATATATTATGAAAACATTTGCATATTATCAACATCTGAATCCCTCTTGAAACACAAAATATTCAGTTAACCTATTACACAAGGCTTTTTTTTTTTCCACTTTTGCTGAAAAGTTTACAAAAGCTGAAAGACACTGAACACTTCAGGTGCTGGACAGAATCACAGGGGAAAAATGGGAAAATGGATCATTCCATGCCAACACACCCACAATTTAGAACTGGTCCCAGTTCCCATCATGGTTCAACTATGTTATAATCATTTTACAAAATTTTTTGGAAAAACACATGTTGCCAAGTATCCTGAGGGTTTCTTGGCTGTTCAGTACAGATTTTGCCATTTCCAATGAATTTGATACAAGCTCTTACATGAGATGTTTTTTATTAATAAAATCCATGATATGAAGGTGGAGTGCCTGGGTGTGTTGGCAAGATGACCTAGACAGATACAGTAAATATTCACACTACATGTCCTTGGAAGCATTATCTAGTGCGCAGGCTCATCTCATGTATTCTTGCACTTTTGTTAATGTAACAACTAAATTTACCTGAGGTTCGGTGTTGCAATGTTAATACCTACCGCAGGTGATAATGAGCCCCCCCTAGTATTATTATTATCTAATCACAAGTATAGTATGTATAAGTTATGGTTACATGGATGCTCAACCAAGAAACAGTGACGCTAGAAAAAATCACAACCTTGAAATTCAGCATTTTGCCAGTGTTGGTGTTGTCTGCAAAGATCATTACGGTACTCTGTTGAACCTTTCTAACTTTTAACCTTCCAATTTAATTTTTTTTGAACGCATTTATAAACAAAATTAGCCTCATTTGCTCTATTTACCTATGTCTGACCAGTATCAGTGGTCACTTGAGCGTTTGAAACAGCTTTCATAAACCCGGAAATAAACACGTCGAGCGTTCATGCTGCCGTGAACGCACCATAGCCGTTTGCATATATATGCCAGCCTATACAACCCAGTGCGTGTCTCCTGTGCCGGAGGAACGGAAGCCGGTTGACATGGTTACCGTACCTGCTTTTTCTCCAGGAACGACTGAAGCACGCTCTGCTCACACGCACTCGCCGAATGGAAGAGTGAAAGCACAAGGTAGACGCAGGCGGAAGTTGGTAAAATCCCCCTGAGAGCTAGGAAATGGACCGCCAGGAAAGCACCGCTGCTCATTTATACAGAACACAACTGGTTGTTCTGTGGGAGGGACGCGTGACTGGGCGATAAGGCACTGACTGATCACAATACATTACAGCCAGTAGGCTTACTGAGGAGGAGACAAATGAACACGTACAGGGCGGCGGAAAGGTTTGCGCAACGTGCGACACATTTCTGCCTGCTGTGGGCCAACTTTTCATGTCGAAATGACAGAGTTTATTTATTAAATTAATTTTATTTTTCGCCTTCAAATGACTGCACAAATGAAGGCAGGGCCGTAAACAGGATGTTACAAAAATGAGGTCATCAGTTCAGAGCCTCAGCCATCTCGCTTAAAGAGACATGAGGCAGGATTTGTGAAAAACTAAACATGCATTTTAAGTTTTTTAATGCTAATGGGTGATGAAGCGTTCAAAACCAAAAAGAATGAGCCCACCCACGTATCTCTCCGTTGCCTTGAACAGGCTGTGTGCTGCATAATGTACTGCAAATTGTGGTCTGAATTTCCCGCGCAGTCCTGCGGACGTGAGGTCAGGTGACGCTGATTGCGCGTCCTCGACGGCTTGGATACAGGAAGAAGACAAGCGCGGTGGGCCGCCTTGTCTATCAAAAAGGGAGGTGTAATATTTCTTCTTTTCCAAAAAAGTGCCACTTGGCCGCCACCGGGGTAGGCGTAAACATGTGACATGACGTGAAGCACGAAGTTGGGCGTTAAGAGAAGCAGGTCGAATTTGTCTTCAAAATAAGAGATTTACATTGCACCCCATCGGAGTTTAGAACTGGGTTCTTAGCGGGGGGGCTTTAAATTTGAAAGTAACGACCGAATGTAGCTTGCCGCTACAACAGCAAGCGGACAACAAAGACAGCTATAGAGACCGAGGAGATGCTAGCATCTCCCGGATCTCAGCGGCTTTCCAGTTGCTTGGCTGATGGCTGCAGTTACCCTAACGGCTGTCGTGTCACTATTGAGTCTTATTTCTTGATCCTGCCTCATGTCCCTTTAAAATCGCCTACTGACCACATTCCCACTTCCTGCAGGCAAGGCAGGGAGTCTGTGCTTTTCATCTGAAGCGTTACGTTGTACGTCACTGACATCATGTTTCACTTCACGAATACGCTAGAAACAAATGTGACAGAAGAGAAAACAATAAGTGTCTATAAACGGTAGATAAATAATTTTGAGCTTCACAACCCTGGTGAAATGACTCGTTTCATGATCATAATTTGAGCCATCAGGTCAAATAACATTTGGAAAGTCTAGAAGAGCCGCTCGATTCAATTATTTTATCCCCCTTCAAGTTAGCCAGGTGCTAAACTGGAATTTAGCCGGCACGGTTGGCAATCCAGGTAGTTTCCTAGCCGGGAAGCCGAGCTTTTTTGGCTTCAAAACACCACTGAGCAGCTTTCATAGGAATGAACGGGGCTCCATCTCCAACACTGTGTCCAGTGTAACGTCTTTAATAGACCACATCCCAAATTCCTTCCTTATTTACGCGCCACCACCGGATGTTGGTAACCCACCATCACTTCGCACAGAATTTACAGTGTTCACCTGTGTCTTACGTTTAGATCAAAGCCCAGCCCAGCCGAGGTGATAAAAACCCGGGTCGACTGCAGAATCAATTGACCCGGGTGTAAATGCAGCGTTTACACATTCCCATTGCACACAAAAGCCTGATCTTGGCAGGTTTAAGTGGGATTTTTGACCAGTGGAAAAGGGGTATTAGTGTCTCATACATACAGAGACCCTGCAGCCCTCTGCCTGCATTTTCTTATTTCTCACTTTGTTGCTGCACAGGAACCTTTACAAACCCAGAATTTGATGTCCTGGGGATGACACTCAACAATCAACTATTTTTGTGGTGCATTTAGGAACAGCTGGGACAAATCCCACTGATTCTACCTTTAAGTATAATAGTCTTTGAATTATGTTAATATGACATGAGCTTCAGTTAGCTGTGACTGGAAATGGCTGGTAGAGATGTCCTTCAGAGGGATACTTTTTACTTGTACTTGAGTAAAGATTGTTGAATCAGTACTTATACTTTTTACACAAGTATCTGTTCTTGTACTTGAGTAAAGAACGTGTGTACTTTTGCCACATGTGAAAATCACAAATGTCAAAATGTGTAGTTAAAATTAACCGCACCTTTACCAGCTTTACCTTTGAACTGATGCTTAGTTCCTTATGCTTTGACTTTTGAGGCTTTAAGTACATTTTGCTGCGTATACCTTTGTACTTCAGCTCATGTTAAATTTTGAATGCAGGGCCTTTACTGTACATATTACACTGCTGTACAGGTACTTCTAAGTTTCCACACAAAGTTTTCTTCAAAATTGCAGTGAAGTACAATCGCTTTATTCTTTTCTGTGATTTCTGGTGTTGCAGATTTCTCATTTAGTTCTATGCTCACTAGACCTGACAGTTAGTGTACAGCAGCATTTTTTCTTCATAAAGAGCACAATGTAAGTGGCAGAACCGTGACAGATCAGAGGTTGATCTTTTGAAACACTTCATGTGTAGAAAGGTGTGTCTTTATGATTTACTGGGTAGAGATTATATCTCATCTCCACCCGTCACAGGGCCTTACGGTGTAGCCTTGGCAACCACTGACACATGATAAACATTTCTGATTCATAGCAACCTTTGGACTCTCTGTTACATTACCAAACTCCCATACACTGTCCCACTATGGAAGCTATACCACTACTCTGTTGTTCCCTCCACATCTGTCTTGAATGTGATTGATTAGCCCAGCCCTGTTGACTAAGTTCTTTCCCCGTCTGCTCTCCCTCCACTCCTGCACTGCATCTCTCTGATTAGCCTTTCCCTCCTTCCAGTGTTGTCCAGCTTTTCCAGCCTATGAGCTCCTCCCTTGTTTCTAGTGGTTTTACCTTCATTTCCCTCACCTTTGTTTCTCCGCCTCACTCCACCTGCACCCCAGCCCCTTCATTGGGGTTGTTTCTATTTAAGCCTGTGTTGTTCCCTCACACTTGGTTGGTCTGTCTGTTCAGTTCGTTCTGTTTTGTTCACCTGAGCCTGTTCCTGTGTCTCCCCGCGGTATGTTTCTGGGTTTTTTGTTCCTTGCATTTTGTACTTTGTACTTCTCGTTTTTGTTTTATTATTATTTGGACTGGTTATCAGCTTTCATTAAAGCTCGCTTTTTGTGTTGAATCTGCCTGCTCCAGTTTCTGCCGGTACGGACCAACCCAGATTGAGGGAACAACACAGGCTTAAATACAAACAAACCTAATGAGGGGATGAGGTGCAGGTGGAGTGAGGAGGAGAACTGCAAAACCACAGAGAACCAGAACACACACACACACACACACACACACACACACACACACCAAACCCAGACCTACAATCCCAATGCGTCAGCTGATGAGTTGGGAATGACACTCAAAAAAAAAAACAGCCTTCTTACAACTTGCAGCTTTAACTAAAAAAGTTGCCAGATAGTTTTTAGCAGGCACTCATCAGAACTTGCTAATGTAATAATATCATATGTGTCAAAATAATCACATTTCTTCTACCATATTGTGCAGTCCCACACTGAAGTTGAAGAGATTTCCTAAATTAGAGCAGGAAATATTTAATAAAAGTGCTGCGATGCGCAGCTTAATAAATCTGACCAAGGATCTGATTCCCATATGTGATACTGGACGCTTTTTGGTGCTCAATGCTGCATACATGTTCTTCAAACAGAGAGTGGGAAAAGAATAGGAAATGACACTGAAGTTAATGATCGTTTTCCTTTTGAAATTTTATGATTAAAATCTCTGAAAAAAGTGAAAAAAAAGTACTTGGTGTTTTATGCTAATTTGGGGGTGTTTCCTTGGTGGCTGCAGGGGACAAAAATCCGCATGAAGAAGTGCCCATACGGAGAGGATTTAACATCTGTCTTCCACTAGAGGTAGCCAGAGGGGTGTGCTGTCACAGGCAAGATGTCGTGTTCGAGTTGTCTGCTCCTCAGTGCACACTTTATGCATCTGAATATTACAAAATTATCAGTGCCTCATCTCACACTGCCACAGAAAGCATGAAACTGCTTTAAGTGGATATAAAAGTCCAAAAACTATTGCAGTATCATCAGTCACTGTATGCTCGATTGTAAATGACTGGATTTAAGTATCTTATATTTCACATATGTAAATGATATTTCACATGCTTGACATCATCTTTGCAATTGTTGTAAGTTGTTAGCATGATGTTGAGATTGGCTGTGTCATGTGGATAAACAGATTTACAGATTTTTTGGGGGCGTCCACCGAAAACCCTCTCCAGCTTGTCCTCCCCTTTACTCCCCTCTGAGTGAGTGGGAAACTCACACGTCACCCTCAGTCCTTCCCTCCTGCTGAGGTGTTCTGTTCTTGGAGTTGACATTGGCATTTCCATTAGCAGCAGCATCTTTTCGTCCTGTCAACATGGTCCGTCATCACAAGGCCCTGAGCCTGTTCACATACATGTGAGCCATGTCGTTCGTAAGGCGAAACTGTACATGGAACCAAGGACAGCCTTGAGGCGGTTGAAGACAATGTCAGAAAACACGTGAAAAGTGCATGTGCAGCTAAACGCTATAGTTACGTGTTGCCCAGCTAAGGAATATTATTCTGGTTTCTTAACTGTAGTGTCAGGATCTCAAATGTAGCTGCCCGATCTACAAACTCTGTCAAAGGTGATTTATATCACTGATAAGTATCGATATTTTGAACTTGATGTTTTTTGGTTTTAAAATATTTAATATCGTCTAATATCTGTATTATATCGGCTATCAGATCTGAAAGGCCCCAAGTTACTTCATAACCCCAAAGGGAAATTTAGCAACCAGGCAACGCACGCCCTACATTACAGTAGGCTACATTTACCGGACCTCTTAATATTAATATTAATATGACAGGATGTGAACCTCTGGAGAAGGACAGAATGATGTCCCTACACTCTTAGAAATAAGGGTTCCAAAAGGGTTCTTCTACAAGGGTTGAGGTTCTACCTGGAACAATTTTCTTCTGAAAAACCCTTTCCCAAAGAAACGGTTTTCAAGGGTTCTTGGTAACACTAAAGGTTCCAGTAAGAACCATTTTGATCCAGAGAACCCTTTTTTGGAGAAAGATTTCTTCAGGGATTGTTGAAAGCATGGATATAAGATCCTGTATGGGTTCTTTGTAGAACCTCTCATGGGGGGTTCTGGGTGGAACCTTACACACGCAGTTCTAAGTATAACCCTTTATGTTGGGTTCTAGGTGGAACCCTCCAAAAGGGTTCCACGTGTAACCTTTATAAAATGTTCGACCTGGATCCAAGAAGGGTTCTCCTATGAGGACAAGCCAAAGAACCTTATATGGTTCGAGTGGTAAGAGTGTAGCAACAGTTTGTTATTCATAACAACACACTGCGAGTTTGAATGACTTCTTACGAATGTCCAGATGTCCATGGGCAGAGTTCAGCCACGGAGAAAAGTTGCTGTTCTCCAGATCTCGTTAAATTGCACTTCCCCCTCAGCTATGGCGAATGGCTGCAAAAAGGCACCAACAAACACCAGGGATGTCTCCTGGGTCGGGCCAAGCCATGTGGGACACAAATGTTGCCAGTTGCTAGCTAGCTAGCTACATGGAAACAACAGAAATATGTCATTTTAGATGCCATTTTTTCGACGCTCCTCAACAGCAACAGAAGATATTATAAGACTGTCAATCATAATTAACATTAAATGCATTTGAAAACAGAATTAAAACACTGAAGACGTCTTATTCAGTCTGTTATTATTATACTTATTCTTATACAGATTTACAGACTGTGCCTTTAAGTGACCTACAATTCCATGGTGGCACACTTCTCTGTTCAACATGTTGATAATGTTACAGCTCACGGGAGGGCTCCCTGGTATCTGACCTTTCATAAATCTCATCGTTGTTATTCTGACTTATTTACGAGGGTGAGATGAAAGCCTACCAGCTTTTCGAAGGCGGAGGGGTGAGGATTGTGTGTGTGTGTGTGTGTGTGTGTGTGTTTCCCATTGTTTAACTTACTTTACCTTTGTCCTTCAGGGGGCACATGGAAGAAATGCCCCAAACCCACAGCTAAACAGTTATAAATCGTCGGGGACCATGGCCTACAGTTACAAAACAAACAGGGCTCGATCCTCTAAAGCCAGCCTGCTGGGCTGCGGGAGCCGCGACACAGGAGGCCTCAGCTGGGAAAACACAAGTCTGAATAAGGTGGTGTTAATGGAAAAAATGCACAAGAGAAGTAAACAGATGCAATGTGATGAGTTGTTTGTTCCACAACAATGGTTGTTGTCAACGTAAGTCAAGGTCTAACAGCTTACCTGTACTGAACATGAATTTATGGGACATTAAATATAACTTGATCCCAACCCTGAGCTGTCCTCAGTCGTCTGAGTCCTTGGACGAAGCCAGAGGTACCAAAAAGTTTGACTGGTCACCCACTCCGGCCTTACACTGCCTTTTAAAGCTAGACAAAAGGAGTAGTTCAACATTTTGGGAAAGGCGTTCGCAGATCAATATCAGCCCTGTCTGTGCATTAAAACAGGGATAATCAATATTTTTTATAATTACAATGTATTAAATGACAAGGAGAAAATAATGTGACAACATGAAAGTGATCGCTGTAGTCATAGTGTCGTTATTGGCTGCAGCAGGCAGCTCTTTTCAGGACAAAAAGGTTTATACACCCACTGTACACTACCTGCTCAGCACCAAACAGCAGACAGACACATTTTGAGACTGTGAGGAACTTAGTGGAGCATTTAGCAGCTAAAGAGCCAGATATTTCCCTCAGGAGTACTGAAATCGTGGAGTCAGAGCTGTAAAAAAAATACCCCAAAGTTATACTTGAGTAAAAGTAAAGATATTTTGTTAAGACAAAAGTGTAAGTTGCCCACACAAATAGTACTTTAATGAAAGTCTGGAGGAAACTGATATTAAATCTACTTGAGTATTTACATTCATTTTCAAGCAATAAGTATATTTGAGTTCAGATAATGTATATAATGTATGTATATACATTAGAATATGTTTTTTCTTGGTTATCGTAATCACTGTTTTCTTGCCCCGGTTCCTGATACAATGAGTTACTATAAAAATCTGCTACTTTGGCTCTGATCCAACATATTATCTACAAAGTAACTAGTCACTAAAGTTATCAAAGAAGTACAATAATTGCCAGTAAAATGGAAATACTCGAGTAAAGGTCACTCAGAAGGTGTAAAGTACAGAACTTGATTAAATGTGCTCAGTTACATTCCATCACTGCTTACATTTGCCAGGTCAACATAAAAAACAAGTCCGTTATTTCTTATATTAACGCTTGAGGGAAATCTCTGTCTCTGCTACACTCTTAGAAATAAGGGTTCCAAAAGTGTTCTTCTACAAGGGCTGAGGTTCTACCTGGAACCATTTGCTTTTAAAAAACCCTTTCCCGAAGAAACTGTTTTTCAAGGGTTCTTGGCAACAGTTCCAGTAAGAACTATTTTGATCCAGAGAACCCTTTTTTGAAAAAAAGAGTTCTTCAGGGATTGTTGAAAGCATGGGTATAAGATCCTGTATGGGTTCTTTGTAGAACCTCTCATGGCAGGTTCTGGGTGGAACCTTACACACACAGTTCTAGGTATAACCCTTTATGTTGGGTTCAAGGTAGAACCCTGCCTGTGAATATTCTCATTCATCCAGGTCATAGTTATCTCAAGGAAATTGAATCGAATGCAACTGGATTTGGTTTTTGTCTTGAAGATGTTTCACCTCTCATCCAAGAGGCTTCATCAGTTCCTGCTCGCTCGACTAGGCTGGGACTAGTCCCTCCAGTAGAACCCTCCACCTTTATAAAAGGTTCTACCTGGAGCCAAAAAGGGTTCTCCTATGAGGACAAGCTGAAGAACTTTATATGGTTCCACTTTCTTCAGCAGCTTGTCTCTAACTTGGTGTTGAGCAGGCAGCGCACTGTGGGTTTTGCCAAAAAAAACAAACAAGTGCCTGCTGCTTCTGGAAATGTAGAGCTGCAGAGTCTGGTGATAATTCTCTGGTGGTTCATCCCCTGGTCCCATTACATGAATTGGAAATAGATTTATTGTTAACATAAAAACATTACTCAGTAGAGCTTGATATTGAATTCGTGCAGTCAGGGTGAAAAGTTCATGTATGGCCGGTTCATTAGTGCAACTTAATATGTGCGTGTCTTTAAGATCAGACTAAATACAGGCTGAACACATTGCACCATGAATAGTTCTCGACATATCATCAGATGCTACCTTAGCTGCATATTCACAATGCTGACCTCGTCTTAATGCATGACTCTTGAGTTAAAGCTCCGCTTCCATGCAATTAAATACGGTGTCATGTATTTGATACAGATTCTGGAGTGATTCAGCGGCCTAGGCTGAGCCAACAGAGGGTGAACACTGTGTAGCGGCTAATTCTGTGTTTGCTCAGATTTCTCCGGCTATTTAGCAAAGCACTTACACATGCGTCAAAGACCTTGTTTGTAATTACATGCTCTTATTTGTAGAATTACATCTGATGTTGCTGCGACAGAATATATACTGTACCTTAGATGGCCTTCTGTGCCATCAGCAATCATTGCCAAGATACTATAGTTGTTGCAATATCCACAGGGGATCATTTAGCAAAGCACAAATTGTTCCAAGAGCGCACTGAACATTTGCACAAGCGAGCAGTATGTGTGTGATTCAGGGAGGCATTGGTTTGTAGAGTTCAATCTCAATTTTTGGTCGGAAAGAGACGCTGTGTAAATTACACATATTAAAAGTACAAGTTGTAGTAGGTTTTCTTGTTAACATGAGTATACAGTGTTCCATCGCAAGAAAGTCATGACCATGTGGTGGTTAAGAGCGTTTACATTAAGTGTAAACCCTCCATGATGTCATCCATTGGTTTTGAAGCCTCCAGTTTGCCATTTTGGTCATCACCATCTTAGATCAAGAAGGGATCATATTCAGACAAGCGAGTGTTGCTGGGGAGGATATCCTGACTGAGAACCCGAGGACAAGCCACCATTGCGTCTTCTCAATTATAAGGTTGCCACACCCTAAAGCATACCCTGCTTTATCATCTATTTTACTCTAAATGAGACCATAGTTTACAGAATGAACATCATTCTGTATTGAGGGAGACTTGAAACTTGCGATTGAGACCCTAAACTCATTAGGAAACTGCCTCTCCTCGTCCCGCTGTAGTCTGTCGTCCCGAGTGCAACAACTCGATCAAGGCTGTGCGGTGGAGACAGGTGTCACGACAGTCTCTGAATTTCCTGTTGCTTGGCCTGCCTGAGTCCCATATCATCCGTTTAATTTCCCTGCGACCGGACATTAGCCAGAACAGCCTTAAGTCCAAGTTAGATCAGCATGATTCTTATCCCAGCGCTCCTCCTCTGCTCCCTGTGGCAGTCCGGCGGATATTCAATACTGGGTGCTTACAGAGGAGCGCCGGCTCCTGTTGTGGCTCTTGTTCACAATATCAAGACATACAATATAAATGTATTCATCCTGATCGCACTGACACAGTTAATAGCAATTTAGAAATCAATGTACTCAACAACTGTCTTTTTCCGACATGAAGGACCAACTATCACTCGAGGAAACTCTATAAAAGGCCCTCATCACCAACTGGACTTCCTGCTTTACCCGTCTATTTATTTACCACTCCTTCATCACTGGACTGTAACCAGGCAGCACCACCATAAATGTGCTGCAGATTTCGAGACATGAGATCATGTCGGTGTACTGTACTGACCATCGCCATCCTCCATGAATACACCTCAGGTCAAGGCAAACATGGATGCCCTCAATTCTGGCCATTGAGTGAAGTAGCCTCTGCAACACGCTGTGGTCTGCCGGCATGCCAGCCTCATTGTGTGCCCACACAGCTGTGACCTTCTCAGGGATCATCAAGGATTCTGTCTTCCTGATTGAGATTCCAGGTAAGATTAAGTGCAGCCTCTGGAAATCTGTGTCAAGTGTACTGTGTCACCCGTCAAGCCTCCAAAAGTGTGCTTGTTTTCTTTTGCAGCTCTCGTGCAGTCAGCGCCTGCAAGAGATTTACACTTGATGCGATGTCAGTGGCAAAAGATCGTGATGTGACACATCTTTAAAACTGTGCCGCAACCATGCCAGACGGTTTACGCAGTATATAAGGCTGAAAATAACTGACTCTGACTGTACACCGCATGTCACTCAGTGTGTCTGCGTCATGACTTCCTGGCTGGGAAACTATGGTTTGGCTCTGTCATACAATGTATGATTGCATGTGTCTGTTTAATACAATCCTTCCTTCCTTTTTTCTTCTCATGCCTTTTCTAGTTTAAGTTTTGAGGGATAAGTATTTTGCATCTATTTGAATTCGTCATTGTGTAAACAACATGTTTTGGATAAGTAATAAGCAAAAATGAATCCAAAATGTTCTTAACTCTGGTCAAAGCTGAAAAGATAAAAACAATAAACAAGAGTGGCTGAAAAAAAAAAGTCTGCTTCATAATTCTACAAATGATCTTCAAAAGTATTTTTCAACTTCATTTACATTGATCCACATTAATAAATACAATTTTAAATGCAATAGACCACTGTTAATACGTCGTCTTGAAGAAACATTATCATACCATCTGACAACTTTGGTATTTATAGTCAAATTGGTATGTAGTGGTATTTACTGTACGTATGAATGTATAAATGAGTAACAGAGGTTTGTGGCTGTGTGTAAAAGCAGACATGCTGCTTCTTGAACGACCCAGTTTAAATCAGACTATAGGGGGCAAAGGCAGGTGTTGGTGGTCAGGTCAACCAGCAGCTGCCTTTTTAACTGTGTTATCATTAGTCTGATCATGGTGTTGAGACACAGACTATAGTATGTTGCTTTTCAGAGCTTGAGAGAAGAGTCATAATTTGCCTTATTCCACACTGGGTTATGAGGTTGAGTGTTCTTAGAGGTGCAACTAACAGAAAAAGTCACAATATCTTTTCACAGTAGAATGCTTTTAAATACCTTTTTTCCTTGTGACATACATAGAGTGTGACAGTACTCTGTGTAGGTCATATTCCGTGTGGCGAACACTACTGTTGCCCCAAGATAATCTAATTGAGTGTAAGCTAAATATAGCACAAGTGGAATACAAACATTTGGCCCAGGGCGACACTCTTGCACCGATTTAAAGCACTGTTAATTCCTACAGCAACAGGCACCAGTGTGACCAATTAGCACAGGGAGAGAAGGTAGAGGGACAGGAGGGCGACAGAGGAGCAAAGGGGGATTCGGTGTCAGGACCGAAGACTAAAGACTGAGCTCACTAATTGGAAGGTCGGGACAACAACAGATGATGATGGCAAATACAACAGACGATAACAGGACGATCCTGTGAGAGGCCAGGGCATCGGAGAGTTTTGAAAATTAGCTACTACTAAAATATTTAGCGCGATTTTAAGTTATCTGATGAGCATTATAATCGCCCACAGTGAATTTGACTTTGTTAATCTATCTTGTATCTTCAATGGCTGAGTGTATTTGTGTGTCCTGTGAGATCATCCTTATTAACTAATATGACTCAGACATGCAGTTATTTTTGTACAGCTACACAATGAACTTATATGTTCTTCTTCTTAGAATTTGCGTTAACTAGTTTCATGTGTTTATTTGTTATTATTCTATTCATCTATATCGGGGCTTGAGACTAGGTCTGATTTATATGAATTTTGTAGGTATAGATGAATAGACTGATGCCATGTATAATAGCATTTATAGTCTAAGCAAATTTGTAATGCTTGTCCCTCCATCCTGGTTTAACAGTTACAAAAAAAAAAAAAATACAGCTGCTAAAGTGTGGTAAAGATTCTCAGTCATCGGGGTCATGCCATATCTGAGTTCAATACGAATGCAACTGGACTTGCTTGAGTTCCATGAACATGTTCTACCTCTCGTCCAAGAGGCTAAATCAGTACTGAACTGTTTAATCAATATTTGAAAATAGGTCTGAAGAAGAAGCTATAACAACTATTCAAACTGACAATGGCTCAAATGACCACATGCATGTGAACACTCGTGCACAGATTATCACCCGACTCGGCAGTTCCCATCAACTCTACAGAGCTTTTAGTATCTTTCAGGTCATTGTGTCTGTTTTCTGGTCAGCACCTTTACTGTTTACAGCTCTCCTCAACATAGTTAGGAATAGCCACAGCAGGCAGCAGTTATATAGGTACAAGAGCTCTTAATACTGGCTGTACATCAATAGCCCAGCACTAAACAGCAGGCAGACAGAGTTAGTGACCAACTAGTGAATGTAGTGAAACATTACGCGGCTGAAGAGCCGCAATAGTCGGTGGAAGCCTAGAGCTAAACTGAGAGTGAATATTGGATGTAAATGATTGCGAATGTTGTTGCGTGTCTGTGGAATGTTTACATGAGCAACTGTTTGCTCACAAGTTAGCCATACCACCTTAAAAAGGTGATAATATGCCACTGCTGTGTTTACAGCTTGTTGCTACTGCTTACAAGTGACCAAAACACCAGTTAGTTCCTGTTCAACCAACAAATAAATGACAAGGAGGATATTAATGGAAATGTTATCAAAAATGGCAAAATAAGTGCATTGCTAAGTGCAATATCCAAATTGCAGAAGGTGTGAAATGTGTGACAAACAGCATGATAATGGTGTACTGTAGTGCTGCAGAGGTGTTGGTCTACAAATCTTGTTCTCCAGATGCAAGAAAACATATTTGTGATGCAAAAACGATCATCCCCACTAATCATGAATCACATCTCATTCACAATATCTGTAAAAAAAAAAAACCCTAAAAAAATGACAGTTTTTACGATATCATGCAGCCCTATAGGATATATTTTTAAAACCCCAAATCTGTGCCTTTGCTCCTTCATCATTTCGCCCCCCTGCCTCCCCCATGCTGTATCTCTCTCCCCCTCTCAGTCTATCATCCCTCCTCTTGCAGAGACACATGGCACTCTGGCATGCCACTCATTCCACTTTAACAAGCCACATTCCCTGGAACACTTCCTCTGCCCTGTCCCTGCTTGTGCTCCCTGGGTCCCAGAGCAGCAAACCCTCCTCCTCCTCCTCTTCCTCCTCCTCTCACGCACCCTCTCTTTCCCTAACCCCCCTCCCCAACTCCCCCTTTGTGCTTAACCCTGGGCGTCTGTGGCTCCCACTACAGAGAGCCACAAGCAGCCAGAGCTTCCCATTGAGCTGTCTCTCCTGACCTGTCTGTCTGCCAGCCACACTGGATCAGTTTGCCCTGTCTGTTTAAAGAGGAGGCAAGCATCCAACACCAGGACCTAAAGACATAAAGAGGAAGGAAACCTGGAGAAACGGACTCCATCACACCCATGAGAGACATGGGAGGAAAGGAGAAGAAGGTTTTGGTGATTGCAAATCTGCCCAACTACCAAGGGTGAGTCCTCCGGGGTTCTACTTCTTACCATGCTGACAGAAGTCTTGAGGCGACAGAAGTTTGGTGCAACTCTATTTTATGACTATTTTCACGCTCCATATTTGGAATCGTTAAAGAAACATTTTTGACCTGCATACAGTCACTGTCTGTGTTATTCTCCAGAATGCAAAGCAATCTTAAACCCGCATAATGACCGTGTTTTGAATTCTAACACCTCCTTTTCCTGTAGTATCAGTTACACCCAGTGCAAGGTCCCACTTGTCAAGTTACCCGGCACACTGATTTATTTAGCACACACTCACTCCGGGCTTTGAAATAATCGCAATAATGATTTTTCTTCTCATCTGATCTGAAAAAGTTTAAAGACAAAAACAAAAAAACCTTCAGTGTTTATTTTGATATTATGATTGTGAAACTCATCGAAAAAGAGATTCTATCTGTCTCAGATGTGTCATTATGTAGGTTTGCGTGCTATAGCTCAACAAACTGCACAAAAACATCATCTGTCATCCAAAATTAAAAAAAGGAAGAAAATCATTTGATAGATTCTAGGTTACTGAGTCGCTAATTCAATGCTGATTCATACATAACTGTGGTGCAAAAGAGAATGCAATTCTATCCACGGTGGCCCAAAATAAGAGCCCCGCTTTGTTCTTGGCGAAATGGAAAAGTACATTGAGTGGAAGTTCTACAGTTACACTCTTCTGCAGAGGTTGCTGACTTGTTGTCAGTGTGAAGGACTGGAGGGGCTGTGGGCTGCGACTATGTCTGTTATGACACAAATGACGCACAATATCTGCGCACGCTGTGCAGCCTGCGTGCGTATTTGTGTGAGCTTGTCCAAGACGCCTGTAGATTTACTTGAGCTATATGTTCTCTCTTAAGTGTTTGTGCATATGATTTATAGCACTTAAAGCATAATTTCAGGGTCGCCTGGGTTCATTATCAATTTGGCCCTGTCCTAGGAGAACCCCCCCCAGTCCAACTATTTGCATTGGACACCTCAGAGAGCAACGGTGATGATATGACGATCATGACTTGGCTTTGAAGCTGCGGCGGGCTGGCACGGCTGGAAAGGAGGGAATGCCGAGTTTAGACGGGGGGAAAAAAAACCTGTTGATCACTCGATATTATCGTGTCGGTCAGTCAACATGTTTAATCTAAGTCCTATTAATTTGAAAAGTGGCTCCGGTCACTTGAGTATCCTCTCTAATGAAGGAATGCGAGCTGGGAAACATGTTCAGTATTTTTCTTTTTTTAGTCCCTTTTTTCTGGTGGACGAGGTTGCAGTTGAACACTGTGTCCTTTAGCAGAGGGAATCTGGAAACGTAGATTCGAGGCCCCTTTGGACGCGTTTTCCCCTCATGCGTACTGTACGTCGTTAACATATTTTATGACTTTAGTTTTTAATATTTAAACTTTGATATTTGCTCACGTTGACTGTGAAATTTTGTTGGACGGTAACGTTGTGTACTGGTCTATTTTTTTCTCCATACACACACACACACACACACTCAATGGCACCTCCTCCACATTCCTATGGTTTATGGGCTTTGATGGCTGTTTCCATGAGACTACTAAACCAGGACATCAGAGGCCCCTGAGAGAGAGATAGCACCCTGGGGTGAAGTCTGCCAATTCAGAGCTGCCCCTCCTGCTCAGGCCATCTGGGACTAGACCCTCTGTCATGGCCTGATACTTAAAAAAAGACCTCTAATCTGCCTTGTTGCTGTTTCTGTGCCATGCTCACACTTAATAAACAAACCATAGCAGAGTTAGGCCTTGGATTACTTTTACATAAGACGTGCACACAACACTAGCAAACATGCAATGCAGCAGACTCTGTGTCTCCCCCCGCCACTTCATGTTATCTTAGCTGAGAGCGGTAGCTATGTCTGTTTACCTAGTAGTGGATTCCTAGATTTTCATTTCAGAGTGTGCTACATGGAATTTTGACTGGCCAAAACGTGTTCAACCTGACTCGTTGCGCAATATTGAAGCTGGTGTTGCTCTACACCAGGTCAGATAAGGACTGAGAGACCCGCTGCTGTGTCAGATTCAAAGAAATATTACAATAATTTACATATACACAGAAATTTGAAGGTTAGGGCTGCTTGATTATGGCTAAAATCATGATCGTGATTATCTTGGACAGTACTGATATCACAATTATTTAAGGATCATCTACATGCACCGAAATAATTGCTCATATACATATATTGTTTCAGTATTTTTTTTTTAAGTCATTAACCCATTAGCTTTGTAAATATCCCACAAAAATCACAAAGGACAAAATGATGTCCTTCAAAAAGTGACATTGACATTTTTAGGGTTACGAGTTGAGTGATATTTTAAGGTAAAGACATTCAGAGATACATTACCCAAGACACCGCTCGTGAAAGCAGGAATAGGCAAATGTCTGTCAACAGCAAAGAAAATAAACTGTCCAAAAAGTCCATAACTCTCTCATTTAGTTATGTTTTATCTTGTAAGTTATAAAGACAGTCAACAACACAAACAAGAGTGTTTTTTTAGAGTTGTAAAGCAAAGCTGTTTCTGCAAATAGCTGTTGATAATCAAGAACTAGCGCAATTGTGTAAACGTACTTGTGTAACTGCTTGTTAAACCCCAATTTTCTTCTTCTACATAGGTGAAATACACAAAACATAATGTGTAAAAGTGTAAGCAAGGGAGTTGTTATGAAGGCAGAATACATTTCATTAAACTCTTCCATTTGACAGTTCCATTTTGTGAGACATTGTAATGGACACAAAATGGACACAGGATTGTCGTGTTGTCACTGGTCGCTACCAACTTTCATAGTGTGTCTGTTTTTAACACTCTCCGTTGTTCCCTGCTTGTACTTTGTACAATTAGTCTGTTACAATAAACCCACAGCTATGTACAGACTTTGATTCTGCATTTGGCCCAGTCCTGAACATGTAGAAATAATTAGACAACATCAAAAGCATCCTGATCCCGATGTACCCTCCAATTAGACCAGTTGTCCAAAGACAAGTAGTATAAATAGATTTAGGGAAATTTGATGCATGTTGCCAGGTTTTAATAGTGTTGTCATTGCAGTACTCTCTTCTATTGAGAGATGTGAGACATTTTGTCCTTTGTGGTCTACGAAGTTTCCAGCATTACAGAGCAAATGATGCCACTACTGTTTATTGGCCCACAAATTGAGGCATATCACACTTATAATTTATTTTATCAGGTATCTCGGTCAGATTAACTGAGGGTGAATATTAAGTCCTCTTCTCTGGTTCTAAAAGCAAGTTTCTGCCTATCTCCAGGACGTATTCCTCCAATTTTGAAACTGGCTGTTGTTCAACCCTTCTAAGGAAATCTGATCTTGACCCTGACAACTTTAATCATTTTAGACCCATATCTAAACGACCCTTTGTTGTCAATGTAATGGAAAAGTGCTGTACTCTCAGCTGATATGCATTTTGAATGATGACTAAATCTTGGAAAAAGTTTCCACGTTTTCATTTTATCATCATACAGGCACTGCACTTAGGATGAGTTAAGATCCCGGTTGTGGTACTCTTTAGGTGCTGCTAGACATCTCTGCTGCATTTGAAACAGCTGATCATGATTTATTGACCGATTGACTAGAAAACCTGGCCAGCCTGAACGCTCCTGACTGTTTCATGTCTTACCTTAGTGCCAGTACCTTCTTGGAATCAGTCAGGCTTCGCAATTCTCCCCTACAATTATTGCCTGTGGTGCTCCTCAAGGGTCTATTCTTGGCCATTTAGTGTTCTCTATTTACATGTTACTACTGGGTCAAGTTATAAGAAACCCTTATATTTTTCTTTTTATATTATATTTTTTATATATATGCTGATGCTGCATAAGTGTTTTTGTCCATTTTTCCATGAGACCTCGCCTCAGTTACTTCACTCACAGACTCACGTTGTGGCCATAAGGTCCTGGATGTCCAGGAACTTTACTAATGACTTGAAAATAGAAGCGCATCTCCCATCCTCTCGCCTCATTATCCTGGTAAACCGTGGCCTTCAGAATTGACATTTTATTGCTCTTTTTTAAATAAGTAAGTGGCCTTGCCCCTTCTTACATTATTGACCTTCTCACCCCTTACACCCTTGCTTGTACTCAGATCTGAAGGGACCAGCTGTTGCTCTCCATGTTTAGGGCAAGGCTAGAGACAGAGGGTGAAAATAAATGTTATAAACTGGCTTTTAGAGTTTTTCTTTATGTTTTAAGCTTCTATTCATTTATTTACTCTTAAGATTATTGTTTGCTGTCTTTTATCAATGTTTCTATTAATTGACTGCATCGCACTTGTCCCATTTTGTATATATGTCCGTCAAGCATTTTGTAAAGTATAGTGTTACATGTTATCTTTGCATTATTTTTATTACATGTTTTTGTCATACTATATGTCCGGAGAATGTGAACGATGCAAACCCATCCCATATATTTTTCAACTGATCTTTATTCATCCCAACATACACCAGTGGACTCGCACAGTCCTCAGGGTCTTCATGACTCACCGCTACTTTGAGAGGTATGAGACACATGCGGATCTTCCTATCAGTTACATGGAAGGATTAGGATGGAGAAGACAGACAGGAACCCCCTCGCCATTTTTTAGAGGGGGATTACTAAGGGCCGCCAGGCAAAGTAAACATACACAAACTACAGCATTGCTTGCACAGTGACACTCCGACTGCTAGCGCGCATGAACACAAAAAAACACAGCCACATACCGTACACAATACCCTTAACGGGTGGTTAAAGCCACAACGACAATTAGTCAAAGTGACCACAATGGAAAGCGATCTGTTCAGCTTTAATTCCTGTCTGCCCGCAAAACACCTCCTGTCTCCTAACAGTTTTTTTACTGATTGAGGTTTCCCATTTCTGGTGATAGCGTGCCCTCTGACCCTCGCCCTGTACTACTGAGCACCCAAAATAAAAGCCCTTTAGAGTGAGTGACACCGGGTCACCCAGCCTCCCACGAGACAACACCGTCAGAACAGGCATGAGAGTTCTTGAAAGGCCTTCTTTACAGCACCACATTCAAAGCACCAGGCTGGGTGGTGGTCAGGTGAGTGGAAGAGGTGCTCAGCTTATTTACTGAGGAAAAGTAATAATACATAAATGTAAACATACTACAAATAAATCACCTGCATTTGATTTTTTTTTCATAATAAACTTCAAATGTATTTCCAGTAAAATATATTTAAACGCACAGTATCCCAATTTTGCTGTTATGGGTCTCTCAATAAAAAGAAGATTTTAAAAAAAGATCAACCACTATTGCAGATGAAATCTCATGCTAATGTTTTAAAGTTTTATTCAAGTAATGATTAGTCACGTTTGCCGACTAAAGAGACTTTAAATTATGCAGTTTGCTGGGTTTGAACAGTTCATCATTTGGGATCATGTTACATCTTTAAATGTCCTTATCATTGTGAAAAACTGTCACAATTGTTTTTCATCAATGTGCCTGGAACATGCAGAACATCACTGATCAAAATTCTGGGGATAAATTGGAAGATTGCATGCAAGGTACACTGACACCAAGCTACAAGGACGGATTTTTATCGAACATTTTCTGGGCTCACGCTACTTTGTGGTAAAATTCTGTTCTTGCAGTTCTCACATAAATAAAGTACAGTACAGTAATTACTGTTCTTATGTATTGAAGCAACAGTAGAAAGTCTTCCAAAATGCAAAAACTGTATTGAAGTAATACGTGTATGTGGATGTGTGCAGCAAACTCAGTTTGTACCTCTGCTTGCGGTTATCTATTGCATGTTAATGCAAAACTGACTGAACTTATTGCAGTTATAGATGCATACTCTGTAAATAATTACCATGTTTGTGTGCATCAGGGCACTGGCAAACATCTTAATTAATCAGTATATTATCGATCAAGTACCTACTTTTTAAACCTGCAGGGTACATTTGATCTCTTGTGGTAACCAAAAATGAGTTTACGCAAAAATTCATATTAGACATTTTGCAAAAATGGTCTCATAAACAGCTACAATCTACACTACATTTTCAAACTTTGTCCAGACACTTGTTATGGATTTTATAATTCTACTGTTATGAAAATATCCTCTCATAAACACGATAATTCTACCTTGTGTCATAATCAAATACAACTCACACACAACTCATTAATTTATGAATAAGTTGTGCAAATGTATCTGCACAGCTGATGCAGCCTGCAGCCTGCAGCCTGCAGCTTACAGGAAAATACATTCTGAAAAATCAAAGTAAAAATCAATTATAGAAGTGGTGACAACTGTAAATAAATCACCAAATGTAAAAGGCCAACATAAAAAACGGTGACAGGTGCCTCCTTGGCCACGCTTTCAGTTTTAGCACTGGAGTTGAAATCCTACCCCGAGAAAGCCCCTGATGCTGAAGGTCTGCATTAGGGGCTCATGCAACATGTTGAAACTACAGCCACTCTCTGACCTCTGTAATTGTCAAGCAAAGGCAGGACATTTACACTCTGGAGGTATAAATATCCCCAGTGATCTTCCATGACTCCCCCAGAGGCTCAACAGGTAGAGCGCAGCAGAAAGCCAGCTGTCGCCAGCAGGCGTCAGGGTGGATTTCTCCCGCACATCATCAGTCATCCCATTTGGATCTGAGCTACTGCTGCCTACTGCTGAACCACGGCTGAGCGTATGGAGCGCAATGCTATTTCAAAAGTGTAGACGAGAGTTGGGCAAGAGATTAGGCAAGAGATTTAGCTATATATCAAAGCAGAGATCCTCTTAATTTTATTGGTGGCATTGGTGGTGAAAGCAATGTTGTGAATCAGTGAGCAGGTCTGCTTCATGGCAGTGTTGGATTTACAGGATCAAGTACTGTGACTATTCATGTACTTGATTATCTGTGCAAGCCAAAAACAGACATTCCCTTCTGGTTAGTTTATCTATAGATTTTTTTCTCAGTCGAACGCTATTTGCAGCATCACATTATACTGTACACGTTTCAGCACCATCTCCCCAAAAAATCTGACGCTGTGGTTCTTCTAACTTTGAGCGTTGCTGGCTTTTGAATCAAAATGAGCATCTGTTTTTATTTTAGTTTTACAGTGTCCCAACTTTTTGGGAATCAGGGTGGTATATTGGCACTGAGATTAAGGTTGTTACCGAAGATTCTTTTCATTGTTGATTTTCCAAATGAACAGTTTCGGAAAGTTTCAGTCACCCTTTTCATATCGAGTCCTTTGAACAGGTCCAACCCTTCAAAACACAAATATGTCAAATTTATAAAGATTTAAACGACAGAAAGCATAAAATTGTCACATTTGAGAAGCTGTGTCCAGCAAGTTTTCAGATGCTTTGTGTCGAAAAAGACAATTGTCAAAATGGATCTTCTGTTGATTAACGAATTGCTTTGACTCGTCCTTTTGAGTGCAGATTTTATCCATATTGCACAACTGTTGTACTGAAGAATTCATGGTGAACGTAATAATATATTGTAATGGATAAATTAAAAAGCAAAGTATTTTTTTGTAATTTCAGGTCAGACAAGAAGACTCTGTGTAATGAAGCTGGCAAGAAGAATGCAAGACTCCCATCATCTGCTGTACCACCACCGATACCCATGTCCCCCATTGTTGAAAAGATGGAGGGGCTCAAGGCCATTCGCAACCGCAGCAACAGCCTCCGTCTGGGCCGCCTGGCCTTCTACCGGCACCTGGAGAAGGTGGAGACCATGCGCTGCTTCTGGGAGCTCAAACACGTGGAGCTGGAAGGAGGAAATCAGCAGGTAACATGTGCCGCCTTTATTTTCCTCACTGTTGTCGACTACACAGAACCACGCTCGCTCCTTGAGAACTAAACAGAGTCCATAAATATATTACTGATTCCTGGAAACAGGAAGTTTTATCTTCCTCTTTCCTGCACATTTTGACATAAGTCATAGAACACATCAGACTTGGTTGATTTCTGTTCCATAGTGGAAATAATGGAAACCAATGGCTGCCTGGAAGGTATAACAAAAGTCAAATGCTTTTAAAAAAATATACCCAATTTAAAAAAAAAAAAAAAAAAAACATCAAATAATTAGCTACTGAATTAACTGACTGCTAAACTGTTAAAGTCCACCATAAAGCTGGTATTTATTGGAGTGTATTTATGGAGAGAATGACTCCGTCCTTGTAACAGTGTCATTCCCCCGATGGGTAATGCTGCTATGAGTTCAACCTGAACCACAATCAGCAGCAGTCTGTGCAGAGGGGAACTGAAATAACCAACAGCAGACACTATTCTGGCTCCTGGCACCTGTTGGCAGACTCATCATGCCAAGACAGGTGGAGTGCTGTCCAACAAGCTCACTAGAGGGAGCTGCAGATCCGTTCATGTTTCTTTATCGTGCGTTTGAACCCTCTCAACTCACAAACCGCAGACTGAAATGAATGTTTGGCGCTGGTTGCCACAAGATGGCGACCCTGGGCCAGTTTGCCTTCGCTCACTTTGAAAATGAATCCAGAGGTCAATGACATGAGCTACTGTTAATGTCAAGGGAACATGGTAATTTCAGATACTCATGTTGTTATCAAAGTCCAAAACAATAAAGTGCTTAAACAGTAGCACATGGGTATGGAGGACTGAAACCAAAATCAAATACAATAGATAAATGAATTTGCCATTAAACGCATTACAAATATGAAAAATAAATGTAAGCATTAATTTATATATTTTGATATATTTATTCACTATTGTTTCAATTCCCCTATTTATTACATTCCCATTTCATTTTAGGTGTTATTCATTTATTCAGTCTTAAATTTATTTATTTACTGGCCCCTCATTTGCCATAATGAATCAGAAAATATATACAGAAATGTCAAAAGAAAATAGAAAAATAAAAAAATGGGAAAACAATTTAAAGGGAAAATAGTACATAAATAACTAAACATAGAAATACAGAAATAGATACCTTGATGAATACATTTAAAATATTGAATACATTAATCAAATGGAAAATGAGAGCGTAAATAAATATGGGAATTGGTAAAAAGGTTTATAATAATAGAAGCAGTTAAAACAGAAATATCAATTTATCTCACATTACTGAAGTTATTCTCACAAGTTATTTATCGCCTGTATTTATTTATAATGTTACTCATTGATACATTTAATGGCATACTGGTTTATTTACTTTTGATTTCAGCAGCAGCTGTTAGATATCAGTGTAGCTGTTAGATGTGTTTTATCCTATTTTAAAGTTTTTGGGTCGATGCCACATAGTGTGAAGTGGACTGATTGATTGACTGATAGTTATACCCTAAGTAAAGGAAAGTTGCAGATAATGTTTGCATTTCTTCATTATGTTGGGAATTTATTTTTTGTCTTGTCCAACTATAAATCAGTGGTGCTTTCCAAGTGACCACCAGCCAGCACTCAGGGAACTGTTCCAGTTACATGGGAGGCACCATGTGTAATTTCAGACCCTCAGCCTATTGCCCAGTGGACAACTCTGCCGCCTATCTCTGAACTCCGACCTCAGCTGCACCTTTGCCCCACCACCTGTCCTGCTACTCCCTCTGTTCTCCTTCACCCACGCACCTCTTCATAGTTTAACTAATACCCAGTGATCCACGCTGCTATCAGAGACACGGAGGTCATCCGCCAGCTTCATTAACAAACTGTCACTCCCTGCAGAGGTTCTCCTCAGATTCCCACTGGGGGATAATTTTCCTCCCAGGGGTCCTGCTCTGTAACCCCTTTGACCTTTGAACCCTTGAAGTTCAGCAGGGCATGGGGAGGGATCCGATCTCCTTGACTGCAGTCTGGAGTGTAATGGTGTGTTTTAGTCGGGTCTTTTTGGTACATTTTCTATTTGTTAACATCAGAATTACACTTTCTATCTCTTTCTCCTTCTACGTCAGAGCGTACTTGATTATTTTGCAGAGTCAAACATTTAACTTTGTGTAACCTAGCTCTGAAGTTGTTATCATTAATGCACAATAACATTTAGAAGTCCTACATTTTCTTCTCTGTCTTCCACACGTTCTGAACACAGTAGTTACATGAAAAACACAACTCCTTCAGCACTTGTTTTTTTCACCGGCGCTGCATGTGGCCACAGAACGGATAAACTTAGCCCCGCACAGATGCAGGTGTTTGTTTACACGCCCACGTGATTGTCGCCTCGCTCGCCATTGTATGCATCTGCAACTGTGCATGCACATGACCGTTGTGCGTTTGTGAGTTATAGAGAGGCAAAGTGACTGCCGGGCAGATATACTTAGGAGGCTGCACGCATGCATGAAGTGCTGTGTCTGAAGTTAAAGGATACCGCAGGGGTCTCACCAACATACCGCTACCAGCAGCAGCAGGCATCTGATTCTGCGTACAGCAACGACACCCTGAACCCAACACCACCTGTCACGTTCTCGTCTCAGAGACAGCGTGTTCTCTCCTTTTTGGTCCTGGGGTGGGCGGCAGGGAAGTGGCCGGGTGGAGGGTGAATGGTTGGCTGGGTGGGCAGGTGACTTGACCGCACAGACCCCCTGTACTTTATGCAAGTCTGTAGTGAGCAGGAGATTGAGCATTCAATGCAGAGCAACAGAAGCCCGGCTACCGGTATTTCAAAATCAACACCTGCTGCCTCGCCCCATGTCAACAACTTGTTGCTCACCACGTGAGACTCCTTCGCCACAGGCGGCCCAGAGGCTGAAATAAGACGGACAGCAGGCGGACAACAGGGACAGGAAGAGGCTTCCATCATGGAGGACTTCCTAAGGGATAAAGATATTTGGATACTGGGGAGTGTGTGTCTGGTGGCCACTTTCCTGTGGAGCAAGTGGTGGAAATTATTCTCCATTAAGAAGAGAAGGAAGACCGCCTCGCCTGCAGATTTACAGGTACTACAGCTGTTGTACTCAGCTGTCATGCTGAGGATTAGGGCAGAGGCTGACATGCTGCAGGCCTGCATGAACCGGAAGTAAAGTATCTTAGCAAATTATCACCGGCACAAATGCTATCTTAATGCCAGGGAGATGCAATCTAGATCGTTCCTTTCCTCGCAGCTTTGACAGATTTGACCAAAGCTGTTCCTGATGTTTTCCTTTTTGTTTGTCTGTCAGATAGCAGGAAATCTGGCTAATTTAACAGATTAGAATGAATTTGGGCAGAGACCAAGGAGAAAGTGACTAAGTTTTGCAGAAGATCCCAATCCAGGAATTTATAGAACTTCTTGACATTAACACTACGGACATTTTGGAAACATTTTCACTATTGACTTACTTGGATCAAAAAGATGGTGGTTGTCTATGATTAGATGTATTTTCTGTATCATGAGCACGCTGGACACAAACGTATCACCAAGTTTTTGTCAGCTCAGGCTTTGGAAACTTTTTTTCTCTGCAAATCTTTCTGGAATTATAATAAAACAGTAGGGCAGAATTAAAAACAATGAAAACCTTTCAATAATTAGTAAATAAACAGATTTAGGGGATTGTGCAACATTGGAATTAATGCATAATCTTACTACTTTCCAAATCATTACACAAATAAATTATTTTGCTGTATTAAGGCCTCCACTGCTCTGGCTAGTGGAGCAGACTAGTCGCGGGAGACACTGAGTGTAGGTGGTTTGACTATGATATCTTTGAGTTTCTGGTGTTATCTGTGGGTGGCCTTGTGTCTGCGTCCACTCTGAGAAGAGGGGATCTGTTTTTTGCGACATGAACAGATTTCAGAAATGGGAGGATCACTGACTAATCAGAGAACAGCTCAAATCAGCTGAGGCATCCATGACATCTATAACATTTCTGCCGTCATGTACTAAAAGTGTCTCTTTCACAAAGCAATGCAACAACAATAGTCTTTGGCTAGTGAAGCAGTAGTTCAGCCATCAGGACAGTCAGTGGAAAACACAACGTCACCTAACATCCGTCACACACTTGTCATCAGCGCTGACATCTAAATGCTGTCCAACAGCACCGCATCCAGCCGAGCTGGTGCCCTCCACACTGAGCATACCCTGTCTGGTATAAACCGGTTTATCATGCAAACATCTTCCAGTAGGAAGCAGGTGTAATTGACTCGTCATAAAGTGTGAGAGCCGTGGTGCTTTGAGCAGTTAAAGCCTGTCAGTGTCAGCTTAATATTTTTATTAGTCTCAGTCCTCCTGCCTGAGCTGACAGGGGGCTTATTGCCACTAGATTTATAACTCTATTTATCCTTTCGACTATGCAGGACACTTTATGTCAAATGTGACATCATGTTGTCAGGGCAGGTTTTAAAATGAACTTGTGATAAACAACAGATCAGACGGGTCTGAATGCACTCAAAGTAAAGTTTGAATTTTGATTTAAAGCTTTCTGAAACCCGGGTGCAGAACAGGTTAATCCCGCGGGACCTGTCCAAGGTGCTGAAACAACCCTGTCCCTCAGACGACCGCTTTAACCTTCCTTTGTATTAAAGTGTACTTCTGGAGCCATGTTTCATTCATACAAAAGTCCACACTAACCTGAAGACACGTGGGGGCTTCAGCAGTTGAACTGGGAGAAGTTTCTTCTCCAGCAACAAGTAGACATCGCTCAGTAACAGACACAAGCGACTGAGCAACAGAAGAATACTGTTGTAGTTTTGTGTCATTTATATGGGCTCAACTTTTCATTGAGAAGTGAAAATAATTCTCTCTTTGTCTTAAAAGTAAGCAAACATTATAAACTCTCTCGTTAAAGAGTTCTATCCCATGCATGTCTTAAACCAGGGAAACGCGGTAAATAAACAAATGGTTTTGTATGAGGCTTGTACAGAGTTAATTGTGGCTTGTGCTAATGCGTGTGAGCATGACTAATGTGAGAAGGGCTTCTCCTGCCTCGGATTCTCACACTCGCATAGCTCAGACGAAATTAGCACACAAACAAGTAGACAAGGGACAGACGAACCGAGCCGGTGATAGTTTCATGTGATGGACTGGTGTAACGTTTGTTTTATATATCCTCCAAATGACAGACACCTCACAGTTTGAAACTAAGGCATCTTAAGTCTGTATTTTTCTGCTGAAACTGGGTGATTCGGACGGGCAGGACAGTGAGGAGGACATCCACAATTCCAGGGCGTGACTTAAAACAGCGTGACCAGAATCCAAGTGTACTTTATGTAGATACGCATAAAACATGCAGAAAAAAGTATAGATTTAGCTTATTACAGTAATATTCAATTAAAGCATCAAGATCTTCAAAATGATTCCTATTTGTAAGCAAAGATATTCCTTATTACGCTTGAATTACACTCAGGGATGACTCTTATTTTCCAAGCTGTTGTTGATGAAGATGACCTGCACTAAGACTAAGACCATAAAGAAATTCTCATGACAGTGGCATAAATGAACTATGTAATATGTATTTTATGATAAAATTGAATCAAGTTGAAAAAAATACTTTGTGAACCTCAAATTCTTTATTTATTGTCACAACTATTCCACCAGTTTACCCCTTTGGCAGATACACCTATTTTCTATACGTATATACTGTATATATATATTTGTCTTTAACCTTGTATTTTTAAACATGCATACTGCATTTCCTTAAATTCATACTGGCTTAGGGAAACATTAATGGATTCAGTGTTGAGGGTGTGAAAGGACGCGTCTCGCCCCTATAGTTACACACAGACTGCATGTCTGTATTTGAAAAGTAACCTACATTTTACTTAGCTCTGCTGGCTCCCTTTTCCTCCCTCTGTCTCCCTCTGGTATGAGGACTCCGGAGGAATGTGCTGTTTTCGCCTGGACTCCTCTACGGTCTCGGCGGGTGTCCACTTTCAGCCGTTTGCATAACTCATTACCAGCACAGTGCCATGGAGCCTAATACACACACACACAGATCAAAGCACACACTCAGTACACAAGACACAAGAACAAGTAGTTTCTGGCTGGGTACTGCCCTGTCTTACTTTGTGTAGCGAGTTGCAGAAGTTCATCAAGTGTAATGATTTATTATCTTGGAGTCGAGGCTATGATCGTTAAGCTGTCTCTGAGGGTCTTTTATCAATCCAAAGACAAAGACAGAGATTAGAGTCTCAGTAGTTATGGTTAAGTTTTTATAATTGGGTTTAATCTAAATGAAACTGTGTGTCCTATGCGTGGTTATGTGAATGGACAACAGTTTTACTGACATCATTAATGGCAGTAGTATCCTCTACTATAGATCAGGATAATAATACAAAGAGCCACTAATAAATAAATAAAAATGAAGACAAGACTTGGGGAAATTATGTATTAGCTCCTAGTGCAAATATAAGTATCATAGGTTACTGTGGTGGAAGCCAGCAGCATGAGGCATTATAATGGACGTGTCCAAAAATAAGCTTGTGTAATTAGTTTGACTCATTTGGATCAGGACTGTGTCTAAAACTGCAACCTGTTTCACTACTTTGGTTACTATGGGCTTAAGATATTCATACGTTTTGTTCTACGACATAAAACACATCATTAAATGCCCCACATTTGAATTATAAAGCGCTTATGTGTCTTAAAAACAGCGGTTTCTTACAAGTGGGTAAATGAGACTACAGAAGTTGTCACGGACTTCAAACGTCACCAAAGCGAACATGTATACTCTTCTACTCTTAATAGGTTCACTATTATAGACTTCAGTTACAAACTATTCTACTTTACAATATGTAGATGTAACAATTTTCAATTATAGACAACATGAATACTAATTGTGTAGTAAGACCCTTAATAACTTAATTTCCCCTTCAAAAATCTCAAAAGTGGTGTTCATCTGTGAAGATTATCTTGCTGTACAAAATGTGAATGTATCATAAACTTGAGTTTGCCACAGAGCTTGTTTTTGAAGATAATCCAAACTCCAATTCAAAGATCTCACAGACCTTTTGTAGAGGGAATCTGGGTGATGCTATCTTCTGGGTTAGCTGACAAAAATACACCATCACTACACCACTCTATTCAATGCTTTCCTTTTGTCAGAAATGTACTCTTTACAATGTTGCTCACTGTGGAATAAACTAGAATATTTTTTACACCAAAACTATTACTTTAACTAAGTATTTCAATGTTGTCGATGAAGGATCTCAGTCATTCAGGTCATGGTAATTGTAAGTGTATCATAGACAACTGGACGTGTTTCAGTTTCCTGAAAACATTTCACCTCTCATCCAAGAGGCTTCTTCAGTTCTACCTGACTGGAGGGGAGTTGCAGGCTTTTAAACTCTGTGTGGGAGTGTCCTCATAGAGTCGTTAAGGACACCTGTGAGCTCTGAGTTTCAGAGTCATTAGGGCCACCTGTGGGTCGTTGACCCAACCGGCCTTCATGTCGGTTTCTAGGGCTAGGTGAGCCCAGGTGTGAATGGTTGTTAAGCTGTCTGGGGAGGGAAAGCAGTACAGTTACAGTATTGTAGTAATGTTGTAGGCCACCTCCTCGTCGTTCCAGTTTGACATAGATGGATTCTTTTTTTTTAAGTATATTTTTTTGGCCTTTATTCATAGAACAGCTGAAGATACAACAGGAAACAGGATGAGAGAGAGGGGGAGTGACATACAGCAAAGGGCCCCAGGCCGGGACTCGAACCTGGGGCTGCTGCAATCAGGACAAAGCCTCTGTACATGTTTTCGTTTATGGAGAGGTTGTTTTGTCTCCCCAATGTACAAATCTGTGCAGACCTGGCTACATTGAACAGCATAAACTACATTACTCTGTTTATGCCTGGGTGTTTTGTCCTTAGGATGGAAAAGTTTCTGCCTCAGCGTATTGCTAGGTTTATAGTGAACCGGGATATGATGTTTATTGAAGACCCTCCTGAGTTTCTCAGATATCCCAGCAACATAAGGAATGACGATGTTGTTATGTTTTCTCGTCTCCTCCTCTCTGTCTGCTCTGGATCTTCTATAGGTTTTGACAAAGGTCCAATTTGGCTAGCCTGAGTTTTAAAGTGCTCCCCTGATGTGCTTCTGTTCTCTCTCTTTCTTGTGGGCATGGTCTCAGCCCGATGGTTTATGGTTCTGTTGACCCTCAGCTTGTGCTCTAGTGGGTGAGGAGAGTCGAACAGCAAGTATCGATCTGTGTGTGTAGGTTTTCTGTACACCTCAATGTTGAGGCTTCTGTCTTCTTCAGTGTGTACTGCACAGTCCGGGAAGGGCAGACTGTCTCCTCTGACATCATCCCGTGTGAACTTGATGTTATTGTCCACAGCATTTATATGTTCTGTGAAGGCTTCCACTCTGAATTTGACCCCGGTGTCATACCACATACCTGGTGGCTAGGAGCAGTTCCTGTGAAGGTAATCAAGGCTCTGCTCTCAACTTCTTCCATGTAGAGGTTGGCCACTACTGGGGACACCGGTGAGCCCCTGGCACAGACGTGCTTCTGAGTGATTTCTACAACAGCATAAATAACCATGACTTGGGTAGAAACAGCAATTAAACCACAATGAATGGAAAATAACAATGATTATGAAGCAATAGTAAAAAAAAATAAAATAAAAATAATTGTGACTTTAGTGAGCTGTTCCTGTTGTCAAACAGCTAAAAGCGCTAATAATGCTGAAATGCTACAGTTAGCGTTAGCAGTATGCTAGGTTAGCATAGGGGCATCAGTGCAATTGTGAAGCAGCAAAAAATTAGTCTGAATTGAGCCGAGACAGTCGGCCAAATAAACATGTCAGTACTGGCAGATGTACTTACCTTGGTAAAGTGAAGGAGTTTCCCTTTGGTGGATAAATCCTGAAGAAGCGTCGCACAGTCTTAGCCACCAAATGCAGTGGCTGTTAGGTCACCTGTCTGGAGGAGGTGGCCAAAACTGATAAACAAAGGCCCGCCAAAGCCCGGGAACGTTAAGGATAGTAGCTGGAATCCAAGATGGCGGAGGCTGCAGCATCCTGGAGGCTGGCAAATACTTCAACAAGCTGTCTGAGGTGAAAATGTTATACTCTTGGCTAAAAACCTATACAACAGCAATCAGTGGTGGAAGATGTACTTCTTACTTATTTACTCAAGTAAAAGTAACACTACAACCATGTAGAAATAGCCTACTCTGTTACAAGCAATAGGCTATAGTAAGTTAGCTAGCTAAGTCCTTCAATCAAAATTGAAGTTTCTAAAAGCACAGAAGTATTAGCATAGCAAATTATATGTAAAGTACCAAAACTGAAAGTAGAATGGTCCCTGTCAGAATTATATATTATATAATTGCATTACAATTATAAATGCATTAATTTGTAAGTATCAGCTTACCACAGCTGGTAAAGGGCTAATGCAATCTTTAACTACTTATACTGCTGGATAGCATAAACTACATTATTAATAGGGATACATCATAATTAATTTGCTTATTGATAATCTGAATCTGGAAAGTTAGTAGGCCTTACTAAAGCTGTCAAATAAAAGTAATAGAGTGAAAAGTAGGCTATAATATTCTCTCTGAATTAGGTCACAAATTAAGTACAGTACTTGAGTGTATGTACTTAGTTGCTTTCCACCACTGGCAGCAGTAGCAGTTGTGATGTTAAGTATTGTTTGGATCATATGCAGGCGTGTTGAAAATGTTGATAAATTTGGTAAAAGTTAAACTTCTGGGTAAGATTGTTACCAAGGCATTGAAATGATTTTAGCCAAAACATTTATATGCACATTTAAGTATAACTTAAGTTATCTTACTGGTAATTAGACCTTTTTTAAAATGTGCATTGGAAATATGCTGTATTGTGAAGAATATGTGTATGGGAGGCATCATTCACAAATAAAAATATGAGTAGACACAGTATTCACTGAGCAAATGTATCTGTGCACGTTGATTTTCATAGAGTAATGAAAGACGAGTTTAAAGTTAGTGAAACTTAGTGCAGAGGTTGTGAATGAGAGAAGAATAAAATGAAGCTGAATTAAGCTTAAACCCAATGTGTTGTCACTGCTGGCAGTTAAATTAATATTTCACTGCAGACGGTGTTTATGATCTGTCACCATGGACAGTAGATCTTACAGAGCAGAGATTGACATGTTGGATTTGCGTGGATACGTGTGTGTGTGTGTGTGTGTGTGTGTGTGTGTGTGTGTGTGTGTGTGTCGTGGGTTAGTGGGTCGGGGTTCATGGTAACAAGAGAACGGCCGGGTGTGACCCTCCAACAACATGCTCTCCATTGCTTCTGGATTCACAGGTGATCATCAGCAGGCTCTCTTGTTGGGGTTAGGGTTGGGAGTCTGTGGTCCTCTTCTGCCATCCAGTGGTGGCAAGACAGAAATGCCTCTTCCTTGTAATTACAACACCATAGCCCATGAATGATTTGCATGTTTACTTAGTCCTATACACTTTAAGTTATGGCTGCCTTTTTTCAAACATACCAGATTTTAACATTTTAAAAAGGGATCTTTTTTTTGCAATCACAATTTATGAACAAGGAACATCATGTTCTTGTCAAAGCTATATTAGTGTATAAAGTACAGCAATACATTTATAAGGCCCATCGTGCAAATATAATCTTGCACATATTGAATGATTCACCTCACAAATTATGTAAAAACAAAAGAAAAAGGCGTAATAAACCAACAAAATTTTGACGAGATAGCATATAAAGCAAACACGCATGCTCAAATGAAAAATGAAAGTACAGTGAAGATTACAGAAATACATTAATGGATAATCATGATAATTAACAGTTTTGAAGGAAGTACGTGCATTCTTTACTTCGGTACAAGTGTAAAAATTACTAAACTAGAAAGTGGAAGGAGTGAATTTGCATTTTTGTTTTTTTTCCAGCTTTTGCTGAAATAAGTATTACCTAATTAGCATAACAGAAGAATGCTCAGGTTTTGGATTAAGAGCAGCAAACTTTGAGACGATTGGTGCCCACGGCCTTTATTGACCACCCAACCTGACCAGCAGGACCACCCCAGGGAGGAGAAGGGAAAGATCCAAGATAGGACCTTAAATCCAGCTTTCAAAAGAAAAAAATAAACTGGACTCAGGCTGGCCGATCAACTGGAAATCAGAGGCTGCTGTGCTCACATCTTTACAGAGACCTGTCTCCCCCACAGCATCCTTGTTGTTGCACTCAATGGGCAGATTGTGTTATGACCTGACAGTGCGGGAATACAGCAGGACGAAAAGAGGTGGACTCTGTGTTTACGTCTATATATGTTCTATATTTTTGTAGCATGAAGGAGTTACAATTTACAAATCATTCTACATAATATAGAGATGATTTACTTGTTAACAAGCCAAGGTATTCTCAGACAGTCAGAAACTGTTTTGCATACATTTCCTCTTGTTTTCATTCCTCCGGGGAGGTCAGGCTGAAAGGTCAGAATTAGTGTCTTGCTCAAGGGCAGTGCAGCAGGGTAGAGTCCTGTCCACTCAAATACCAAAACTTGGTCCTCTTGTCTTTACCCCCAGACCATTAAAGTAACGGTAAAATCTAAGTTTTGTAACACAAGTTTTCGATTATTATTTTAATCATGCCGCAAGTTTACACCAGCAGTTTGTGCTGACACTGAGAGACTGAAGTGGACATGAGATCCTCGGCTTAAATCCTCCACTAAGCTCCACTGGTTTTTGTTTTGCCTGAGTTTGTGTGCGTGCTTTGAGGCGGCGGGGGGATCGACAGTCATTCCACCAGGTCAGATGTCACCATTTATCCTGAATCCTCTTTCAAACACTGGTCCCGTCACACCCAGTTGTCTTGATGTTACGTAACACTGACAGCAAGGAGCAGACTCACGATAACCGAGGGAAGCTGGTTTGTGTCTGTGTATTTCGGAGTCTGCACATACTTGTGTGTAGCTTATGTAATTATGTACGTATTTGCGGGCAGGGTCAAATCACCCTCACCAGCACAGACACACATACACACACACACTTTGTTGACGCCACACAGCACCTCTATACCATTAAAGGAATTTTGTAGTATCTGTCCTGGGTCACAACAGCCTGAGCTGAACGAGCGTTATCGCAGCAGCTGAACTGTGAAAGTACAGTCTGTCATCGGCCAGTGGTGACACAGGCAGGTTGGCGAGATAGAAAAGCAGCAGGTGGAGCTGCAGAGATAATGTGCAGCCTTCTTTCCATTGTGATGAACTCACCAGACATCTGTCATGTAGCAGCTGTGGAAAAAAGCACCAAGGAATTGTACCTCATGTAAAAGGACATTTGACGTAAACTGCAGCTCCAGAACCTTCCAGTCATTCCATAAATAGCATTTCATGTGGCAAAAGAGAGTCCTGTTTACTGTCCTATCGCACTGTTCAAACCCATATAACTTTATTTGAATTTTAGTCGTGTCACAGAGATTTCCAAAGAAACTGAACCTGTCAGTGGAAATTATAAAGTGACATTTCTGACAAAAAAGCCAACAACTCCTGTGATCCAGCAACACTTCCTTATTTTGTTCTGATTGAGAGACTTCCAGCTGCAGAAATAACATAATGTGCATTTAAATACTGCTAATTGTAAACAGCAGGAACAAAATGGTTGTGGTTGAGACAGGTCTCTGTAAAGATGTTGGCATAACAGTCTCTGATTTCCCGTTGCTTTGCTTCTGCCTGAGTCTATTTGTTCATTTCCTTTTCTGCGACTGGACATAAACCAGGAGCGGCCTTAAATCCAAGATGGATTAGCATGGCTCCCATTCTGAATCACTCCCATCTCCTCCTTTTATGCTTGTTCATTGAGTCAATCTCATTTATTGTCTGTGCCACTCTATGTTTTTTCATGCTATTTCACCAAGAAAGAGAGAAAAAAAATCTAGTTTAAAAGAAAAGAAATATCATTGTATGCACATACAATCTTTCTGCTGTTGTTAATCAGTGAAATAGAAGAAGAGGAATATAATCAGGCTCAGTACTTTGTCCTCCATACAGCTGTCCATGACGCCTGAGTTTACTTGGAGTATTTGGCACTCTTTTGCCTTTCAAGTGAAACCGGCTGGTGGTGAACTTGGAGAACGATGGGCTTCATGAGTAGCCCAAGGACTGTTTGAATGCAGTTATTTGAATGCACTTATTTTGGGTGCCTGTAAGGCTTTGTGGGGTGAGTCATGACGATGGTGTGGTAAATTCTTTGTGGGCAGGGATGCCATTTGAAGGGAAACCCTGGATGATTCAGGGGCCCCAGTCCTGGACCAGGGCCCAGGAAGAGATCAGAGCGTCGTCACTGAGCTGTTGTCAGGTGGACCTCAATTGCAAGTCTATAACTAGACAACAGTAGAATGTAACTTCGTTCATAAATCAAGTAGTGTACTTAAGCATGAATTTGAGCTACTTGTGCTTCTCTGTGACATCTCAGAGGAAAATATTGTTCTTTTTATTCAGAACTTGTAAGCGTGAAACCACTGAATATGTTTAATAGGACATCAGGAGAATGTACAAAACATGATCTTTTCCTAACCGACTAACCAAGTGGTTTTTGTGCCTAAACCTAACCAGACCATCAGCACAGTGTTGTCACAACATAAAATTGAAAGTTGAACATAACATTTCAACAAATCTGGTTTGTAGAAACACACACTGCCAGCATTTACTGTGGTGATTGGGTTGACTGTTGAATATGAACTCCATAACAGCAGCTATTAGCCCGAGCCACACATTTGTTGCGTGTCACACAGTCTATTATTGTGCCTCTGGTCGAAAGCCCGATGCATTCATGTTGTCCAGGACATCGCACTGAAGTGATTCTGGATGACTGGACTGTCTGTGGCGCTGGAATAAGTACCATGCATTGTCTGTGTCTTCCTGTTGAGTAACTTTATATGTAGTGAGAGCGGCGAGGCTGCGTCAGTCTCATTCCTAAACATTGCTTCTATACCACACCGACTCTCGTCTTACCGTGTAACCTTTTATGAGTAGAGATTGTCCAACAGGGTACAGTTAAACCTCCCACTGGCCTCAACACCAGACCCAGACCAATCAACCACCACCCTGCTCAATCAGCAACCACCTTCATCACTCTTTGTAACATCTATTCTGCTGGATTGTTTTAATTATTCGAATATGTGTCCTTAAATTTATCAGCCATCTGTCGCAAGTTACTCATCAGTCTTGTTTAAAGCAGCAAGCAGCTACAGTGCCAGATAGTTGAAGATGAAGACCAAAACAGAGCTAAGAGAAAAGGGAACATTGAACTTGACTCCAAGTGAATACTAATGTTGCACCCTGTCGGCTGGATGTGTTAATTGCCAACTTTATACAGTCATTATATGTTCTGTTTATAGCTTGTTCCACAAAGTAAATTAATGCTGCTTTAAAGATACGACATGCTACATTTCTGCTTAAAAATGTCAAAACAACATTTGGTGAAACATCAGATGATACGTCAGAGAGTGAGGAAGGTCAACAAATGTGACTCGCCATTTGTCACATTTGAGACTACCTCGTCTATGAGCATGTCTCATTAGATTTACATCAGCAAAGGTGGTTGTTCAACAATGAAGACAACATTTCCCATAATCCCACAGTAATTCACTACATCATCAAACTGTTTTTTGTTTCTTTGTGTGACCCTCGTGGAAGAAATCGTTTAAGTGTGTCTGTAGTCAAATGAATTGGTGTGCTTAGCTTTCACTAAGTCTGAGATCTGCTGATGTTCTTCAAAATACAGTAGATCTGTGGCAGTTAGGGTGTGTTGCTAAAAGTGCAACAGGTGACACTTGAAACCACTCAACAGCACTGTATTTTCTCAATAGAATGATATGTTTACTTGCAGTAATCCACAGTACTCAGCGAGAGAAGCTGGCTGGCAAATATCTGTGTAAAGGATCTGTGAATTATGACTAGTAGTAACTGTGTTTTTGCATTCGGAAATACACGTTTTGACTTGTAGAATTGATTCTTTAGGGTTAAGTTTGGGTGAAGTGGCCCTTTAAATCCCTGGATAGCTGTGGTGCACCAGACTGTCAAAGTCTGACAAACAAAGCTCCTCTCCTGATCACTGATCTCCTTTGTCCGTTCAGGGAACAAACATGTATGTCCACAGCGTGCACTGTGCTCCGTCTGCACTCGCACCGTGTCCTCTTTCAATTTCACCTTAGCTGGTAAATTGGCACCGGGGACACGAGTGTTAAACCTGACAGCTGATGAGCTGTCTGTACTGGGAACAGTGCTAGGGACAGAGTATGGGTCAGGTTTTTCCGGTGTTGACAGATGGTAGCCAGTATATAGGCGCCGGCTCTTTGTCACCCTGCCTCCTCCAGATATCGCTGCGCTGAGACGTGGAAAGTTTGAGGTCGACGTGAACGGTCAGACACGCCTCAATAAGCGTCAATCGTTTGTGTCTGTACAAGAATACTGAGGGATGTGTTGTATCCATGTGTGTATCTGTGTCACTTCAACCTCCTTAAGTCTCAGCAACAACACATGTGCTGTTAGTTTCCTCTCCCACAATCCTCTTGTCCTGTGGATCAGCAGTTCTTAGGTGTCAGTGGCATCAGCTGTTTCCGGTTCTTTATGTTGTCTTGTCCCTCACATTGCCTATGCTGGCAAGCTTGTCGACTCTTTCCGACTCCAGATGACACCAATCTTTTGCACTCTTTCCGACTCCAGATGACACCAATCTTTTGCAATTTCCGAAATGTACTACAGGGAGTTATTACCCAGTTATTAACCAGCCTGATGCCTCTGTGTATTAAAGTCATTCTTAAAGCCTGTCACCAGGTTGGATTCCAACATGTCCGGGTTGGATAAGTCCTCAAATTTAAACTGTTTGTTGAGAATGAATTGAGGCATCTCACAGCCTGAGGAACGAAGCTGCTCTGCAGTCTGGTGGTAACGCACTAAAACCAAGTTTACACAGAAGTAGATACATAACCTCATGCATCCAGAAACAGCTGCGTTTATAAAAGACAAAGAGTATTAAAATGGCTTTCTTTCACTCGCTTTCAAAACAAATCCTGTGTGAGCTAGATCAAGATCTTTAGACATAAGGTGGTGGGAATAAAAACAATTGGGCCAAAAAAACAAAAGTATAGATGTGAGTCAGTCCAAGGGACAGATACTAACCAGTGTCAGACAAACATAGTACAGTGGTACATCTTTACAGCCGTATTAAACAATAAATAAAATACATAAAACCAAAAACTATATATGTTGATTCTAGCATAGGCTACAGTGCAGTGAGATGCAGCATCGGCCCTTTTTGTGTACTTGTTCCTTTCAGTAACAAATCATAAAAGTCACAAGCAAATAATCTGTGGTCCATGTTACTTTATTTGTAGCCATAGGCCAATTTAGTTTGTTCAAGAAGACAGGGGGATCCATCTCGACACATGTTTTACTTCAATAATGCCAATAGAAGAACACTATAAAACCTGTTAAAGGTTCTACTTATTAGGACAGATTTAACAATAATAATAAAACAATTAAAATAGCCACAAGAATACATTTTTAAAAAATCCAGTAAAAAACAAAGAACTAAGATTCTCTAGCATCTGTACAAATGATGCCCTCATTTATTCATCTGAGTGAAGATGTTTGGGTACACAAAAACATCTGTCCAGAGAGAAGAAGCTGTGTGGAATCAAACAGACAAACTGCTCCAAATGTCTGATATACAGGGACTCTGGGTTCAACTGTGACTCACCAGTCAGCTATCTTGGCCATTTAACAATTTGATTCTGAGAGCTTCTGTCTTTTGAAGATCGGTTTCCAAACCATGAGACCAAAGAAAAAGGGATTTAGGGATTGCCTTAAGTAATACTTTAGCTAGCAAAACCTTTTTGACCTTGGAGATTGTAATCTGTTTTAAATTAACAACTCATTGACAAATGTACCAATGAAATGGGGTGATTTGCGATGCAATTTCCCAAAATTAAAAAGTAAAAAACTATTTTTTGCGAGAAAGCCTCGGCCTGGTGATTACACAACGTTCTGCTGACACATCCTCTGCGTAAAAACAAATCAGTCATGAGACCCGTTTGGCATTAAACGAGGTTCAGAAATACCCACAATGCTCGTGTCGTTAACAGGGCGGAGTGTAACTGGTTAATAAAGTTTCTGGGGCCTTGCACACACTTGCACCTGTCACCCCACTTCCTGTTATGGAACAATGTGAAAACCTAATACTTCTGCACTGAATCTGAAATTAAGATCCATGTGGTTCAATATACACTATATACTAGTAAATCTGCAGAAACTTGTACCGGTTCTTAAATAATCCGATTTGTTGTTCCGCTATCTTCTGTTCTTTTTTATTGGCCGTGCATTTTATTTGTTTGTCTTACTTTTTACGGCTTCATATTTTAGTCCCAGATTCTTGGCATTCTGACACCTGACTGAAGGGCTTTTGAAGTGTCTCAAATGTCACATAGCGTTCCTCTCCAGCGTTTACCCCTAACCCTCATCAATCCCCAGCTGCACACCCGATCCCCCAGCTCTTATCACTGGCCACTCAATCCCTGACGTCCGCGGGGGGCTGCACTTTAATTTGGAGAGCAGCCATTTGCTATTCTTAAAACTCATCTCTGTGGTGCAGTGTTGAGGGAGAGACCTCTGTTCTCCCTCCGCTTCTATTCTTCCACCCTTAGCTTAGTCTGGGTAACATGGTTTTTGTTTCTATTGAGCCTGCATGAAAGAGAACAGACTTTATTTGTGAGTGAAAAGTTTTTGCCGTTTCTGAGGACATCTGCTGTGAATCAGTCATGAGCTCCAGCCTCGTCAACTCTTTAGCCAAAGTCTACGACCCAAACCCTCTTCACGGTCAGAAGCCCAGTGGAAGAAAGCTCTCTCTTAATGGATCGGACAAGTCTCAACCTTCTCCATCCTCGCCATCAGCTTCCTCCTATCACGATGTCGCCCTGCGCTGTGTGGAGACCAGAATGGACTCCTTGAGCTCCCAGATGGAGCGCCTGCTCAACATGCAGCAGACCGTTCTGACCCGGCTGGACGGCCTGTCACAGGACGTCCGCGGCATGGGCCGAGACCTGGCCTCCATGCACGAGGAGGGCCGCGGGGGGAGGCGCGAGTCGGGGGCCGAGCTGTGCAGGGAGCTGTGCGGGGCCATGCAGAGGGCCGGCGAGCGGCTGGAGAGTCAGGGGCGCAGGCTGGAGGGGGTGGAGAAGCTGGTGGAGGGAACCCAGCAGGTGATCAGCTTCATTGGGGAGGTGGTGAAGAGCTCCAGGCTGGTGGAGCTGCTGTTTAAACAGCCGGGATGCAAAGCAAATAAGAAGGTGAGAGGTCTGACAACAATACAAGAAAGAACGGCCGATATATTAGTGGGTGGTATCACAGATATATCGGTATCTGGTATATGACCAATACGAAACAGTATGAAAACTCTTTTTTTAGAGATTGTAACACAGAAAAAGATGCTTGGGACATTAAAGTTTATAGTTAATCTGTTAAAATATCCTGCCTCTTTTACATCACCAGTGCTTGATCACCACATTTGAGGGGTCATTGCAAAAAAATGCGTGTATGTCTGCCAATATCAATACTGAAATCGTCTGCTTCCTAATATCAGTATTGGCATTTGCCCCCAAAAACGTCTCTAATAACAAGCAAAGCTTTTCTGTAAGAAGTGGTAAAAAAATCAAAGGTTTTTCCATCGGTTTTCTGTTCTCTTTAACCACACTGTGAAGAAGTAAAATGTTGGTGGTTCTGCTATACTCTGCTGTGTCGTTGATGGTAAAATAGCGAGAGGAGCTAATTGCATTGCGCTGCATTAACTACTGTCTTGGAGGTCGTAAATAACACCTGACCTGTTGGCAGCGACATTATATAAACACATGGCTCTACAACCTCAATAATTTGGAGTATAAACAATACAGGTTTTTAAAATCCCATCTTGGCATTTAGCGCTGCTCGCTCCTCGTAGCTCTGATAAGGCTCCATCTGAATCTATAAATAGCCTCACTGTACTTCAACACATCGTTCTCTGTAATGTTAAGTAATTTTCCTTCATCTCATTTGCCTCTGAGGTGTAAGTGATCTGAGTCAGACTGGTTATCTTATCTTATACAAACTTTATCAGCAGCCGGTTGGACTGCAGCTGCACAGCGTCAGAGCAGCACTCGTCTGGCCTGCTCTGACAATAGTGCGCTGATTAGACGGCGCAGCGTCCTTAAGAAGCCACACATAGTCTGCATCGCATTGTGCGTGTTTATTATCCTCGATGCAATAGGAAGAATGTGCAGAGGACTCTCGACTCACGTTCACTGCCATGTCTCAGCAGGAGATGTGTTTGTGTTTGTGCGTGGGATAGAATATCTAACATACTTGAATTCTGCTGAGTCAGAAGCTGTTTTTAGTGATGGCTTTACGGTTAAGAAAACAGATTCATTATATTACCGGACAGCCTCTGCCAGACATATCAAATATCATGGAAACTTCAAGCAGGGGTCACCTGGACTTTTTTCCACCATGAATATCAGCATCATTCATCAAGATTTATCTTTTATTGATATTGCCTTTGTATTATCGTCTTTAATAACTGTAAAATATATGTGTTGGAAAGTGTGAATAAAACATTTTCCTGCGTTGTTCAGTGTGTCGTCTGCTACAGACGACATGTGACCTTTCCTCTTGCTCCAGGAGGAGGCAGCATCTGTCCCCCAGTACACTGAGTTATGGGGGCAGCCATAGAAACACTAACAAACACTTGCAAATGGAAACCCGTACAGTGTATGACTACGCTGTTCCCTTCAGAAACCCGACTCCTGGCTCCGTTACCACAGACGACTCTTGGCGCCTTTGACAAGTGATAAAGATTTGTTGAAAATATAAAACCTCACGCAAGCGTTGTGTACATCTCTCACTGTGTGGATTAATTGTTTAAAACTTTATCTTTGTTTCTCCTCTCTTCAACAAGGCAAAGGATGACAGGGATAAAGCCAAACTGAGCCCAAAGGGCTTAAAGGCCCAGAAGAAGAGGAGGCCTCAGGACACATCAGGTGGGTTTAAACAGTTTCTGCAGAGACATTTGCTCATTGATTATCTGCTGGATTAGATATGGACGAAATGGATTTTTGAACATACGCCGACTCTCACAAACACACACAAATTACATCATTGGTATATAAAAACCATTCCCCAATCTAAAACATATGAGTTACAATCATCTAGCGACCCCTGGACATTATCTCCTGAGGTTGAGAATCAAAGATCTAAAATACAGCACAGACTAATGGATTTAGGCATTCAGGCATCATTAGTGTTTGGACAAATGGGATTAATGGCGCCACATGCAATATGTGAGAATCAAAACAGTCATTTAGATTCATTCTCTGGGTACCAAGAAGTTAGCTAACGGACCAACACTGGCATCCCCAGAGCCAATGGTGTGGTTATAAATAAATCATGATTCATTGTGGGGGAATTGGTATCCATGCCGGGGTCATTCATTTAAAATCTTCTTTGTTTGTTTTATTTGTTTTTCCCACATCAGACACGTCCTCGCTGAATGAACCTGCGCTGCAGGAACAGGTGGAGAAGCTCAACAGGCAGAACACTGAGCATTCCCATGGAAAAGCAGAGGCTGACAACCAAAGGGGGGAGGACAGAGGAAGTGAGGGAAGACGACAGGAGCTCATCCTGGACGGACCACACACCTCCGTTGCCCAGTCAGACGAGGGGAAGACGGCGACGGAGGAGAAAGAGGAGGAGGAGGATGTCTTTGAGGACTCGGAGTCAGAGGAAGACGGAAAGAAGGACAATGTTAGTCCAGATCAGGCTGGAAAAGTGGAGGACGATGGGAAGACAATGCGTAAAGGAGAGGCAGAAGCATCATCAAAATCAGAAACAGCTCAGGGGGTCATCGCAGACATCTGCAAGACTTCTCTCCTTCCACAGGAAAGGTATCTCACGCAGTTTTTATTTCTTTTTAAAATTTCATTCATGCACGTCAGAGAAGTCAGTTAAGGACAAACTGTTTGAAAAATAAAACAAAATTGAATAAAGTAAAATATCCAAGTGTTCAATGTTTTCTTTGGCGTTTACACGTGCAGCTCTGAGGAGGCTGGCGACGTGGCCACCTGCAGCAAACGTCGCGTCACAGAAGAAGACCTGGTGAAGGACGACCTCAAAAAAAGCAGAGTGGAGGACAGTAAAGCGGCAAACGCCGATGGGCAGGTGGTGGAGGGGGGCGAGCCACAGGCCTCCAAGTCTGAGGAAGAAGTGAAGACGGAGGTGGAAGACGAGGGGAAGGAGGGAGAAGTGAAGGAATTTCTTATTGGTGAGACATTTTTTACTTTGTATGAATGCATGAGAAACAATCCAAGTTTGCAATTTCTTTTCTTGTGTAACCTTCAATTTTGGTGCAGAACTATTGAAACAATAACATTTGGCTCCTGCTTATTGTCTGATGTAACTGTATAAACTCTTTTGTATTACACTTCAACATTAAACAACATTTGTTTTAAGTCACTTACTTTCATAATTTATCGAAGATGTGGAATATTATAAGGTTTGAATGCAGTTTCTTGCTTAAAGATCCACTCCAGACGTTTTTTTAAGATTTAAAAAAACACTGTACTTGACTGTACGGCTATTAATGCTTTTCTGATATGGATTTTCCAAAATAAAGTTCTAATATCTTGTTTAAAATCCTTAAAATTACATCGTCTCCTTTATTCTTATTAAAGAAATCCAGAATATATGATTATGCAAAAATATGTAATTTAAAAAGTTGGGTCAGCGCAGCTTCCAAACAATTTGTAATGTCACAAATAACATTCAAATATTGACTTTAAAATACAGGATCTTTAAACACAAAGACACATTTCTTCAATCGAAAACTTACAGAAGAACCATACGCCTGCACTTTAGGCAACAAACAGATTTTATCCATAAAAGATGGACGTAGGACTCTTTGACCTCATTATGTCCAGAATTCTGGGTAGGGCCCTGTTTGACATGAATCCACTTCTGTGCCACATTCGTGTGCAGGCAGGATCTCCATGTAGATATAACTTGGTTGGTGACATTTGACTTTTTGTTCCTACTTTGAAGCAGATCCAATGTCATAACACCATGCCTGTCGAAGCACCACTAACATGTCCGCCGGCACAGCTGGCAGAGCAGATAATGAGACACTGGCATGCTGCTATTTTGATCCACTTTGTTTCTGGGGGTCCGAAGCCTCTTCTTCCGCCTCTGTTTCACGCTGTTTTCAGCAACTTTTTTATACATTTTTGTCTATATGTCTTTGTGCTCCCTTCAGACTCAAGCCCTCCTCCGTTAGCGCCTTTCGACCACCGCATCGTGACTCCCAAACCCCATCAGATAGCCACCTATTACACGATCAACAGAGATGAGGTCCTGGGAGGGTGAGTGAGAAGAGCGAACCACAGCTCTCCAGTTTATTTTTATTCACACAGTCACTTCTACACATCGATCGTCTCTAATGAAATAACAGAGGATCTCACACCCTGCGAAGGGACGCCTAATAGTTTTTTCCGAGACCTTATTATTGCCCCCTAAAGGGCAGATGATTGTGAGCCTCAGGAGGGGAACTTGCGAAATAGCCGCTCTGATGTAATAGACCGGTGCTAAATCCTGTCTCTCAAACTGGAGATTAGCCCTCCACACGCTAGCACATTTCTCAAATCTCTGACATAATGGCACAGTATAGAGGGCTAATCACTGTGTGACTGAAGGACTTATTATGATTGCGTGTACTGTGTATATAAATAATTATTTTCATTATCACTTCATTTTCGTTATTTTAACAATTAATCGATTATTGTTTGGTCAGAAAATAGTAAAAAAAAAAAAGTTATATAGTATGGTATAATATCAGATACTCAAAGCGTTTAAACAAACAAAGTAATATTTTAGCATGATATTTTACTTTTTCTCAAATGTTTTATAAATCCAAAATCCAATTTCTAGCATGGTAATCATGTCTGGTATTCATGTCTGCATCTGACTCATCTATGTTTGCTTTTCTTTCATTAGCGGACGTTTCGGACAAGTGCACAAGTGCATGGAGAACTCGTCCGGTTTGATGCTGGCTGCCAAGATCATCAAAGCCAGGAGCCAGAAAGAGAAGGTGCAGTAACGATCGGCCGATGAATGCTGCATACGAAACAGAGTACACGCTCAGCAATGGTATCGCATCACATCTTAAAAATAGATACAGCTCAACAGTCCGGAGGATTGTGTTTTTTTTTTGTGTAGGGTCATCTGAAATTGGTGTGAGGGAGGTCAGATGTCTGAGCATAGCTCGGTGGTTACATTATCATCTGAGACATTCAGAAAGCTCGGAGCCGATCAAAAGCCCACCAAACACACGGCCAAATCCTCTGCTGGCTCATGTTGCTGTCTGTGATCGTCTGTGACAAAACTGACAAATCCTGTCTGTCTGCCTGCCCGTCTGTCTGTCTGTCTGTCTGTCCGTCTGTCTGTCTGCCTGCCTGCCCATCTGTCTGTCTGTCTGTCTGTCCGTCTGTCTGTTGTTGAACTACATAGCTTAACTACAATTTGCTGTTACTTCCTGGTAGTTTAACTACATTAATATTTTGTGCTGCGTCAAGTATTTCAACTACTTTTTGGGTCATTTTTTTGTAGTTCAACTACTCAGTTTACAAACTACAATTTTGGCCAATAACACGAAATATTTTTTTTATATAAAAAAATACCTATATAATATAAATTTTATTTTATTGTTCTTTGAAAAAGGGCATGAAACATGTCATGACTTGCTCAGCCAACGCTGCCTCTGATTGGCTTGCCCTGGCAGCACTCAAATGCTTCACAGAGTGGGTGGGTCTTTGTGCCAACGAAGGCAGTGCTCATATGGCACAAGCACGTCATGGACAAACCTCCTGCTACCCCCGATGCGCTCCCGAACTGAGTATAATGAGTATAAGTAGTTGCTAAAGCTACTTTTTTTTAGCAGTAGTTTTACAAACGGCATTTCTCTAGGGGTAAAAATGTAGTTTGTTCAAACTACTGCCAGGCTGAACTACATGTAGTTTTAGCTTGACTCATGACAATATTTCCTGTCTGTCTCTCAGGATGTGGTGAGGAACGAGATCCAGGTGATGAACCAGCTGAACCACGCCAACCTCATCCAGCTGTACGCCGCCTTTGAGTCACGCCATGACATCATTCTGGTCATGGAATAGTAAGTCAGGGTGCCTTTAGGCGTGCCGGTGTACTGTATGTGAATACAACGCATTGACAAGAATACAACAAAGTTTACAAGTGTTTTTTCTTCCCGTGCCGTAGTGTGGAGGGAGGGGAGCTGTTCGACCGCATCATCGATGAGAACTACAACCTGACGGAGCTGGACACGGTGCTGTTTATACGGCAGATCTGTGAAGGGCTGCAGTACATGCATAAGATGTACATCCTGCATCTCGACCTCAAGGTAAACCTGCTTTAATTTAGGATCTCATAAATGCATATTTCTCTTGTTTTGTCACCCCAAAGGGAGGAATTTAACTGAATTATATTTGTTTCTTATCTATAATCATTCTCTTTTGTTCTTTTTCAGCCTGAGAACATTCTTTGTGTCAGCAGAGCGACTAACAAGATTAAAATCATTGACTTTGGCCTGGCCAGGAGGTAAAATCTATCATATATTTCCAGTTTAAAGCTTTCATTGGAGAACTTTCTCAGTCTGATATATATTTCTTATGTTTCTGCTCTTGTGTCTCTGACAGGTATAAACCCAGGGAGAAGCTGAGGGTCAACTTTGGAACGCCTGAATTTTTAGCTCCTGAAGTCATCAACTACGAGTTTGTTTCATTCCCCACGGACATGTGGAGCCTTGGCGTCATCACTTACATGTTGTGAGTTGCGCATGGTAATTCACACACATACAGTATAAAAGGACACACAGTAGCATCCCTGACCTGTGTTTCCTCTCGGCCCAGGCTCAGTGGCTTGTCTCCGTTTCTGGGGGATGACGACAACGAGACACTGAACAACATCTTGGCCTGTCAGTGGAACTTTGAGGAGGAGGAGTTCACGGACATCTCTGACGAGGCCAAAGACTTCATCACCCGCCTGCTGGTGAAGAGTAAAAGCTGGAGGATGAGCGCAGCGGAGTCGCTCCGACACCCCTGGCTGTCGGACCGGAGTCTGCACCATCGGCTAAATCAGAAGGTGATTAGCAGTGTTTTTAATTAAGATGCACTGTTAACCAGAGCTGCTGCCTGGAACGCACAAGATTCCTGTCCAAATAGCACAACACAAAACATAACAGCTGGCCAGTCAGAGGTTTTGGGGCTTCTCTCGGGGCTGTTGGGTAAGGAGACGGTTAACAAACATTACAAAACAGCTCCAGCAAATTCTAAATCATTCATGTTTCTTTTGGAGCTCTACAATACACAATATCTCTAATTTTTTTTCTTGTAGAAAAGTGTCAGTTTTATCACTGTACGAGCCTGTCAGCTTCTGTGTCTAATGTGCATCTTACCTGCCAACATTAAGCAGCTGTTTGAACACAGTTTCTACTAATTTCACCATTTACATTACATTTATGAAGGAAGAAACATTTTATATTTGAAGATAAACATGTGAATTTTTACAACTACAGTAAACAGTAACCAATATAGGCTACTTGTTTGACGTCCATGAAGAAAGTCCCCAGACTCCCTTTAAAAATTGACAAATTTTTGAGTTTTTGAGTGGAGATACTTTATGAACTTTGAGAAACTCTGTCTACAACAAATTCTTATCTATATTCTTATCTAAACTCCTTCATTATATGTTTGATACTGGTGTCACGTATGAGCATGGAAGATGTTTCTTCACCTGTAGAACAACATGTGCGACACAACACAGGTTATTGTAGATACGTTTTCTTTTAAAAGTTAGGAGGTCCTTATAGATGGACACACAACACCTTTGCTCCGATTATCTCAAGGAAATTGAATCGAACGCAACTGGATTTGGTTTTTGTCTTTGAAGACTAGTCCCAACCTAGTCAAGCGAGCAGGAACTGATGAAGCCTCTTGGATGAGAGGTGAAACGTCTTCAAAGACAAAAACCAAATCCAGTTGCGTTCGATTCAGTTTCCTTGAGATAACTGTGACCTGGATGAATGAGAATATTCACAGGCCCTTTGCTCCAATTCACTCAATTATCCCCTCTTTGCAGAAAAACAAGTGCCACTCCACACATGCTCCTTCTCCAGAGAGCTAGAAAGGTAAGACTAATATTTTCCTTTCCATCAACATAACGATGAATTTATTCATCACCAAATCTTAACCATCTGGAGCGCTCAAACCTGAAATCTGCCTTTTCTTCCGTTTCCCTCCCAGAAACACTGCGAGGCCCTCAGCATGCCTTCTGACAATGTAGGGCCCCGGAGCCCAACACTGGACCAATGCTGCTGTACCTGTATGGCTACTGGATAACTACTCTCCGCTTCGCATCCTCATGTTAGCTTAGCTCCACAGCTCGTAGTCCCGACCCGAACAGTGTGACGCCCGCAGGATTAAAAGAGACTTTTTCACCGTTGCCTTCGAGGCACAAACCACCTGCTAGCATGCTTACTGTCCTGTAGAGCAGAAAACGTCCGACTGAACCCATGAGGACTCTCTAGCTCTGTGGTGCCAGGGTAACAGAATCACCTGTATCATATTGGGGAATCCAAAATGTTAGAGATTAAAAGATTGTCACTTCTACAACTTCCACATATATCACTGTGAAGGTAAATTCATCAGTTCGGCATCAAATAGATGCTGTTATCCTCCTGCCAGTGATCAGTTTGTCATGTCATGTCCTGGTTTGTTGCATGCTATGCACTTTTTGGCCTATTTCTTCAAGATTTAGCAAACAACCTGTAGACTGAATGCTATTATTCTAATTATATATTTTTGTGAATACAGATTTTCTTTCTTTCTTTTAATGTACAAGTCTTATAAAAATGTTTTTCTTTCTGGGACATAAGGTTAAAAAAGATACGTGTAGATCTTGGTCGAGTCACACCACTTTAATTTATTTTGTATATAACACAACGCCGCATACTCTCATTCCTCTGAAAAGTGAGAATATCTCAATGACTGAATACTCCCCTACTCATCCCACATTCAGCCACATCTCTGGTACCTTTTCACTGTAGACTGGACTTCCTTCTGTGTGCGTTCGTGCCACTAGCCCGCCTGTGCTTCGGCGGTTTGGAGTAGCCCTCTCACCTTCCATGAAGGCAAAAAGGAACAACAGAATACTACCAATGAATGATTCATGTTTATGACTGGAGTGGATTCTTATGTTCATTTATTAACTGGTTCAGCACCAGACTGTACTTGAAGTGCAAAGCTTTTATTCAAGATGGGATTATTTTCAGGGGTAACAAACAGGACTTCACTTAGTTGTGCACATACGTGTAAATGCACAGTTCAGCTTGATGGCGAGCCAACAACAGAGCAGAGAGGACGTCAGTCAGTGCTTTACTGCCCCCGAGATGGAAGTAGGATGAATGTTCGTCGCAAAGGTTGTTGGCTGTCTCATTTTGAAAGGGACAAGCTTTGTGAATTTGAATCTGTGTCTTTGAATTTATGATTTTATTTTGTTATTTTTTTGTGAGACACAAGTTTTCTTGTGTAATGATGAGAAATAAATCAATGTAGAATATAAATAAGCAAATAAATAAAGCACACCAGAAAACAGTTGTTATGTGTCTTAGATTCCATTTCTTTGAAATCCTAGAACTGCATTTCTGCGTCCTAAGTTGTTCACGACAGTGTCATCTGAATCATGAATTTGCAAAAATGCAAACAAGGGAGTATCTCACACAAATATTACTTCCTATTAAATGACTTTCTTCTGCTTTCTAACCACTTATAGTTGGGAAGGTTTACTCCACCCTAATACTACTTCCTGTCTACTGACATACAGTTTGAAAGGTTTATTCCTACAAAATACTACTTCCTGTTTCCCGACTTATAGTTTGAAAGGTTTATTCCTACAAAACCCAACTTCCTGTCAAATGACTAATAATTTGAAAGGTTTATTCCCATACACTACTTCCTGTCTCCCGACTTACAGTTTGAAAGGTTTATTCCTACAAAACCCTACTTCCTGTCAGATGACTTGTAATTTGAAAGGTTTATTCCTACAAAACACTACTTACTGTCTGTCGACATAGTTTGAAAGTTTTATCCCACTCAAATACTAATTCCCTCTCCAGTCAGCTTCCCATCTGAGAAACAGAGCTTTTCCCCCCAAAAAAACATACCAGAAAACAGACTTTAATTCTGGTTTTGCATTGTTCCATAAAGGCTTTGTATGTCATGTTTTTAAATTTGTTTCTCTCATCTACGTTGGGAACTTTTCACATTGATCTAAATATTTGAATCCTGTCCCAAAAATCCCATTCTTTCTTCTCCGGAGAAGTGGAAGAAGGAGCTTATAGGATATTTAGCGCTTAATTAAGACAGATGTCACTGAAAAGGCGTAATAAATCTCCTCTGTCACACCCCTGTAACCCTGCATAATCAGCATGTACCAGGTGTATCCATGTGGAGTATGAAAGAGTAAAATATCCAATAGCGGATCAGTTAGGGTGAGAGTGCTGACTGTGACCATGACCACGTTTGATGTGATCATTTTCATGCTCATCAAACCATTCACTGAGCCTTCTGTGTCTCCAGATGAAGCTGCACGTAATCTAATAAACTGCCTCCAGCGATGTCACTCAGTGGCTAAACTGCATCATGGGCAATGGAGGCTCCTATAACCCTGTTGGACTCATTTGCATTTTATGCAACTTTATATTATCTTTATATTTATATATATTCTCTACTGCATCTTAGAGGCAAATAATGTACTTTTTACATCACTACATTTCTCTGACAGCTTTAGTTACTAATAACTTAAATACCCCTTCCTATCTGGTGAAAACCATGTATAGTTCTCATATTTAGATTTTGAGTTTGTTTTATTTAGTTTCTGATTAAATGAAGGATTAAAGGGATATGAGGCAGGATCAAGAAATAAGACACAATAGTGATGCCACGGCCGTTATGGTAACTGCAGCCATCAGCCAAGCCGGCGCTGGAATGCGCATGAACTCTTCACAGCAGTGCAGCTGATGCTGTGACACTGTTATTTCTTTACTCGCTATTCACGTGACTGTTGTGTCCGCGGAATGACATTAGCTCACAACTGCGAACTGTGCTGTGTGTAAAGGATAGCCTTATCCCCTACACACATGAAGCAGCCGAGAAGCCGGCTTGCTGTGTGTAGCGACACACAAGCGGCGAGTCTGAAAGGCACAGGCGAAAGCAAAGACGCCATATTGGGGGACAAAAACATCGTCTCTGATACGGGACTGCTGTGTGTTAGCAGCTAATGCTACTACACAGACACAAACAAACCGTTAGCCTGTGGCTACAGCCAGCTGCTAACGTCACCTCCCGGATAACAGGTTGAGCTTTCGGTCCCATATATAAAGGGATATATTTCTAACTATTCGGTTTCAGACTAAAGGACCGTGGAAAATGCACAGTCTGTAACTATTCAGTGTTACACAGCGGTGGACTAAGTTACATGTTAGCAGCTAACGCTACTTTGCACGTTAGGTCACTCCGAGTCCTCAGTGATCTCATATGATTTTCAAATCAAGCTCTAAACATGACCTGTAATGTTTTCTTACCTGGTCACTAGGAAATGAGCCATGTCAGCATCTGTTTTCAGCCCCAATTCAAGTTGAAGCTGCCTCCATGAGCTGAACACGTATCCGATGTTTATTCTGGTGCCGGCCCGGCTTTGGTCCTAATTTCGTTTCGACTCTCGACTTGCCGCTGATAGAACCTTTGTTTTCTTCTTAGTATGACTTTTTAGTGGACTTTGTGTGGTGGTGTGTCGTTTTCTGGCCGTAGCAGAATCCATTACTACCCAAACACTAGTCTGGATCCACCGCGCTTGTCTTCTTCCTGTATCCAAGCCGTCGAGGACGCGCATTCAGCATCATCTGTCACGTCCGCAGGACTGCGCGGGAAATTCGGGCCCCGAATTGCAGTACATCATGCAACACACAGCCTGTTCAAGGCAACGGAGAGATACGTGGGTGGGCTCATTCAAAACCACTCATTTGGTTTTGAATGCTTCATCACCCATTAGCATTAAAAAACTTAAAATGCATGTTTATTCTTTCACAAATCCTGCCCCAAGTCCCTTTAAATTGACCTTACTTGCAAAAATGTTTTGACTTTCCTTGAAAAATTATGCTGACTTTACTTGGAAAAAGTTTATCTTGTGCACAAAAAAGTAGTTCATACAAAGACCAGTCTCGCTTGATCTACATAATAATCTGATGCAAAAAGTTGCCATAATGTTTTTAAGCAGATGTGGGATATTTTTTATCAGTGTAGAGGGAGCCATAGGCCATAGTAAAATCATTAGACTATAACTGAGAGGCAGATGACAATGTTAAAATGATTATTGACTTCCTGTTTGAATCTGGAAGTACTCTGAAAACACAACACTACCTCTGCTAATCCATCTATCCATCCATCCATCTTTCAGTGTAGGATAACCACTGTAGGGCCCCTCACACTTCTAACGACCCAAGACTGTCATTCTGTCATTTGACCTGCCAACCTGTGACCAAGCTGCTGAGATATTGGACTGGGTTTGTGACGGAGAATGTGTTTTACAGTGTTGGAACCTGCAAACTTCTGATGAGGAATCTGTAGTGCTCAGACCACATCTAGTGGCTGAAATGTGAACTGCACAGAAAGTAAATGTGGCTTGTGCTTTGCACCACAAGAGCCTCAGCCAAGAAGTACAATGTAGAGAACTTTGCCTCATCAGTGCTGAAGAACACAAGATATCTTGATTTCGTAGAATTATAAGTAGTGTTTTAGTAAGTACTACATTTTTTAATATAGCTGGGGTTGGCGCAATAGGAAGTTCACTATGTTTTAAGATGTCAAGGGGTTTATTTAGTGCTTAGTAATTTCTTATAGCACCTCATTAGAATGATCTATAAGTAAAGGAAATGTACAAGACTGTGTCCTCTCATGGGAGTCACAACTACAAACAGTAGGGCTGCAGTGATTGTTTTCATAATCAATTATCTGACAATTATTTTCACAATTGGTATTATTACAGTATGGTATTATTTCACTTCAGTAAAAGATCTGAATACTTCTTCCACCTGCTGGTTTTATCGTCTTCCATCAGGACAATAACACCAGCAGGTTGTGCCAGTGCTTCAGATAGCTTCAGGCTCTCTCGGGTTGGACTAGCAAAGAAAAGAAGAAGGGGAGCTACTTTTCTTTCTTATGCTAGTGACCTGTTTGGGAAACTCACTTTTCCAGATTGTTTGTGGTTTCATATCATGAACCCGAGGGGGGACATCAGCTTAGATCTGAGTCTTGCAAGGAGAACAAAAGTGTTACTCCTGAGTCGGTTTCTATGAGGTTGACCCTCCATCTTCCGTTCTCTCAGCTGAACTTCACCATGCACTCTTACACACATAACACATGTGCGAAGGATGAAGGTTCCTGCACAGCAGTGGACGAACAGTGAGAATCAAATACCTCAGAACACACAGCGAGACACCTGCCGTCCAAACAAGAGAAGAGAAGAAGAAGAGCCCTGGGCTGTAACAGAGCTGTGTGTTGTTCTCTTTTGATCAGGCGGCCTGGACGAGCAGACCGCTGTGCTTCTCAGGACCCCAGGCACTCTCTTTTTGTACAACGATGTTTTCTTTAGAGCATAATGAAATCACACCTCCCATCATGCTGTGCGCTCTGTGAAGTCGAGCAGTGAGAGAGTGCTTTCACGGCGCTACTGACACTCAGCTGGAGCAGATGTTGTCAAACATGCTCAAATATACAAGAATAATAAGAGATTAGAGCTGCTCGGGGTTTTTGATCACTCCTGTTAAGATAGTATCTCGAGTGATGTGAAATGAATTCCTCTGTCAGAGTTGATATGTCAAGTTCTGCTCCTGAACTTGTGTTTATTTTGGCCAACTGACAAGTCAATTCCATAATAAATGGAACCATTCAAACCCAGATTTTCCTCTTAAATGTCCCCCAAAATAAGGTTAGAAAAACACCTTTTTCCACTCAGTATCACATGATGTATCATCTATATTTGCTCCTTAAAGGACCAGTGTTTGGGATTTAGAGAAATTTATCAGCAGAAATTGAAAAATAATATTCATATTTTTGTTTTCATTAGTGTAAAATCACCTGACACTAAGAATCATTGGAATTTTTCATTACCTCAGAATGAGCCTTTTATATCTACAGACGGAGCATGTCCTCCTCAACCCAGTCGTCAGGATTAAATGTTGGCAGCTAATGTTTCTGCAAACACCTGATATGTTCTAACATGGGTACAATATTGATATTTCTATAGTACGTAGCATTTCATGTTTCATGTTAACAACCTGACTTTTATATCAGGAGGTGGATGGGATGCTGCCAAGCCAGTGACTGTTTCAACATTTGTAAGTGTGACACCACAGGATATTTTTAAGGAGATCTCAAGACAATTTCCAGCTGTGTTTCTGGCAACAAAAACAGGTATTTTTAAGCCATTTTGTTTTCCTGACTATAGCCAAGTGGTTTCTTTCTAAACCTAACCAGATCATAGCAGAGCAAAGAACCTAGAGAAACATGAAGTTGCTACATTAATAAATATAGGCGCTGTATCGTAGACAACTAGACTTTCAGTTTCTTAAAGACGTTTCACCTCTCATCCAAGAGGCTTCTTCAGTTCTAACTAATGGAGGGTAGTTGCAGGCTTTTAAAGTCTGTGTGGGAGTGTCCTTACAGAGTCGTTAAGGACACCTGAGAGCTCTGAGTTTCAGAGTCATTGGGGCCACTTGTGGATATTTGGTCCAAAAGACCTTCATGTTGGTTTCTAGGGCTAGGTGAGCTCAGGTGTGAGTGGTTGTTAAGCTGATTGGGGAGGGAACTCAGTACTACATTGTAGTGTCGTAGGCCACCTCCTCTGTTCAAAGTTCCATTTTGACATAGATGGATTCTTCCTCTTTCAAACCATCTGTCTTCTCTGGCCAAGATGTTCACATTGTTGTCCTCAAAGGAATATTTTCTCTCCTTCAGATGTAAGTGGACAGCAGAGTCTTGACCTGAGGAGTTGGCCCTCCTGTGTTGTGCCATTCGTTTATGTAGAGGTTGTTTCGTCTCCCCAATGTACAAATCTCTGCAGACCTGGCTGCATTGAACAGCATAAACTACATTACTCTGTTCATGCCTGGGTGTTTTGTCCTTAGGATGGAAAAGTTTCTGCCTCAGCGTGTTGCTAGGTTTAAAGTGAACCGGGATATGATGTATGATGATGATGAAGACTCTCCTGAGGCTCTCAGATATCCCAGCGACATAGGGAATGACGATGTTGTCATGTTTTCTCCTCTCTTCCTCTCTGTCTGCTCTGGATCTTTTAACAAACTTTACATTAAAAAATGTAAAATTTCAACATATCCATGGTTTGCAGAAACCTACATTGCCACACTTGGTTGCAATCTGCAATGTTACCAATAGATGCCAGTAAATCCTACACACTGGTCCTTTAATTGAAGCCAGTTTTATGTTGCTCGATTGATATCACCAAATCGTATTATTATTATTATTATTATTATTATTATTATTATTATTATTATTATTATTATTATTATTTTTAACTAAAATAAGAAATAAGGTTGTCTGAGTTTGAATGATGCAGGCCTCCCAACAAGTGTCTGTGTGAGAGGTTAGAGTACATGTGTTGTCATTCGTTGTTCTTGCTTTATGAAGAGGTCCTCCTCTGTGATGATTCAGCAGACATGGAAGAGGATCTGTTGGGAAACATCCTGGCCTGTCAACTTGTTTGACCAGGATATTTACTGAACTACTTACTGGCAGGGAAATTATCAATGCTGTGTAATGTAATACCATATCTACACCACGCTTGTTGATTTTCCAGCAAGGGGAGATAAGACATCAGATCTGCTTACACTGGGCCCCGTCCTCCACTGCAGCCTCTCCCACTGCATCACTGTTGTGCTAACGTCACAATAAAGAGTCACAAAACCGGTTCAGAAACACATAGGTGTGTGGCCTGAAGGTGCCACGTCTGCACTCCAGGAATGACACCAGATACTGGGCTTAGTTTAAGAAAGAGCTAATCGGCTATCTGGTAGCTCCTCATCTACAGCTGATGAATGCTGGTTCACTGTTTCTCATAAAATCAGGCTACCGGTTAAACACAGGACTGGATCAGCAACACGAGAAAGCTAGCCTGCTCTACCTGCAGGACATACACTGGTTAACAAATCTTCAAACACTCCACAGCATTCATCCATTATTGGTATTATTCAACTTTGAAAGCCGGCAATGCAGTTTAGTGTCAGCTTTCCAACATCCAGCATTCTCACAATGCAGTTTCTTCAGAAATAGCTTCTTTAGTTAGCTTCTACAACCCCTGCCTTTACATAGAGACTTAAAACCGAGACAAATATGCCTTTGACCCTCAAATTAGAGCAGGGAAGACACAACAAAACTTTTGAAAAATGTTGAAAAGCTGTTTTTATTGTGACTGAATAATGATATACTATATACTATATACTATATATATATATATATATATGTTTCACACTACTTCAAAACTTGCGACATCTGTGGCATTTAGCTGTGTGATAAAACTGAACATTTTAGAGTGACCTTTTATTGTGGCCATTCTAAGGCACACCTGTGCAATATTCATGCTGTCTAATCAGCATCTTGATATGCCACACCTGTGAGGTAGGATGGATTATCTCGGCAAAGGAGAAGTGCTCACTGACACAGATTTAGACAGATTTGTGAACAATATTTGAGGGAAATGGTCTTTTGTGTATATAGACAATGTTTTAGATCTTTGAGTTCAGCTCATGTAAAATGGGAGCAAAAACAAAAGTGTTGCGTTTATATTTTTGTTCGGTGTGTGTTTTGTTAGGTTTCCCTAAAGGAAATAGTAAAATCAAAGAACATAAGGTTATTTATTATGTGTAATTATTCTCTTAGCAAAATGTTTTATTCACAAATCCAAATGTAAACCCTCATTTATTTATTTATTTTTTTATCATGTTTGAACATGAAACCAAACATTATATCATATATTATACCAAGATGGCGCCGTGCCAGTGGCAGCCTATCGTAGCAGCTCCGTAGTTTTTATTGAGTTTTAATTGTGTTTTTAGCTTGTTTTTCTTTCAAAATTGTAAACTGTGCTGTGGATTTATACACCATCCACACATCAAGATGCTTTTTCACCCGTTTAGATATCTCCTTGCTACTTGTTTCATACTTGGGTCTCGCCTGGTGACTGAAAGCCATGCCTGCTTTACAACCGGAATTGTTACAATTGCAACCAGCCCTGAGGCCCCAAACCCTCTTAGCCAGGGAGAGACCCAAAGTACCGGAGGAGCTAAGGAGGAGACGGAGAGGCTGCAGAGCGGGGGTTGAACGGAGAAGAAAGAGTAGTTTAAACCCTGCATCCCTGCAGTTATTACTGGAAACATACACTGATCAGGCATAACATTATGATCACCTGCCTAATATTGTGGAGGTTCCCCTTGTGCAGCCAGAACAGCTCTGACCTGTCAAGACATGGACTTAGGACCTCTGAGGGTGTCCTGTGGTGTCTGGCACCAGGGCGTTTTATAGTGGATCCTCTGGGTCCTGTATGTTGGGGGGTGGGGCCTCCATGGATCAGACCTGCTCAGCACGTCTTGCTCGATCAGATTGGGATCTGGGGAATTTGGAGGCCTGGTCAACACCTTGGACTATTTATTGTGATCCTCGAGCTGTTCCTGAGCAGTGTTTGCAGTGTGTCAGGGCACATTGTCCTGCTGGGGGGCCACTGCCATCGGGTAGTGTTGCTGTGATGAGGGGTGTTCTTGGTCCACAACAGTGTTTGGATGGGTGGTGGGTGTCAAGTGGCATTCACATGAATGCCAGCACCCGAGGTTTCCCAGCAGGCAAATAAGATGGACGAACTGGAAGCGCTCGCCAGGACGCAGAGGGAGTACATAGAGTCCAGTATCATGTGTTTCACGGAAACGTGGCTACACGAGCAGATACCGGACTCCAACGCCACCATCCCCGGCTTCCACACGGTCCGAGCCGGCAGAGACACCACCGCGAGCTGCAAGAAGAAAGGAGGAGGGCTCGCCGTGCTCGTCGTGAACAACAGGTGGTGCCACCCTGGGCACATCTCTGTGAAAGAGCGCTTCTGCAGCCTGGACATCGAGCTCATCGCCATCGGACTGCGTCCATATTATTTACCACGGGAGTTTACAAGTGTCATCGCCATTGCTGTTTACATCCTGCCATCTGGGAACGCAGAAGCCGCGTGTGATGTCATCCACGCTGTAACGGTACGTCATGAGGATGACATCGGTGTGTTTTCAAGGTGTTTCCCCGGTGTCCTCCTGTCAATCTAAACCCACGGACAGTTTATAATCATATGGATGCTGTTATAATGTTTTGTGATTGAGATCCTGACCCACCAAACATCCTGGAAAGTGAAAGATTGAAAGTTACGTTTTTCGCGCTAAATTAGGCTACATAGGCTAATCACCATCAGTAAACTGGACGCTGTCTGACTCTCACTCGCGGGGACGGAGGCTGTTTTCCGGGGGAAAGTTTACTGAAGTCTCGGTGTGGAGGTCTGACTGTCGCGGTGATTTATTTTCATCACAAACACTCGTCAGTTTAAAGTTTTTTGACGGTGACAGACGCTGTTTTTCGGGCAGAAATGTGACGAAGAGTCGGTCAGACATGCGGGAGGACAGACGCTTCTCCACGTAGGTATATCTGCTTATTTTTTCCTCATAAGTTGCCAAAGAACGTTACAGTTACTACATTACTTTTGTTTGTTCATGTAACATTACTTTGTGGGACATTTTTCTGTATTAATTTCTCTGTAATAATCAGTGTGAATCTCCGAGAGGCGGGAATTGGCGCACTAAAGCCGCATCCAAACGCCAGTGTGAATGGGGCTACTGAGATGTCCTGTACAAACCACACTGCCAGGGCATTGATGGCCTAACTGATTGCATCTCTGAATACACTGGATTCTGCATGGACAACTCCATCCCCACTAAAGAGGTCCACTGCTACCCCAACAACAAACCCTGGGTTACCAGGGACCTAAAGGCCCTACTCAATGAGAAAAAGAGGGCCTTTAGGTCAGGGGACCGAGCAGAGCTCAAGCGTGTTCAGAGGGAACTTAATAACAACATCAGGGAGTGTACGGACAACTCTAGAAGGAAACTGGAATACAAACTGGAGAACAACAACACCAGGGACGTATGGAGTGGGATGAGAGAGATTACCGGCTTCCAGATTAAAGGTAGAGGAACAGTTGAGGGAAATGAACAACGAGCAAACAAGTTCAACCAGTTTTTCAACAGGTTTGACTCCAGCTCCCCCACCCCCACAGCCCCCACAGCCCGACACCAACCCCCGCAGCAGACACCGGCTATCACCACCTCTTTCACCCCCACCCCCCTGCTGGCCCCACCGCAGACTCTCTCACACCCCCCCTCCCAGGACACCTGCAGACCCCCGACTGCACCCTCCCAACTCCTGCAGCAGACAACACTCTGCTCCACCCCTCATCCCTCTGCTGTCACCCTCCACAGACCCTGCCATACCCCCCTACCCCCAGACTGGACTTCACATCACAGCCAGCCAGGTGAGGAGAGAGCTGGAGAGGCTCAAGCAGAGGAAAGCTGCTAGACCAGACCGCATGCTGAAGGCCTGTGCCGGCCAGCTCTGTGGAGTTCTCCAGCACCTCTTCAACCTGAAGGGCCTGAGCCAGCTTTACTTCCTGAGGAGGCTCAGGTCCTTCAATGACTGCAACCGGATGCTCCAGATGTTTTATCAGTCTGTTGTTGCGAGCACCATCTTCTTCCCTGTGGTGTCCTTGGGGCATCAAGGCGAAGGACGCAAAGAGACTGAATAAACTCATTAAGAAGGCAGGGTCTGTTGTTGGCTTTAAGCTTGTCACCCTGGAGGAGGTGGTGGAGGACAGGATTTATTGCGCTTTAAATTATTATCTCTGTAAATAAAACTGCACCTTACTTCTCTTGCACCATAAGTTCCACTTAGCTCAGCATTTTATTTTATTGACCTCTGTATTTTATCTTATTTTGTAACTGCTTAAGCATTTTATTATATTTAGTACTTTATTGTTTTTTGCATGTTGTATATAGTGCTTTATTGTTTCTATATTTGCCCTTACATTTTGATTGTATTTGTACTTGAATGTATCTATCTATCTATTACATAAATTTTATAATGTAATATATGCAGCAAATGTAGTAATTGTTTTTAAGAGATGCCAGAAGTGAACATTAAACTCTATTTTTGTTGTTTGTTTGATGTTGTTTTTTCTAACCGGAACATTCTGATAATTTTAAGTTATCCAACGCTGAAGCTGCAGTTCTCCCGCCAGCCTTCAGGTGTCGCTGTAGCTGCCGCCCTGCAGCCTTCTCGCAGACGTTGCCCTCTCTAATGACTCCTCGACTGCCGCTACATGCTCTCTCCTCATTGGCTGATTCCGCCGCCGCTTCCTCCTACGTATCCTCGCTTGAAGGCGGAGTGTTGTTCGGTTGACGGATGCTGAGGATTCTCGCTGGTAACCGTTCTTCTGTAAACACACACACACAGACGCTTTTTGTCGATTCTGTCGCTCGTTTCAGTCAGTCCACTTTAAACCTCCAGACTGTTAGAGATGGCCCAGTGCTCCGAGCCCGCTGACGTTAGCTCCACGATGAACGGAGAGCAGCAAGAGAGGAAGGTGGCTGTCATCACCGGCATCACCGGACAGGTGAGATAGCGTCACTCATTCATGCACCAGAACTGAGTTACACTGCAGGACTCGATGAACAAGTTTCTCAAAGGGAAAACCACCAGCAGTTGATTTGTTGACACCTATTTTCATTTAAAAACATATTAACGTCTCCTTCGTCTTGGTTTTTGTTGAGTGAAGACGGCTGTTAACGGCGAATACACCTGTGACAGGTGCTTATAACCCGGCGTGTTGCCCTTAAAGCACCCTCAGCCCTCAAGTGTCATCTCTCCTGACTTTTGCCTCTGGTGTTCTGGTGTTCGCGCTATGCTAACCCCCTTATTTGTCCGCTAACAAACGCTGAAGTCGTTCCTGAAGATGTTATCCTCCAGCATGAACCGTTACTGATTCATTTTTATGTCAGGCAGGAGGCAAAATTTTAGTTTCCAAGACTTTGTTTCTGTTAACGCGTGGCTCTGCTACAAGGAAGTAGTCAGGTTGATGTTCCTCCCGTCGCAGCTAAATGACAACAAACAGGATATGAATTGTGGCACATACTCCCTGAGTAATAAACACATCCAGAAGTGTGGTAGTTAAGGATGAAACAAGTTTTAATGCGTTGTCTCTGCTGTTTTTACATCAAAGACTGCAGTTGGAATAATTCTAGGACTTAATTGAGATATCCTTGACATTTTTTGTAGTTTTGTGTGTGATGTGATGTCTTCCTTCTCCTTATCTTGCAACTAAACCACCTTCTTTAAACTAATGTAGAATATAGCCGGACAATATGGTTGAAAGGGTCATCACAGTAGGGTCAACCGGTTTGGCTTTTTAAGAGCCAATACCGTTTATAAGAGACTGAAAACAGACATTTGTGACAGATATTCATTTGCAGCAAAAATGAAATCCATTGTGTCAAAATTTCAAACAACCAGTGATGGAATAACCCAAAGAACGATTTACTCAAGAACTGTTTTTAGGGTTTGACTGGAGTACTCCGATAATCTGCTACTCTATACTTCTTCTCCACTATATTTATTTGAAACATTCAGTTACTAGTTACTTTGCAGATTCTGACTATTCAGTGTTTATAGACTAATAATTGTGCTGTCTTACCACTCAGATCCTGTGACCTTTTGAAGGGATGCTACAGAGTTTGACACCAAAAAAAGCTCCACACTGTGCATGCTCGATTCTATCTCGACACATCCTGATGTTGTAAGAGTTAAATGATGTTTGGTGATAAGTAGTACATTTTTTGAATTAGGTCATTTTATCGGCATTCTGATCACCAATACCGATAATTTGAAAATGCTGAAAATTGGCCAAGGTGGGTAATTGGTCTAGCTCTAATATATGCAGTATGTTGTGTATTACAATTGAGGTTGCAAATATTATCTACATTACTGATTATTCTGTTTCCTCAATTATTCAGTTAATTGTTTTGTGATAAAATAGTGACATATGACCATAATTCCCAGAGCCAAAGGTCGTTATTTCACCTTTATTTCACCTCTCTCTGAATCCGGAGATATTCAGTTTGACATCGTGACGAAGAAAAGTCAGGTTAGTGCACTTTAGCTTAAAGAATGACACCAACAAGGGATAATAGTATAGATAAAAGGCAAAATAGTTGCATAGCACAAAATGAAACAAGCCCTATACACATTTAATAGCCTGTGAGTGAACCAATGATGATGTTTGAGCAGCATCTCAAAGCATGTCTTATTAATGTCCCTTTTGGAGTTTTATGTTGGACTGACTGACTCCCATCCTGCTGCATTCAGAAGTTATTCTACGAAGAAGTTTAAAAGATAACGTATAACCAGGAGGTATTACAACAAAAACACTTTTTTTGAATCTCCTTAGGAATTTGTGCAGAATTAGGATGGGAAACATATGATTTTTTTTACTAATTAATAGAACAAACAGGGTTATGACACTTTGCTAATTTACCATTATCATATCTGTGGACTAAAACGACCTATTATTTGCATACTGTTCAGCTGGAAAGTAGTACTGGAAACACTGGTTCTATGATGTGATATGATGTATGACACATCATATCACAATGTACAGAACGTACGACCTGGGCAGGGCAGCTTTGTTGATCCAACTGTGGGGTGCACTATGCAGTAATGCTACGATATGTCTTTACACTCCCATCATCAAGAGATCCTCTTCAGGACTTGAATGACTTGTCAGTCAGGTTCAGCGGACAAAGGCAGATGATAGTAGGCCTGCTCTTAAACCTACAAACTCAACACGTCATAGAAATCATAGATGAAAATGTTTTGAATGAATAGGAGGTGTGTAACTGTGGTAGAGTTGAAGCACAACCTGTGTAGTGTTGGAATGTATCATGTAAATTTAGTCAAGTACAAATTCGAAGTACATGTACTTTGAGTGTTTCCATTTAATGCAACTTTATACTTCTATTAAACTACTTCTCATGTATTGTGCTTTTTACTAGACAAGTTCTCAATTCAAGTAAAATAAATGGATATTGATTGGCTGATAAACACACAGTTATTGCAAAGTCCTCTTACGTATTATCAAACAATTCTGACAAAGATGCTGTATGTAATGGATGCAGATTTTTTTGCAGTTTACCGATTAACTTTATAGATGTATTCACAATAAAAGCCTTGTTAAAGAACTGAAGGGTTTCTGACCACTAAAATGCTCGATGCTTTTAATTTTAAAATGTATACAGGAAATGTTGATTTTGTGTAATAGTGTAATGTAACTTTAAATGACAAACCATTTAAGTTAAGGGAAATCTGGATACAGTGGCACAGGCAGAGGCCCATTTTTTTCTCGGAAAGTTGCCCAGTGGCGCATGAAGCCAAAAAACTTTGACTTCCTTGGTATAAAATTAACATATGTGGATGTTCTGCATTGTGCGGCTGATAGTGACCTGCCGCAGCCAAGTTGGCTAACTTCATCTTTAGCACATGGCTAGCTTGAATGGTGATGCAATTGTTGGCCTGCGGCTCTTCTACACTTTACTTCTCTCGCAATGTAAGCTTATGGGAAAAAGTCTTTTTGGGCCCCAGTGTGTCACATGAAGTTGTAATTACATGGTTTGGCTACTATGTCAAATTAGCTTCAAAGCCTGACACTCCTCCTGGGAACTTTGGGGAAAACAGAATTGAATCAAAATTAGGCTTCAAACTTAAGTTTAAAAGAGTTTAACTTAGAAACCACCTGCACAAACGTATTATAAGAGTTCTCTCGTGTGCCTCACTGTGTGCACAACTCTCAGCACTACATCACAATAAAAAAATGGGAGGCACTGCCCTTAAACAATGTAGAGATTTTTTAAGGTATTGAATTGAAGTTAAAAGTTCCAGTATCATGACAACACTAGTTCAGACACTGATGTAAGTATCTCAGACAGCTGCTAGCTCTCTTCAACTACACCTGACAAATGCCAGTTCAGTTTAGTCGGTTTGAATAAAATCAAACTGGTTTAAGCTTGTGCACTGTACTGAACTGGCAAAGTAGGAAACCTACCCAACCCTACTTTATTGTTTGTTTATGACCGCCGACTAAAATTACTTTATGTGAGCCAAAATGAATAAGATAATTATGTAGGTGTGGGGAATTAATAGATTCTATGTCAAAGTATGGACTGTATTAGTTGAATTTGGTGTCACCTTTGATAGAGAAATGTTATGACTTTGTTATTCCATTGCCTGTCTTTAAATATTTCTATTTATACAAGCAGTGAGACAAGAGCTTTGACTAAACAACATATAGTATAAGATGAACAAAATCCAATCTGACCAAGTATTACGTGCCAGCTTTCTGCGGCTTGATATTTTGTGCTACAAACTCAGTGTTCTCGCTCTTGAAAAACTGTTGAGGAAGCATCTAATTCTCTAAAGAATCTTTTGGTAGGCAGATACCAGTTTGACCTCACTATGACATTGATATCTGCCGTTTCACTTAATGCTGTTACTGTGGTGTGAAACAGTATCCATGTTTAAGCTGCCACACCTAAAGAATAATCTGAACAATACATCAGGACAATGGCAGAGAGTAGTGTTAGCTTGCAGAACTGGCCCTCACTGGTGTAGCGTGAAGATTGTGTTAAGGATGTTTGCTCTCACGTTACTCTTATTGGATTTGTTTGTAGTTTCATAACCTGAGGTGCAGGGGAAGTTTTGTCATCATAATGGTTAGAATAGGAAAGGACGAGAGAACGTCATTCATTCATTCTGTCATTAAAAACTCAGACTTTAGAGTCAAACAGACCCGATCTATTCAGTTCAGAAGCTGAAGATAAAACATTGTTTTTGTAAGGTTCACAAGAACTTTTTAGGTAATTTCAGTTTATAGTGAAGGTGATTATATCAGCTGATATTTGCTTATCACATGCTGTTTTTTTGTGCATATTTGACCCATTTTTAAAATTTGATTTCAATGTAAATTATTTTATTTTAAATTTAATAGATTTTTTTATATGTAGAATTGTTTGTTACACATTTCTTGTGATGTTTACCCATCCAAATGGGCTGTCTTCTGTTTTTTTGACTGTCATCTTTGATAATAGATTTTATTATAACTATAAAATGTTCTGCCTTTGTACAAAGTATGTGCCATTTATTTTACCCAGAATTGAGGGAATCCTTTGTTTATTTAGTCTGTGTGAAAAAAAACCCTTAGATTAAATTACAAATTTAATCATAATACAAACTGTCATCACATTTTTTTTAGTTATTGTTCAGTCTTTACATACAACAAGTTTATCTTCCTTCCTTATGGATTATTATTTCTCGTTAGAAGTTGTACCTTCTTCTGACAGGTGTGTATAAATAAAGTACCTCAAATTAAGACACTCAGTGGCCTATCTTTAAAGTTAATGGGTCCAGCCAGCTGCACTGAAGACCTAATCTTCTGGCTGATGATGTTAGGTTTTCCTGAAGAATTCGGCGATGGTCCTCCTTCTTCATTATACCATTCATTTACTCTCTTTAAAGCAGCTGACCCACTGTCAGCAAACAGCCCCACAATGTAATACTAACTGCACCATGCTGGACAGTAGGTGTGGTGTTCTTGGGGTTAAAGGCCTCACCTTCTCTCCTCCAAACATATTGCTGCTCATTGTGTGAGTTGAGTTTTCCTCCAGAAAGTTATTTCTTTGTCCATGTGACCAGCAGCAAACGTCAGTCGAGCTTTAAAGTGCTGTGTCTGGAGCAAGAGCTTCTTTCTTGCACAGCAGCCTCTCAGTTCATGTTGATGTGAAACACACCTGACTGTGGACACTGACACCTGTCTTCCAGCAGCTTCTGATTCATTGCAGACTTGCTTTTGGTGATTTTAGTTGACTCTTGACCATCCTGATCAATTTTCTGTCAGCAGCAGGTGATAGTTTGTGTTTTCTTCCTGATCGTGGCAGCGACACAACTGTGCCATGCACTTTATACATTAGTTTTTTGTACAGTTGATTTTTGCACCTATAACTATTTTGAAATGGCTCCAAGTGACTTTCCTGACTTGTTCAAATGAATAATTTGCTCTTTCAGATCAATGTTGAGCTCCTTAGACTTTTTCCATTGTAGTGTTTGTGGCTGAGTCTAATGGGTGTATCAAACAAGCCGTATTAAACTGGGCCCTGAAAAGTCATCAGCTATTATCAATCAGAATCACACAGAAGAAGTTAAGAACTTATCTCTATTAATCTCTTCATCTACATCCGGCACTGCAGCAAGTGGCAGCCCGACACAGCAGCTCCCGATCCCGCTTTCTTATTTTTAACTTTTTATCTGTTTTTTCCAACTCCAGCATAAGGCTTCCTGTATATAAGTATTAACGAAGATAGGCAGTTAAATCTAGTTTTAATTTAGAGGGATCATAACAAACAGTTGTGCAGCAACCAACAATGTGCAGGACTACGGACACCGCGACCAACAAACGACAACAAAAATGGGCCATGGTCTAGTCACGAGAGGAGCTCCTCGAGCACCGGGCTTGGCCAGCTGCATGGCTGAAGGAGATCCAGAGGGAGCTGAGGGTAATGAGGCGAGGGACCAGAGCAGGAGCGATGGTGGGGAATAAGGAGGCGGAGAGGACCTGGACATACAGGCCCCGTCTTCCCTCGGTTATCATGGTCAACGTACGCTCACTGTCTAACAAGATGGAAGAACTTTCAGCCCTAATTAGCGGACAGCACGAGTACAGTACAGAGTGCAGTGTGCAGTGGCTGACGGAGACATGCTTGAAAGGGGAGATACCAGACTGTTCAGTGGAACCAGCTGGCTTCTCGCTAGTTTGGGCGGACAGGGACAAACAAAGCCGTAAGAAGTTGGGTGGTGGACTTGCTGTCTTTGTTAACTCCAAATGGTGGATCCCAGGACATGTTAATACGAAGGCAAGAAACATCACAGGCATGAAAAGGGCGAGAGGAGCAGTGGAGGGGACAAAGGAACGTGGTGATGATCTAAACCGTTTTTTTTAAAAGATAAGTCTCACCACCTGGGACCACGCTTACACCTCCTCCTGCACTGCCCATCTCTCTGCCGCATCACAAGACCTGTGCATGACAGCTTCTGCACCTCCCCTCCCAACACCAGCCTCTCCCTCTCTCAGGTCTCTGTCCAGACCAGAGGGCAGTCATCCCCTCACCACATCCCCGACTATCCCAACCCCCCCAACAACAACAACCCCAACCATCAAGTCCAGCCACGTGAGACGACACGACTGAGCAGTTTGCATCAGTAGTTCTGTGTTTGCATATCAGGAGGTGTGTGAATCTGTGGTGTCACAAGACTACAATTTTTAACTTCAGTACAATACCCTGAACAATACTTTCAGAGCTAAATATAACAAGGCAAACTGTAGTTGTCACCAACCTCTGGAAATGACTTAGAGAGATCTACTTATTGGTCCTTCAGGTGCTTTCTTTTTGCAAAATGTGTTGTGTAAACAGCTGGTAGCACTGCTCTGTTGCCCTGTATGCAAAGCAGCTGAAACCATAACAGAAAAGAGCCAGTGAGATGAATGACGAGAAGACAACACTCTGAGTTGGTAATGAAGTCTGATGATAATTCTGTTGATTGTTTCATCGATCTTTTTGCTCTATAAAAGGGTGAAAAATGTTGTTAATTGTTCCCCAGAGTCCAAGATGAGCTTCAAATGTCTTAATTTGTCCGCAACACAAATACATTCAGTTTACTGTCATGAAGAAGGAAAGAAACCAGAAATTATTCACATTTAGGAAGACAGAATGAGAGAACTTGGACTTTTTTCTTTAACTCAAACCCATTAATTGATTATTGAAATGATTGCCGATTTAATTTCATAGTTGACAACTAATTGGCTGATTTATTGGTGCAGCTCTGTGTGTCAGCTCTGCCACAGGTGTATCAATATTGTGAGAAATCTGCATTGAAACCTTTCCAAATATTTAGAATTGATATGTATGGATAAACTATGTTTTTACCAACAGTAAAGTGAATTTGTATCCATTGTAGTAGTACTATGTGTAAAGAAGAGTATTGTCAGTTTCTGGGAGTTTTTTAATTGGAACAAATAAGCAGAGACCTGGGGAATGTTTCATGGTGAGGTTTAAGTAGGAGCATCATGATATTGAATCCAAAATCAAAATGAGCCTTCAGTTTTGATCACAAACCCAAAGCAGGATCAGTGATCAGTGCTGGAAAAAAAGTGCCTAAATCAAAAAGTTGAATCAAATCATGACCTTAAAATCAAAAGACATATCAAATCTTGGATCTGGAGAATCTTGACACCCTTAGGTGAAACTCAGTTGACCGTTCCCAGACTGCAGCCCTGGAAAGACGAGTATCAGAGGTCTTGGAAAGTCATTTTCAACCTCTCGCATTCCTGTGTCAGGCAGCACTTTCCAAAGTGTCTTTCCTTCTTCCTCCTCTTTAACTCAAAGCAAAGAATAACAGTGTTAATTCATTTGATGGCGATACTGTTGAATACTGGACGGGAGGCGAGCATGCAGCCATCTGGATAGACCATCTCAGAAGTCACTAGTCGGGGTGTCAAGGTCACTGTGATGTCATAAATTGTCTGGCTAAGTACTGTCCATAAATTTCAGAGCAGCATGCTGCTCCGTCTGAATATTTCTGACTGCTGTCTCAGTGTGAAGTATTGGGGTAAGAGGGTGTGAGTTATGGGAGACCACCTGAGTGCCAAGGCAGAGCTGCAGAGCGGGGCAGGGGCTCTGGCTGATAGCTCTGTTTTACGATCCAGGGTTATGAAGAGGACAGGTTCGGCCTCTCTGTTTGACAGTAAAACTTTATTTTGGCTGCGAGGTGCAAACTTCTTTCTTCAGCTCCTCTGGTTGGGAAAACAACGCTTCACTGCGATTCGACCCCACGAACCGTTTGACGCTCCTGCTTCCAGCCTCTTTTCTTAGTCCTTTGTTGGCGTTTTGAATCCCTTCTCATTCCTTCCCTGCCTCCTTCCACTGACTCCACTGTTAGCAGCACGGGGTAGACTCTCAGCGAGCGCCAGCAATAATAATCATAAAGCTAAGAATCCGTGCACACATCTCCTCTGTCGCTCATAATGGCTGCTGATGGCTCCTTCAAGGCTGATTCCTCCCTCGAATTAAGTTTAGACAGGAAGAGATGTGTGTTCAGCTGCAGTTTGTCATAAAAAGCTGATTTAATGTAGTCAACAAGTGAACTCTATTTGTCAGCCTTCGCATCAGTGGTGCAATGTAACTGAGTACATTTACTCAAGAACTGTTCTTAAGTAGAAATGAAATGCTTGTACTTTATTTGGTTGATCAACTTTATGCAGCTTTTCCAAGATAGTCAGTGTGGATAAATCAGGATGGCTTAAATGGACCCTGGAGATGCTTCTTGCATGCTGCAGTAATGAACCTGACCAGATCTAAGATGTCTGAATGGGTAGCCTAGATATTTACTTATCTGCAGTATTTGTGTGTTCTGTAACTATGTGTATGTAAAGTTTCCTCTTTAAGTTGTGGAGCAATCTAGCCTCTTCTGTAGACCTTTGACTACTAAATTGTGATGCTACCATGAAGCTCTGTTCATTTATTTTAGTGTCACGCCTGAGTTGAAGAAGAGAGGAGAGGTTGAGGGTGCTCTTCAGCAAATGTTCCTACTCACTGCTGTGTGTGTGTGTGCGCGTGTGTGTGCGTGCGTTTGCTGTGGGCTGTGATTACAGCTTCATTAAACCATATCAGGCCAAATTGCAGACCAGCGGCGTGCTTGGCAGGTTCTCCTTGTGGTCTAATGAAAGCACATTAAAGTGATTCATTTGTTGCTTATACAAAAAGACAAATCAACTCATGTACGGCCATTAACCCTGTGTTTGCATGAATATATACAAACCAACTGCAGACACACAGGTTTCTTCGATAATGTTAGCAGGTGATCTAACCCTTATTAGGTATCAATGGTTGAGTGAAGCTGTTGATAAAGGCCCCCGATAATTCACTTTCCCACCAGCAGGGGGTACTAAACTCTTAGTACTGGGGTTTGTGGAAGGCACCACACACTCCCTTCTTCTCTTCTCTTTGGTTAAAGGGGTGACGGTAGCGGTGTTGGTGAAAGACGTTTGCTGCCCCGTGTTTGTGCAGTTCTGATGAGCGAACATTGTTAACATTTTTCCAACACATGGAGAGATTTAGTCCAACATCAACGTCAGATTTAAGTTTTTTTTTCCTCTGTCCTTTCTCTCTCTCTCTGCTGAACTTTTTCTCTATTTCTTTAATTCTGTCTCAGTTAGCTGTTTATTCACTTTTGTGATCTCAAGTGTGATATTATGTTATTTATAAACAATTTTGGGAATATATATATTTTAAAGGCATATATTTTTTTCCCCAAAAAAGACTCCAGAAATGAGGAGACAAACATGTAATACATGTACAGTCTATTAAAACAAAGAAAAAACCAAGCAATAGCTCAACACGCACGTTTAATGTGTCCAAGATTTTAGTCTTAAAATAATTTACCGCTACTAGAGTCTGTAGTAACACCTGTAAATTACCTGCAGGACTTACATGTATTTTATTTATATTTAAACTAAATTATAGCCCTTTCAGGAATAAAAAGGTTTAATTTATTAACATGAAAATTGAATAAAACAAAATGAGCAGTGCTGACTCTACTGCACTCACTGAATGCATATCATGAGCTTTTTACACTCTCACTCCCCCTGCTAGATAATCCTCAACGTTCAGTGAAGGGATCTAGTTGTCGCTTTGATAACAGCACTGTTCACATATGAGACAATCATTGTAATATACTGAATGTAATAATTAACTTTCCCTCTCCTGTTGCTGAACCAGCCCTTGGCGTATATTCAGTGTAGCTATAGAGTAGAGTGATCATATTGAGCCAAAGGCCAAAATGAGTCTTTAAGGATTTTGTGGTGTGACATTGAGCTGGCAGGTGAGCACGTAGTTGCGTGTCAGTGTGTGTGTGCGTGTTTGCGTGTGCTCTCAGCGAGTGCCCAGCTCCCCATGACAGGAAACAGCGAGGTGAGGCCAGGGTTTATGGGCTAATACGGCCTCAAAGGAGCCTCTTGTTTTGAAACAGAGCTGCAGCTCTTCAGGCTTGTTTTCCATATTGGTCTGGCATGGAACGCTTTGACCCTGGCACAGGGGCAGGAAAACATGACACCGGCCGGAGCTTTGAACGCTGTGGGGACGAGCGAGGGGCTGCCAGTGTCCGTGCCCGTCTCCCCCCTCTGGGCGACGCAGAAACAGGTTGGCCATCGGTGCCAACTGACCGCACAGCCTGAACGCTCAACCTGCAGAAAATTATCTTAAAAAGGCATTTAGAGCAGTGCTAAGGCATATATTTATTTTATAAAACAAGTAAAACATTGGCTATTACCGTGTCTTTAGAGGACCGTGCTGGCAGTTAATCATTTCAGAGGAGAAACAATGACATAATTGTGAAGCGTGTGGATCCTGAGTAAAAGTCCTTATTCAGAAAGGTAAATAAAAGGTGTTGTTCAGGATGTTAAAGCATCAGCCATGAGGTAAAGAGAGAAACTTAATCAAAAGACACCTGTTGAATATAAATCTACTGTACAGACTAACACCAGGCGATGATTAAAACATGCAAAAACAAACATATGTTTGATTGTCAAAGTTCATTCTCAACCGTGGGAACAGTCAAATATATTTTATTCCTATTTTTAAAGGTACATTGGAATTATTTTGCTCGTCTCTCAGAGACAACTTGTATCAAGAAGGAGTGAAAAAAATATGAAATATACACTTTAGAAAAAAAGTACACAAGTAAATGAATTATGTCAAAATAAAATGACAATAATAATAAGAATGCACCCTAAAATATTACACACAGAATAGAATAAAATTCACTACTCACTACCAGCAACATCAGAGATTTATCGCCAATAAGGATAACACTATCAATATCATAATTTATCAAACATATCAAACACAAATCATCATTTGATAATTATTGATTTCAGTTATTGGGATAATTGTGACTCTCCTCGCATGATTGAGGTTTTACAACTTGTAGTTGTGAGTTTTGGATCGTTAAGTTTTTATAGACAAACCTCTTGTCTCTCCAGGATAGAGAATGCAGCCTAAAACCTGACCGTCCTGCCCAGTGCTGAGTGCAGGTTCTTGGTTCCGCCCCTACAGCCTTCCCCTTCCTGCTTCTCTGCCCTCCACCTCCACTGTTACCCCCAAACCTGGAGAGGATGCATTGGGCTGGCATGTCTTGAGCGTGTGTGCGCGCGTGTGTGTGTGCGCACGCACGTATGTGAGGGGGATTTAGGGATGAATGCCATGACTAGTTCGGAATGTTCCAGAGTGTTCCAGAATGTGCGGTCGGAAAGTCTGAGCAGGGAAAAAAGACGAGGAGTAACATGGGTTAGGGGAACAAGACCTTATTGACAGGGCTCACACACAGACACACACACACACACACACACACACTCTCTCTCTCCTGGTTCATGTGGATGTTTCACCTAATGATCCCGGGACACAGTATTCTGCCACATTGTGCACTTCCAACACCTTAAAAGACATGTTCTATTACCACTTTGTCTGATAATGAGTCATGAACTAAACAATATCCAGGTTTACTTTCCAACAGATTACTCTACCAGTTTCACTAAGAAGAATTACATGTAAAGACCACCACGATCTGATATAATGTTGCGTTTTGACATCTGTTGGTATCAGTGAAATAATAACCATGAGTCATTTGGTTTGTTATATGGGTTCAATAGTGAACAGATTGTGCTTCATTGGAACGTCCTTTGTCTGTCTCCAAACAACCACATTGATTCTCACCCTCTCACTTTGGTCTCTTACATTTTTCCTTTAATCTTTTTTCTTTTTTCTTCAAGTTGCATTCTTTCAGATTGTCCCACAGTGTACTTGAGACATCATCGAACACATAATGATGTTGCAGATGAAAATATTGTGGGAAGTTGGAGCTGGGATTTGCGACGATTTGAAAAATAAAAAATGTAAAGATTTATTTTTGTTCCCCCTCGTGGCCTGATAGATTACCTGATGGCTCTAAAATGGTGCACGTGATTACTTGAAATGTCACACTTCATAATGAAATCTTAAAAAAATTGTTCTGCATAGGGAAAAATGTAATTGAACTACTGATATGATTACATCATCTAATAACTTATTATATCACATTAACTCGGTGTATGAGTTTTAAGGGCTAGAACACAACAGACTAAAAATATAATATTGTAATACCTTAATCTGTTGTTGGTTGTACTTCACAATGGAGCATCAGCTTTGGGTCCCGTCGGCCTGTTGAAAAGACTTGTCTTCTAAGATGGGAATCATTTACACGTGACAGCCTAGTCAATGTACCTGAACCAGTGTTGATTAAGCGATCTTGGACCTGGCTCGCGATCAAATATATGTCGATTTTTAGTGCTAAACCTTATTCATTCCTACTTGATATGGATAGATCTAACTAAGATCTAATCATTTGGCAGAAATAAACACAACCGCAGCCAGGGACCGAGCTGGATAACTTACGGTTTAGCGCCCAATGTTTGCACAGTTAAATGTTTACAGTATGTAATATTGCACATGGTGCTCAGATTTTCTACCTCTAAAACATTTGAGAGTTGTAACATTTGTACTTGCGCAGTTAAATGTTTACATTACAATTTTTTGGTTAATGAACTATTCTGAAGTTCAAATAATAAACCCTCTGGTTTCTTCAGACTTCAGTGATTATAGTCTTCAAACTGGCAGCATGATCAGATTATATATCGTGATAGATTTTGATATCGATCAATGTGGGGGAAATACTTGAGATTATATTTTTTGCAGTATCACCCAGCCCCAGTCCTTCTGCTGTTCCCTGCTACAAGCCAAGAAAAAGGCCATACCTCTTTGTCATGTTGTAGCCTTATCTTTTATTAAAAAAGAAAATGATGTTGTTTCAATTCTTCTCGTGGTATCAAACATGATATCGCATATTGATATTTTCAAGATATTGAAATGCCTGTATTTGACGACATTTGTCATAACCATACATACTGTATGTCTATTTGCAGTGCAGTTTTACAGGTTTTAATGGGTACTGTCTCTTGTCTTCTCAGGATGGTTCCTACCTGGCGGAGTTCCTGCTCAATAAAGGCTATAAGGTGAGAGAGAAACCAGACGACAGACTTAACGGAACCAAAAATGTGTCCTTTGAAAGCTCAGACACACACATAAGTTCAGTTGAATGCAGACACTCATGAATGCCAACGAACACAGAACGCACTCAGAGCGACATTCCCTCGATAAGCCGCGTCCAGCCCCAGCAGTGAGTGGGAGCTCCCGAGGGACCCTGACGTCAGCTGACAGCGTCGTACATGGACTGACTCACACGTCGCCCCGATAAGAACCTTTGTGTTGCTTCAAGCCGGTTCACCCCTCACCTTTTACCCCCGGGTCAGACCATTAACAGGGAAATGGTTGTTATTATACTGTCATACGAGTGAGGTCACCAACTTTCACCTGCTGCACGGTGTGTTTTCAGGAGCACAAAAAGTCAACAGCCTGCGGGTGGACGCAGAGGTTAACAAGCTGTTTCTGACCGACTGAAGCTACGTAAAGGCTTTAGCGGCGGTTTCACATCCGTGAAAAGTGACTGCATACAACACATGTTACACCATTGCTGATTATGTTTTCTTGACAGAAGCTGAATGACTTAATTTCCCCTCAGATGTGTGGCAGCACACACACAATCACCTTTATCCCAGACTGCCTGGTCAGCTTCGCCATCTGCTGCCTGACTCAGAGGCAGCAGGAAGCGGACCAGGCTGGGGATGCTGCACGAGAAGGGGGTGGAATTGGGAGGTGGCATTAAAGACGAGTGCACAGGCAGGCAGGAAGTGCACAGTGAATAAAGGAAGTGAGGTCGGGGCACAGCGTCCTCCCACTAATGGACTCCCCTTGGATCGGGTTCTGTTATCTGACTGGAGCAGAGCTTCCTTACACATCCCCCCTCAGAACACAGAGTACAGATCACAGATCACAGGCGGCATTAAAAACACGCTGAGCCGGAGCCACGACAAACAATAATGTTTCATTAACTTCTGCAATACGAAGCACTGTCCTGCTTCAGAGATCTGTCAAACAAACACAACTAATTAGAAAAGTAGAAGGCTGTATCATATTTCACATCTTTTAAATGTGGCAGAGACAAAGAGTGACATTTATAACAAACCTGCAAATGTAAGATATAAGAAGTAGGGCGGCTGTGGCTCAGGGGTAGAGCCAGCGTCTTGTTATTTGAAGGTCGCTGGTTCGATTCCCCTGGTCTGTATGTCAAAGTGTCCTTGGGCAAGATACTGAACCCCAAACTGTTCCTAATGTGCTGGTTGGCACCTTGCATGGCAGCCACCACCATCAGTGTGTGAATGTATGTATGAATTACTGTAAGTCACTTTGGACGAAAGCTTCTGCTAAATGCCTTAAATGTAAGATGACCCAGAAAAAACACTATTTTATATCACAGGTGGTTTTGGGGAAGAAGTTTTAATCAGAAGAGAAAGATCTTCATTGACTGATTTTTTTTAATGCCTAAACAAATGAAATAAAGAAACTCTCTTTGTTTTAATGGCTGAATAAACTGAAATAAACAAACTGACCTTAAAGAACAACGCAATTTCATACTGTTTTACTTTGTTTATATGTGGCGGCCACCTTTCTAGCTTCAAACAATGTTCTGGGACCTTATTTTGCTCTGAGAACAGCTTGTTTATCCACTCATGGAAATTATTACTTCAATAATATTGTTAATATAAAAATTCTAAGTTTGAATCTTCTCCCATTGTGCCCCTTTTTAAAGGATAAGTTCAGCAAAAGAAATGAAAATTCAGTCATTACCTACTCAATCCCATGCTGATAGAAATCAGATGGGGTTTTGTATTTCTGCAATACGTTTCTGGAGCTTCACAGCAAAACAGCTTTGCAGCATTCTTCTAAACCACAGAGAAACTAAACAGAAGTGTAACAGAAAAAAAAACCCAAAAAACAGGCAGAATCAAAGTCTCTTGAATTGAAATTGAAAAGATATCATTTACACCATTTTAAGCGCCAAATCTTCACTGTAGCTCTGCTGAGCTTCAAATTTTTTATGCAACCTGTCTAAAGTGGGTACACAAGCTCATGTCGAAGGTATAAATAACATCTTTTCAAATTGATTTGTGATCACAGAGATTCCAGAGACTTGGATTAAGTCTTATGGAGCCATGTATCTTTAGGTTTGTTTAGTATAATCGCTAATTGCCAACTGATTGTATGTATAAAGTATCTCCTAGATTTGTATTATATTTGCCTCGCAATATTTTGTTCAACAAAATGTGTTTGAATATTTGAATATTTCTTATCTCACTACGTCATTCTGCTGGTCAATTTTTGAGTCTCTGAGTTTTGGTGGCTGTTGTGACCAAGTTGCATTGAGATTTGATTGACAATAAATTGCATCCTGATATTGAGGGTAACTCAGCTTTCTCTGCCAGCTGCTTCACAGTAAGACTACGCTCAACAGTGTCTTACTGTGAAGACGCTGCCTATAGTTTACATGAACAGCATTAAAACATTGTTCGAATACAATATGAGCGTAATCTATAAAGTTGAATTCTGAAAGCATGGTAATGTTTGAAGTAATGTTAATGTTGAATTTCAAAATAATGTTTTTAAGTAACTTTTATGTTTTGTTTTTTGCTAGGTTCATGGGATTATTCGTCGTTCCAGCTCCTTCAACACAGGTCGCATCGAGCATCTTTACGGGGACCGTCATGCACACACTGATAATGGTAAGTGTCTTGCCTACACAGCCTGTGTCTGGTTAATATACAGAAACCAACCACCTCGAGTGAATATTTAAAAGACGTACATGTGTGAATTACTGTAGGAACTGTGTGAGTGTATCAGCATGTGTTTGTCTTCCTCTTTGTCAGACATGAAGCTGCACTACGGCGATCTGACCGACAGCACGTGCCTTGTGAAGATCATCAACGAGGTGAAGCCGACGGAGATCTACAACCTGGGCGCTCAGAGTCACGTCAAGGTAGTGTGATTCCACAAATACACCTCCAGCTCTCTCATGGTTCTTTACTGTGAAGGGAAAATGAAGTTCTGATTTTCTGATCCGATAAATATTACTTCCTCTTCCCTGGAATCATTGGTTTGTTTCAAAAGACTGATAGCAGTGTTTAAAATCATGAAAATGCACAGGTACTTCAGTCATAGAAAATTTGAAACTATTTTACATTCCTGCTGACATTGTGTTTTGAATATAGCTTTTCCGTATTTTGGGCAGACATTGGTTTTCTTTAAAATAGTCTAATTTCACAGCATAACTAACTAAGTTCTGCCCTGTCAGCAGTTAAAGTAAGACTTGTAATTAATGGGCTTAAACCTACATATACTATATGTACCACCTTCAACACCTTCCTTTAGTGTCGAACATCTACTTTTCTTTTGCCTGACCTGGGTTTTTGCCATCAGTGTCAAGTGAAAGTGCAACTGGGTGGATGCCAGCTCCTTTACAAATTTACTGTAGCTGACTGTTTTTGAGTGCCAGCGTCTACATCTGGTCAATACTGACTGTAAGTGTTTAGTGGCGGATGATGTCAAAATAAAACTCTCAGTTCTGGGAAGTGAGCATCTCGTGTGCGGAGGATGCCGGCGCTGATGGGACAGGAAGTAATGTTTTCTTGGATGGGTCAGTCAGTGCCACAATGTCCCTTTTGTCTCGGAGCTCTGCGGTGATCCCAGGAGATCCTTCGGCGCCTCCTCCCCCTCCTCCTCCTCTTGCCCCTCCACGCTGGGATCTGACACACAGTCTCCAGGCAGCACTGATCCTCCATCACCATGGTGGTTTGGGTGGGATACGGAGCCAAGAGCTTAGTCAGATGATAGATAATAAGGCTATTTGTAATGTTACTGGAGACACTGCTTTTTGTTAGTTGTTCCTTAAGTGAATCCAACTGCATTGGGATGAGTTTGGTATCATTTCATCGTTCAGTTCAAATTAGTTTGGTTCCAGTCTTATAATCCCAGTTTCAATAATCTATGAATCCGTTTCCTCAATTATCTTGAACAAAATACCAAACAGTTCCTGGTTTCCCTTCCAAAAATCTTTTCCCCTTCCCTTCAAAATTATTGTGATGCTAAAGGATGGCTAAAATATTAGCACACAGCTGCTTTTTAACAGATAAAGCAGACACGGAGAACATCATCATTCATTTGGAGTCCGATTTGTTAGTCTGATATTCACTCCCCTTTTTACTCTGGTTTGTTCTCCCTCAAACCCTGAGAAAGACATTTGTGCTCTTGAGCTGATAATTTTTCCAGTTTCTTCACAAGCCTGTTGCAAATAGTGTCTGTCTGTTAATTGGTGTTTATTGGGTTTATTAGAGACTGTTTGCTGAAAACAGCTGTGTGCTGCTGTTGATCGAAGGTTTTTAAGCAAAAATGGCAAAAGTTATTTTGTTCAAGCTTCTCCAATGTAGAGATTGACTTCTTTTCCATTTTATTGCATCATAAATTCAATCTCTTTACATTTTTTGACTGCGTTTGGTTCGACAAAAGAAGACAGTTGTATGTAGAGATGTACTGGTGCCATTTTTTTTCCTTCCTGATTCCCATTCGCTGAAGTTAAACCCTTTGTAAACCATGAATACATACATAGAATGATTGCCATAGTACTTAAAAGAAAAAAGTACTGATTAAAAGAACATAAAAATCAACCAATGTAAATTGCTGGGCAGTAGCAAGGTCACGTTTTGAGGCTCATAAACTACACTAAATTGCCTTTCTCTGATCAAGCATTTTAGACAGTATCAGAGGCATTTCCCATGCTGGTATTGGTGTTGGTTCAACCCTTGAAGAAGACGTAACAAGGACTCTGAAGATGGGCATTTGTCTTTATTTTTTATCTGAACAAAACCATGAACTGTGAAAACAAATGTATTAATTGATAATATAATCCTTCGTTGCAGCCCAAGATGAAAACCCTGAAACTTCATATAGTGATAGTATAGTATTCATATAGTAATCGTATAGTGAATGTGATATAAAACCAAAAGATGAGCTCAGAAAGACTAAAGATTCATTTGATGCAGTGTTGGATAAAAATTAAGGAATTCTTTTCACAACAACTTATTTCTCAGTCTTTGTAATGGACACGGTACAGAATTAGAAATTGGTTGATAAAAGACTAATAACGTATCTAGAACTAAGTTTGAAGAAGTGGAAATACAGAAAAAAAATGTTATAAATGACCCCAGATAGGAAGAAAAAGTGAGAGAATGAGTGAAAAGGGGAAGAATGATGACTCCTCTCTCCACATCCTTTGTGGTCAGGAGCCGTGACTCTGCTCCCACCTCCCACATGGAAGATCATCCTCAGGCCACACACACACACACACACACACACACACACACACACACACACACACACACACACACACACACACACACACACACACACACACACACACTGAGATTGACAGAAAATCCGGGTACCTGTGCAAGGCTCGACTGTGTTTATTTGTTTCCACACCAATAAACCCCGCTCTGGTAGCTCCTCACCACATGCTGGCCACTCTGAACAGCTGAGCCGCTGGATTACTGGCAGCGGTGGCGTGGAGCAATTTCCAGTCCGGCCCACCACAGAGGAAAAGATCGCTCACATCGGCTATTCAGCATCTCTGTCTTCCTTCCCATCAGCCCCTCTCTTACAGGGAATCCCTTCTGAGGCCTGTTCATTAGACTCACCCGGGGAGTTTGAGTTGTAGTATCGGTCTGAGATGGTGCGTCTGTGTGTGTGGGTGCCGGTTTCCGTTTTAGAAAGTCATCACTGAGAACAGAGTGAGGGTTATTTTCTGATGCTGCAGGGGCGGAGGTGGACTGGGAATAGTGCACGGACACTGGACAGCAAGAAAGGCAGCCAGCTGCAGTATCAAAAGAACAGCACAAGAACAAAACTATGTGACCGTAACAGCAGTGTATCAGCATAATCTGTTTGATATTTGTGCTCAGGCGTCTTTCCCTTAAGCAAAATTCCAAATGTGTTATCAAAACCTGCAGGAAAGATGGCCAAAAAACTGTATTTTCCTCAGGATTGTTGCCACAGGACGGATTCAGACCCTGGACCACTGCGGCGAAGACACAGCCTGTGTGCATGGGGTACCAGCTCTACCATCTGAGCTACTGGGGCACCCCTGAAATACAGTTTTACTGCCGCTGTGACTTTTTAAAGTTATATTTCCCTAAACCTCGATGCAGCGTTGCAGTTAAAACCTAGCCAACACAGTTTTGTGCTGCGTTTTCTCTGAAGCCCAATGAGCTGTTGTTCTGCCTTCTATAGGCTTTGACTTTGGGCGTTTTCAGTGGTGTAACTTGAGGCTGTTAATGTGACGCATAACCAGTGTATCAGTGCTTTGGATTGGCATTTGAATACCGATGTGGACGGCGATAACCTTTGTAATGTCAGAACATTAAACATGAGGTTAATGAGAATGTCATTGGTCTGGCAAATATTTGATCATAATATTTGATGAAGTATTAAACAAAGTAACATTTCCTTTGCCGGTATCAGAGGATCTCATTAGATTCATCCTCTTGGCACCATGGATATCTACACCAAATTTCATGGCTATCCATGTAATCCATCTGTCCAGAGGGTTGGTTGGGTCAGTTTATTGACAGACATGGCCATCTATAGAGCCTTGCTGCTAACTTGGCTAAATTTATCCCTTAATCTGCTCATACAAACTTCCTTATATCTACAGTGGGGAGAACTTTGTCGTTTTAGAACGTAGCCTCTCAGGCTCAATATCACCCATTTTTAAGCAGAGCCTTATACCTTAAACAAACCATTCCTATTTAATACTTGTGCTATTTAGCATGCTTTAAAGCTCTAAGATTCCCTAAAAAACCCTACAAATTTTGTCAGTCCCAGTTTGTTCTCCAAAATGTACAAACCTGCCTTTTCTCACAGCTGCAACTTCATCCAGAACTTCTTCTGTGTTTTGTTGTGTTTTTGTGGTCAGAAACCTCCATGAATGCAGGTTTGATTGACAGGTTTGAGGTCAGCTGGGACTCGTGTAGTTGTGTAGGTGTATGTGTGTAGTCTGTGGGCTTCAATGACCAAAAGGGACCGGACCAGTCTTTTTTTGTGGGGGGTCTCCAAGACAGACATTTAAATCTGTTTTACATTACGCGGTGTTTTCTAAGCTTGAAGCAGGATGTCTTTGTTCTGACAAAAAGCCCAATAGAACAAGGCAGACCAATCCACTCCTAAAAAAAAGACAAATACAACCGTAGCCTTAATTCATGAATTATGCATCTATCTGTCAATAACACGAGTTGAATATTTTGGAAACTGCGCTCGTGAAATATGCATGAACAAAGAATCCGAATGGGGAAGTGCTTACGGGCTGCTCACAGTAATCTGTTCTGCATATGAGGGTTCAACACGACCCTATTATGTTCTCCCACTGAAGCGCTTCACGGGAAAACCGTGAACAAAACCCCTCAACGTCGCTCTCTCTGTGCGAGTTCTCCCACCTGCAGCTGTCACAGCAGACGCACGGGGAGATGGGCTGAATTATTAACACGCCTCGCTCATGACAAGGAGACTGACGTGGCGGGGAGGATGGGGGAGGATGGGGGGGAGATGGAGAAGGTGGAAAGAGTTTAGGGAGGTGAGAGGGTATATGTAATGAAGCAGCACTTGGTTTCCACTTCATTGTTCTCGATGGCTTTTGAAGACAAATGCGCAGATTGCGTTCAGGAGACAGACTTCCTTCATGTATATCCTTCATTATCCATATCCGAATTCCTCCTTATCATCGTCCTATTATCTTCTTTCAGCTCGCTCTCTCCCTGCTACCCTTTGGTCTCTCCCTCATCCGGGTTTGCAGAGTCTCCCACGCCAGAGACACACACAGGATTTAACACGCCTGTTTCCCTACAAAGCTCTGCACTGTTTGCTCGGTGTGTTGATGCGTTTATAGGCCTAAGGCGGCTATTGTGCCGTTTAAGTGGTAATACCAGTACTTACTTCAGTTTGTGAGCATGTTATGCAATCCTTATAACTCCTAATGTGATTCAGTTGTCTTGATTTGTGATGTGTGGTTAGAGGATATTGTCGTGTGCTTAGAGCAAAAATCTCCTGCTTTCTAAACCGTCAATCTGTTAAAGATTGATTTTCTTCTCTATTCAATTCTGCTCAAACTTTACTGTGCAGTGAAAACTTTCCTTTCAGTTTTTTTTTTCAGATAAACTGAGGCATTAAATGCTCTTTTATGGCTTGAGATTATTCATCTGAGGCTCATAAGATTCTCTATAAAAATCCATGATGTCATAAATGTTTGTGATACTTTTGAGAGACATGTTTTTTTTACAGGACAACAACGATAAATCCCCAAACTTTCCGGCTTCCTAGGCCAATGAAACCTTTGAAAAACCCATTTAATCATCTGAAAAATGTATTGTCACAAAGGTTAAACACAACTGCTTTTGTTACGTCTTGAATAATCGACATTTTTGTGAAACATGGTTTTCACAGAACAGTGAGGATAGTTGTGCAGACCTCACTTCTCCTATTTGTTGAATAAAATGCTTTAAAACTACTCCAAATTCTTCTGTAGTTCATAAAAAGCTGACTTTGTGGAGAAAATTGGCTTTCATAGTAAAGCGTCAAACATTTTGTACACCAAAGGACACTTAAAAATATTTAGGATTATCTCAAGAACAAGACTGTTTTTTGTTAGATCATGAAAAACTGATATTTTGGGGAAAATATAGCGAGTATAATTGTGTAAGTACCAAATCTACAAGTTCATGAAAGGTTTCGGTTTTAGAGGAACATGGCATTCATAGGACAATATAAGTTCCTCTTCCATTGCTTTTTAAAGACTTAAAACCCTTTTAAAATTCACAAATGTATTTTCATCAAGTTAAGATTAGGAAAAACATTTACTCAACCAGATATCTACAACTACAGTTTTTCACGAAATCTTCTTTGTTCAACAAGAAAATAGATTGTTGACCTTGTTAGTAGTTAAAAATCTGAAAAAAACAAAATGGACAAGGGCAAAGACATGCAGGAAAAGCTAGAAAGCTCTCTACAAACCCATCAGACGCTCCCAAAAAATCTAGTCTTTGTTCACAATCGATGACATTTCAGAGAAAACCTGACATTCACAGTACAGTTGCATTTTGTAAACACCAATTCTCCATTTTAAATTGGATTAAATTAGGTTTTCCCCAAAATGCGTTGTCACTAGGACTGCTTTTTCATACTTTGAGAAAAGTTGACAATCTTAACCACTGAACCATTTTAACAGAACAACAGTGACAGTTTTGTAAGATACAGTTCTTCATTCTCCTGCTTCTTGTGTTAAAAAACTATTTGATTTCAATATTTCTTTGATGCAAACAAGCTTTATCTTGAGATCACAAAACGTTTTGGAGAAACCTGGTTTCTTCAGGACAGCGCCAAGCATTTGGTGAACCCCTCGGTGAGTGATGAGCGGTCTCGTCTCTTTAACAGCCCATTGGCCGGGTTTACTCACCCCCTGATTGGTGTTTACGTTATTCCCGTCCAATCAGCCCTCAGTGGCACGCTTGCAGCCGTGTGTGTCTCGCCGGGATAGACTCGCCTTAAAACCAAATTAGCGCACTCCCCACAGAAGTATGTGTTTTCTGTCTCTTAGGACTCATTAGCTGCATGTGTGCGGTTTGTGTGTATTTAAGGTGCCATGTTTTCCATTGTTTTAAAATTGCCTTTCAGAATCAGAGGCCTGGTGGTTTTGGCCCAATGGCGATGCAGCATTATCTCAGTGCCCACATTTTCTCATGTGTCCCGCCTTTTGAATGAGCAGAAGCAGGACTGTGTCGCGTTGGTGGCCTGGTAGTCAGCGGTCAGAATAGCTCCCTGAGCAGGCCGATCCCTGTTTTGAAAGGTTAGGCGATCATACAAGAAGACAGCCTGCCTGGCCTGGGCCGAAAGTGAACTTTAGCTTAAGAATAGACTCCTCGGTGCCAAGAGAAACAAGTCTGCACTTTCCTCGTCCAGAGTCAGGGAATGTTTTGTGGTTGTGCTCTGTGGGTCAGATTTGTTGCTCCACTCATGAGTCAGTTCTTTTTCTGTTTTCCAGCAAGGTTGTAACATGGAAACATGCAGTTTGGGAAAGGAGAAGAGGGGTGGAGGGTGGGGGCTGGGGATGGTTGGGGGGACTTTTTGAGGTTTGTTAAGTAAATACACTGAGTCAATAAATAGTATCACAAAGCTAAATATGATTGCATCTAAGTCTGTATCTTAAATCAAACCCCAAATATTCCAGATTAACTGTCTTGTTCGTGTGACATACAGAAGCCTAAACAAACTGCAGATGTAGTTTCACCTGTGATTTATAGATGGCAGCAGTGAGCTGCTGTGGATGACTCCCCTGATAGTTTCAGTCAGGTAATAAACAGCAACAGGTCCCAGTCTGGTTTGAGCAGATGGGATTCTATAGGATCTCTATCTACTCTATCATGAGTAATCGTTTTAATGGTTTTAAAATAGACCACAACATAATCATTACTAAAATTGACACACACTCTAATTGCGTAATTTGATTGTCATTGCTTTAAAGATGAATAGACATAAGAATAAACTGCTAAACTAACAAGTGTAAAGAATAAATAAACAGTTAATCACAATTTTGATAGTCATTATTGACCAATGAATTACTCGAAAAGAAAAAATACCAAAGATTTGAGAATATATTTGGATTTTTTACCATTGGTTCGACAAAACAAGCAATTTAAAAATGTCCCCTTGGATTAATTAATTGATAGTGAAAATAGTCCTCATTCTAAATGTTTAGTTAATCAATCGGTCAGTCGATTCACTGAACATTAATCTGGAACAATTTAAATAAATTGTTATTTGTCATTGTTAATGTTTCACGTAAAAATACTGAAAAAAAAACAAAAACAAACTCAGATGTGTGGATTTGCCACTTTTTGCCATTTGTAACAGTAAACTGAATTTTTGGGATTTTGGAGTGATTTTGAAATTGCTGCATTGTGCTCTGGAAAACAATAATTGACATGTTGCACAATTTTCTGAAATGTTAATAATAATCTTAATAAAGATGCACATCAAATCCAAACTAAGATTTAGTTGTAATGGAACAGTGTCTCTCTGGTTTAACTTCGTTTCAACAATTGAAGCATTTGTCTGGATGAGGCCCTCTGCAGGCCAGGCTGTCACATTACGGCTCCTCTACAGCTACAGTCGATATATGAGAGGTGAAGTTATTTTACAGGGTTACAGCTTTAGGGTTGGTGCCTGCTTTTCAGCTTTGCAGTAGGAGTGTTGCTACTGAAGATTCTATTTTAAGAAGATTTGATCTGTTCTCACTGTTTCTCCATCTGCTCCATCAGCTCTCTCCCTCTCTCTTCGTCCCTCTTACCTCATGTCATTTATTCCATTATTACCTGTGGGAGTGACTGATGGTTGCCCGTAGTGTGTTTGTTGGTACGATACTCACCACAGTAAACACTCCAAGTTGGGACTGAGTGCTTAATTAGTTTGGTGTAGTTAGTAAGAGGGAAGAGCCGAAGTGCGACAACAGTAACCAGGGATTACACTAAATATTTATCAAACTCATCAATCTTCCTGTTGCTATGTCCTCCAGGGAGACATTTGGCAATAAAAATAATTATCAGCTTCAGAGCTTCATGCATGTTCTGTAATGATTTATCAGGAGCTCCGCTGGTTGTGAACAAGGCATGTCCGAGCTGAAGAGATTCTTCATCAACTAATTCCAAGAACTCTTCCTCCTCCTACATTTTGTTTTTCTTGATAATTAGACCTAACCTGCAATTAAAGTCTATGTTTGGAGGTATTAAGTCATTTTTAGATCTATAAATATCTCTGTGTTCAAATAAATACTAGAAGCCAAAGGAAAACATGAACATAGGTCCCGCAAAGTTGAATGATGAGTAAACTTACAGTAACGTAAGTAATTATTTTGCTAAGAAACATTGCCATCTTATAATAATAACTTTATTTATATAGCACCTTTCAAAAACGAGTTACAAGGTGCTGTACAACACAAATAAAACATATCAAATACAATTTACTGACAACAACAAAATAAAACCACCAAAAGAAATGACATTGGACATTAAAGACTTGGACTTATGAGCATGCTTCTAACATGTCCTGTATTTTGTTTAAAATTCACAAGCCTTTTTGAAAGCCGCCTTTTGAGAACACAGCAAAAACTGTAATGATAAGGTAGCATGGGTCATGAGGAATTAAAACTGATTCACAAATAATATAAATACATGTAACTGGAAATGCTAATGCTTAAGCAACAAATGTCACTAAACAGTATGAAATACATTTTCACTGAAAGAAAGAAGTTTCATGTTTTAACAACTTCAAAACAAAATGAACAAGATACACCGATCAGGCATAACATTATGACCACCTGCCTAATATTGTGTTGGTCCCCCTATTGCTGCCAAAACAGCCCTGACCCATCGAGGCATGGACTCCACTAGACCCCTGAAGGTGTGCTGTGGAATCTGGCACCAAGATGTTAGCAGCAGATCCTTTAAGTCCTGTCAGTTGCGAGGTGGGGCCTCCATGGATCGGACTTGTTTGTCCAGCACATCCCACAGATGCTCGATTAGATTGAGATCTGGGGAATTTGGAGGCCAAGTCAACACCTCAAAGTCGTTGTTGTGCTCCTCAAACCGTTCCTGAACCATTTTTGCTTTGTGGCACGGCACATCATCCTGCTGAAAGAGGCCACAGCCATCAGGGAATACCGTTTCCATGAAAGGGTGTACATGGTCTGCAACAATTCTTAGGTAGGTGGTACGTGTCAAAGTAACATCCACATGGATGGCAGGACCCGAGGTTTCCCAGCAGAACATTGCCCAAAGCATCACAGCCGGCTTGCCTTCTTCCCATAGTGCATCCTGTTGCCATGTGTTCCCCAGTTAGCGACGCACACACACCCTGCCATCCACGTGATGTAAAAGAAAAAGTGATTCATCAGACCAGGCCACCTTCTTCCATTGCTCCGTGGTCTGGTGCTCTGATGCTTCTGATGCTCACGTGCCCATTGTTGGCGCTTTCGGCGGTGGACAGGGGTCAGCATGGGCACCCTGACTGGCCTGTGGTTATGCAGCTCCAAACGCAACAAACTGTGATGCACTGTGTATTCTGACACCTTTCTATCAGAACCAGCACTAACTTCTTCAGCAATCTGAGCAACAGAAGCTCGTCTGTTGGATCGGACTACACGGGCCAGCCTTCACTCCCCACGTGCATCAATCAGCCTTGGCCGCCCATGACCCTGTCGCCGGTTCACCACTGTTCCTTCCTTGGACCACTTTTGATAGATACTGACCACTGCAGACCGGGAACACCCCACAAGAGCTGCAGTTTTGGAGATTCTCTGACCCAGTCGTCTAGCCATCACAATCTGGACCTTATCAAACTCACTCAAATCCTTACGCTTGCCCATTTTTCCTGCGTCTAACACATCAACTTTGAGGACAACATGTTCACTTGCTGCCTAATATAACCCACCCACTAACAGCTGCCATGATGAAGAGATAATCAGTGTTATTCACTTCACCTGTCAGTTGTCATAATGTTATGCCTGATCAGTGTATGTAACAGATTCAGTTTGGTCACCTCTTATAATGTTCATTGTGTGGATGAAAGCAGCTCAAAAGAACAGGGACCCATTAGAAGTCACTTCCCTTCAGGCTGATACACAAACCAAACCTCTATGACAGGAACTGGGAAAGGTTCGGTGACCCTTTTCATTACATGACCACATTACAAGCTCAGCTCCTGCACACCTTTTACCTCTGATTGTGTACAAATATCTTGTAGTCTACACAGTCTTCGCCCACTTTTCGTACATTTGACAATACCTCTCTTTGTGTGTAATCTTTATTTATCATTACAAGCGATACTCTCTTTGTTTTGCCTGTTCATATGTTTCTCTTTTCATCGACATTCTGGTATTGGCTGCTATATCAGTTCAGGTATGTTCATGTGTGTTATTTCTTGTGTGTATTCACCTATTGTGTGTAGAATACAAAGAGGAATAGGCTTTGTGAATTCACTGTCAATATAAATGGATAATAAAGTGATGATATCAGTTATCAGTTTAGGGTTGCTGGGTAAACAAAGCGTTAACGGCACCTGTGACAAAAATACCTGCATGACTCCAACGTTACGTTCAATCAAAATGAGTTTACACAATGAACAGAGAGACACGCAGCTCAGTTGACATAGAGATTTGTCAGTATTGGTATTTTTCTCCTGTGTGCACACATAGTGGTGTTTATTCAGACCTTATATGAGTGTACAAAGGGATTTTTGTGTGCAGACTCACTATAAACATGCCCACAAGCAGAAAGGCTTAGTGAAGCTGTGTGAACAGATCTGCGCATTTATTTGGTCTGTTTTCACTTGTTTGACGGTGAAACCTGCACCCAGACTTTATTATTATGATTATTTCATGAAGAAAAATCAGTCATAATATCTCCTTCTCCTGTCATCAGCGCAGCCTCCTAATTACACACCATCCCCAAACACCCACACTGGCTGTGACACACAGTGAAGAGACGCAGCCTCGCTCAGTCCTTCCACGAGTGACATAAGCTCATTACTCACAGCAAACACTGTTGCTAATCTGCGAACACAAGTCCTGACTGCCGCTGCCCACTCTCCGCTGTGTGTCCACACCCTCGTACAACACACACACACACACACACACACACACCACACCACCTTCCCCTGCTAATGGCATGTTTGTTTGATTCGGCCGTTTGTTTGGAGCTGTTCTTCCGAGCGTGGTCTGCAGGCGAATCCCGCTCGTACACAGCTCAGGCGCTACTGTTTCGAAAGGAAAATGATATTGTTAAACTCAACTCAACCAACTTTGGAAAAAAGGCAGGGCCCCCAAAAGGGCGGTGTAATTGTTATTTCACAATCTGTAAATTCCCTTTTAAGAGTGTCAAAATCGGTAATTGTTCCCTTTTCAATATTGTGGAGCGAGTGTGAATGCAGTCTACGTTCCCCGCTTACGTACCTGTGTCTGTTGGGTAATTTGAGGATTGCACTCTATTTACAAAAGCCCGCTGTAATGAGCTATGATCTCACTTGTTTGGATAACATCATGGAATGATGATCGGGGGAAGAAAAACAAAGAGAGGAGAGGCAGAGTTGGAATCAAGGGCAGAGACGAGCTGAGAAGTGGGCGAGAGGTGGATGAGTTACGACATCAGATACTTATCTCGATGAGCGTAATTGTTTTAGTCTTTTCGGTGATTTAATGAAGGTGTTATTGTACAGTGTGGGATTTTATCTTCTGGAGCTGCTTCATGCGATTAGGCTGCTGCCTTTGTGTTTTAATTGAAGCTTTAAATCAGGCTGTCATACCTGTGTGAAGGGTTGGGCCACGTTTACCGTGTCTCGTGTCAGCCAAACAAACAGGCCCTTATTCTCAGAGAGAAAGGGATGTTAACAGCTGCTCAGTGAACAATGTGAAAGATGCACCCTCTTCACATTGATCTGTTTCGACTTAAAGCTCTGACAGTTGGGATCATTTGACATCCTCTTAAATTATATAAAGCACTAATTTAACTGAATTCATCAACAACTTCACCCCAACGTCTATGACATTTTTGCCCTTCCAGCAACATAATATGTGCACATTAACTCTGTTTAAACTCCTGTAGTTATCGGTTGGTAATTTCACTGTTTTTTTTTCAATGCTATTTGTGTCGCCCTCAATATATGTGCTGAATATATTTTGGCTTCAAGTTAAACGCCTTCTTCTCATCAAAACTCTGGAGACGGTCATGAATTTATCCACAGGTTTATTGAGTCGAAAAAGGGTGAAACTGAGAAAACACAAACATGTCATAATCAGACAAACTGCCCACTGCACATCTTTTCCACATGCGCTGTAAACATGTTTTTATCATCAATTAAATCACTCACTTTTATCTTTTTAATTGCCAATGTTTATATATGAATTGTGGATTTATAGTTTTTAAATCGTAACTTAACATAAACTCCTACTGACACGCAGCATATATCAAACGAAATCAAACAGAGACTAGCTTGGTAGCAACTAGCTTAAAAAACAACTAAGGACTGTTACCAGCAACTTCACAAACAACCTTATGTAATGATAAATAACGAACTACAGTTAACACAAGAATATACTACAACAATACATACCAACGATGCTTCGTATAGCATTAGATGTAGACAGTTATTTCCTGGTGTAAACAGACAGCATGTTCTCTCAGTAATGTGCCTCCCGCAGATCTCTCACATGGCTGCCTGTAGCCAACCACTGTGTCTCTTAAAGAGACCACTGCCCACTAGTGGTGGCACTATGAAACTTACCCCGAGAACTACTGAACAAAAACTATGGTGACAGCACACTCCCCGCCTGGCGGGATTAAACCGCCACTACTTAACAGTCCTTGGCAGTCACTATGGCTTAGTCTCAGGAGCTAAGAGCAGGACTATCTCGGTGATAGGCCTCAATAACATTTTAATTCCATCTTTCCTGGAGACTTTGATCTCCACCTTGCGTACCCTGCTGTCTTTGCTAGGGAAGACTTGAGTGATAAGTCCCAGAGGCCATTCATTCCTCTTTAGTTGGTCGTCCTTGAGAAGCACGATGCTTCCACGCTGAAGGTCAGGCTGGGAAGACTGCCACTTCCTTCGTGGCTGGAGTGACGAAAGATATTGCTTCTTCCATTTGTTCCAAAAGGTTTGAGCCAGATGTTGGACTTGGCGCCACTGATTCTTATGGAGATCTTTGACCTGGTCACAAACTGGTGCAGAAGGGAGGCTCACTTTTTGAGTGAGGAGAGTTGCTGGTGTGAGTATGAGTGGATCATCTGGATCAGTGGACACAGGTATAAGAGGTCTGGCATTGATGATAGCGGCCACTTCCGCCATCAGTGTGGAGAGCGCTTCGTGGGTCAGCTTCGACGTTCCAAGCTGCAGGAACATAGAATCCAAGATCTTCCTTGCTACACCAATCATTCTCTCCCACGAACCACCCATGTGAGAGGCATGGGGAGGATTGAACATCCATGTGCAGCCTTGGTCCAACAGAAACCTTTCCACGGAACTATTGTTGATGTTGGAAGGAATCTTGAGCTCCTTGCATGCACTGACAAAGTTGGTTCCTCTATCAGAGCGGATGTGTTTTACTGGGCCCCTGATGGCGAGGAAATGCCTCAGAGCGTTAATGAAGCTTGATGTATCTAGGGACTCGATGACCTCAATGTGCACAGCTCTTACGCTCATACAAGTAAATAACACTGCCCACCGTTTACTTTGAGCAAGGCCACCTCGAGTCCGACGTGAAGACACCGACCATGGGCCGAAAACATCAAGGCCGACATTTGTGAAAGGAGGTTCGGTTGAAAGGCGATCTGCAGGAAGATCTGCTATCTTCTGTGTCTGAGGTGTGCCGCGAAGTTTGCGACATGTGACACACTGATAGATAACGCTGCTCACTCTCCTTTTTCCGCCAACTATCCAAAGACCTGCAGCACGTAAAGCACCTTCGGTGAACAGTCGTCCCTGATGTTGCGTTTTCTGGTGGTAATATCTTACCAAAAGTGTTGCTATATGATGCTTCCCAGGAATGATGAGAGGGTTTTTCTCTCCTGGCTGGAGCTCTGCTTCTCTGACGCGACCTCCAACTCTCAAAAGACCATCCACATTGATAAAAGGATCCAGTGTTTTCAGAGGACTGTCCTTAGGAAGCTTTTCCCCTTTTGTTACACAGGCATACTCTTGAGCATATGCCTCTTCTTGAACTGCATGGATGATAGTTTTCCTGGCCTGTGAGAGTTCCTGAACTGAGATTGCTGTGTGGCAATGATGCCAGCCTTTACAGCCACTGTCTTTGATTGCCAGATTCATCCTGAACGAATGGGCAATGTGAGTTAGGCGAGCAATAGCGTGGATCAGTGAGTTCCAGCTGGAGAACTTGGAAAAGCGTTGAGCTTCCAGTTGTTTGCTCAACATGGTTGTCTTCAATGTAGAGACCTGAGGGCGAATTTCTGCATCGAGAGAGGGATTCACCAACTCAAAGGTGCCTTCCTCAGATTTGGCCTGCTGAGGATGCTTCAGAAACGTTGGGCCCTGAAGCCAGCTTGTGCCTGACAGACGTGCAGCAGTGACAGACCGTGTGGCAATATCTGTATCTGTATGTTCGGGAAGAGGAGTGAGCTTGGCCTTGCCCATGACAAAGCCCACATGGACGCTACCATTAGTATCTGTCAGTTTAAGATAAGCCACTGCCGCGATTGCTTTTGTGGAAGCATCACAAAACACAATTAGCTCTCTGCGTGATACCTCTGTGGGGGAGATTTCTGTGTAGGGCCTTGGGATCTGGAGACTGGTTAAATCTTTCAGTGAGGACCGCCAAATATCCCACATCTCTTCCATTCCTTGAGGGAGGGGTGAGTCCCAGTCACCACTGTCTTGTGTAAGCTCTCGCAGAATTGCCTTGCCTCGAACAGTGACTGGGGCGACGAATCCCAGAGGGTCGTAGATGCTGTTCACGGTAGACAAGACGCCTCGACGAGTGAAGGGCTTGTCCTCATCGGCTGCTTTGAAGGTGAAGGTGTCTGACATGAGGTCCCAGTTGAGACCAAGGCTACGCTGCATAGGAAGTGCATCAGAGCCAAGGTCTAGGTTTTTGAAGTCATTGGCATGATCCTCAGATGGAAAAGCTTCCATCACCTCTCTTTTGTTTGATGCGATTTTGTGTAGTCTTAAGTTAGAGTCTGACAGAACTTCCCGCGTCCTTTTGAGTAAGTTTGCTGCGGCCTCGACTGTAGGGAGACTCTTTAGGCCATCATCAACATAGAAGTTGTGATTTACAAACTGCTTGACATCGAGGTCTGCATCTCGTACAGACTGCCTTAGACAGTAGATTGCCACTGCTGGAGAAGGACAGTTTCCAAAGACATGGACCCTCATGCGGTATTCGATGATGTCTTTGTTTGGGTCATTGTCCCGAAACCACAAAAATCTCAGAAAGTTGCGGTCCTCTTCTCTCACTAGGAAACAATGGTACATCTGTTGGATGTCTGCTGTTATGGCCACTGCTTCCATGCGAAATCTGATGAGCACCCCAAGAAGGGTATTGTTGAGGTCAGGTCCGGTTAAAAGTATGTCGTTAAGTGACACTCCGCTGTGCTGAGCGCTGGAGTCGAACACAACACGAATGTTGCCAGGTTTCCTAGGATGATACACGCCAAATGAAGGCAAATACCATCGCTCCTCATTTTCCTTGAGTGGGGGCGCCACTTCAGCATGATTGTTCTGGAAAACCTTTTCCATAAAGGCGAAAAAATGCTCCTTCATCACTGGTTTCCTCTCGAGACTTCGTCTCAGCGATGAAAGCCGATTCAGAGCCTGGGCCTTGTTGTCTGGCAGGCGACGCCTTGGGGACTTGAACGGCAGCGGAGCTACCCAGCTGTTGCTCTCTTTCTTTAATCCTTGTTCCATTATTTGCATGAATGAGATGTCGTCGATGGATGGAGCCATTTTGTTGTCATCCTTGGTCTGCTGAAACACTGTGGACCCTAGCTGCTCAGCTCTTTCATTGTGGGTAGGTTTCTCTGTAAAACACAAATGATGATTAGGACATTGGAAATGGCTGTATCTTTCTTTCACGTGGAACATGTTTGGGCAGGGCTCAAAGATGGAGAGGTGTTCCCCTCCTGTTGTTCTGGTGTAGTATGTGTTCACTGTGGTGGGCTTGTGAACGCCTCCCAAGCACACGTTGCCAACTATCACCCATCCCAGGTCGAGTTTTTGGGCATAGGGAGCCTCACGAGGGCCGTTCAACTGCTTTCGCACCTTGTGGACTGAAATGATGTCTCTGCCGAGGAGAAGCATGATAGGAGCATTTGGGTCAAGCTCTGGAATGAGGTGAGCCACTGATTTCAGGTGAGGGTGATTGAATGCAGCACTGGGTGTTGGAATCTCAGATCTGTTGTCAGGGATGTCGTTGCATTCTAAGAGACTTGGTAAAGGGAGACTGACTTTTCTGTCCATGCTTTCGAATTGATAACCCAGAGCTCTTCTTCCTGTTTTCTCTGTTACTCCAGAACAGGTCCGGAGAGAGTATGGAGAAGTAGGACCTTGAACATTGAAAGTGTCGAAGAACTCAGAACGAGCTAGGGATTTATTGCTGTGCTCATCGATGATAGCGTAGACCTTCATAGCTCTATCTCGATGGCCAGCAGGATAGACCGTGATGAGGCAGATCTTCGAGCATGATCTGTCGCTCTGATTTTGACCACAGACTTCTGTGCAGCGGGTCGTGACTTCTGAAGCTGGGGGAGAGTCTTGCTCCCCGCCATGCTCTGCAGAGGGGCATGGCTCTTTGGTCCACGGTGCTGGTCCAGGGTGGAGAGCAGAGATGTGATTCTCACTACCACACTCATGGCATGTTGCTTTTGACTCACAATACTTGGCTATGTGTTGTGTAGATGTACAACATTTATAGCAAATCCTGTTTTCCTTCAGGAACGGTTTCTCACGGAAAGCCCGGCACTTCTGGAGTAGATGAGGCTTTTTATGGATGGGGCACAGTCTTTCAGAATTGTCAGTTCTTATCTCATATTTGTCTGTAGCAAGATGAGCTTTGTGATGTACATCAGTTTTGTGGACTGAGATTTCCTTCTGTCTAGTTGGTCTCCAAGGAGTCTTGTCTGCTTTTGGAGTAGCGTCGGCTTGTGTGGTAAACCTAAAGCTTTGATCATTTCTTATTGTAGCTTGCTCTCTAATGAAGTCAACAAAAACTTCAAAGGGAGGGAAGGAGATATTGTGCCTTAGTTTGTAGCTGGATCCGAGAGAGAGCCACTTCTCTTGTAGGCTAAAGGGCAACTTTTGGACTAGAGGGTTAATTCCTCGTGCTGTGTCCAGATAATGGAGGCCTGGGAGGTCTCCGTCTGCCTTTGCTGCCTCTAGTTCCATAAGGAGATCGCTTAACTCGTGGAGTCTTGCATACTCTCTATTCGAGATTTTTGGAAATCTTTCGATGCGTTGGAAAAGTGCATCCTCAATCACTTCCGGGGCTCCATAACATGCATCCAATCTATCCCATATCACTGCGAGTCCTCTGCCTGGAAGGTTCACATGGACGGCTCTGATCCGTTTAGCATGCTCAGCCGACTCTTTTCCCAGCCACTTGACTAACAGATCCGTTTCTTCGCTTGCTGTCAAATCCAGGCCTCCAAGATCATTCTTAAAGGACCGTTTCCAAGCTCTGTAGCTTTGTGGTTGGTCATTGAATTGGGTCAAGCCTGTGGTGACGAGCTCACGCCGAGCGAAATATCTGACCAGATCTGTCACGATAGGTTGGTCGTGGTGGGGGTACAGAGATGCATGGCTAGGCATGGTCGAAAAGGGAGGACTGTGTTTTGTGTACCTTGGGTCACTTGAACGATGAAAATCTTGCCTGTTTGTTGAGTAGAGATGCTCATTTGGAGTGTGCTGTGGCTGCTGAGCTGTTACCATTTGGTTTGGCGTTGTAGAGAAAACGTTAATGTCCACTTGGCTATGCTCTTCTTTGATGTGGGGGGTTTGGATAGGGAGTGCTGAGGCTGGCTCTGTGTGTGACTGTCTGACCTCATCTGAAGAAGGTTGAAGCGGTGGTGGTGCAAACTGTATTTTATTTTGCTCTTTGGCCTGTTCAGCAATATATTCTTTGGTCCGCTCTGTAGGGTCGAGGGGAGCTGCATATAGTAGGCCGAGACGAGATTTTGCGCTGCTACGGTCACCGCAGTCCACAGCTGCCTCTAAGACTTCTGCTTCGGCCACAGCTGCAGCAGTTTCTTGCTCTAATGATAACATATCCATTGTTGCTTCTAAATGTGCTTTTTCTACTTTTAGGGCCATTCCTTTCTTTGCGAAACAAAGGCGGGCCTTGGCTGCCTCTGCTTTCGCCCGAGCCATGGTAGCAGCGGCCCCGGTGGAAGAAGCCTTTGATCTTTTTGAAGAACATGATGCGGAGGATTTAGTACAGAGTGTGCCTTCTTTGCTTGACATTGTCTGTATCCAGCGTATACTTTGTTATCTTCTGCGTTGAAGACGTTGTTTCACTGTGTCGCCCTCAATATATGTGCTGAATATATTTTGGCTTCAAGTTAAACGCCTTCTTCTCATCAAAACTCTGGAGACGGTCATGAATTTATCCACAGGTTTATTGAGTCGAAAAAGGGTGAAACTGAGAAAACACAAACGTGTCATAATCAGACAAACTGCCCACTGCACATCTTTTCCACATGCGCTGTAAACATGTTTTTATCATCAATTAAATCACTCACTTTTATCTTTTTAATTGCCAATGTTTATATATGAATTGTGGATTTATAGTTTTTAAATCGTAACTTAACATAAACTCCTACTGACACGCAGCATATACCAAACGAAATCAAACAGAGACTAGCTTGGTAGCAACTAGCTTAAAAAACAACTAAGGACTGTTACCAGCAACTTCACAAACAACCTTATGTAATGATAAATAACGAACTACAGTTAACACAAGAATATACTACAACAATACATACCAACGATGCTTCGTATAGCATTAGATGTAGACAGTTATTTCCTGGTGTAAACAGACAGCATGTTCTCTCAGTAATGTGCCTCCCGCAGATCTCTCACATGGCTGCCTGTAGCCAACCACTGTGTCTCTTAAAGAGACCACTGCCCACTAGTGGTGGCACTATGAAACTTACCCCGAGAACTACTGAACAAAAACTATGGTGACAGCACACTATTATTGAACTCTATTTTGACGTACCTTTGATAAACGACTCTTAAAAGCACAAAGCGAGACAAAAAGATAAACCACTATGAGACTGTACTCACAAAAGGAATAAAATACATGTCAGTCTACTACATTGCCAAAAGTATGCAGACACCCAAACATTACACTCATAAATGTTAAACGTGTCCAAATCAGTGGGCATCAGTCTGCTGCTATAACAGCCTCCTCTCTTCTGGGATTCGCTCCTCGTTCAGCGATTACAGACTTTGGTTGACATTAGGCGACCATGTTTTTTTTTTGGTTTTCCTTGAGCCAATATTTTGGAGCTATTTACAAGTTAGAAAATCTTAATTATAGTACATTACATACAGCATAACGTCTAGCTCACAGTAACTGCTCCAGTTCATCCTAATGATGTTGGATAGGGTTGAGGTCAGGGTTTTGTGCAGGCGAGTCAAGTTCCTGCACACCAAACTGAAAAAAAAAAACAACATTTCTATATGGATCTCGCTTTGTGCAGAGACATTGTCTCGTTGAAAGAGGAAAGGGACTTTCCCCAAACTGTCACCACAAGGTTGGAAGCACTGTATTGTCTAAAATATCATTATATGCTGGAGCACTAAGACTTTTCTCACTTGGAACTAAGGGGCCAAGGCCAAACCATGAGAACGAGCCGCAGAGCAAAACCAAGGATGTGCGTGACTAGTTGATTACACATTGCCACCCTCGCTTTTACCAGTCAGGAAAACTTATAATTGCCCTGAACTGTCACGTCTTCCAAGTCAAATATTGCTTCATAAAAAACAACGCACTGTTACTAATGTTAACCACTTTAGTTAACTCATGAGATGTTACAGAGCCACCCACATGGGTGTGATTGATTTAGTTATTGAAGAATAGTTTAAAATGGCCCTGATGATATATGCAGTATTATTTTAGATAATAAAATTATAAGTAAAATTGTCCTGAATATAAATAATGATTGAAATGTGTATTTAACTTATGCCCCTCTTCATAACATCGTTGTTAACCTCTTGTCTTTGAGTGTGTGTATGAATCAGGATGTGTGTGTATGTGTGTGTCGTCACACTTGTGGCTCGGACTTTCTGTCCAGCTGTTTGGTGCTGCCAGATGTATGAGTGGCAATCAGAAAAACTGATCATTAATCAAACTATCAGCACTTGTTCATTGTTTCTTTTTCTGCCTTCCTGCCTCGGCCACTTTGCCTCTCACTTTTTCCATCTTCACTACAGTGGAACATTTAAATATTATTTTTTTCTGGACTTTTTAAGTTTCTCTGGATCATTTAAAGGTGTAAAAGGTCCCTCCTCAGCCTCTGGCTGTTGTATTACTGTACTGACGATCATGATTACTCCTCCTCATTATCATCATTAGTGTAGGTTTTAACAGCAGTGATGAGAAACATCTCCGGGAGTGTGAGAGGCTGGTGGCAAAGTGTGATGAATGGCTCTGTTGATTGTGTCACTGAGAAGAATGGTTTTCAGTTTTCCACGGTACCATTAATCACCGGCGCTGGCGTCTGGTGGGCCAGGTTAGGAGGACGGATGGACAGGCGGGATGAAGCTGATGGACATGCGAGGCAGAAGAGCGCTTAGCTGTCAAGAGGCCGCCGACTTCCAGCTGTTGACTTAAAGCTTGTAACCTCTCAGCCTCATCCTGCAGACAGATTCCTGTATTTGTTTTTGTTTGAATCCAACCTGGATTCATCATCATTATCACATAAATCAGCCAGCGGTGGCATAATCATTTAACATAAAGAGAAACTGCACGGAGGTTATCTCTAGGGCTGCAGTTAACAATTATTTCTTTATCAAATAATCTCTTGGTAATTTTTTCAATTGTAGCTGTATCCGACTGACACAAGATTGTTTTAAGCTGACAACGTAATGATAAATGGTTAAAAATCAAATAATGATGTGTATCAGCCAAAATTTTGCTAATATATGACCCTTTTATAATTATGGTTTTGTGACCAAGAAAGTCCTGAGCGGAACTTTTGATTAAAAAACCTGTCATGGCCCTCTAGTGGGCAAACTCTGTAACGGTAACACTGTTTCTAAACAGATTGGAAATTATTTTCTAACGCTGGTACTTTGACAGTTTAGTAGCTGTTTTGGAGCTTTTAATGGTAAACATCATCCAGATTGCAGGGGAAAAGGACCGGAAATATACGCATTGGAGAAGTTATCTTTTCAAATACATGCTTAACATTGTAGAAGGATTTATTTAACCATAAACATGTTTTTCTAAACCTAACCAAGTATTTTTGTTGCCTAAACCTAACCAAACATTGACGGAAAACTCAAAAGAAATGGGAAAAAATAAGTCAACTTAGTGTAATATTAATGGTGTAATGTTGCGAAAGGGATACAAATCCTATCCCGTGGCTGAGAGTCCTTTACTTAACCAACTCAGTTACAACAGCTTGCTCCAAGAGCAGATTTCAGTAAGTAACTTAAAATCATGGCCCTTAATTATGATGTCCTAGGATTCCCAGAGTTCCCAGAGAAGATAATGTTGCCTGCAACAAATGTTTTGTCTGAAACCCAAAGAAAATCAATTTATGATGGTATAAAATACAAAAAAACAGAAAAACCCTCACATTTGAGAGGCTGGCATGAGGAATGTTGCCTAATAAATGATTGTAGTAACCAGTCACATCAGGTCTAGATATCTGTTTTGAGAAGCAGACCAGGGTTGCTGTGTCAGGGATGAACAGAAAACCATTTTGCAGTCAGACGCATCTCGGAGCTGTTTTCTTTAGGTTGAAGCCGTGGCGGGCCCCCTCTCAGCTGTATAAATCACTTTTGAAAGTGCCCTCTTAACGGATGGCGCATCGCAGACATGCTTAAGCTGCGGTAAGTGACCCTGCGATACGACTGATATTTGTGCGTGTGTGTTTTGCGAAATGTGTCGGTGAGAGCGCGCATACGTCAGTGTTTATGCGAAACCGTTCGGGGCGCCAACGTTAAGTCCGTGTGTGGGGTGAGGCGGGTGAGTGGGTGATGATAAGGGCCATCTCAGAGAGGACAGAACACGATTAGTCAGGAGATAATCTCTGCTCTCCTCTGTCTGTGCGTGCAGTGTGGGCAAACTCCAAAGAAAACACTCTTTTCTTTGCCTTCCTCTACACACACACACACACACACACGCACACACACAGACAGCCACACTAAACGATTACAGAGAGTTAAGCAAGAAATGACAGGGAAGAGTGGGTGTTGTGTTATTTTTACTGAGCGTTCCCAAATGCGTCTCATGTGAGGCTTCGGCCTTTTCTCTCCGCTGTAGGTGAACTCGTCATAATTGGGGTGTCAGTGTGTAGCTGTAGCGTAGCAGCGAAGGTTGAGGGTCCCCTGACGTTCTCAACAGTTCCCCCAAGCATTCCTTCCCGAAATTTTGAACATAATGACGGGGAAAAAAAAAAAGCCCATAGAAACACAAACACTGTCCAGGGCAGCGTTCACACTTTCCCCTGACCGGCCAGTCATTTTGACAGTAACGACCATTACACACACACATGCACACACACACACCTGGGATTCAGTCTTCCCATGCTAAGTCTTTCCTACATACCCGCGCCACTGTCATGGTAATATCTGCTCCGGCGACGAGCGGGCTCAGCGATCGAGGCTCGGTGTGTTTATCCATGTGTGGCCAGCGCAGGCCACCACCGCAGCGGCTAAACGCTCACAATAATAGCCTCCAAGTGATGCCTGTTGTAATAAAAGTCAAGCATCTCGCCCGCTGCAGAGAAACCAATCTATCGTGCTGATCTTATTATACTCAAATTAAACTGTCGTGCCCCGGGCGGCGAGGCTGTAAACTGTGGAACTCGGAACAAAAACACAGCATTGCTCGCCAGAAACCTCCGCTGCCATTGCGCACAGGTGTGATGCTGGGTACTGTACTCGACACACAGCCAGTTCAGCGTGTGGAGACACTGGTGGGAATGTATTGAAGTTGTTTCAAGAACATAACTCTTCTCGTGTGTTAACTGTTTGAAACTCACTCTGGTGTGTGTGAGGTGCTGTTTGAAATGAGCAGAATTTTAATTCCAAATTAGGAAGTATTGATTAAAGAATAAGTCAAGATTAAACCATTAGACCAGACACTTGATGTTGACTTTTAGCACTTGAAAAATTCTGAGACTGGATGCCACAGACATATTATGTTTGGCATCACAAAAGTATTGATGTTCAGAGAGGGACTTTAATAGTATCAGAGCATCTCAGTGAAAATGATATCAGTACATTAATAGTCTTGAAGTGTTACAATCTGTTAAAGAACATGCACATTAATTGACATTCTGGTGTAACATTTTCAATTGTTAGGACGGTTACTTTTTTTGTTATTGCAGGATGATAGGTAACACCTTTTTTTAATTAGTAATTAAACTTTAGTTAATTGTTATTTCACAATTAAATGCTTTATAAACAATTTATTAAGTTACAACTGATGTATATAAACAGTAACACTTGCTTAATAAATGTTAATAAAGCATTTCTTTGTTAACAGTGAAATAACCATCAACTAAAGTTTAATTAACTAAAGATTAACCACTTATTGATGATGGTTATTATCGTGTCTACTAATTGTTACTCTATTCAATTTCTGCTGTTGGAATTGTGTAATATCCAGATCATCCTCACCCCCAGGTTTGCATCTAATAAATAACTTCATTGTCAATAGATTTATTGTTTAATATGTTAGTTGTTAGACGAAGTTTCTTATCTTATCATTAGAATGTTGAATTTAATACTTCTGAAACATGCTTTACTCCTGAGCATACAAGTATTTCTGAGTTACAGTGCGAGCCTGCACGACCGCTGATGCCTGCTGTTGCAGAATAGTTTTGGTGTCAGTTGCAGAGTCTTTTGTTACTCTGGATTGTGTCTTAACTTGCATCGTTTTGGCAGACGAGGACTCGAGAGAACGAAAGAACGTATGAGCATTTGTGTGTGTGGACGCTGCTCAGGTTTAAGAGACACGGAGGCATTACAAGAGTGTCAGTCAGCAGCTCACTGCCCTGGGGAGGGACAACACACAAACACACACATACGTGTTAGTGCTACATAGAGTTAGCCAGTGGTCACTGTACTGTTGCAGGCCTGTTTTATGGTTACAGTTGGTTCTTTTCTCATTTATTGACTTTGACTTGTGGGTTGAGTAAGAAAACACGGCCCATCATAACCACATGTGAAATCTCAATGCTACCGGTCCTTACTTCTGCAGATTAATGGATCACGCTCTGGATGTTACTGTGATTGTTTTAATTTAAAGAGTGCTGTGTGTGCGTTAGAGTATAGTTATTCTCAAACAACTTAGTATGACACAGATTTCTGTCATTATGCTGCGTTAGACATGTTAAGAAATCGCTTGGAGGAATATGATCAATATGTTTAACTTTTTGAACTAAAGTTAAGTTTGAAAAGAAATTGAAGATTTCTTTTAGGTTTTTAGAAGGGTTGAAGGAGGCCGGGGTTTGTGGAAATGGTTTTATTTTATTTGTCGTACAACATATGTAAATGTGTATGACAATTTTTAAGTGTAGCCAAGGTTCAGTCATAATTCTATTTGATGATTTTTTTGTCATTTAAAAACATACATCTAGGGTAAATGAACAAACTTAGTGACGTGACAGTAATCCCTTTATTTTAGGGTAAGTTGAACGGGACTGCATCTTAACAATTATTTTGATTATTAAAACCCAAAGACTCATTTAGTGTCATCACTGACCAAAAAAACAGCAAATCCTCACATTTAAGAACCTAATTGTTTGACATTTTTACTTAAAAAAAATTTAAAATGAAAGACATGAGAAATTGCTTACCAGAATAGTTGTAAATTTATTTTGTTTAGATTCACTAATCGATTAATTAACTGATTGTTGCAGATCTAAAATTTAATTTGTGGGAAAGGTTCAGACAAAAATAACTTTCAAACTAGCCGAAACCATTTATATTAAGAGTCCTATGCTATGAAAGTAGATTTATTTCAGTAAGTAGTATGTCACAATCAGTGTTTTATGATACAGGTAACATTTAAGATAAAGTTGGAAACATGTTACTTATCCACGTTCAGACAAAGGCGTTCTTCTGCTCTTTGTACAATATTTATGTATATTGAATCAATCAATAAAAATCACAGCTTTTCCAAACACTACTTAGAATCACATTATATACTTAAGCTCTGTAATAAGTCTTGATTGGATGATTATATTGATAATAATAGAAACACATTCCAACCACCTTTGTCAGTCCTCTTTAGTGAGAGTATGTGCACACAGCAAGTTTGAAGGTTGAAGGTTTTTTAAAAAGCTGGAAAAACCTCAAAAACGCCCCTCATTTAGTTGAATTGAAGAAATAAAAACTGACAATAGAATAGGAGCAGGAAAAAGGACACACAAAACCAAAAACCCTCAGCTGACCAGCACTTGGAGAGGAGCTCTTCTCTTTCCGAGAATAATGGAGAACAATCGACACTGCAGTTCTTTTCTCTTTGTGAGTCATGTTGCTTGTGTTTAGTCCAGCATTACCTGTAATTTTCTTTTAAAAGAAGTCAGATCAGTTAGTTCACAGCTCAGCTCAAGCTGGGGCTATTTTAAACCAAGTTAAATAAAGACATTGTGGGTTAATTAAGTTCAAAAGGCCACTTCAGTCATGATCAAGATTTAAATTCTGTATGGAAAACCAGCCCTTTATGTCTGAATTGTTACCAGACCGAGTGTTATAATTGCTGTTTTTATATGTTACGCATCGTGCAACACACAAGCAGCATTGTCCTTTTCCTCGTGTCACCTGTTTGAAGCCTCCCTCATAAAGTTTCTTATTTTATCTAACCTCCAGAATGTTGTCATACCTCAGGTGGTGACCCCGTGGGAAAGAGCATGTATGTAAGAGCTGGTGGCGTTTGCGACAGTACGTGACGACTGTTCGAACACAACAGGAATGCTGCGAATTATTGCATCAACTTGTATCACAGCTATTGCAGACATTTTCCACACACGGCAGCATAAACCTCCAACTCCAAAACCATCAACTTCAATGAGCCACTGATTAGCTGAGAGGAGCAGCTGCCAGCTCCGACTTGGCAGAGCACCAGGAGTGTCATTGTGGTATGCCGTTGTTTGCTTACAAGTGTAACCGTACTGGGAGATTGTCACACCATGGCACCACTTATTTTTCCATTTGTGTCTGTTGACACTTGCTATCTGATTGAGAGATGATCCGTGACGGCAACTTGATGGGCAGGTCTCGGCAGAATTCCTCAAACGGCAGTTGCAGTTCCAATGGATTTCTTTTCCTCATTGCTTTCCACAACAAAACTGTGTCATAGAGGAATTATTTGGCGTGATATATTGGCTTAGAAATATCAGTTGAATTGTTTGGATCGAGTTCCTGTCATAACTGTCTATTTAATGTTGATTCCCACCAAGATATCTAGAGTTAAGAGTACTTAATGTTAAGAGTAGCCAAGGTTCAGTCATAATGCTATTTGATGATATATATATTCCCTTCACTTTAGGGTAATTTCATTATTGATTATTCTGATAATTATGTTCATGATTAATTGATTCATCATTAAGTATACAAACTGTCAAAAAATGGGAAAAACGCTCATTCTTACATCCCAGAGCCCAAACTGACGTCTTCAGATTGCTTCTTCCGTCCAGCCATCAGTCCAAAACCCAGAGATGCTTCATTTATGGTCATAACTGATAAGGAAAAGTAGCAAATCCTCACATTTAAGAAGCTAGAACTAGCTAATAACTAGGATTTATTTATCACACAATGCACTTCACCTTCATGGAACATATGATTTATAAATAATGAATAAAGTCTCTGTCTCTAGCTCTAATTGTTTGACATTTTTACTTGAAAAAAAAGACGGAACGATTAATTGCTTACCAGTCATAACTTTCCATTCAATGTTGATCCCTACCAAGATGTTTAAGTCTAATGCCCACCCAGTTTGAGGAATTTTGTCCTTGATTTCCAAGATCTAGTGACAAAAACACTTTTGAAAGCTAACTTTTCCCGTGCCCAGTTTTCCCTCTATCTCGCACAGACAGGAAGTGAACACCGGGCTCTGAATATGTGAATATGCAGATGAAGTGTAAGGTATCACTGCAGAGGAAGAGATTTCATATGCGAGGCTTTGAATGGGTCCTTGTGAGCCCGCGTTCGTATCCGCTCCCACGCGGTAAACGGGTAAGGCGACCCCGGCTGGACGGGTTGTGGTCAGCCGCGCCAGGAATGCGGCGGTCCGAGAGGAGGGAGCTGTGTTGCTCTGGCTGCCGTGGTGGAGCGGCGGAGGACAGAGAGCTCTGTGAGAAGATAAAGAAGGGCGGGACACCAGACATGAGAGTGGCCTCCTGTCTAGTTTACCGTGTTCACTTGTTGTGTACCACATCAACGCTAATCCTTTTTAAGTGTCCGCTTATTGGTGTAGTCGTATCTTTAACTTGGTGGCGGCTTTTTAGCTGTTTGATCTCTTGAAATCGGCAGTAGGGACAGAAATCGCCCTCGGCTGTTTGATGGCTGTCCAGCTAAGCAAATGAGAGCAGAAGAGGCGAAACGAAACAGAGGAAAGTAAGCAGACAATTTAAGTGAAGAGGGCACACAAAGCAGGCAAATTCTCAATTTAAAAGTAGCTATATTACCTAACTGTCTAAGTGGTGAGCGTTTTGAGAATGATTGGACAGTAATGCTTTACTATATCAACCAGTCTTCCGTCTTCTGGTTTCCATTTTTAAAAGGCGAATAAAGACTGCTGCCACCTGTTGGTATGAAGAGTAGTTTCCTGTCAATCTTTGCTCGTTCATGTCCGTTCTTTCCACTTTTACAAATCACCTCAAGGATTTTTTTTGACGTGGCGAACAAGGCATTGTCAGACCTTGTAGTGAGAGACACATCTCAGGCCTTATCTGTAGCTTCGGTTTCAAACTGCTCCCCGCTGGGCTGTCTCTGTGAGTGTGTGTGAATGCGCTGATTTTTTTCAGGAGCAAACAGCTGGCCAGCCAGAGGTTGCGCCTGTGGTTTAGGCAGGTTGCTGTTGGATCGTGGGATAGTTTGGGCCAGTAGGTTTTCTTACTACGTGTGCTCCTATAGGCTGATAATCATCTGTCCATCAGCTGCTGTCCACATCGACGAGGTTCATATTAACTGCAGATTTAACTTGATACACATTGTGTTGTGACTTTGTTTCAAGCATCTTCCTCTTCAGGGATTGGATTGCAGTTGTTTGGGCCCTCCTTTCCTGGAAATATTCCTGTTACATGATTCTTTGACACTGTCTTTCCGTTGTGATCGGATAAGTGGAGGGAAGATAAAGGAAAGCTGCTCTGCTGCGCTGCGCGGCAGAGAGAAAAGCCTTTCCAGTGATATCCAAAACTTCCAGCAGAGCACTTCCCCTTCCCGAAAACCCTTCCCCGCCACAGGCCTCCTTCAAAGGCCGGCCACTCCGCTCCGGCCCGACCCGGCATGCCGACCCCTGCTCCGACGTTCCCGCCCTGGTGAGAGAGGCGGGTGGAGACGGGCTGGACTTGAACCCAGGCGATTGTTTTCGGCTAACCTTTCTGTGTATGTGCGTATTTGTGTTTGTGTGCGTCCACGTGGGTCTGCAAAAAGTGTGAATCATGATTTTCTGCTGATGATATGTTTCTGGTATTTAAGGTCGTGTGACACAGGCAGTAATGATGATCTAAACACTGAGGGCCACACAGGGGGAGACGGTCGTTAAAGTAATGTGAGGTGAAACACATCCAGGGCAGTGGCTTTGGGAGGGATTGTGTTCAGCTCAGACGAGTGTCAGTTAAACAGACAAAGTACTGCACCATATTAATCTTTTTCTTTTGGTTAATTGCTGTTTTTCAGGAATCTTTCCCTTCGTTTCCCTTTTCACGAACAACATATCACTTAGGAGAGAGCTAAAAAAAATCGCATAACCATTCCTGATTGGACCAGACGGGGATGACCTGTTCACTCTTGGCTCATATTCAGCACATAGTCAGGATTCAGTTGTCATCGAGCAGGGTGGTCCATTTATACACACTTTATCGGTTAAGTTGACAGGAGCTGCTCGTGTTCATTGCCTCTAAACATCCATGTATTGTGATGTCAGACCTTGTCAGGCCAGTGTCAAATCTATCAGCTATCTGGAGCCGGTTTAATAGAGATTAATGACACAGATTGAATTCCCAACACGGCCCGGGCTCCGCAACACGTACTCCCATTAAACACGCCGTTATATCTCTTCCCAATAAGGACGGCCCGACATGCCATCACCTCGAGATTGATGACCGGTATTAATGTGGATTACCGGATGCGTGTATGTGTGTTTCTTTATAAGTGCAAGGTTATTTTTAGCCTCTGTGCGAGCACTCCTGTAACATCCGTAAGCCTCTCTCGCACATTCCACTGACACCCCTCACAAGCGCTGCTCGGTTCGAACGCCGTTGAGGGGTCACTTGTGATTGTAACGCACATCATCTGTGTGTTTGTGTCAGGATCGTGACTGATCAACTTTCTATTCCCTTAAACTGAGCCGCATACTTTGTGTGTTCAAACAGAGCAGAGTGGAGTTGGCCGGCGCTCAAATGAAAATATGAGCCCGTGTGCTGATTTATGCACTTGAATGAGAGCCAGTTATTTCTTAATACAAGTATAATAGTTTAACAACAGACTGTAATAAAAGTTTGGCAGTGTAGTTTCTGGTCCGTGAGGGTCATTTTTGTCAACCCCTTAATTAAGGACAAAAATGTAAAATCTGTCTGTAGCACCTTTTTGGAGTATTTTAAGAATGCACACACAGATGGAGAAATACAGGGGGTGGGTGTTACGTGGGAGAGCAGAGACAGGAAAAGGGGGGAGATGGTGAAAGACGTGGAGGAAGGCGTAGAGATAAGAAAGTGCTAATGTCTCTAATCCGCTCCAGATGAAAGCAGTCGGTATGACGGGGTTGGGAAAGGATGGGAAAGGTGGGGCCACCGCATCGCACCATCTTTATGACTCGGCCTCCTCACGCAGTCAGACCATGTAACACAATAGAAATGACGTGTGGCGGTGCCGTATGAGTCTGCACGTTTCTACATGATCGCCAAATGTCGTCACTTACTATGTTTAGGGGAGAGTATTGGCTCTGAAGCGAGACGGTTTGTCACCATTTTTTGTTTTTGTTTCAAAAGCAGAGAAGCTCAGATCACAACTACGCCTGGGCAATATCCCAAATGTCATATCACGATATTGTCCCCTCCCAAATATCACGATAAGCAATATTATCGTTGCTTATTCACTTGCATTTTACTTGTCTCACCTCTCAAATATCGATATACGTTCCCTCTACTGTCAAGATAATATTCAATAATATCTAATATACTGTACTGCTGTGTTACCTGTGAATTTGACCTTAACCCTAACCGATAAAGGAACATCTTAATCTTATTTTATCTTATCTTAATATCGGCCTAAGCCTTATTACAACAGTGTGAGGTCACTTTCTTTTCCTTTTTTTTTTTTTTTTTTTTTTACCTTGGAAAAAGATGCTGCTACATTAATGTTCAAAATATCCTATATTTAACTTTAAAAATATATTATTACAGCAAAATCATGTCAGACTCACTCACCAAAAACAAGCATAGACAAAGAAAGAGTCTTTCTACTTGGACTGGAACCTCTCTCACCTCAAAGAGCACACAAAGGTTGCAGTAACCCTTTAAGTTCAGAAGACAAACGCTAATATTTAACTGTACCACATCTGATAAGGCCACTATATGTGGCAAAGAAATCTTCTGAAATCTCTCTGAGAAAGTGATATGTTGAAATCAGCTGTCTGTGATCCTCAATCTGTCAGCAGGAGCAGAGTTTCTTGGTGACATAACGTTGAAGAAATCAAATTAGAGCTCCACAATAACCCGCTTGTAAACACATTATTTGCTTCCAGCCTTACTCCGGTCGGTCGACTGCTCTGCCGTGCTGCGGTGCTCGTTACCAGACCAGCCTTGTTTGTCTTATTTTCTTCTCTGTCGACCAAATAACCTAAGAGGCTTGCAGCCAGGACAACACACGCCTCATAAACGTCTCTAAAGAGACACTTTCAGCGACTCTGCAGGACAGACGAGAAGGTATTTATAACTAAACGGGCACCCTGTTACTGCCCGGCCGTAACCTGGATCCTGCTCATTCTCCTTTCTCTACGACACACACACACGCAGCTGTTGTGCTGCTCCTGTCCAGGGGGTCCTGGATGAGGTGGGGGCGACTGACTGGGGTTTAAGGTGGAGCCGGACTGCAGAAGGAGAAGAGGGGAGGTTGTGTAAATCAGGCATAATGCTGGATCAGAATCCGGGCTCCGTTTTGGTCGCATGGCTCTGTGACAGCTACCAGGGCAGCCAGAGTGTGTGTTGGTATGCGTTATGGTGGCCGACTGTGGTCTGAGTGTGTATTTATGGGAGTGTGTTCTTGTGGTGAAGTGTGTGTGTGTGTGTGTGTGTGTAACCAAAGAGAGGTAGCACCTGCAGGGGTGGCCGCCTCAAAACTTCACTTCTATTTAAGGTTCATGCAACGTGTGTGTGTGTGTGTGTGTGTGTGTGTTCGTACGTGTGTGTGCGTGTGTGGGTCAGGGGCGGGCGGTGTGTTGGTGGCTTCCTCTGCTCACAAGGACAGCATTCATCAAGCGAGCGGTGCAGGGTGGGTTGGGTGGGTTGGGTGGGTTTCGGGGCTTCGACAGGGGTGCTGCCAGAGTTAAGTGGGGTCTGTGGGTGTGTGAGAGGGGAGAGGAGGATTTAGAGGGTTGGGGAAGAAGGGGAATGGGTGGAGAAGAATGTGCCAATTTGTCAAGTTTTACCTCCCACCACCCACCACCCCGCCTTCCTTCTCTAATCAGAGATGATGCTTGACTGCTGATTGCAGCCAAATGGCTCAGAGGCAGCAGCTGGAGTTTGGGGGGTGGCGTTAAGGTAAGCATGGAAAGATGGAGGGGTGGAGGTGTGAAGAGGATCAGTTTGGTCCTGGCAGGAGGTCTCAGATGTGGGAGGTCCGTCCTCACCTCTCCTCACTTTGAAGTCATCTGGTCCTGGTCAGCTGATAAGTGTGAGGAGAAAGGAGGCAGAAACAGACAGTATGTTTCCATACACACTTAAGTCGAGCTACTGAAGTCGAGCTTCGGTCAGTCAGTCACTACTGCCATTGTCCCAGTTAAGCACCAGGGGAGAATCGATTTATTGACCGAAGTATGTTCAACTTCACCTCGTAGGTTTCAGCTGGTTGCCACTGGACCTTCATCCGGTTGACCTATTACATCACATACCAAACAAGTTGAGAAGCTGCACAGTGAACAGTGAATATTATATAATATATAATGTATTAATACCTTAATCGTTGTGTACTTCTTTTGTTTTATCTGGCTTCTTGCTACGGATTTATGCCATGGACAACTTCCGGGTCAGTGCCCGGCGTGGGGACAGTGCATGCTGTTCAGATCTGACTAAGGCGTAGACATGAAAGAGTAAATTGGCTTCCAACTCCATTATCTGGGTGTGTTAGTCTGACTTTGGAAAATTGGATTTAGTACAGTTTAAGTCAGACTTACATGATTACATGGACTTTTTATAAGTCCGGCTTTAGTCGGGCTAACACAATAGTCTGACTTTTTCTAACATCATGTAAACGTTCTGAGAGATGTTAACTCTCATTTAGGATGACAGATAGTTAGGATCGAATTGTGATCTTAAAATTGAAAGATCAAGTCAGATCATGAAAAAAGACACGATTGTAACCATATGATGGCATGACATAGATTTTGATTAGATTAGCCTTTGTATTGAAATAATAGTCAGTGTAAGTTTAGGTGAAAGTGTCAATGTGTAAATATACAACATCCAATTCAATTCAAATCAACCGTGAAGTCCTTTAAACCAAAGAAAATTAAACTAGATGTTATTCCAGAATTCAGTTTTATGATTCGATTCAAAACGAACAAACAAGAACCTCAGAAAACGTTGCTGCTGCTTTGCTCAGGGGGGACGTCCTCCATGTACGTCCTCCTGCACGCATAAACGAAATGACTGTCAGCTAAATCCTCTCAGTTGTTTGAGAACATGATGTTTCCGAGCCTTGAATCAACTCCTTTGTATTTTACAGTATGACACACCTCTGACTCATGAATCAGCACTCAGCCCAGCATCTGAGGAGAGTAAAGTACGATCTTGTCCTTCAGAGACGCGATGTGCTGTGATGTATTTCATGTCTTGCTGCAGGTGATTTGTGCGTGTTGCTTTGACATCAGCAGGCCTTTATTAGGATTTATTGCTGAAATGTTGGTTTGAAATCTAAATCGAAACCTTTTCATTATTATATTTTAAATGCAAACCTCTTTATAATTTCACTGTTACCACTTTGGTATCTTTAATTCGATGCATCCCTCTCCAGTTGATGGTTGCCAGCCTTCTCCTTGGCCCTGTCGACAGTAATTTAGAAACAAACACCCAAAGAACATATTTACTCTCTCGACTGGATGAACTTGTAATTGCTGGTCCTTCACTGTAGCGTGGGCAGCTTCACTAGAACAATACTGTTGCGTGCACAGACGCGGCACACTGTAGGTGGTTTTGCAGCATGCAGCCAGTTTACTGTCATTTTGTCGTGCACGTCTGATCACAAAATCCTGGTTTGGGTGTTTTTGTTCACGCTGAAGTACGACTTTGTGAGCTCACTTCAACACTCGTGCCGTTGACTGACATCATCCATACACTTTCTGTATCTGGCTGTAGCACGGACTTGACCATAAATTCCCAGAAACCACTAATGAAATCCCTGAGAAGAGTCTCGCTCTTTCTACCTGTGTATTCATATGTGTTGCCGTGTGCACATGTGTGATTGCTCCACACCGCCCCGGGCGTGAGGCTGCAGCCCACTGCAGCGATGCCTGTTGCCATGTTTACGCGCGTGTTTGTATTTGTGAGGTCGGAGTGATTGATGGGCGGCGAATGCCCGCAGGGCGGATCACGTGATCGACGAAAGGCAGGAATGAAGGCCGTCTTCTTTTCTCGATTGGCTTTTCCAAGAAGTTCCCATTCCAGACGCTCTTATCCAACGCCAAAGGAATGGGGTGTAGCGCTGCACCTTTGCTCTCCTAATAAACACTTTTTGATACTCATTACTGATCAGGTTTGTCTTTCGCTCCAACACAAACATTTCTAGACTGTTCTAGAGAATACTGGAGCAGTTGTAACAAATCGCATCTCATTTAAATGATCACCCCCAGCAGTTTCGGTTAACAGCGGTGGAGAGATTGGCACCACCACCTGCTCACATCGAGGCCAACGAGAGAAAAGGATGCAGAGAGAAAGAGAGCAGGATTGGGAGAGGTAGAGCAGAACGCCGGGAGGCAGACGGGGACTTTCCAGACTTGGCTGCATAAATCCCGCGTTTGACAGCTAATCTCCAGCTCTCGGTCTACCTGCCCTGACATACGCTCTCGCAGCACGTATTTCTCCACACGTGTACCACCCTACCACGTCTCCCATCTGTCTCTCTCTCCCAGATCCACCTGATCTGTTTGACTTGTATTTGTTCATTGCCATAGCTGCAGCGGCCTCTGCACTAACCGCGCAGAACACGCCTGCAATTAGACACAAAAAAAAAGACAGATCGAGATGTGAAGGTAATGATGAGTGAGCATCAGTGGGGGGGGATTAGTGGGTGGATGCATGTCATGCCATGTACAGATCCCCGATTTGAAAAATTAGCGTCGCTGCCCTTGAATGTGCCGTAACGTTTGAGGCACCTCAGTTGATTTATTTTTTTATTCTATCTTTTAAGCGCTCTTTAAGTCGATGGACGTTTCAGCGTCAGCCTCACCTTGTGTGACTCCATCTGCCCCTTCAGCGAACAGCCACAATAAAAGAAACACCTGAGCAAATGAGGGAGAAAATCTGTTTTGAAAGCACGCTGGTACATTTCAGTCCGTGTATAAAAGGCGGTTGCCAAGAAACACAAAGTCATCTCAGTGATAATTTTCATCCCATAGACAAGCTGAGCTTTGATGGGACTTAAGCTGTCGTCTCACTGGATGAACATGAACACATCCTGTCACTTCAGTAATGTTTTGCTCAATAGGAGATCTGACATCAGCTCTTTATCATTAACAATAAAACTGCGTTCTTACTTTCAACTCTTTTGGTTTACACCACGGAAACTTGTAAAAGTTGAAGTATTTATTCTCCCCTTTTTACCGCGGCAGGCTTCCTTTGTATCCATTAAAACAGTGAAGTCCTTTTTAAATCCATTACCAGTTTATTTTGTCTAATCTACCTAGTTCTGCTGATGCAAACAATGATGCACACTTACTTTTTTTGGATAACTGCGTCTCTCTTGAAAAACACAGCTACAAGAATGCAAGCTCCACAAATACTCTCTTTTCTGTCTCTACCTCTTAACAATTTCAATGCAAATAAAATGCATTTAGCATATTCAGCATTTACATTTACATCACCCTTACAAAAACAGTATTGAAGCAAATAAAAAGTGTATCCTGTTCAAATAAGAATGCTAATGTAATCAAGTAATCCTTGACAATGTAACCGTGATCTAATTACACATTTATTCAGATGAAAGATTCGTGCTTTTATTTACTCAATGTTTGGAGGTTGATGTGGTTGAACTTTATGCAGGACTGTGTTTGTCTCCCCTCACAGACCGTCTTTTAACACTTTGTCTTTTTTATATATCACAACCACATTCTTTCCCCAACTAGTCGGCAATGGTTTCAGTCACCTAACCTAACCCTGCTTTCATCGTAGTCTATTCTCCGTGATCCTATTCTCTGTAATCATTGGTTTTGCAAATGATCTGATACTGACATTGTTGTCAGGTGATATACTGTCAAATGTACATGGTGCAAACAGTTCTGGGTTCCGTTTTCGAGTGTCTGAACATGAACAAGAACATGAACATGTGCAAAAAGACTGCCTAAAACACGATGAATAAGAAAAGTTATGTAATTTAGATGCACCAAACGTTCAGACCATCTGGACAACGAGAAGCCCTGCGGTTCCAGCTAGCTGTCCAGTGTCCATTTGGTGCTAACTGCAAGGTTAACTAGAACTGGCTGTGGAAGGAAAGAAGAGCTGATATCATCAAAAATCAACAATGCTATTGCGCGTCGCAGATTTCCGTGACATCGTGTCGGCCTCGTGTCTGTATAGGTGGTTATGTTCACACGTGTGCATTTGGCGCGACGGGCGTGAACGCACACATTCCACAAGGGCATATACGTTTTGGGCTTCACAGACGCTTGCAGACGTTGTTTGGACAATCTGAGTGTTTGCATAAGAAATGGTAAATCAAGTCAAGCTGTACGTCTTCAAAGAGAAATTTCAAGTCAACATACCGGTCTGTCTGTCCTTTGTATTCAAAGCGTGCAGCTTTTTCATTATACCCTATAAACTAATATCCTTCATTAACCCAGCTATAAAACGACTCATGAAAACCATAAAAACCTATGTAAACCTGTTGTGCTGTTCTATAAACAGACACTCTATTAATAAACTGACTATTTGGATTTCCTTCCTTCCTTCAGGTGCACCCTGTAATTAAAGTCTTGCGTCTGCTTTTGATTGAATCTATATTTAATCTTCAGCCTTCAAAATGTCACCTGTTGAACACAAAGCCCTTCGGTTACGGGGTGATTCTTGTGCGTGTCTTGTGCTGCGTTCTTCTTTGAGAATGTCTGACGTGCCTGTAATGTTTGGAATCAGTGGCTGTGTCTGGTGAAGTGTCACCTAGCAGTTTACCTGGTGGTGAGGAGGCCGAGGAGTGAGAACTTTATGTTCCCGCCGCAAAAAAACAGTCGATCAAAGAGCCAACGCGCATTCCAGCTGAATGATGCAATGTCATCCATCCACGCCTCTGTCTCGCTCTCTCCGTCACTCACTGTGTACACCACCTCCCCTCCTCCTCCTCCTCCTCCTTGACTTATATTGTGTCTGCGTCTTAGGGAAAGGCAAATTGGCACACTTAAAGGAAAAAATAGCTCTTTGTTTTTCTAACAGGTGTGTGTGTGTGTTACTACGCAGGCGAGGTTGAGTGACACAGTTTCCAACAGGACAGAGCTCGAGGCGTAGAGATTCCCCCTCGAGTTTCATCACGACACAGCAGCACCCGATGATGGAGATGCTGCTCTGTTTGGAGAGTGGGCTGTTGGCGTGGGCCGGCATACAGCAACAGTAGCTTAGGCTACAGTCGCAAGGTTGTGATAACACAGAAACCTGAGGGGTTATTAAAAATCATGTTGCAGAGGAAACCATTCAGTCTTTACTGACGTCTGTTTTACAAATGTTAATGATTCGTGTCGACTTTTAGTCATGTGACGTGCTAACTTGTATTTTTGAAGACATTTGGTTCCGTTGACTGTAGCATACTGTGGCAGCTATAATGATAATCAATGGAGCTGCAACAGTTCATTGATTAATCAAGTAGTTAACTATTAAATTAATAGCCAACTATTTTGATAATCGCTTCATCAGTTTGGGTAATTTTTTTGAATCTGAATTTCTCAGCTTCTTAAAAGTGACTTCTGTGCTCCTCTGACAGTAAACTCCATTTGTTTGGTTTATGGACAAAAAAAGACATTTGAGGACATCATCTTGGATATTTTTCACCATTTTCTGACCAAACAACTAATCAGTTTATAGATGAAAATAATTGACAGATTAGCTGACGGTGAAAAAATGAACCTGTTCAAGTTTAGACTTTCTTCAGGTAACGACAAAAGAATTGGCAAGTATATTGATAATCATTTTAAAGTCATTTTTTAAGCATAAACACCAAACATTTTGTGGTTCCAGCTTCTACAATGTGACAATTTGCTGCTTTTTACTAACCCCTTTCACACTGGCGTTTGGGTGCGGCTTCTGTGCGCCAATTCTCCGCATCCGTCCCAGTGTGAATCTCTCCGATGCGGCGAGGGGTGCAATTTCGCTCCGGCGCTGATACGTCTCTGGAGGTAGTGTCAGGGCCGCATTATTGGCGAGCCGAACCAGTGTGAACGGATAAGCCGGCGGCGCGTATCGAGGGCGTGTCGATCGGACGGTCTGATAACTACACAGGTCCTTCACTCAACTAAATACAGAGAAATGTCCCACAAAGCAACGTTACAGGACCAAACAACAGTAACGTAGTAACTGTAACTGTCTCTGGCAACTTATATGAGGAAAACAATACCGCAGATATACGTGGAGAAGCCTCTGTCCTCCCGTCTGTCTGACCGACACATTTCTGCCCAAAAAACAGCGTCTGTCGGCGGCAAAAAACTTAAGCTCACCAGTGTTTGTGATGAAAATAAATCACCGTGACGGTCAGCCCTCCAGACCGAGACTTCGGTGAACTTTCCCCCGGAGGACAGCCTCCGTCCCCGCGAGTCAGACAGCGTCCAGTTTACTGATGGTGATGTAGGCTAATTATGTAATTTAGAGCGAAAAACGTAACTTCGTCACTTTCCAGGATGTTTGGTGGGTCAGGATCTCAATCACTGCACATTATAACAGCATCCATATGATTATAAACTATCCGCGGGTTTAGATTGACAGGGGGGACACCGGGGAAACACCTTGAAAACATACCTACGTCATCATCATGACGTATACCGTCACGCCTCTTTAGGAGCCGCAGCGCCGGATTTCTGTGTGAATTCACGTCGGTTCGTCTTTAATGCGGAGCTGCTTCGCTCTGTGTGAATCGCTATGGGCGGAGAATTGCCGAACCGCCGCTGCGGAGATAATGCGTCTTCTCCTGTGTGAAAGGGGTTACTGTTTCATATCATTATAAATTGAATATCTGTTGGTTTTGGACTGTTGGTCAGACAAAAACACATTTGAAGACATCAGCTTGGCCGTGTGCCATTTTTCACACCAAGTTAGTACCTGATGATGAAAGTAATCATGAGATGCAACCCGAGTTTTAATTAAACAGATTAAGTGCAAGAAAAACTGACATTTTAATGCAATATGTCTTAAATTAGCTAAAAAATGGCATGAAAATAACTGCTCTGTCCTCATCAGAGAACAGCGTCGTTCATCATCTCTTCAAAAGTTGAGATCTTCTCCTGACAATCAACCTCTTGCGTTTATGTGAATGATTATTTTATTTTCTGTCAAAATGTCCAACCTGATCGCTAAAATAAATGTCGCCATTGTACGTTTTTGGAAACCACAGATATGTTGAAACTCTTACTTTATGTTGCAACTTTACGTTTCTTTAGGTCCATTTTTTTATTTTATGTGTGGCAACTGTGTTCTTATGGTCTGGTTGGGTTTAGCCACATAAAATACTTGATTCAGGTTAAGAAAAGATTGTGTCTTGGTTTGTAATACCTGATTTTGTTGCCACAAACATAGCTGGAAAATGTCCTGATGTCTCGTTAAGAATATACAGCGGTTTTACAAATGTTGAAACATCAGCTCAAACAGCGGCCCTTTGCTTGGCAGCCATCTTGATCAGCTGTCATTCCCCCGGCAGCCCTTCTAAGATTGTGATTGTAATATGACACATTTTGTAGAACTGCTGATGTGACAGCAGTGAAGTAAACAACCAAATGAATCTGTAGGAGAGGAATTTGATGACCAACATCCATGTAAACTGGGGTTTTCTATGGTAAGAGCCAGACTGAGGGACCAGGTACCATCTTTAAAATCTTGCACTTCACAGTTAATTAACAAAAAAGAATCGTACAGACTACACCGTTTAATGGGCTATCATCTTAATAATTCCCAAGGCACAGCAGCAGCTGCTGGATCCTATATTTTCCCATTGCTGTGAATCAGAAAGTAAAAGGTTTATTTTCACCTTCTGATTATTGATGCAAAGGAAAGCGATGCTGCACTACGTCTTCATGTTTGCGAGGGAAAGTGGGGTCCATGTCTTCGCTCCAGTATGCGGATGAGTGACACTGCAGTTGAGTCGATGAAAGCGGAGTAATCGATCCGTCTGGCTGCGTGTGGGTTGCCAGGTCGGGTCTAAACCTTTCTCTCCTGGAGGGATTTCAGCCTGTTTGTCTTTGCCCTGTTAACACACGACTGCTCTAATTTCGGTCGGCCTGTAAAGTGATGAGTAAAGGTGTAATTGACTGTGGTTTCTCTCCACAAGCCCCCACCCATACTCATGCACACACACACACACACACACACACAAATATACTTTCCATCCTCCGTCTGTCTCTGTTTTCCTTACCTGCCTTTCTTCTCCCTCTCTGTCGTCTCTGCCTCCAGGGTGTGTTGGTGATTTCTTTATTTGGGTGTTTGCGGTTGGCAGGAATTTGCCTGAGTTTCAGTGTTTCACAGCGTAGTAACAAGACAGTGACGATGGCGGAGGAGCAGTCCAGCTGCTTTCACTAGCTCGGTAATTTCTCTGGAATCTCAGGTATGATGATGGTTAACCACAGAGGTCATTAATGCGCCGCATAAATGCTTTACTGCAGCGATGCCTCCGAACAGACCAGGGAGCAGGGTGGTGTTGTGTAGGGCTCGTTTTTGGTTACAGAAATACATTTCCTTCTTGTGTCTTTGTTTTTGAACTTTGAACATTAGAAAACTAGTTTATTATTTGGAGTGTAAAATGTACGATGTAAGAATCTGGGTGAAAATTTGTAAACCACATTTTTTTGGGGGGGTAAAAGATAAATAATTCATCTCTAAATTTTATGCCCCCATTCCCCAAATACTTCACAGCAATTTGGAATAATAGACGGGGTCCTCCTGTGGAGATGCCTGCTCAAAAGCCTCATTTTTTTTCACAGTTATACAGTTTTCAGTTACATATTTTCCATAGAGATTCCTCAGGATTAAATATAATTAAAACATGGAAGAAACTTGATGTAAAAGACATCCTTTCATGTTGAATAATGCAAATTGTGTACACTCTACAAAAGAGTGAAGTAAAACAATAAAAGAAAGCAATAAAAAATACATTTGCATTGATCTGATGTATTGATGCTGTCAGTGTAGTAAAGCATTATTCCTAAAACAAAATTACATTAAAAAGTGTGACCTAGATGATTAATGCTCACATATTGACTGTTATCAGCAGATGAATCATTAATCTGATTCATTAGTGACAATTACACCAATAAATATTGTTATGTCAAACCAGAACAGTATTTTATTGGAAATAAGACAAATCTATTGCCAAATACAAAAAAACAAGCTAATGCTGTAATGATATCAACATTATGATGCACTGATCAGAAAATGATCTGTACGCAGTTAATCTTTGATAAAAATGTACATTCAGAGTAATTCTAGTTCAGAAAGTGACAGACACATTAACGCTCGGTCACTTTGACATTTTGAATGACTCTCGTACTGCATGTGCTGAATATTAGTCGATCTACTCGATTCAAATAACTTTTTGTTTCTCTGACTTGTTCGTTTTTGTTTTTTTCTGAACACACAATAGAACTCCACATTCTCCTCCCGCTGTGTGTATATACAACATAATGCCTTCAGTTGATCCTGTATGGAAGGCCATGCAGGTATGCAGAGGGAGGCCACGGCTGAATAAATGCAGCTCATATTTATACATCTGTCAAGACACACGCTGACACTCTGGCACATACACACACACACACACACACACATTCCCCAGTTCCAAGCATGCATTTCAACAGGCCTTGTGTGAGCAGGAAAGAAGTGAAACCACTAAATGCGGCACGTATATCCTGCACATTTAGACCCTTTTAAACGGATAGCCTTTTTTTTCCAGGGTCTGCGGCAGACCCCCAATGCTGACAGAGCCTGGCCGACTTCCTAGAACAGAACAATATCTGCCAGGTCGACCGAGGGGCCCAGCAGCCAACCCCCAGATGCACACACACACACACACACACACATACACAGCGGCGTACACAGACGTCTGGCCTTTAAACCGTCAGCGCTCAGGCCCTGCCTTACATAATGACAGAGAATGGAGGCATTAAGGCAATTTGTTTGATTTAAGTTGTCAAGGCGTCCTGGACTCTGCCCCTCTCAGCTGGTTTTGATACCTGGAGAGTGTGTGTGTGTGTGTGTGTGTGTGTGTGTGTGAGTGTTCAGTGTTAGAAAACAAGAGGAATGGAGGGAGTCACACACAGACAGCAGCACAGAGAGGAGGTATCAGTGAGGGAGGTGCTGCAGTAGTAGAAAATAAGGTTTATGAGGTCCAGACAGCAGTGACAGGGCAGGCGGAGGAAAGTTAAAGGAAGGAAGAGGTGGGAGAGGGGTGGAGCTCCGCAGTGACGGAGGAAGAGCTGATGGTGGACCTGAGAGAGCAGGAATATTCTAATATAATATATAATTTATTATGTCTGTGGAGGGAATCTGTTTTTTGTACCTGCTCATCAGCTGTGATAGAACAGGTGGATTTTGCTGTTGCTTTTGCAGCATGTCATGTAAACGATAAATGGCTATCTAACGAAAAATACAAAAAAAAATAGATTGATGGAGTAGCCACAGAAAGGAAGTTGCTACCTGGCCAAACGTTATGAACCCAGTTTACATTTGTCAACCATCTACGTTTCATTTCAAACTAGCAAATAGGAAATATTTATTGTTCCTTTTGTACGGACGAAAATGTTCTACCTTTCTACAGGAAAAGTAAGCAGTTTTTTTCTCTTTATTTTTAATAAATCAAAGTTCAATTTTAAGTCAACAGAAAATTAGCAGTCTTCTTGGAGGACTTTGAAACCTCAAGACAGTCAAACCTTCCTCTGACAGACACCATACAACACATCTTCAGTGAATATTCAGTTTTTTCATAGAGTTTTATTTTCAAAGAGGCGTTTGTTCAACTGGTTAATTGTGAGGTTTCGGTTTTTGTGATTTTGATTAGTTTCTACAGGTGTCGCCTTTACTGAGTCCACCTCTGGTTTGCTGTGGCAAACGTCACGATGTTACGTTCAGTGCGTGTTTTAGTGCAAAGCGTCCCCTCGCCTTCTCTTGTAAATGATGTAAGTGAAAATGCCAGAATGCAAAGTAAAAGCATGAGTGGAGCGTCACAGGTAATTACACCGAGCCACGGAGTGTAATTGAACCTGATCGAACCTGTTCACTGTGTGTGTAAGTGTGTCAGCGTGTGTGTGCGTGCTTGAGTGTGTGTGTGTATGAGTGTGTGTGGACTTTGAGTGGAATAGAGGCCCAGTGTTCTTCAGCCCCAGCTTTAAATAAGGGGTCTTTATCTGGCTGCTGGTGTGGGAGCACTAAAGGGCCGGAGCGTTTCCTCCGTACAGACGTGGCTCACGCCGCTCGCTCCAGGTGTTGTGACCACTAACCAGCACGGCTTTTAACCGTCACGCCTGATTTGGAGCCGGGGGCCGACCTGGCACCCGGACAAGCACACACTCACGCACGCACACATCCATTTCTAATTCAAAGTTAATATCCCCCCAAGTGTTCGTTAAGTTCCCTCCCCTCTTGGCCCTCAGCGGTGGAAACGGGCATTGTGGGAGTTGGAGTATAGTTTGAGGGTTGTAGCTTTCTGATTAGCTCAGGTAGACTCCAGAAACAACACATCCCCTATTACATTCTCCACGATTGTTGCCCCAAACTTCTTTTAGGGAAGATTTTGGTGACTTTAGCTGCATTTCCACCATCAGGAACTTTCCCCGGGGAACCTCTGGAGGGACCAGGGTCCTATTCAAATTCTGAGGACACCATTTTTACCCAGTTTGTTTTTAGTTTTTTGTGCTTTGACAAATCGGTCACAGAATAATAGTATACAACAGACCGACCAATGACATTCTTAGTGTATAGTCGTACCTATAAATGACAAACAAAAATATCCCTTGCCTTTTCACATGCCAGCAGATTAATTTGCCTGATTTTCGCGGGTGTTTAGTCCACAGTAGAAATGAGAAAACAGCCTTTCAGTTCCTTGAAAAGTAGCTTGTGGGACTAAAGGTTCCTGGTTCTTTGTGTAAAACGTGGCTTTGTGTAAATATAAGATGTAAATGTAATGTAAAATCAAAGTGTGACATATTCCATAGTAGACATTTGTTAGTCCAGCTGAAGTCTGAAATCAGTCAAAGACATCTACAAAAGCAACTTGCTCTGAATGCTGACGTGTTGAAACAGAACCGCATGTAAACCTTTTACTTTGAGTGGTTGTTTTGTATATAACTAAGACCAGGTAAATCCTCTGCACGGGACTAATATGCAACGATGCAAAGCCTTGGCTGTAGCTGTAATATTTATTTGTCCTGTCCTGGGATCTCACCGTGTCAAAACTTGAGACTCGACATTTGCAGCAGACTCGAATGAGGTTAAAGTCAAGTCTCGAGTCCTCATTTCTGTTGAAGCAAAACACACGACCAAATCGCATTTGTCAAGTTAACAGCTGTTTTCAGTCCTCGGTTGCAGACGGAATTTGTGCCCATCAAGGTCTCTTAATTCTACTTTTTTTCTCTCTCTCTCTTTCCCAGATCTCCTTCGATTTGGCCGAATACACCGCTAACGTGGACGGAGTCGGAACACTTCGTCTGCTGGACGCCATCAAGACATGCGGTCTGACCAACAGTGTCAAGTTCTACCAGGCCTCCACCAGCGAGCTGTACGGCAAAGTTCAGGAGATCCCTCAGAAGGAGACCACGCCGTTCTACCCTCGCTCACCTTACGGTAACACACACGCAAAGACATGTGCTATAGATTCAAGTGGAAACACACACACATAGACAGATTACCTAACATCTATGTGTGTGTGTGTGTGCGCATGAGTAGGTGAATAGGGGGTGCTTCAGTGCTCAGGCAGCGTTTGAGCTCTCCACACACCCCGAGGCCAAACGTCTGACTGAAGACTGGAGTGGCTCTCGCTTTAACAAAGACAGCTTTATATCCACAGCACTCAGCACTCACTCTCAACACACACACACTCACAGACACACACTTACACACACATGCAGGCTGTACACGTGTGTGAGCGATCAGGTTTCATGCTCTGTTGTCTAAATGCTCTCCTCGCCGACACTTTCCCCATCTGTCAGCGCTCAATCTGAGGCTGCTGCATGGGAGGCGCATACCATCGCGAGGAGGGCTGCTCCTCTATTAATTAGACTCGGGCAGCGGGGAGGCAGGTGTCGCCACGGCGACCTCCCTTAACCTCCAGTGTACATCCTGACCTGTGGCTTAATCAACGGGCGCCTCCCTTGGCTCGCTCTGGCATTCCCCTCATCACAGGAGAAGGGAGGAGGAGGAGGTGGAGGACGATGGCGAGAGGAAAAGAGCGGAGAACTTTTTGTACGAGCCTGCTTTTGGTCAATCAGCAGGAGTCTGCGGTTCACGTTCCTGACGGTGAAATGCGATCTGCCGTACCGCTGTGTTCGACTACGACATGTAGTGTAGTTACAACACAGAATCTGCCTCTCTGCTCTGGTCTTTCAGCAGCTTTGAGAGGAGCGGATCCGTTTCTTTCTCTGCTTAAATCATCACTTCAATTGAAGATGGAAGTGTGTTAATAGCTGTGTGAAAGTTTTTACTTTTTGACCGAGTGAATAAAAGCATCATGTGCGTGTGAAATGTCACAGATGCATGAGCACAGAGACGCAATCTAAAAACCAGTTAGGTTTTGTGTAAGTGACGTATATGTTTCTGTCACTCTGTTTCCTCTCCGTCTCAAAATGTCCTCTCAGGTGCTGCGAAGCTCTACGCCTACTGGATCGTGGTGAACTTTCGAGAGGCCTACAACATGTTCGCCTGCAACGGGATCCTCTTTAACCACGAGAGCCCGAGGAGAGGTGAGCTCACAGCACGCATCCTGCTGCTCCATGTCACCGAGTCAGAGCTGTTCTTTGTGTTAATGTAGAAGTTCGGTTGTTGCGGCGTCTGACAAGACTGGTGCTACTGAAAGACCATTTTTGAAAGATTGCTTTAGGCCTGAGCATTAAGAGATCATATATCCATATATGTAATATAAGAAAATGTGTCAAACAAGACAGGAAATATTTGAAAGCATTTATTATAGTGGCTAAATCACTAATACAGCCAACATATTTCGACCTCTCGGTCTTCTTCAGGGTTCCAAACACCAAACGAAACAGGTGTGGCCTCATCTAAACAGCAGTAACAGCCAATAGGAGGCAAGAACATAACAGGTGAAACAAATAGAGAAACATGTTGGCTTTTTAATAGACTTAACCACCATACTAAAGCCTTTTTAATGTTTTCTTCCTTGTTTGACACATTTTCAATCAATCAAGCTTAGTTTGTTGAAAAGATTTTCACACAATAAAGTAACACACATTGCATCAAAACAACACAACACACCGCACACACAGGGAGCAATACAAAGAACAGGAGCTTGGGATCTGATGAAGTGCTATCTTGAGTAAAATGCCTGAAAAAACACTATCTTTAATAAAATACATACATTAAATGCTGTAAGAAATATAAGTAGGGTCAAAAAGCCTGTAAAATCACAGACCTATATTCAGAGAGCCTGGATTGCAATCTTGTTTTTGATTACAAAGGTTTTCTTAGTTAATATTTTCCTGTGTGCAGTTCAGAGTTGGAAGAGTTGTATTACTATATTTAATGTAACATGACTTTTTAATTCCTCTTACAAATACAAAAACAGCTAAAGCTCAATTTAAACAAAAATCTGCCAGTATGCCATCATTTGGGATTAGATTTTATATATAAACACAGTATGTAAACATTTCCATTTTTATAAACTTGAAATTCACGCCGTCAAAAGCTCTGAGCTCAGTTTTATACTATTTTACACCTCAGACAGGCAGCATATTTTGGAGGATCAAAGCACCACAAGGGTGGTGTCACTTTAACAAGTCTGCCGTTAACATCAGCTGTGGTGGAAATTTAATTAAATTTGATTTACAATGACAATTATAAATAAATGAATTACAATTATCAAGTTCTTTAGAACAAAGCACCTTTTGTTAAAATCGGATCATTCTCTGAAGCCACAATACAACATTCCCAGGAACATTTTCTGTGTGAAAGTTCAAATGTATGTCACTTAAACCCAGCTGAAAAACTTAGCAATCATCATAATAATTTAGCATTGTTCTCTGGCGACAGTGATCTTATGACACATTATATTATTAAAAGTAAATGATTCCCAAAACTGATGTGTTTTTTTATTAGTTGGCCTCTTAATTAAATAGTTTGTCAATTGTGAATTATTATATGTCATACGTCACAGTGAATTATTATATGTCATACGTCACAGTTGTGAGGTTAGAATTACCTTGTGAAAATTTTGACATCACTTGGCCCGAGCAACAGGCTGAACCCACAATAAAGCGGTAAAACAGAAGGTACACTATTGTTGGGTCGTGTAAAAGGATTCAATTACACGCTCTATATAAAGTCATATTCATTCACCGGTGGAACGAGGGTTCTCATAACTACTTGACACGTACTCACACACATTCTGACACATAGTGAGTGGGCTGTGGTCACATTTTTAATATGTGCTCTGAGCCCCGAGGGTCGCAGGCGCTGGTTTAACCCGATTTACACGCCACCGCGACCCAAAATGAATACCACATGACTGCGGCTCCAGCGCTGTGCCCAGGTCAGCCGCTCAGGTGTTTATGATTTATCCCCTAATGAAGGCCCTGGCCACGACCCCGGCCAAGGTCAGGGGTCAGCCAATAAACCCTAATGGGTTACCGCAGATAGATAGGTGTGGGAACTGGTGTAGTTTACAGCCAGTTCAGCAAAGATGGCGTGGTCGCCGTTGAGGTCTTGTAACGGAGAATTAGCTGACATAGTCAACCAGGGAATTACGTGTGAGGCAGACAAACGGGTAAAAACTAGTTGGAAGACAGGAGGAGTGATGGAGATTTAATAAAAATTAAATATTTTGTTAATAACTGTTAATCTCTAACAAATGTTATAAGTACCGTTGTGCTGCAGAGATATTCTGGCCCACAAAACAAAAAGCCGATTGGGACCGACAATCAGCAGTTTTCCGATGATCGGTTTCTGTGCTTTTTTGACACACTTCTGATAAATTACTTTAAAAATGCTCTACTTTGGCTCTGGTTCGGCATCCTCTCTCTGTCTGCAGCCACAGCTCTGTGAGATGTCCCCCTCCACAACAATTTTCTGGTTACCTGTCCTCGAAAGAAACTCAAAATTGTAAAAGTATAGTACATGAGTAAATGTACCTGGTGTCAAAATGTAGAATAACTAGTGATGGAATACAACAAACATTTTCGAAACAGGTATGGTGTCGGCCGATGCGTAGTAAAGGCACAAAAGGTTGTTGCGACATAATGATTTTAATAGCTTTTCAGTAAAGTTTAAAATTGTGGCACAAAAAACGATCATGCCAACTATTTGTAAAAAAAAAAAAAAGAAAAATTGCAATCTAAAAATTTCAATGTAATTGCAATATGATTTTTTTTTATATATATATATACATATTGTGCATACCCAATAAATAATCAGTTCGTCTTTGGGTTTCGGTTTTGGAAACTTTTCACTGTTGTCTTACATTGTACAGACTTTAGTATTTAGTAAAAAGAAAATATTCCGTAATGTGTCCGTAATTGAGCATGAAAATAATCCTTAATGTCACATAAACAACCCATGAATTGAAATCAGAGATGCTTGTGTCCTTCTCCATGCATTCACATGATGACCTTATAAGGGCAAACCTTGCTGTCCGCTCAATAACACATCCTCAGTGTTTTGGTCCTCGGTCAGCTCTTTCCCATCTCCCTCTCTGACTTTCTGTTCTATCTTTCCCAGTCTTGCTACAGGCGCACTCCGCTCCTCTTTCTTCCTCTCTCTCGCTGCGTTCCCTGTCTTTCTGCTCATTTCTCCGCAGTCAGCGTTTCTGCAGCAGGCCATTGGGTTTAGTCCTGCCACTTCTATTCTCAGACTTACGGCTGTTGTTGCTCATAAAGCAGGAACGCTGCGCTGTGATGTGGCCAGATGTCCCACGGCTGCCTTGCACAACCCAGTGTGGGGCTTGTGTTGGCTGGATTGGCCAGTGTTTACCCAGGCCCCCGGGGCCCGTTGTGACCCGGCCGCTGCCGCACTGAGGGGGCGTTTGGCCGTGTACTCCGTCACCCACAGGAGGGCTTTAGAGGAGGAGTTTGTTCTTTTAGCTGCAAAAAACCCCCGTGGCACATTTTTTTTAGTGTAAGGCTGTACTGTAAATTACACAGTTGGACGTGGATAACTACTGTGCTGACATGTGTTACTGTACAGAGAAAACACTGACTCAACATGAATGTTTCATGTACTGTGTACATACTAATTCTAATGTACTAGAGTATGATATAGAGTCATAGCTGTCTGTAAAATACATTTTAAACTAGAATGGCACTCAGTAGAGCGCATACCTCTGCCAAAGCCCAAACATTTCCCTTTTATACTCACTACACTGTAGATACCAGTCACCTTAATGATTTCTGATTTCTGTCAAGATCTATGCATTATTCTCTAAAAGAAATAATGAAAATGTCTTAAAACACCCTATCTCACAATATTAAACAAAGTGTTAAAGTGACAATAAATTCCTGGATCTGCTCCAAAAAGTTCATGGAGTATATTCTGGGCTGGGACCCATCGTCCATCCAAGGTTTGTGGAAATCTGTTCAGTGTTTTTGGCGTAATCCTGCTGAAAAAAACAACCAACCAACCAACCAACAAACAAGCAAACGGAAACTGGTGAAAACACAACCTCTTCGGAAGACATAACACAACTGAGAAACACCCCTGAATTGTATCATTAGGAATTTTGAAAGTTTGACGAGAAAATTACTAAAATTAATAATTTTCTCAACACAATTTTTGTAGGAGTCTCTCTATTTTATCACTGTGTCCCTAACACAGTGATAAAATAGAGAGACTCCTACAAAAATTGTGTTGGCTGGTATACTGAGGTAAAAATCTAACTTAGACAGAAAACAGAAAGTTATATATTTCCAACAGTCAAAACTGCATCAAAAGTCAAAAAAAGTAACGTATATTTACTATACTATACTTACTATATAAAGTAAAGTATATTTAAAAAAAATCTCTCTACTGGCTGCTCCCATTGATTCCTTAGTGATTTGACTAAAACAATGAAATGACGTATGACAGACACTAATGAAACAGGGTTTTCATCACCCTTCTGCTCTCGGGCACACCCTCACCATCCCCGCTTCGTCTCTGTTTGTTCACACTGATGTCGGCTGCCCCTCCTGTTCTTTGTGCCACTTGTACCTCTGGATAATTAGACACTAATGAGGGAGGAAGTCCATGACGTCAGTTTCAGTGGTACTGAAATCACCACCCCCTTTGCACACACAGGAAAAGATGTCATTGCCAAAGGTTGCCAGAGGCTGTGAGTGTGTCTCTGTTGGGGAAACAAATAGATGTTTGCCTTTATGAGAGAGTTTTTCCCTTTAACAACAAACTCACTGAGTCTCGCTCTCATGGAGTCTGCTTCAGTGACCTACCACTGGCCAATCGTCTTCGTGATGGAGTGTGGCGTGGTGTGATGTGTCACTTCTGGTGAAGCTTAACACCAGTTTCCCTCAGACTCGCTGTCCCTCTGTCGGACTCAACAAGGAGCTCTGTCTCCCACAGCGTCCAGAATGACTTAATCCCAGAAAGAATGTGCTTCTGGTTTCTCTTACAGTTCTCGTAAACACCTGAACGCTTCACCAATATACAGCTGATCTCAATTGTTCTGCAGCGAAAAGGTCAGCATCGGACAGTCGGGGAGGGAAAATCTCCCGGTGGAAATCCAGCGTGAAGCAAAGCAAACAGAAGCCCGCATCTGCCTGCCGGTTCACACCGCGGCTAGCTCCTTTTGGGTTAGCTTAGTTGTTAGCCATAACAAACAGCCCTCACACTGACTCTGAAGAGGGGGATTAACGTTAGCAGGGGTGCTAAATAGACTCCATATTGCCGTGACATATGAGACAGCGCAGTGCTCCACAGTCTCTTGGCTCTTGAGTGATCAGCAGCGAAACCTGTGCAAATAACCGGTTCACATATTTATTTGGTCGTCAGATTCAACAAACACGCGGCACCTCAAAGTACCCCAAGTTCTAATTTAGACAATAAGAGATGAAACTCAAGTTTAATTTATAATTATTAGCAGTCTGTTGATCTACGGTTCCGCAGTAAATCAGCGCAGTAATGTTTGGTGTGTGTGTATCCGCCGCTGCTACTGACCAGCTCCAGTCGGAGGCTAATCCCCTGGTTTATTTGGGGAAGTCCCATCCATCTCTCCACCCCGTGAGCTCTGTGGTTCACGCTTGGCAGTATAGAATAATATACTGTTATGTTAGGAGAGAAGACCAGTTAGCATTGGGGAAGTTAGAATAGCACTGCCAAAGTCAATGCTGCCCCCTCAACTACTCACACATACAGCCGCTGAGCCTCGACATGCCTCGGCTTCATCTTTCTGCTTTTGTTGAGGTTGAGCCCAAAAGGTCAGATCACATGATAGATCTGGAAGGAGATATGTTTTCCATTTATCGGAGAGGTTATTTTCAAAGGAAATCTTCAGATAGGGATGACTCGGTCAAGGGGCGTCAAGGGGATTTTTCAGTATCTCGTAAGAGGGAGCTCAGCAGAGTGGGCGCTTCTTGTTTTTCGGTCTTGGGTTTCTCTGGGTGTCGATGAGAACGAGCTGAGTGAGAGCAGTCTAAACATCAGCTGAACTGTGGCCAGGTGAAGAGCAGAGTCAGACACCTCAAAACAGAGCTGATGACAGAGTCCTCTTCTTTACTCCACGCCTTCCCGCCCCCTCGCGTCACGTAGCCACAAATGTGCTTCCATCTGCCTCGGCCTACCTCGGCTTCAGACGTGTCACGTGGTTGTTGAGGTTTCTACCTTCACTCATCCCCACTGCCACCCTAAAAAATCTGTGTTTGTTGTCCCGGGTCGCCATGGTAACCAAGAATCTTGTTGACAGACTGCTTGCTTTGAGCGCCGCTAGTTTCACCGCGAGTTGAGGATACCCTGTCGCATTCCTCAGTCTCTGTCAGGAGGACGATCGAACCCCGAAAACGTTGCCTCGGTGTCATTTGATTTAGTTGGCGGGAATTGCGTAGTTGTTTGTCGATACTTGGGTGAAACACTTCACCCGTCGAGGTGGTGCTGAGCTCCAGAAAAACAAGTATCATCTACTCCCCTCTCTTTCTCCATACCCTCCCTTTCTTTCCCCACACCTTTGCACACCCTGTCCCGTCCATCCATTTTGTTGCATCACACCCAATTTTCATAGAAACGACTTTGCTGGTCTTTGTCTTAGCAAGCTTTCTGCCTCATCCCAGCCCTCCTCGCATCGCATTTCTTTCCCTCTGCACCCTCCCTGTCAGTTGAGTCAGCCCAAAACGAGGGCAGCGGCCTGTCAGGTGTGAATAGACGCTGTGTTGGCGGAGCTGAGCGCATGACCTCTCTTGGATGTAAGGCAAATATTCTCCCTTCGTCGAGGCTCTCGAGATCAGTCAGAATGTGAATTGTGCAATAACGGCGATGGCAGACGCTGACAGGTCTTTGGCCTCGGCGAGAGGATTCCTCCTGCAGAATCACTCAGTATTCCTGCAAGTCAGGTATTTTGTTCATAACTCACAGATAAAAAAAAAAGACAATCTTTAGATGAGGACACATTAATTTCGATGTAAACAGGTCTACAAGGTCAACCCAAATCTTGAAACCTGTGGGAGCGGGGGTAGGAATCAGATCTTCCCACAAAGCCTTTCACTCCCCAAGGCCATTGCTCAAAGACAGAGTGGGATTATGGGATTTGCAGTTCTGGTTGAATTCCAAAACAGGTGTGTAAACCCTGCGCTGAGGTAACCTAAGGGTTTCTATTACAACCGTGGCAATCAAAATGAAGTCTTGGCGATTTTTTTTCCTTCTTTAGAACGTGGCCAGTTCAGACAAGCTCAGGACAGAAGTGACTCAAGTGTGAAATATCTGGAAAATACATGAATGAGTGGTTTTTGTTCAGCGTTTTGAAGAAAAATAGCTGATTTACTGTCCTATTTTTGGAATGTGGCTCATTAAAAACGTCTGGGTTTCCAAGTCATCCCGTGCTTTTATTGAGAAAAGGGAGAACTTAGTAACATCCTGCAAATCATCTTGGAACAGACTGGTGATGAAAAACAGGTCTAAAGTTGGACGAGCAGACTTGGCTGAGGAAAGGAGTGGATGTTCTACCTGTAGCTGTGACATTAAAGATCAGCTTGACAAATGTGCTACATGATGCAAGATTTGAATTCTCTCCGCTTTTCAGTTTTTTCCAGAGTTAATTTGCCGTTCGGCCGAGCCTCGACCGCACATTATGACTTCAAAACAAATGTTACAGACGAGTGATGTGAAAATCAGGCTGCGGTCGGATCTCAGCTAGTAAATGCACATGAATACGCGGCGATATAAATGAGTGTTAGTCAGACATCTTGAGGTCGGAGTGTGTAAGGTCTGGGCCGTCACACAGTTTGAAGACAGACTTCATAAGTCACCTTTCTTTAGCAGCGTGCTTCTAACAACAGAATCTGTTGAGTAACCAGGGCCAGTCATGCCAAAATCCCCCTCAAACCCACAGACCCCTCCCTGACTCCCCCACGCCCGAGCCCCCAGCTGACAGCTCCCGTCCCCATCCTGTCTGGGCCCACATGGCCTGGCTCTGGATGGGAGACATCTCTGCACATTTCCCTCCTCCTCCTCCTCCTCCTCCTCCTCCTCCTCCTCCTCCTCCTTCTCCTCTCTCGATGCTTCAGCCCAGCTGTGCCAACGAAGCCCGTGTGTTACGTTTTTCCTGTCGCTTCCCTGGCCAAAAAATGAAAAGGAATGATGGAAAAAAAGAAAAGAAACGGTTAAGTGAGAATGAGAAAGAGAGAGAGAGAGAGGGAGAAAGAGATTGAGTGTCCGTTTCTGGCATGGGTTTTGCTGTCTGCTCAGTTTTCACGGCCCGTGGTTTTATTAGACTTTCCGCCGGGCCGCGGGCAAGGTTAAACGGCCACCGCTGCCCTGTTTGGGCTTGAAACCTCCTGTTAGCCCCCCTGGCTCCCCTCGCCCGCCTCCGCCCCCTCCTCCTGGCTGTCCTGCGGTGCCGCTGCCAGTAAAGGAAACACATTAACACCCGGGCCAGTAACAGAGCAGGCTTTGTCCACAGCCAGGCAAGCCGGTCCGTTAGGCCCACGCTCTGGTCCACACCGCACCAATTAGAGCAGGCAGGGAGCAGAGCCACTCCAAACAGAGGTGTGAGCTTTACAAGGAGACTACAGGTGTGCTCAGGGGGAAATAATGGACTTTATTACTGATTGGTTGTGCTGCGCTACACTGTATCCCTCTGCCACCTTTTTAAGAGCCAGCTTGGCTCCGCAGAGTTTTGACAACCTGTGTTTAACCTGCAAACTTGATTTTCCCTTGGATGTTGGAACAAATCAAACCACCGCCTTCCAAATTACTGTAGTTACCAATCTGGGCTCTTGTTACTTTACCTCACCCCACCAAGTCCCAGTCCAATATGGAGAGCTGGAGCCAATACAGGATTTAACTGGCACGTCATCTCTTGATTGTTTTTTGGTCAGTGTTTCAATCTAGAAATGCAAAAAGCCAAAAATGGAAATTGTTCAACACAAGCTTTCAGAATTACAAAATTAAATGTTTGTCTGACCGACAATTGAAACTCCCCAAATTGACGCTGGACAATACGACCTTTGAAAAGAAATCAGTATATTCTTCAGACTACACGATTCAGGGCAAATAGCTCGATATTTGGAAATCTCCTCAAAAGCACTTTATGAATGTATATTATGGGGATGATAATGGGTGCTTACACAAGATATTAATACAGTGAGATGTCTTAACAATCAACATCAGTAATGTGTATATAATGATCCAGTGGGTAAAGACAAGAATTAGAACAAGTATTGTGCCAAGAAGAAGACTCTTCACCTGGCCACAGTTCAGCTGACGTTTAGACTGCTCTCACTCAGCTCGTTCTCATCAACACCCAGAGAAACCCAAGACCGAAAAACAAAAAGCATCCACTCTGCCGAGCTTCCTCTTATGAGATACTGAAAAATCCCCTTGATGCCCTTTGAGTCATTCCTATCTGAAGATTTCCTTTGAAAATAACCTCTCCGATAAATGGAAAACATATCTTCTTCCAAATCTATCATGTGATCTGACCTTTTAGGGCTCAACCTTAACAACAGTCTGGTAAGATCAGAAAAATGACATCACTTACAATACAATACAATACAGCCTTTAAAATCAAGACGATATATACTATATATTTTTATATTGCAATAAAGATAAGTATATTGTATTTATTGCCTGCCCGACTCAGAATATTATATTACACTGAAATATGCTTAAATAATAAGAAAGAAGGCTTTAACTAGCAGTTTTGCCATGTTTAAAGCTGTAAATTCTAGCATGTGAGAGGGTAAACAACCAATTATTTTGACTCTTCGGTTTGATACATGTCTCATCAACTTAATTGAAAAGCAATCTAGTGATTTAAAATGCATTTCCATACAGTTGTTAGACTCACAAGACACACATTTAGAAAAAAAGAACAGTCAGACAAGCTGCAGAGGCAGATGAAAATCTTGACTTTAAATTCCTAACAAACGGTCAAGATCCTATGATGCAGCTTTAAAGCATCTTTTCATTAAACCCCCCATGAAAAGCCCGTGTCTTTAAAACACAGGCTCTCCGTGAAGATGACGTCACAAGGTTGTTTTCTCAGACATTCCAAAGTTCCTCCTGATCCACAGAAGACATACATCTGTCTCAGACTGAGCAGTATTCCTCATTACTAGCTGACTGATGATGTGTAAAATCTGTGGAGTTCCCCCTTTTAAAATTTGAAATGTATTATATTTAGTTCTGTCCATTGACTAATTGCCTAATCGTTTGAGCACATGTGAAAGGTGTGTGCTCGTGTGTGTGTGTGTAGCTGTGCGGTGAATAACCCACGGCCTGTGATGAGCCTGTCAAGCTGATATGGATGAGAGCAAGCTGACAATCATGGACGTGTCAGCGGCAGATGAAAAGTTGCTTAACATTTGACTATAGTTAGCAGGAGAGGTTGTACCTGCCAGAACAGATGACCTGCCAGGAGGGAGAATGGCCCCGGGCCCGATGAGACAATCATGCAAAGTCAGGACAGGTTTGACATCGGAGGGGGTTTCCATCGACTACTTATCCACGCTCTGTGGACACGTGCTATGTCCTAATGAATTAAGTGAATAACACTGATACACAGATTTCTAAACAGCAGATGGATTCTGAGATTAGAGTTTGTAGATTCTTGTGTAAAGGAGCAAAGGAGCAGTTCACCACAGAAACACACATACATATATTTCCTCCTTGTTGAAGTGGTTTTAATCCATCTAAGGTGCCTGCCTTCCTTTGAAAATAATGTAGTACCAAATGACACTGGGCTTGTGGTGCTCAAATCCAGGGCTGATTGCAGTCCAGAGCCGTGCCGGATCTCCGGCGTACCGGCGTGACTACGAATAAAAAAAAAGAAATCGGGTTTGCCCAGAGATCTAACATACAGTTCTCTGGATCCCACAGAGGCGCAACTTTCAGTCAATTACACTAAGGACAGGTCTACTAGCCAATCAGAAATACGGTGGGGGCGGGCCTTGGCCAAACAGATTGATCCAGAGAGCAGTCGCTCCACGTGCTGTTGACGCGCACCGTAGTGTCAGGACGGACCGTAAATTCATGAAGCCAGGGGAAGACACTAAAGATGTCGACAAAGGCATTAAGAACAAATGGCGCTGGGCTTGGCTAGAAGAGGTGGGTAGCGATGGAAAGCTCTTTGGGAGGCGGTGCCAAAAGCTCCGACAACCAGGTGCATGCTTCTGCACGGTGTGCGCGAGGAGGCTAATGTGTGGAACTAGCGGGAAAAAAGGCGCTATCACGGCACGAATCACGAACACTGTCATAAAGCAGCTGTGGTAGCTTTGCCCATAGATGTGCTGGGGGGTTGACGTCGTAGGAAAAAGTTCCGGCTCAGGTTTTTTTTTTTTGCAATTTTATGTAGGAACTTTTTTCTTTCCATATCATGGCATGCATCTACTCATGGGTAAGAGGCTAGCTAAAGAAGCTAAGTAAGCTAGCTAACATTATAACTCAGTAGAGGAAGACGCCATTATTGTTTACATCCCACGCTGTCACGAGCACAAGCCTCTCGTCCACGAGTAGACGCACACAGGAAAAATAGGTATTTTTCATTTTGGGGTGAACTGTCCCTTTTAAACAAAAATGTAGTCTAATCTCAACATCTGTCTGTTGTTCAGAATTCTGTAGTTCAGTGTTATTCTTGCATCTATTAGGACATAGCACGTGTCTTCAGATCTTGGCAATTCACATCAAAACATTCTGCATGGATAAATAAATAAAGGAATATATACATTATTTTTGTTTTGGTGTGAACTGTCCCTTTAAGATAGTGCTTGTGGTTTAGTAGCACAGAGAAAGACTGCACAGAGCCTCAATTAAACTATTAAACTCCTGCTCAATATGGCGACAAAGCGGCGTTGACACGGGGGCCATGTGACCCGCTCCCCACACACAACACGCTGTATTTTCTCAAATAAGCGTGCCTAACCTTCTCTGGTCTGCTTTCGCTCAGCCTGCCCAGGGCTGTCGCCTTCCTATGAAATAATTACTACAAATTTGGTGCGTTCGCATGATTGGGTTCATGGGATTTTCCTGTGTCTAAATGGAGGCTCTGCTCCGTGTCAGGGCAACAGTGATACAGTGTCGAGACAGAGCGGCTGCGTTACGGCCAGGATGGGCGCGGAGCTAAAAGGCAACATTCATCTCCGACATGATGAGTTTAAAAAACAGCATGTAGGAGCCCTTAAGAGGTCTCGGAGAGGTTCACGCAAGGTTGTGGGAGATTTATGTACAGTGGAGATGTTGTGCTGGCTAAAAATAGCCAGGTCTTTGAAGCGCGCTTCAAGCTTTCCTTTGAAATGATATTTTCACATATCTCCACGTATCTGCCGTTTTCGCTTTTGAACATAAGACAGAAGAGCGTAGCCAGAACCAACCCCCTCAAACTCTAATAAGCTGTTTCAACTGAGATGGTGGCATTATTAGACATGACACCCTAATATTTAGTGTTGATTTCCATCGGTATAATGCCGTGTTTGGGTTGGAGGTCTGGTGCTTTTATCCGCAGGCGCTCCGCGGCATCTTTCCCCCCGCAGCAGGAACCGAGAACACGACACCGGCCCTCCGTGTCCCGCCAAAAAAACACCCAAAAACTTCTCTAACCCTGCTAGTGGCACAGAAATAGTCATTAGGAGCTCGTTTGTTTTCCCGCAGATAATATCGCCACGTGTGCCGGCTCAGAACGAGGAGCACCGCTGAGCGATCTGGCAGACAAAATCTGCTGTCGATTGTGGTGACTCTGGACTGGACAGTGCGCTGACAGAGCCGGGGTGGTCCTGTTTGGTTGTCATTTTCTATTCTTCATTTTTCTGTGGAACTTCCCTGTTACTCGTGTTTTTTTTTCGCCTGATGCTCTGATATTTGTCTTGGCGTCCAGCCCGGCTCTGACACTGAAACAGTGAATTAGAGAGGAAAATGAGAGAGAAGGAATCTAAAAGCTGTAATGTGAGGTAGTAACGAACTGATTTGACTGAGGGTGGCTTTTTTGCTTTGGCTAAAAAGGACTTGGAGCAGCAGAAGAGGTTTGGAAGTCTGTGTGTGTGTGTGTGTGTGTGTGTGTGTGTGTGTGTGTGTGTGTGGGGTGGGGGTGGAGTGTTATGGAGAAAGTTGGTAGGGACCTCCAAACTCCATCTTCAACGAGGAGGCCTCAATTTAATTTATCTGCTCTTTGTTTCTGTTTCTCACCATTTGTGTTTGTATGTGTTGGACCTAGCTAAACATCTGTAATATTTATATCCCGTGTGAACTGTAATTGCCAACAAAGTGTTTTTAACGTATGTGTTTTAGGTGCAAACTTTGTGACGCGGAAGATCAGCCGCTCTGTGGCGAAGATTCACCTCGGCCAGCTGGAGAGCTTCAGCCTGGGCAACCTGGACTCCAAGAGGGACTGGGGCCACGCCAAAGACTACGTGGAGGTAAAACACACAGCGCCATCACCGCACACAGGCCCGGAGAAACACACACAAACTGTGCGCGCACTGCTCTCAGAGTTGAACAGGGTTCAGACGCGCACGTAGCATTAAACAGCGCATGTTTTCCCAGATCATTTGAGGCCGCAATATGCGATCTGCATGAAGCCTCCTATGATTCTCTGCCAAAAGAGAAACAGAGATAGAGGAGGAGAGGAGAGAGAGAGGGGCCGCATGCTGTGAGGCCACAGACTGCACTCTGGTTTCCCACAATTCACCCATGTCCCAGATCCCTTCAGGCCCCCATCGCCATTCCCCGAACGCCCGCAGAAGAAAGAGAGATATTAAGGGAACGCCGTGTCCCGGGGACGATGACAGAAATATGGTGTTTGTCTTAACGTGATGGTGCCAGCAGCCAGCAGAGAAAGGAGCGGAGAGATAAAACGAACGGTGGGGTTGTCACGTCCAGGAGCAGACGGACGTTTCTGAACGTGTGTTTTTTTCCCTTCGTACATGTGTGTGTAAGGAAGCGCGCATTCCTGTGTGCGATGGGTTAAGGTTGGAACACGTGTGTGTGTGTGTGGCTGTCGAGATGAAAGACTCGACGGGCAGCCATGTCTGACAGTAGACCCCTCGCCGCGCACCGTGTTGTTATTAGGAGGTGATGGTGGCAGAGGTGGCGGGGGGCGCTCTTTGAGATGGGAGCGGGGGTGAGGAGGTTACGTCGGGGAACCTCGGTGGAACTGCAGATCACAGCGTGGGGTCACTGCGTCAGAGCAGGGTGGAGGTAGAACAGCGGCTCACGCTGTTAAGGCGAGGCGCCGAGCCGGCAATGGCGTCAGTGGAGCATCAGTCATCGCCTGATGCGAGAAAACTTTTGATCAGTCACATCCGATTCATAACCACGATGAATAATATTTGACGTCTGACGTGAACTCAGATCGGTAAAATGTAATCACAAAAAGTTTGAATCTGTTTGACGGATGGCATTTGCTCATGAGTAAATGGATTCACATTTGTCAAAATACAACATGGAATATATGATAATGTATTTGTATTTTACAAATAGTGCAACACTGCATTCAAATTTTGTATTAACGTTTTAAATTAAGCTTTGAACTTTTGTGTAAAACTGTTTGACTTTACCTCATGAATGCACAGAAACAAGAGGATAAATGTGAAAAACTGTTGGTAAATAAAGGAGAACTGGATTTTTAAGTTGTGAAATCAGTATGGTAGAGTATGGAGTCTGATAAAACTTTTCATTCCTCTTTAAAAAGCCACAGATTAAAGATTATGTACACAAAATAATGGCTCCGAACAGAAAACATTGGTTCAAGAAACATTTGATCAGAGAGCTCAACGTGGATTTGTTGCATCACTTAGCTGACACAGCTAGCTTAGCTTAGCTACTTGGTGTCTTCTTCACTGCAACAGCAGCCGAGGCTCATGGGAACTGTCGTATTTATAGAAATTTAGCTGACTAAACCAAGAGAAAAACACAATTTCTTATAAAGTAAAAATATTTCCACGAATGACCCTAACAGCCATTTGTGGGATTAAATCATCCAGGTAACTTTGACGCAGCTATTTTGAGACATAATGATGCTGTCTGTACACAAAGTGTAAGGCATACATCTACAGTGAGGAAAAACAACTTCCGGACACCTGGAAGTACCACGTGAAACAACAAGACTCCTTCTCATCCTTGTTGCTGGGTCACACTCAGGAGGTTTTTTCATCCTGTTATGTTAGTCTGACTGACCAGTTGTGTACTTATGCGTTGTATGTGCTGGATCTGTGTGTGTGTGTGCACTCGTCTGTCCAGTGCACCCTGCCTTGAGACGCTCCAGGTTTCCTGTGGGAATGGCCGACATTCCTGCTCTGGTGAATCAGGCACCTCCTCGCCGTGCGTCTCCAGTTTCGGAAAAGGCGGATTTCGGGAAGCCAAACAGAAGCCCGAGGTGCTGAGGGGAACTGATGTGGAGGAGGAGGAGGAAGGGGGAGAAGATGAAGGCAGGGAGGGAAACAGACGTGTGCTTGTGGGACGTTTGTACGTTACGCATAAATGAACCATCTCTTCTGCTGGAAGTCCACCCCGCCCTGCAGGACCCATCAAAGGCGGCGACTGTCACCGCGACCCCCTCGCTCCGTCTCACTTTAAAACACATCCATCCAGCCGGTGTCAGCGCCGTGTTGCCATGGCGAAGCCAAACAACTGGCAATTTGTAAACAGAACCATGTGTGTCTGCTTTGGGCTGACAACTGCTTTTCCTCCCTCCGTGTCTCCCTCTCCTCACCCCACCCAGGACAGGGAAATTGCTCGTAATTGGCTGTGGATGGATTGCGGGTGGCAGGAGGGGCGTGCTGTGTGTCTGCTCTAACGACGTCTGAAGGCGTGTGGCTGGCTGGGCATCGTCTCAGCCGGGTATCGAGTGTCTGTCCCAGGCAAGCAGACAGACCTGGAGCTGCCCAGCAACTCTCAATGGAGGCCTTTATTATTTTTATGGTGTTACGGAGTAGACTCCGGGAGCTGAACGCTCAGAATCGACAGATAAAATGATTTAAATCCCCCTGATCTCATTTTCCTCAAAGAAGTTTAGCTGTGGACTTCTTCAGCGTTGCGATGGCGTTTGAAACATTTATCCACCCCCCTTTTTTTTTTTGAGTGCGGTTATCTGGGATTTGGCGACACAGACCAAATTTCTGAATCCGAGCGCGCCAAAGAGAAAAGGAAACCCACGGTGATCGCTGACTGAAGACTCTATCTGAGCAGATAAAGATGTAGGAGTCTGCCATCTTTACCCTCCTCCCTACCTCCTTCCGTGTGCCCCCACCCTGAGCTGGCCCACGGTGGGTACAGCTGTTTGGAGCCCCCACTGCACCTCCTCCCCTTCTGGCTGCAGAGAGCCATTTCCTGTGCAGAGAAGAGGGCCGGCTGGGAAGGAGCAGGAGCAGAAGTCGGCCGGCGGTTTTGGCCCTTTCTCTCCCCTCGGGCTCCATCCTGCCTCACGTTCCCTCTGTCTTTTTGTCTGTTTCCTCTCCTGCCTCGTGTTCTTTTTAGTCTTCACGTCCCTCCCGCCCCCTTAACCTTTTACTTTGTGGTGTTCCGTACTCCTGAAAAAGCTGCGTCACTAGACCAGCGACTCCCTCCTGTCCGGCTCGCGTTCGTTACCACCCAGTTACCAGATCTTTCCCTCTGACATCTAATAAGCGGCTCTTATTTTTCCCCTGACTGGAGCTGGCGTTGTGGAGCAGAAACTGTTGCCAGATGAGATGTGGCTGACCCGCTGACACACCGTCCCGACAACCCCCCTCCTCCCCACTCTTGTCTTGTTCCCGTATTTATTTTCAAAATATAATTACCTGTGAAATTCTGGTCCGCGGAAGGTGTTTCCCTGCAGTCCTCAGGTGTGTGTGTGTGTGTGTGTGGTTGCCCCTGTGTGGCAGTAGCTGTCTGATTCCTGGCATTGTGTGGCGGCGGCGAGGTGACAGGACAGCCCCGATGGTATCATTTTTCACCTCTTTTATTTTTCTTATCCTTTTTTTGTGTCTGCTGCAGCTGCCTCTCTGTGCAGTAATGGTTACAGATGAGGCTAATTAGCCAATCACAGCGCAGATCAGGGCCAATCACAGATGATTGATGAGAGCCCAGGGCCATTCATCACATGTTTTTGGCCCAGGAGGTGACAGCAGGGGCAGGCTCGGGAACTGGGTACAGTAAGCCTGACATTTATGTCTCCATTTTGAACTCTGTGCTGCGGCGTTTCTCCACAGCGACTCAGCACAGAAAAGAGCCTCATTATCTTTCCCGAAGACATTCTGACAGGAGTCGAGGCCGTGGATGGACACTGAATGTTTGACTGTGGAGATCAGACGTGAGATGTGTTTAAGCTCGACAGTCATTTCTCATAAACGCACAGCTACTTTCTGCAGCTACGAGGTCTCTCAAAGACGCAGTTTGACTATGTTGTGAAGAAGTGTAGAATCATGGGAGTTGCTGTCTTCATTGTTAAACAACTACCACTGCCGATGAAGATCTACAGCATGTGGCAGAAATATAAATGAGTGAAATAAGTATGAAAGTTCTATGTCCTGTTTAGTCATGATCATCGACTTCCTTCCTCACTTTCTGACGTATCAGCTGATGTTTCCCTGCAAGTTAAAGCAACGGGTGATGCCGAGTCATTTTAATGTGGACATTGTACACATTATATTTAAAACAGAACATGCAGGAAAAATATTTGAGGTTCATCAGAATTTAAATTCATGTATTCAGTTCATTTTACTCAATTTACCAAACAGCCTCAGCTACTGACTGCTTAGTTTTAATCAGGCCTGCTTATAAAGATCATTTTCATTTTCGATTGCTCTTCATCAATCATTGTTTTGGTGCATAAAATGCCAAAATGACAAAGGCTTTTTTTTTTTTATTTGCTATATTCCAAGGTGTTGTCTTCAAATGTCTTGTTTGGTCAGACCAACAGTCCGAAATCAGAAAAAAATTGCTGGGCTGTGATTATTTGCTCCTCTTGGTTTGATATCCAGCCCTTATGAGATGTAATGATGATGTCATATCAGTGCTGTCATAGAATCTATCAATGTGTACTAGGCATAGAGAGATAGATTAGACGTCGCCTTTAACTGATCTAAAAGCCTGCACGACACGAAAGTGATACAACATTTTTAACATATTTGTCCGCCTTTAACCACATTTCCATATTCCCTCATTGTTTTCATACCTGTAAGAGTCTTAGGATCTTCTAAAGGCATCCTGTCACATGGCATTGCATTATCTGTGTTAAGAAGTGTATAATGTCGGTATATACTTTTACTCTGTGGCATAGATAACTCTGTGTGTGTGTGTGTGTGTGTGTGTGTGTGTGTTACATGCGTGCCTGGATCTTTACAGCAGTGGTTCAGGGAGCTGATAAATACCTCTGCCCGCTCTGTAAGGTTTTAACAAACACAGCTGGAGTGGTAAAGAGCTAAAATAGGAGCTAATAGGGCAGAGGAGAGGGAGAGTTGGGTTTCATCACCAGAACCTCCTGACGACAGCTCCAGCTCTCCAGCCCCCAACACTACCACCATGGCACAATGATTGTGTGTGTGTGTGTGTGTGTGTGTGTGTGTGTGTGTGTGTGTGTGTGTGTGTGTGTGTGTGTGTGTGCATGCGCTCTACAGGGGGTTAGACTGACTGTAGATCATTTAGTGAGAGACTGTGACAGAAGCTAGCGTCATGTTGACATGGCATCCCACACAAGTAGGATGAGTAAATGACGGCAGCTGTGAGTGTGTGTGTGTGTGTGTGTGTACAGGTTTTGTGGCGTTAATTGCAGGTGAAACTCGACCCATGGCCTTCGCAGCAACTCGGTAAACTGGGCTTTGCCCTCCTGTGGCTCAGAGCAATAAAACCTCCCTGAACCTCACACACACACACACACACACACGTATGTTTACCGAACATAATGACTGAACATAGCAAATACATGTTCTGCCTTGTTAAGGACTGATAAGAGATATCTGACCTCAGGTAAAATACTTCATTGCTCTGATTTTGTGTGATAAAATCAAAATCAAAATCAAAATAACTTAATTTTAATAATTTTTTTAATTTTTTGGGGGGGTTTTCCCACTTTTCTTTTCCTTTTTTAAAGCAGGTTCCCTTAAATGTTCTCACACACCCAGTAGTTGTTGCTTTTTGCTTCAGGAAGATCTATAGTTTACCTATAAGTGGTCTTCTTGCAATGGACACAGCAGAAAACACACTTCTTAAAGTGACTTAAAGTCAAAAGAAGAATGAGAAGAAAAGCAAAACGAGCTGTGATTCAAAGTTCGATGCCATCGAAAGCAAAAGAACATAAAATATAGTGTAGTAAAATATCTATATCAAGTCTTTTCTTCTATTATTAAAAGTTATGTTTTTATATTTATTTTGTATGTAAAGACAAATTGCGAGTTTTTCTTAATATAGCTTTAAACTCTGATAGTGTATTGTAGAGGCCTGTTTTTATCTTCAGTCTCATTAAATGGAATCATGATACGCTTGGTCACATTTTTGTCATTTTTTGTTCATTTGATACGAGCAAGTTTCTCTTGATTAGAGAGTATTTTACTTGATTTTAGACGTTTTTTTTGCAAAAGCAGTGTATGCAAATTCATTTTTTTTCACTGCATGTCAGTTTTCAACTACAGATCCAAAGAAATTCAGAAACCTTTTTTTCTTTTTAACTGGGAGATGTAATATTTTAATGATAACTGGATAGACCATTTTTGTATGTTTTGTTAAGTAGGTGATTAAGTGGATCATCCATTGTTGTTTTTTTTAATCCTTTTCTACAATTAGAAAGTAAACAAATGAAATGTTAGCAATGAACATGTGTGATTTCGACACATAGGTGCAGAGCTGATAGAAGAGAGTTTCACGTGGATAAACACACAGGAAAGAGCCACAGGAGGTCAGATATTACGATAAGATTAATGAATTGGGTGAGAGACTTAGAAATAGATCTCCAGGGAGGCACTCTTGCCCAAATCCTAAATCATTAAACATGTCTTGAATGAGTATTTACTGTGGCAGCAGACCAGAGGGACAGGGAGAAGGGGTTCAGGGGGAGTCACGGAGCGGCGATACCGAGGATATTCACAGTCCAGATAATTTAGAGCCGAGGGAAGATAAATGGAAAACGATTGTGTAAAAGTGACTCCCTCTCACTTCTCCAACAATAGAAGATGAGATAAGTGACCGATCCATTGCAGGAGAGAGTCCAGGGTTTTTTCTGTACGGGCCCAAGAACAGAAACAGAAACCTGACCCAGGAGGTGTCCTCATTTCTGGGGTGAGATTCAGATGTTTTCAGGGAACGTCTTTCTTTTTTCCCCCAGTTCCTGTTCCGTTCATTCCCCTCTCAACCCTCTGTTTTGTTCCTACTCGGCATTTGGCAGTACAGTTCAGGGTGCCTCGCTGAAAGAATTGGATCGAAACTGCGACTGGCTGAATTCTAGCTGGTTGAGGGAATAACAGAAGGGTTACCGGAGGCTGGAAGTCCCTCTGTGTTTCTACAAATAATATTAATTTAGCTTTGTTCCTACTGAAAATATGGTGAATTTGTAACCTCAAAATTTGATTGCTGCAGTCAGAACTTATCAATTATTTGTCCCACAGCTGCAGTTTTATGTAAAGAGAAAAAAAATAGACGCAAAACACCAGAATACACAAGTGTGAGACTCTTTTCAGATGAACAAAACTTCATTTTTAAGGTTTTAAAAACTTGTCTGTGTACAGCAGAGGCTTGCACAGTGAAATGAAGGTTGTAATGCCTTCATGCTACATATACATAGAATATATTTACAGATATAGAAAGTATAAAAAATAAAAGAAAAATAAATAAAAAGCATATGTACAGTTACTTACGTATATAAATAAACATGTATAAACCCAGGAAACAGTTATGTAGTGCATTTTGTTGATTTGCTTCTTATGTGACTGCAGTTCTTTTTTAATATAATGGTTTTGTATTTGTACTTCATTTATTGATTGGAGAGTTGTTCATTCTCATTCAAACTAATCTCACTGTATGTTGCTTTCTAGGCAATTTTAATATGTTTTAAGAGAAAGAATCATCAACATACATCTCACTTGTTTCTGTTTAAATGATACCAGGAAAGGAAAGGAAAGGAAAGGAAAGGAAAGGAAAGAGGACTTGTATAATGAGCTGTCACGTCACTGTTTCCTGTCACAGCATTGTTTGAATTTGAATTCTGACTTTCGAGATGCTCTACCTCATCACAACTCGCAAACTTCACCCCTCTGGTGTGCACAGACAGGAATATTTGATAAAAGATTGTGTATTTGCCTTTTCATATACACTCAAGTCAAATTTCTCTTCAAGTTCAGAGTGAACTTTCGATCTCAAATTTGAGCCAACATCAGTTCCTTGAAGTTCTCTCAAAAATGGAAATTTAAACGTGTATAATGTTGTGACCACTGGGGGAACTCCATGTGGTGGGGTTCAACCGAAAGCTACTAAATTGACCATGTGGTGAGATTGTTTTGTTAAATCCTTCTTACCTACAAGATGTGTTTTTGTAATCGTCTTGAATTTTCTCCTCAACTTGCTTTCATTTATCTGTTTGTGGCCGGTCTTATTGTCCAGTGTTTGTGATCTCCGCGGCTTACGATCCCTCAAAGTGAAGCTACTGGTGCTCATTATCCCCTCGTGCAGAAATAGGCAGTAGAAGATGATTAGAGTTGACACGAATAATGACTTTATTTTCCTCTTTCAAGGCTGTTACACTCAATAAAACATTGGAAGTCAAGAGCCTACATAAATACTGCACCAAAATCATCCCACTCCTCCAGTTTAAGAACCACTTTTGGAAGTCGTAACACAAATTGATGTCAGATTTAATAAGGTTTTATTGCGGTATTGATTGTGAGTGCAAATCATTTTTAAATTATTGGAACCAACGATTCATAGTAAATTTATAGTAGGCATACGAATGACTTTTTCAGCCTGGAGGAGTCGAAAACACCCAAGTGGTTCTTGTCTTTGCCTTTTAGTGCAAACTGGAGATGGTCGGTCCAGCTGGACGCATCCGACAGCTCTGGTATGAGGATTGTCTTCTCTAGCTCTTTTCTTAGAGGAGAGAAGAAAAGTTGAAAGTCTTTCGTGTTGGAAAGAGCTTTTTGGACGCGGTAGAAGCTTTACTTCGCAGTATGAGCCTCCCCATGTATTTTTATAGCCTAAATATGAGGAATATATCTTTATAGTAGTGCAAACAAGAGAAGTGATCAAACCACTGAGCTTTAATGGTTCTCCAAAATATTCAGGATTTTTCCCAAGTTAGCAGTGTGTGTGTGTATTAGCTCTGTGTGTGTGTGTGTGTGTGTGTGTGTGTGCGCGCTGCAGCAGCAGCTGGCTGTCTCTCTCAGAGTGACAGGCCTAAGCTTCTCCCCCGCTGGGTTGAGGATGAAAGCAGATGCTTTGCTTCTTCTTCTCCCCGATCTGTTTTTCTCTCCTTTCTCCTCGCCGCCTCGTGTAACCAGAATCCTCAGCTTTCATATGAAGCCTGCAGGACGGTTTGCACCCCGGAGTCCCGTGGAAAGCGAAGACACACGGACGAACATAGACAGGCTGACAGTCAGCGAGACGAGCGGACGTATAGAAAGACGATGCAGACGCAGAGATATGTGGAAAAGTGGACATTGCTCATGAAAGGAAAGTCTGCTGCAATACAGCAAACTTTTTAAACATCTCCTTTGTGACATTTCCAAGTTTAAACGTAGTTACACAATACATATATGTACATAATACACTAAATATATCTGTAAAAGGTGCTACATGTGAAAAATTGACACTAAATTTCCCATAAAACCCTGCTGTTTACTGTCATAAAGTTCTTTAACACCTGTTGCTTTGAGTCGGTTTGATTTGAAGAAGAATATGAGCCACTCACAGTTCTTAAAAACAATAACTATGCGATTTGACAAATTAAGATAAAGTTTATGAAGTTAGTGTGGTTAATACAGTTCTACGTTTTTTCTCATAGAAACGTATTCCTGTTATTCCTCCTGTTTTTTTCTGCGCCTGATTTCGCAGTGTTCCAAATCAAAACAATATTTTTTCTTTCCAATACCTTACTTTGAATTTTATAAGCGTTTTACACAAAAATGTTTATTTAAGGAAATTAACCCAAGTTCTTTTTTTTTATATCAGTGCTAAATGCTATATTAACACAGATCTGCTGAATAAGATATTGACCTAAACACATTCAGTCTTAAATGAGCAGAAAAGTAGGTTAAGTTTGGAAAAACGTGATCAAACAGTTGGTTAACAAAAAGAGCTGACAGACTGACCAAACATTCAATATGAGTTTTCAGTATTTGAATTTCCTGTAGTTGGTGATCAAAAATAGTTTTCATAACCAGCCCTTCAATGCAGTGATTGTGCTATACTTTTCTCAAAATGAATTATTTATTCTTCTCTAAACACTGACTCCACTGCACTGTGTGCATGTAGCCCATATGAGTCTTGATTTTAAACTGGAAACAAAGGATATATTTTCTCTATTTTTTAGTGCAGCTTCTGTGTTGTCCTGCAGTTCAGTGCTGTGTTTGACAGGTTCAGTTGGTGACAGGTGTGTGTGTGTGTGTGTGTGTGCTGAAATCCCCCCCCACACACACACAGAGCTACAGAGAGTCATACCTCCCACCTGGACGGAGGAAGGAGGGCCTGCGAGGGTGGAGGAGCAGGGGAAATGGATGGGTTGATGTCTCCAGAGGGGGTAGGTGGGTGGCTCGGTACCCTGCTGAGGGTTTAACAGGTCGGGGCAGGAGGGAGGGTGTCAGCTGGGGGGTGGTGAGTAGAGGTGAGAATTTGAGGCGAGGGGAAACCAGGGACATCCCAAAATCTTTGTGAAGTATCAAAGCGCCAGCAACATCTGCACTGTTTACAACCGGTTTGTTAATTGATTATAGACCAATTTGATTACTCTGAGACCAGGTTACTGTAAACCTAACTAGTTAGCCAGTTAGCTGTTGCGTTAACCATTGTATATTTCAGACAGCAGCTGCAACTAAATTATTAATTATAAATGAGTGATTACTACCCACAGTGCAACTCGAAAGCAGACGTTCACTCAGAGATTCCTGTGGCTTTGAGATGAAAATCAAGCTGCAGAGGTCTGGTTTGCTCACTTCTGTCTGACTTCATACCAACGGATTTTTGTCATTCTCAAACTTGTGGTCTTGACTCAAGTAACATCAGTTGATTAGTCTTTACTTAAGTCAATCATGTTAGGATTTTGAAAAACTTCACAAAAATGATTTAAACTTTTTATGAAACCTTTCTTTAGAATACAAGTTGTCTACAAAATGTGTTTTTCATTTAAGATACAACATCAAAGTTCTCAAATGAATCAATAAAACACATTGAGTTACCTTGTTGTGAAGAAGCTGCTGTACCTGCTTCGTCTCAGAGGAATAGTCTAAAACTGTCAAGATTATGTTTTAAATCAGGAACTGTTTGATCAGAGAACAACTAAACAAGACTTCTCACCAGAACACTGACGCCAGCTTTTTGGCACTTTTAAGAGCTCAGACACATTTCACTTTGAACCAAAACAGTATCGATTCGATATCCAGCCTCCACGATGCCAACTGAGCTTTATTGAAGGGAGTTGAGTTGCACGGAACAGAGAGGGAGCGCAGCAGTAGGTAGCGAGTCCACAGCTGGCCTGTGAAGCTGAGACACTCCCTGATTGGGAAGCACAAGTGTGAGAGGCACCCTAATGCAATAATCCCTCCTCTCAGGCCTTTCTGTGCGCGCGTGCACAAGCGCGTGTGTGTACTTGTGTGTACTTGTGTGTGTTTTCGAGTCTTGTCATGCGGAAAAAAGCCTCATGTAGTGACATTTTAGGGAGTATCAGTGGGATTCAGGGAGTGAAGCGAGGCCCTCAGCGGTCCCTCAGACAGGACTGATGGAGCAGAGGGATGTTTGGAGAGGTCCAGGGTGGAGGTCGTCTTGCTTTAATTGTCTGAGGAGTCTGGCCGACTCTTTGGGACTGGAATGTGTGTGACCTCCTCTCCTGCTCCTTCACACTCCCTCGCCCGCTCTCTGTGTCTCTCGCCGCCGTCAGACGGTCGAGCGGCTCGTGGGAAGATTCTCGGCCCAGACTGCCGAGCGTCGAAATCGAGCCAAATATCACAAGAGCCCAGTCCCAGTCTCAGCACTTTACACTCTCTCACCGCCCTCCCCCCCCTCCCCTCGCTCTCCCTCGATTACATTTTTGTCTGACTGACTGACCTCTTTGATACTCAGCTCTCTGTGCACATACTGCGTGCATGTGTGTGTACTTACATGGGAACATCAGTATAACTCTGCCTGTACGATTAAATGGCTCCCATTGTGCACATGTGAAAAGTATTGTTTGTGTGATATATCGTTTTTACTTTAACATGAGCTGTTGTGCTCCTGCTGCTTGTTTCCTTATTGAGTGTTCCTCTGTTTCCCCCTACATGAGGTCATCTGTGGTCAGTTTTACCATAGAAATCTAAAAAATGTGTTGCATTGTTTCTTTAATGTGACAAAAAAAACACAAAAATGGTAACACAAGCATCGTTTGCTGGAATATACCTAGTAGATGAGACTCCCTCGGCCATTAAATCAGTTATATGTAAAACAGTATACTACTTTCCAGCATGGACAGAAATCTGACCTGTAGGTCAGCAGACCATATAGCTGGTGGGCTCTGGCTCTCCTGAACATCTTTGAGGCCTTTGTACAGGCACTTTCTCCATCAGGTTAGCCAAAACGCTTTGTAATTCTCCCATTACAGCCACAGAACCTGCGCAGAGCTGGCAAAGATTCAGTAAAAATACATTTGAAAACACTCAGAAATCCACCTAAAATACAAAATATCTGTCGGAGATCTGATTATTGTCAGACTGACAGAAGTGGCACTTTGGATGAACAACCTAATCACCACAGTATTTTAATTTGTGTACTGTATGAGAACATTTTTACTTTTACAGCTAATGTATTGTTTGAATTATAAATCAATGTACTCATCCATTCCTGGATTTTGTCAAGCACTTAATAATGCTGCTGTTGCTACTTTAAAAAATCATTCTGATTATATTAGGGTTGCACAATACGGTAAAAAAAAAAATTAAATGCCGATTGTTTTGACAGATATTATGATTGGAACTTGATTCATGATCATTTTTATTCGCACGGAAAAAAATATTTAAATCTTGATGAAGTCATGTCTACAAGCACCCTGATGAAGAAATACTTCCACTCGTGTGTGAATAAAGTAACTCTTCATTGAAAAGAATAGTAGTAAGCTACAGTACAGCAGGCTTTAAAGTCCATGATAAAGTAAATTTGGTTCCTTTTAGAGCTCCATACTTAGGCAGAACTGCCTCATTTAACAACCTGATTGTGCCTTTGTTTAGCTGAGCACAGCTCCAGGTAAAGAGAGGGGGCGAGTCGGATCCAGGCGGCATTTTTCCCGCCAGGCGCGCTGAGAGCTGAGAGCTGCTTCTAGTCTATTGAGCGTGGCAGAGACAGCATCCCAACCCGTCCACTTCAAACGCGACTGATGGCTTTAATGGAATGGAAACATTTGTCGGGTCACAGCACTGAAAGCCTGTCTTCCCTCATCCTCCGACGCCAAATGGCTTCCTCATGTTGTCTGTCTTTTATTAGACTTATAGTAGATCCACGTTCGCACAGGCTTACGATATTAAACTTGGGCGTACGTCCCCGTGTGGTACACGAGCTCGCACACACGTTTTTACACTCGCAAACACGCTGCCGAGCACAAACACACATGTTTGCAATATGCCACGGGGGCAATTTGAGGAACAAGGTCACGGTACTAAACGGAACATTGTACTGTTAATATTCAGACACACACACACATGCTGCGAATAAACGACTGCAGACTTTATATGAAACAACAGAAATGTGCGTGTGTGTGTGTGTGTACTCGGGCAGCGAGATTGGAGACCTGCGCATAATTGGTGAGGAAACGCTGCGCCGAGGTGTTGGCCTGATGGATGAGGAGCGAGCCGACATGGCGTTCAGAGCCTCTCTCTGCACCACAATGAGGCTTTCACTCCACGCCGCTCATATTGAACTCTATCCTTGTTAAAACAGCCGCGATGGAGAGCCGCGTGTTTGCTTTTAGAAGGTGGGACTTTCTTAGGGAGTGCCAGGGATCTCTTTTTTAATTAAGTGGCCCCGGCCGTGTGTGTGTGTGTGTGTGTGTGTGTGTGTGTGTGTGTGTGTGTGTGTGTGTGTGTGTGTGTGTGTGTGTGTGTGTGTGTGTAACCTGAGGGAAGGCCCTGTCTGTGACCTGCAGTGATAGCGGCGGTTTGTTTTCATTCTAAACCTGCCCCACCGTTACTGGTTTTGCACCTTATTTGACCTCGGCCTGACCCGGCCGTCACCTCCCGCCGACCTCCTGCTCGACGCCGGGCTCCATCTTCTTTTTTCTCCTCCCTCGGTGACACCTCTCTGTTTGCCTTTTCCCTTTTTCTTTTTCCCCGTCACATCCTCTCCTTCCATTTCCCCTTCCCTCTCTCCCGGCTCTCGACGTCTCTCCTCGGCCCACCTCGAAATCCCCTCGTCAGCTTCCCGTCACATGCGCGCCGAGCCGTCGTGCACACGCACGTGCGTGCACGCACACTCACTCAATCAAAGTGAATGATTGCACATTTGTCTTGACAGTTGCTATAAAAAGAGCCGCCCACTAAACACTGCAGTCCTCTCATTATGTCATTACCGACCCACAGCAGGCAGGCAGCTCTCTGACTTCTGTCTCCGTCTTCCTCTCTCTCTCTCTCTCTCTCGCTGTTTTCATTTATCTGTCTGTTTAGACAGCAGGGAAGAGCGAGAGAAAAGAGACAGAATGGGGAGAAACGAAAAAAGATGTGGGTGGCGCTGTGGAGCGAGAGGTGGCGACGTGCGCCGTGGCGAAGGGGAATCCCTGGCTCTCCGTTGCGGAGCCGAGGCTTCATGGCTCCAGGGGGCAGGCCGGCCGAAGTGTTTGTTTATGTCTGTGGGCCAGAGGGGAGATTCGGTGGCCATGTTCAGCAGCTACATGAAAGGCCCTGGACGCTCTAATGAGACGTAATTGCCGTGCGCGCGTGTTTACGAGATTGCGAGGGAGCGAGGAGGAAGGAGAATGAATAAGCACGTTTTCGAGCGCCCTGTGTTTACTCCTCGTCGTCACAAATCTTACGTTTTTCACGGCGCGAGAGCCTTGCCTCGTTGCCCTCCAAACCAGCGCAACCTCAAAGTATAGACCTCGCAGATTGGCGACTGTCACGGCCTGTCACGCTTGTTTTATTTCCTCGAGATGTCGAGCTGCAGACTGGTGTGACATGCTGCGAGGTGGGTAGCGCAGTCTCTAATGTGCCGGCCACGTGGCTGGGAGGATTCAAAAATACACCAGATGCAAATTTAGAAACTCTAGAACAAAATAGATGCCACTGTGAGAAAGGTGTGTGATTATCTACCAAAGAGGCTGACTCAGATAAGCCACCACGCATTTCCCTGCATTTGACCTGCGACCAATGCTCATTTACCTCAAGGCAGCTCATTCTGAGTTGAGTTTTTTCCACCTCATGTACTGTGTAAAACTCAAAAGTCACATACAAGTCGGATAAAAGAACCATATGATTGCATTATTTGACATTTTTCTTCATTATGAAGAAACTCCTTCATTAGACCACCTTGGCAGTTGTAGTTTATTCTCCTGAGCTTGTGGTGGTACAGGTGCAAACACTGGACTGTGTGTCCAGGCGGACTCAGATTTGCTTCAAAATCAAATACACATTGGAAATATGTCACCCAGTGCAAACATATGGTTCCTTTATGTGTATTGAAAGCTTTGTTATTGCCACATGAAGACAGAAGAACTCAGACATGCTAACAAGCATGTTTTTGATATGACAGTCATTTGAGATTGTGTTTGTTTCCGCTGGATCATGTTCAGTATCCACTCTCCTGCTTTCTGCAAACAGCTGATGTGTTCATGTTCGCATGTGTCATGGGCTTTGTGCCAAATGTGTCATATTGAGTTCACATTTCATGTTTGTGGCCAGCTTTTCCTATCAGGAGGTCAAGGAGAGACGGCCAGCAAGCCAGCGACCGCAGTCCAAGACTGGGTTGTAACACCTGTAGGTGTGAACTCAGTCGATAGTTTTAGCGAGACCTCTGGACAATGTCCAGCCGCGTTTGTAGCAGCAAAACCAGGTGTTTTTAACAAGACTCTGGCGCATGCTGTGTTTGTGGTGAGTAAAACAGGTATTTTAAACCAAAACAGGATCTTTTCCTAACTCGTACAAAGTGTTTTGTTGTGCCTAAACTTAACCACGCCACAAACACAGTGATGTCACAACATAAAATGGAAAATTGAAGCTAAACAAATGTTAAATTTGCAACATATAAAGAAGTGTAGAATTTCAACATATCAGTGGTTCGCAGAAACATACTTGCAGCAAAGATTGAATTAGCTGCAAAACCAAAACAAATGATAATTAATGGGGCATTACGTGTTTTTGGATGTGGTTACGTTCTAAATAAAGACAGTATTTGTCAGTTTGTTGATAGATTTATCAATTGCTTTGGTCTCAAAATAATGCCAGTGTTAACTTTTTAAGATTTCAAACATGTTTTGATCGCAGCATCTTAGCTGAGGTAATCTCCCCGAGGCCTGCTGTCTGTCATGTCATTAAGGCGTGCGTGGGCAGACCATGATGAGCTCTTAAACGGCCTGGAACTGGAAATATGACTGTTTGTGTTTACAGGCCATTTAGAGCTTTCCACTGGCGTTCACACTTTCAACCAGAGAAAACACAAGCTGCTGCACGGCAAACACCGGCCTACGTGTACGGTACGCCTCCGCCGCTGAGAGCTTTCTCTGTGTGCGCCGCAGTGTGTGGACGCTCGCCGCCCTCAAAATAGAATGCGCCCCTAATTACCGCTGCAAACACAGGTGTGGAAAGCCAGGCCTCCCCTCCGCCCAGAGTCCCAGACCCACCGTCCGGCACACAGCACCCTGTGTGTTCCTGTATGGGAGCACAGGAAGTCCAGCCAGTCGGTGTGTGTGTGCGCGAGTGTGTAAAATTTGCGAGGAAAGAGAGCGTGCAGATGCGTGTCTCCATCCATGCGAGTGGTTCAGACGGTGCGTTAAAGCAAAAGAGTGCGACTGAACAAGTTTGTGCATCTGAGTGAGTGTGTGTGTGTGTGTGTGAGAGAGAGAGAGAGAGAGAGAGAGAGAGAGAGTTTGTGTTTGTACATGAGCGAGTCCAGACCACACCCTTTGAAGTCAGCGGCGCAGTGTGTTGGGGTTTGGGCACGGACACACAGCCCCTCCGCTGGCTGGCTGGAAACCCTACACCCCACATCAATCAGACCTGCCACTCATACATTATTCATGTCCCCGACACACACACTCACTCAAACGCACACTTTCTCGTCTTTAGACTCTGTCGTTTTTTTCGCCCCTTATATCTCCAGTTGGCAACAGAGGTAGAATGGGGTAGGTGGTGCGACTGTTGGGGGGTCTGCCTCCATTCAGCCTCGGTAGGTCAGAAACAAAGGTGCGGTTGTGGAGCAGTGAAGGGTTTTCTGTTTCTCCATCACAGGCACAGATTTTGGGTCATGAAAGAAGCTCACAAAGATTCTGAATCGCTTAAAAAGAACCAAAAAAATGTCACAAATTGTTGATCGCATTTCTGAATACACTGTCCTCAGACACTCATCAGGTAAAAATCTCTCAAAATTCTTTCACAGTCAGAGTTATTGATCGAACCTGTAGGTCTGTAGTAAGAATAGTTCAAATGAAATCATTTAAAACACTTTTTTCCAGAGCTGTTAAACAGACATCTCGTCCAAGTCTCAAGTCATTTCTTTTTTAGGCAAGTCAAGTCCCAGAAGTTCAGACACTGATACTGTAGTCTTTGCTGCATAATTTGGTCAAGGACAAGGTATTACTGCCTGTCTAATATTGATAATATTGGCCAGTTTATCTAACCTCAGTCAATTGAATTAGCCAGGGACACAACTTGGTTGTAGTGTGGAGCTTTTGTCAGATGACAGACAGTTGTACTGTATGTAGAGGAGGAGTCCCAACAACAACACTGAACGCTTACATTGTGACACCTGAGGAAACTGTAGACTCTGATGGAGGATGTGATAAGCAGTTGAAAGCACCAAAAAAAGCTAACAAGTGGACGCATTTTCTGTCAAACAGCTTCATCATGAATTCACTTTTTTACCTAATTTGTGATTTTTGTTTCACTTTGACCATCAATATCAATGATTGGACAAGTGATGATAACTTTGTACTCTTCGAGTAACTCAACTAGACTTGGCAAGAAACACAAGCAGTCAGACGATCAGACAACTGCCCAGACTATAGTCAAATTAATAATGAAGACAAAGACTAATTACAGACAGACCGCCTGCTTCGACTTTGACCTACTGTACTTAAAGTTGTTTTGCACGCACCCATTTTTACTGTGCAATGAGGGATCATAATCTTTATTAGACTGTGTTAAGGTATAGTTTTTAAATAGTTTAGATCATCTGGCTAAACTGTGCACTTGTTTTTTTAACAACAATTTTAAACAAGGGCAAAAAACAAGCAATGAGATGATCAGACAGGTCGTCGAAATTTCAGGATGTCACTCAGCATTTACTTTAATGAGTCTGTTGCTATCATAACCAACAGGAAAACCTCCTATAAGATCTAAACTCCAGTTATTCTTTGATGCTGTATTCCATTCACAGGTTAAAATAAAGCACACTTCATATTCAAATATTTGAAGTTGTATCCATCACCATGCCTGTTTTTAGCCTTTGGAAAATGGATGGGCCCTGTATGGAAAGCTATCTATCATCCTCCCATCTGTCAGCCTCTCTCCCTCTCTCCCTTTCTGCGTGAATGTCTCTCTCTCTCTCAGCCCCAGCTGGTATTGTCCCACACTCCACCGAGCCCAAAATGAGCAGTTTCCAGTCCACCATTTTCTTCTGACGTCCTCGTCGTGTGTCCTGACATTTTCAGACCACAGACCAGATTCTCCTCGCTTCACTTTTGTTCTCAGACGTCAGTCCGCCGCTCAGGCAGATTGAGATCAAACCTCAGAGGACAAGTTGTTATTGACCACTCGCTGAGCTCCAAACAAGTATGGCTGCCAGTGGAAGACAGATGTGGAGGGAGACGGAGAGCGACGGAGAAGCATTAGCTCTCGCAGGCAGACGGGAGCTGTGAGAAAGAGCTCAGTTTGACATGAGAATTAGCTTTTGTAAACACTCGAGGCAGTCAGTGTCAGGCTACTGACACCCCGGGGTGTTACAATCTCACATCTTCAGAGACACACAGTTTGAAGTAAGAGCACAGGATTTGAATATTTTGAGTGCAAACTTTGGACACGTTACATCTGTTTGGCTCTGCTGGACAAAGCTGTTCCTATTCAATTCAAAGCTTGTTTATATTCATATGAGGTCACTGTTGAATTATTGATTAGGGGAAAAGTGTGAGGTGGGTGCGTTCATGTATTTGTCACCGAGGAAGGGTGTTTCCTGCCTAAACAGCAGCAGATTTCTGGTCGGCCGCTCCATCTGTCTGCATCTTCTCCCTCTCGGTGTCTACACGTCGCTCTCGGTTTGGGTCTCAGCGCGCTGAAGCCAAATGGAAAGTGACCCTTGGCAGGCAGCGCCATATTAAACACAGTGGGTCACTGTCGGAGAAACTCTGGCAGCTTTCGCCAAAGCGCTCTGGCGAGTTATTCAGACTGCATTTGTACTATTTCACTACGCAGTTGTACAAGCTCTGGCGAAGTTAGAGGTACGCCCAGAGCCTCAGCGAGCGGGGGAAAACTGGGAAGGTTTAGAGCGACAAAAATATCCATTTTTTGACAAATGACACCAGGCGCCATTTTTTAAAAATACACCCTGGACACGGAAACAAAGGGCATTGTTGACCCACTCAGCTGGCTCTCACGACTGCTACAGGAATGGTTTAACACTGTTACAGTAGCCAGGGGGCCCTTGTTTGGGTTGGAGAATAGTGTGTTTGTGAGTGTGTGTGTGTGTGTGTGTGTGTGTATGAGTGTGTGTGCTTGTGTGTGTGTGTGTGTGGGCTAGGGCAGGATATGAGGAAACCTCGGAGCAGCTCGCTGGATATTTATCCGCATTAACTTGGATCGTTTAGTTTAAACAGACACTGAGCTGGGTTCAGGTCCAGTTCGTGCGGTGTGCGTTTCTGCATGCGTGTGTGTGTGTGTGTGTGCACCTCGTTTACCGATGTATTCGGACATTTAACCTCGCATCTCACCAAGGTTGTGTAAAAAGCAAAACAATATTAATAAGCAGTAAGTGAATGTAATCTCATATGATTGGCTTCTTGCGGAGACCACCAGTGGTCTCGGGCAGAACCAGATCCCCGGCCCGCCCACTCCAGCCTCCCCTCTGGGCAGGGCACGGCTGAGGTTTACTGTAACTAGCACACATTCACTCACAAGAAGCCAATAAGGCATCGGTGTCCTTTCAGAGATCCACATATGTTCTTGTGTTGGACTGTTAGTGTGTTCAGATGAGTCAGATATGAGAACCGCGGCTCCCAGGTTGTTGTATATTTACTCACGGATGAGCGACTCCAGGGCTCGCCTCTTGTTCATATTACTGAGGCATTACTCCGAGTTAGAAAGAGATTACGGCCGATTGAGCGAAGATTACGGACAAAAACCTGACCTATTGTGTTTCATACGGCTCGCTGTGAGCAGACTAGAACTTATTAACGTGCTCGCCGTGTCTCACTCTTGTCTATTTTCACAACCACCGCTTACCAGATCCTTTTTCCAAGCATGAAGGGGATTTCGGTGCTGTTTTTGTAACTTGGCCTCACAGTTCGCCAAAAAACACTGGCGTCACTTTTTAGGTAGAACAATGCCTTTACTACCAGTGAGCGGCTAAACAAACCCACTGTGGCTGTTATCAGATGGAAGATCAGTGATGAAAATAATATCCTGATCACAACTGACAACATCTGTGCAATGTAACAGTCAGTCAGCTGTCTGTGGATATTACATTATCACCACAACAGTTTCAGGATTTATAACGCCTGTCTTTGAATGACCATGGCATGTTATTTAATTTAGAGTACATAATCATCACTGGAAGGATATTTAAACAACAGGTATGTGTAATACAAAATCAAAGGTCTTAAAAACCTTCAGTTCTTCAGATGTATTAGGTACATTTTCATTTCAGCTTTTGAAAAGATGAAGAAACCTTTCCTCCATGAAGCTATGAAGTCATCTCCATGAGATCCAAATAACATGAATTTTATTTTAGACAACATTCACAAAGGCTATTGTTTTCCATTGATATCAGCTTTTCACAACTGTTATCATCGAAACATGTGTACTTTTACAGTGAAAATGCATTGAGTTTAACTGAGCCTACACCGTAAGTCCCCAGTCACACTGAGACTCATCACTACAGGCTATATCACTCCAAAAATGCCTTGGAAAATTGTATTTGGCAAAAAGGTTGCGCCTGTGGAGCAACATGGTGATTATATGTCATTTATGGGAAAAGCTGTGTGACTCCACACCTTGCACTAAAAAGTTTTGGATATTTTAATTTTATCATATGCATCTAAAATGTGGTATTAAAACAGAACATGCGGCACAAGAGAGTGCGATCAGCTGCTAACAGGACAGTGCCACGCATAAATCAGCAGGCAGATTAGTTCACCGTATACGACACTACAGAAGTACAGCAGGTAAACAACACCAGTTTTACACTTGAACCTGTTAAACCTGAGCGGTGCCTTTAAATGGCACAGATTTGTTCTGATTCACTTTATTAGCATAAAAGTTGGTAATGTTCAGATGTTTTGCTTGCAATAGATTTGGAGCCGCAGCTGCATCATTTCTAAGGGATATTCATTCTAAAATTGTACTAAAAAAATAAAAAAATCTTTCATTTATGCTGTGTGCTAGCTTAATTTACTCAGACCCAGTAACATATATACTTATACTTACACATCTGAGCGAAGTTTCAGAGAAACACTCTGTCAATGATCGAGCAGACACATGAAATCGAGGCTAGTTCTTAACAGGTTGAAATGTGTTTACAGATCTCAGGGAGTACTACTGCGCACAAGGAAAAAAGGTAGTGCAAATTCTCCAGAGGAAGCTGCATGTAATCAAATAAATTATCTCAAGGAAATTGAATCGAACGCAACTGGATTTGCGTTCGATTCAATTGGATTTCCAAATCCAGTTGCGTTCGATTCAATTTCCTTGAGATAACTATGACCTGGATGAATGAGAATATTCACAGACCATCGAATAAATTGCCTCTAGTTATGTCACTCAGTGGCAAAGTTAGCATTTTGGGTAATGTAGGCATAAGGTTTTGAAAAGCAGTCCATTGGTCTATCATTGCACTTCTATATCTCAGTGCCCTGAAGAAGACCACTTCGTGGTTGAAACATGTTGGCTTTTATTTTAATGATTTAAGCCATACCTAAATAAAGGCTTTTTATCTATTCCTTCTCCTTTTTTGATGCTTTTTTGAGTGCCTGGGACCCGCTGTTTCTCAATTTGATTTTTTCCCTACCCTAAGAGCACCCACGGACTGTTTCTCTGCCTGAGCGCCTGGTGGAATTCCTCTTACTTCTATATCTCTGTTGGACTCTTTATGGACAGTTTTTTTTTTTTTTTAAAAAGTGATAAAAATCTACACAGCAGAACCAGAGATATCAACTTTTTTATTCCACACATTCTTCTTCCTTTTTAAAACTCATAGCCTTCATTACCCACAATGTATCTTAGCCACTCAGCTACATCACTGAATTGATCAGATTACATGCAGCTTCCCCCAGATTCTCCCCAAGACCTCTAAACGTATGTCAATGTGTAAAATTGGCAGAGTTACCCTTTAACAGTCATACAGACTGAAAATGTAACATACCTTCCACAAGATGGCAACTACTTTTCCAGATTTCAGCCCAAGATTCTGATTGTCTTCTCTTTTGGCAGTCTGTGTAAAATATCTAAATCTGTTAATGAAGTCAATCAGCCTGGTTTTCCTTGTGAATGCGCTGATGGTATTTGATGCATTTCAACCATTCGGGGTGGAGTGATGGCCGTCCGATGTTTAGACCTGTTAACCTGCTGTATCCCGGCTATTAGCTCGCTACGCTCTGAAATAGATGTTGTGAATTAGCCCGCGATGCGACCTCGCCGTATTCTCCGCTGACCCCATCAATCTTCATTATGCTTCAATTATTGGCTCAAATTGTAATTGCCATGCCTCTCAGTCCGCATGAGAAATCCTGGCAGGGTGACCGCGTTCTGGCTCGGGCCATAACTCACTGGTGCGGCCTCCTCGCCCTCAGCGAACGCGGCGAGGGTAGAGTGGAAAGGTTAAAGGGTGCGGACGGCGATAGGGGGAATGGAGAGGTCGTGGCTCCGGTGAGAAGCGCTGCCAGAGTCGACTCCCAGAATTCCGAGCTGGAGTCCGTCTCTGCCGGCCACGCTGAGAATCATGGGAAAAGACGGTAAAACGATTAATCAGGACCAATGAGGTGGAACCGGTCTGGACTGACGGTGATTATTGATGTGTTGTGCGAGCAGGAGAGGGCTCGTCTGTGGGCCGACTCTCTCTGCATGCAAACTGTTTGACCGCTGACATCATGATTCTGCGAGTCAGCTGCTTAGTTACAACACTTAAATACAGAACAAAATAATATCTAATGGGGTTAAGGCTGATTATTTTTGTCCGACATTGAACGTCTTGTCTTACCATGAGAGCTACAGTTACATCATCCCGGTCCGAGTGTCTGTTATCATTCCTCCGCTCGGCTCCTCTTACAGCACAGAGTCAGAGCGAGGCAGCGGTTCTCTGACAATACTGTATCATTCAAGGGTCATGGCAGGGTTTTGAATAAGAAGGGAACTGGGAGCATGTTGTTTGTGGAGTGCTTTGGCTGTCGAACTAAAATGTATTTGTGTTTTGTCACCACAACTTGTGGGTTTTTACAGAGCTCAGTGTGGACTGAGAGCCACAAATCACATTACTCAACAGTTTTTTACTGTAAGTAGAGCTGCAACTAAATCCGTAGTTGATTAATAGATATTTGCCAATTATTTTCAAAATGTATTAATCAGTGAAATTATTTTTCATGCAAAAATGGCAAGCGCTGGTTTTAATCTTTCAAATATAGAGATCTGCTTCCTTTCTTTGATTTATAATGTAGTAAACTTACCAGCTTTTGGTTTTGGCCTAACAACACAAGACATTTAAAGACATCACCTGAGACTTTGAGAATCTGGGATGAGGAAGGAATCAATTAATCTCGAAAATGATCAGCAGATTTATAGATGTTGAAAATAATTGTTATTACATGTCTCATTTGTCATAGTCATGTAAAATTGGTGTACCTCAAAAGCCAGAAACGTACTGTAGTTTATGATAAGACACAGTACTTTTTTAAAAGATGGAGCAAATGAAATCCTCTTCATGTTCTTAGTAAAGTTTGCATAAATTTGGCAAGCAAGGCTGAACTTATCTGAATGAGCATTTCTACTTTTGAACATCAAGAAATGTCTCTGAGAACTTCAGTGATATTTCGTTGTACAGTTGCCTCTTTATTGCCCGTGTCTGATATCAAATACTGCCCCACTTCTCTTGGACTAGATAGAATTTTACTCACACAGTATTCTGCTGGCTGTCATCACTGGTACAATGGTCCTTTATCAGGGTACATGCTGGCTAAGTGAAACAGGTGTATGTGTGTGTGTGTGTGAGACAGAGAGAGACACTGTTTCTGACCTTTTGCACAATTGAAATACTCATCACTGAGTGTGTGTGTGTGTGTGTGTGTGTGTGTGTGTGTGTGTGTGTGTGTGCGCGTTGCGTTGTAGTGCAGCGATGAGTGGCGTGCAGACGCCTCCAGCAGAATCCGGAGTGCTGAAAGCAGACCAGTGAATTGTGACGGGTTTGCAGCTCATCTCTAACTGAGAGTCTGTCTGTCTGTCTGTCTGTCTGTCTGTCTGTCTGTCTGTCTGCCAGGGAATTAGCACCTCTCTTTCTACTCTGCTACACTCCACTTTGCCACAGACTGAACTGATGACAATTCGCCTGCAGCAAAGCATGTCAGCACACATTCACCAAGTACCTGAGAGCGCACATCTTTGGCTGTCTTTGTTTCATCAGCTTCAAATGCCCCTGGACACTGTACACGATCTGTTCCCTGTTGGGTATCGTCTGTGTTTGCTTTTTCATTTTTTGTTGCAGTTTCTTCGTAACAGTGAAAAGCAACAAACCAGATATGAACAACCAATACTAAATCCCCTTAAAGGTAATAAACTCCACAATACAGTATAAGAACACTCTTTATTTTTTATTATTTAAGAGATTTCATACAATACAGTGCACAGGTTTGTTGAAGAAGGCACCACAACGTTTTACCATATTACACTCACATTCTGGTGCTTCAGTGTTTGACTCGGTGTTCAAGCGCTGCACAACGCGTCACTATGACACGCAGTAAACAGCATGACGGAAACAATGCAGATGCTTGCCTGTCAGATGTTGATGTAAACGTCTGTCCTGTCTTTTGAAAAAACGCTCTTAAAAGATGGACGCCTCTTCGGTTGACTTTAGAAAAGAGTACTTGGAAAGACTTCATAGAGAAACATTAGGGTGCATTTCTGAAGAGACTTGCTATCATTAGCAAGGCTGTTTAGCTGCTTTCTTGAATGCAGTTGCAACTGTATATAATTGGGTGCCAGTTGTTTTGCTTGTAATATGAGGCAATGACTTCTTGAGACACCTCATCCCAGGTCGCATATCTGTATGATGAGCAGTGTAGCCGAAGAGTTATTCCCGTCTTATTTTAGAGGCCCTAATGATCACAAACTACAAGATTTCACAAGAAAGGAGCAAACAATCAAGTATCTTTTTGTGTGTCGAATGTATTTTTCTCTCTTCTCTAGGCAGTCATCTCACATCCTACACCCCCTCTTGTAGGGGCATTAATAGCACTATTCCTACATGTCTGACCTTCGCCAAACGATTTAACTTTGTCAACTGTTTGTTCTGATGTGATGCCTAAGTGGCAAATCATATCTAACTTCAGTCAACATCACCGTCGGAATGTTCAAATAAATGCAAATGTGCAGGATAAGCACATATTTGTACATACTGTAGATATGCACACATAAGTATGTGTGTAGATATTAGAAAGCAGTGGATACTATAAACACCTCTGAGTATATAATCTTAGATTGTCCCTTCCGAAGGACGATAAGGACAGACTGTATTGACAGAATGCTTTACAGTGAAGATGACATGCATAACAGGATCTTTGTGGTTACGAGCCTCCGGCATGACACACGTATGAAGTGTGTCCGGTGTGTTTGTTGCTCCCCTGCGACTCCAGACATCATGAATCATCCCCGTTTGATGGATCTTGGAGCACGAGCGCCTTAGAATGTGTGTTAGCATGTGTGTGTAAGACAACCCACCATCTGTCGTCTCTCTGTTACTCTCTCTGTGAGACGGTTTAAGGTCGGTGGGGGCAGACAACCCTCTTCTCTCTGTCTCTGCACTTCTGTCTGTCCTGCAGTCTGAGGTGAAGACATGCGCGTTAGTATCGGAGACCAGCATGACTGACGTCTGCCATTTGTTGTTGCCTGTGCTGGTTTTATCCTCACCGTGAAATTCCGGCTCCTGCAGGAGCGTTAGGGTTACTGTGCCAGCGAGCCCCCCGATCCAACTCAAAGGTCAGAGGTCACAATCACATTTTTAAAGGAACAGTAGTTTGGTTGGTTCACTCTCCTCACATTTCAGAGTGAAGGAGGGGCTGAGTTTCAGTTGTCAACATTTTCAATGCCAGTTTGACTGGTGAACTTTAGGTAGTAAAAGTTTAGAGATGATTTGTTCAGTGTTATAATATTGGTGGAATGTAAAGGAACAGGTTCAATATCTGTCTATAGTTGGTTTAGGCTACAGTGTGACAAACATTTACGTGAGCCTTGTTGCCATTAAAATTGCAAATAATAGATAATAATAGTTGTAACTGAAAAAGTAAAACAGTGCATAGTACAAGTAGATCTGCAATGAATATTCCATCGAGAGAAAATTAACCGCCAACTATTTTGATAGTCAGTTAATCGTTTCAGTCTTTTTTCAAGAAAAAAATGGTAAACATTTGCTGGTTCCAGCTTCTTAAATGTGAGGATTTGCTTCTTTTCTTTTATATTTCTGATAGTAAATGAGGAGAGTTTGGGTTTTGGTTGGACCCAATTAAAAAAGACAACATTTGGGCCCTGGGAAATTGTGATGAGCATTTGTCACAGTTATACTCACTAAGCTGAAGGATAAAAGTGTATAGATAAGACTGTCCTCTTAAGATATAAAGTGATAATAAATATCTAAACTTGGTTTGAGTAACATTCTCCAAATGTCACAACGCTTAATAGTGTAGATGACATTGTTAATGGATGATATTTAATTTTCTGCTCTGGTATTTAAAGTATGCAGAATGAAAATTTGTGCCTTTGGGGAGTTCTAATCAGATTTGTTTAATATGAGAATCCATTTATGTGTTCATCCTGTACCACAGTAAATCGTTACGCCCATGTACTAGCTGAAATTTGTCATCCCATACTTGGGATAGACGCTTAGCCTCTTTGTGACCCTGAACTAACAATGCAAAGAGAATCGGTCATATTCTTTATCTACTCTTCGAGCATCTTTGTAATGAGCACATTCTGATATTTTACCAGAACTTTGGAGATACAGAAGATGCCAATACTCAAAAGTGCGTAAGAGTAGCTAATTTCTTAGAAAATAACACCTCAAACACAATGTTTTCAGTGACTGCATTGCTTGTAAATTTAACCAAAATCACTCAAATTAAGGGTTTTGCTGTTCAGAGGTTTTTGACTGGCAGTCCTGGCACCAGTTATCCACAACATGTTGCAAGAAATCTGGTCAGAGTTAACAGGAACAATTCATCCTCCAGCTATCATACCCCATCCTCCCACTTACAGAGATCTGCCAGCATAAATTCCCATGGTCAGTCTCCCGTATCAAATGGTCGCCATTAACTTTGCGTTTTTAATCCTGCCTGGCAACTCCTTGTTAAAGGGTCAGACTGAAAGAAGGGTTCGGGAAAGCGGCACAACACAGCGACACAACCTGGCCAAACCCTTCCGAGCAGGACAGAGAAAGAGCAACTGCGATTGTAAAGTGATTTTTCACAGCTGGTCAGGGACAGGTGTGTGTGTGTGTGTCTGTCGGTGTGTGAGTGATGTTACCAGCAGGATCTCTGTCCGGGGGTCCGGGGGTCCGGGTCATAAATCAGAGTAGGTAATCTCCATAGCGATGAATCTGGCTCCAGGGTCGCGAGGCTGGTATCAACCTGGAAGAGTAATGTTTCTCCGCACTGGCCATTGACAAACCGGCCTACATTCCCACGCAACAAACATACACAGACACACACACGGCAGACCACGCAGGAACGTGGTATCTAATGTGACATGTCATGTGAGATAGGGACGGAGAGGGAATTCCTCGCACAGGTGGGAGAGAAAAGAGATAACAGTTCTCTTGAATCCACTCCTTTTTAACAAGTTTGAGGATTAATAGGTGGAAGGTCCGGCAGAGATGAGGGATAATGGATCGGTGATGTGTAATGTATCTACTCTTTTGAAGTATCATCCCTGGCACATGTCATGGGTCTGAAATAGGAGGGTTAGTTCACGGCGATGACTGCAGCCGTCCTCTGAGCGGTGATTTGTGCTCTTGTCCAGTCAGATCGTGTTTGGAGGGATTCTCGCAGCTCTTGTAAATCATCCTTAGTTCTCCTCCTTAAAATGGAACAACATACCATTCTCTCTTTTTTTGAGAATTTGTCTTCCACTTTCTCTCTGACCTTTCTCTCTTCCTCACCCCTGCTTCTCTTTTTTATTGTCTCTCCATTCTCAGTCCCACTCTTGTTTGGGTTAGTCGTTTTCCCGTTTCGTCTGTCAGTGCGCCCTCCTCGCAGAGCCTTCTGTCGGCGTCCAGGCGCCACACTCACTGATAGACAGAGAGAGCATGACGGCGGCTCTGTCACAGGGCTCAGTGGCACACAGTGACCCTGGCACCCACACCGATGAGGTGATAAATGACTTAATGAGGCTCTTTAAACACTCACCACTGAGACCCGAGGCCGATTCTTGCATCTTCGTAAGGTGCTCCAGTGGTCGTGTTATAGAAGCCTTCGGCTCAGAACCCAACTGCTTGACTGTCTTGGCAATGAGAGTCTCAGTGGTCTGAACACAATTTACGGTTGACGGTTGAAAAATAATCAAGTGACAACAAAACCTCTTTTGGTGGCCAGATCACAAAATGAAAATGTGTCTACATACTGAATGAAAGATAAATGCTGTGAAGTCATAATTTGACTCAATATCATTGTGAACTTTATTTTGTTCCATCTACACAGTGATCACCATTACACATATCTATTGTGCCGTTAAGATTCTGCATTCAAAAATGATGGGCTATGTTAGAGTTGGAAGTTATAAATTAAAATACGTTCCTATCCTCTACTAGTACCATTCACTGTCATGGTTGATCAGCACAGTGCTTGCCAGAGTGCCTTCATGCTGTATGAAGGCACCCTGGACTAGTCCCAGCCTAGTCAAGCGAGCAGGAACTGATGAAGCCTCTTGGATGAGAGGTGAAACGTCTTCAAAGACAAAAACCAAATCCAGTTGCGTTCGATTCAATTTCCTTGAGATAACTATGACCTGGATGAATGAGAATATTCACAGGCTTCTTCATGCTGTATCAATAACGGAGCCAAGTCAAGCTTTTTTTGCCTGATGATGACTCTGCATTTTGACTGAGCCATCTGTGACGTCAATCCCCTCAAAAGGGAAATTAATAAACGATTGAGTGCAAATGTTGATCCGAACACAATCTTGAGCCTTTTTTTATACACAGAGTAGAGATCAGGCAATCCTGCTGTAAAGAGAAACCCTTTCATCACGCTGGTTTTTTTCTGTTTTTAAAACTAAAACCCATAATCCCACCGCAGTGTGTCATTTTGGATAACAAGCCAGTGTATGGAGGCCAAAGAGTCGGGACATGTAACATAGCCTATGCATTGGGCAGCACTTCAAACAATGACAGTGATATAACATGACTAGAACAAACATTCACTGTCCCCGTTGTACGACAGTTGATCTTGACTTCTGCACAGACGGGGGTAAGAACCTCCCAGAACACGTTACCCTCCCAACTTGCAGCCTTTTTTTGGTCGCAGTTAGCTGCAAACTGCTGCTATCTGCTTTTTAAATAATTTAGCTTTCCCATTTGCTCCATATTTTCCTCACTATTAATAATATCTGCTGCTATCAGAACCATGTAGAACCCAAACGGGCCAATCACAGTTCTTGTGGTCTATGTATCTCTAGCCTTGATGTGTAGTTGCAGTTTTCAGGAAATGCATATAAACTCTGGTGAGCTGTGGAGCCTACGCACTTCCCTGAAACAAACAGCTCAGGATTCTGCTTCTATATCCTCTGCAAAGCTCAGTCATCCTGCTCTTTGCCCTCTTCCCCCCCACAACCCTTATTTTATGCTTCTTTCCACCCTCTCCCTGTCTTCTTTAGACGATATTTATGTGCATCCCCCTTCTCTTCTCTGTGATGGATTTAGTGCCGCCATGCTCAATTTCACCAACCGGTCCATCCCCACTGCTCAGAGCCCTTCTTTATGGCCCCGCTTTACCGGTGCGGTGCGCTGGCGAACTGGCTCCTCCTGAAACACGGGCCTGGGAGAAGAAAGGGCCTGCTGTGTGAGCAGGAAGCTCAGAGGAGGTGGAGCAGAGGGAAAGGGAGGGGAGGAGAGAGGAGAGCGACCTGGGTGTTCCATGAGAGTGGACCTCTTGGCTGTTATGCTTTCTAATTCCCCTCAGCGCAGAACAGCAGGGGGGAAGAGAGAAGAGAAGGAGCAAAAGGGGGCGCAGGATGATGAGGGTGAAGGAATCATGTTTTCACACCAGAGGGGGGAGCAGGCGGGTGGGCCGAGGGAATGTGTCTGTGTACATCCATATACGTCAATGGTTTTGTATCTCAGCCCGAAGGCCCAGAGGCGATGCCTTAAGTGAACATGGCGACAAAATAATGCAAAGAAAAGACCTTTAGAGACACTTCTGATCTGTTATAACCTGGTCTTACTGGTTATTCCTATTACTTATAATGACATTGTACCGACCAAGCTAACTGTTGACATCCAAGAACAGGGTCACATTGCTTAGGTCAGACGGATCAAGAAATGCAACCAGAGAGAGTATCGGACAGGTTTTAAACAAATGAGACAAGAAAAAGAAGGCAAATGATAAAACTGTTGTCCATTGTTCGTTCACGTTTACAGAACTACTCCCTGCTTGAACTTATATCTATTGTACTCTGCAGTCCCACTACCTGTGCAATGCACGCAGTGAAAATGCAGTTTTCACTTCTCTCGCTGGTCGTCCCCACCTTAACCACACCGTAGCTGCCAGGAATTCCTCACAGGATGCTGTTTGGTCGAACCGCTGTGGTTGGGGCTGAAAGTGATTACATTTTGTTGGAGTGATGTGAACTTCAGCTGGATCTGCACTGAAGCTCGAAGGGGATCGGATCATAAGCTCATACCCACTCACTCATGGCGCACTGCGTTATTTTTGCTTTTTTTATATATATATTTTTTTTTTTCTGTTCACATGTGGTGTTGACAGCCTTAATTCTGTGAAAAAATGTGGTATCTGCCAGAGCCAACACTAGTCGATGAACACTAGCCCCTGATCAATCGTGACACTGAAATTATTTTTTCTTACCCATCTATAATCAATCATGATACAAGTCCCTTAATATTACAGATTCACACACATCATACATGAAGACACACACATATCCTCCTGCTCATGTTTGGATCCAATATACTGTCATTTAGCTCTGGGTCTGGAACAAATTAACATGAAGGGCTCCTCTTCTCCTCCTCCTCCTAGCCTCCTCCTGTCCTACTGGGTGTGGCGCTGCCCCCCCCCAACCCCCCGAACCTGGCCTTTACCCCCTGACTCTACCTCCCTGATAGCCCCTACACACTGCACTATAACACCCCATCATCTGGTTCTGCTTGCCCATCCCACACCTCCCCAAGGCCACAGGAAATAGCTGGAGAGTTTGTGGGCCCGTTTCCCTGGGGGTGGAATTAACAGGTGTACCAGTGTTTGTTTCAACTTTTCCCCATTGCCACTGGATAATGGAAATAATAAACATGGCGAGGCCAGGTGGGGTGCTGGCTGTAGATTTCTCTTAGCTCTCCTAGGTTCTCTTTTTTTCACTAATTTCTTCGATTGTTGTTCTTTAATGAAAATTCCATTTAGTATCTTGTGTGGGAACTTGTGTAAGCTGTTTTTAGTCTTTTTTCTTGGTGTTTCCACTGTAAACTGAGAAAGAAAACCGAAATCACACAGTCTTCGGTCACTTGTGCTCACATCTTTTGATGGTTTGCTTGATAGACCATCACAAAACTGGAGAATCTGGATTTTTTTTAGAGTAACAGTAATCGGTTTTACACATTTGCATTTTTAAAGTCAGATTTTAAGAGAGAATTTAGTATTGTTTTTGATCAAAACAAACAAACAAAAATTTTAAACTAAAAAACTTAAAAAGCCAAGATGCTAATGTGCTTTAAGGTGATATTTCCCATGATGCAGTTGTTGCATGAAGTGTCACTCGGTGGCAAACCACAGCAATGTAAAATGATAGCTCTGTTTGCACCCAAGCGCTGCAGATGATCTCAGAAGCTTGAGTTTGCCGAAGCCCCTCTCTCCTCTAATTGGCAGCCATTTTCCCCAGCTGCCATTATAGCAGGTAGATCTGCCATCTTGTTCTCATGTTACCTGGGATCCCCCTAAAGTGAGTCATCCGATTGGGTAATAGCAGCAGAGCGGCAGTTTAATGGCGCACAGGGTCGTCTTGGAGGGTCGAAGGTGGGAGGTCAAATGTTGCCATAATCCCCGGCTCCAGGTTCAGTTCATAAATAAAAGCTGAGCAGCTGGGATGGAGGAGGGGGTAATTGATTTGAAAGGAGGGGGAATATTTCACCTGAAGAGGAAGTGGAGTTGACAACCATCAAACGGGTTTATAACCATCGTTGGATTAGCACCTCTGGAGTGGGAGTTGGGGAGACGCAGAGATTAGTGATGTTTGGAGAGAAACGCTGCTGGGGATTCTGTCGTTCTGTCTTAAACTATCCATTTTTTGGTTTCATGGAGACACAAACCGGAGCTGCAGGTACTGATTGTTTGCAGAAGGCGCGGAGTTTATTGATAGCGCTCCGTTTCATTTTATGTGGGCGAGTATGTTTTTTTGCAGCAGGTAACCTGAGACTCGGTCTTGCTGGGAAAACGTACGGATGAGGTTCAGTGACTGTTAAAAAAAAAAGAAAAGAAAAGAAACAATAGAAAAAAGAAACTTTAGTTCTACACTGTGGAAAAGACTACAGAAAAAAAAAGGAAGGAAGGCGAGCTGTAAAGGCAGACTCAGTGAAATGGTGTGGGAGAGGAAGGTGCCTGATTCGATGCAGCCATGTTTTGCAGCTATGTAAAGACTGACATGTCTCTGATTAGACAGTTTATGTCCCGTTGGCTTTTATTGCTTTACACTACATTCATCACACAACACGATTCAATCTCGCCGCTCGCTCTCAGACAACAAATGACGTACTGATAAGGTCACATTCCTGTGCTTGTTTTCTTTGATAAACATGTTTTGATTGGCAGAACAATCTCGCAGACAGACTGAGAGCTGCAGGATATCAGGAGCGAGCGAGTGACTGACTGTTTCCTGTATAGACAGGAAGTGAGGGCTTTTATGAGGGCAGTGCATTGATTTCCTAGCATGCCAGGTCTGGGAGTGCGGAGAAAAGAGTCGCTTCCTGTTGAGAAGAATGCCATGCCAGCTATCTGACTCTCAGCAATCTCACAAACTGTTGCTGTGAGAGGTTGTGAAAGTAGCTCTGGAGTGTTGCCCTGTGAGCTGCTTTTCCATCAAACTGCCCCCTGAGGAAGAAACGAGAGGAGGTTTGTTATGTTCAGGATAGAAGACAGAGTGTGCTGATGCTGCTTCATCAGCCAACGAGAATCAAATGAGAAAGAACGATTAACATAAATACTGATGGTAAGTCTTTATGAGTGTGGACTACGAACATAGATGTCTACTCCTTAAAGCATGCTGAACTTACATCATTGAATTCTAACCGAAAGAAGCAATTGTTTGTTCAAAAACAACAATGGCGGCTCCTCAAGAGGTTAGCAGAGCTGCTTTAGCATGAGTTGTATCAGAGTTGGAGAGTCTGTTTAGTTAAAAGAAGAGCAAAGAAGGCGTCTGATTTTTTTCCCGATGGAAAAGATGTTTTTCGCTCTTCCTTCCCAATCTTTGGTAAGACTTTGATTTACGAACTGGCTCTGCTGGTAATAGCGCTCTTTTACTGCTGATCTGATTGGTTCTTTTGAAACAAAGGGGGTTCTTTGAATCAAACCAATATTGAGTCTTCGCTGCGAGAGGCTAAAACGTTTTACGAGACTGGACCTCGGACCCCAGTCGTGGCCTTTAATATGACTGTGACGGTGTTCTTTTCTGAGTGGTTTCTTGCTGATTTCCTAATGTTACATGCCACTGAGTGCCTTCAAGTAGAGACTGAAAGTTTTTTACGTTATCCAATAATCTCGATTGGTCTTACGAAAGCTACAAAGAAACACAAATTGCAAAGTCTCCACACGAGCCACCCTGATGATTTTGAAAACAGAGTTTGCAAAAGCAGCAAAGACTTGACGTTTCAATTCATCTCATGTGTCTGATTGGTTTTTCAGACCTTCTAACGACTCAGTGACAACGTGTCAGCTAATTTGGCTGAGTTAGTTTTCACATTCAGTTAAATCGGTTTATAGGAGGAGCGACTAAAAAAGAGAAGTAGCATTCCACTACATTAGGACGTCCTGTACTAAGTTTGTTCCCTCGAGACCTCCTCCATCCTTCCTTCCCTCCTTCTCCTCCCTCCCTGCTCTCTTTACCTCACACTCCTCCCTCAGCTCCTTCGCTCTTGTGTCATCCACTATTTCTTAACACCTCCCGTCCTCCCTTCCATCCTGCTCCCCCTCACCTTCTTATCTGCCTACATCTCTCCCTCCCTCCCTCTCTCTGCCTCTCCACCCGTGGTTCAGGGCTCGAACCTGTGTCCTCCTCCTCCTCCTCCCTGACGACAGCTCCTCCATGATAGCCGGTGGTCTCTCGCAAGGTCCCAGATGGATTGATGGTATTCTCCTCCTGATCCTCCAACCGGCTGGAATATGTGGTTGACGCAATACTCTCAATTACCACAGGGAGGGGGGGCGGCCAAAATGAGAAGAGAGAAGGGCCACCCCCACATGCACAAATACAGTGTATGCATGCATATAAATGAAAGAAGAACACTGTGTGCGTTATCTTTTGGACTTTATTATTGCAAAACCCAAAAACGATCACGAAATAGTCTCTCTGTATGTGGTGATGGGCTGTTTACATTCTCTGAGCTCCTCACAGTCCCTCCTCCCTCCCCTCCGCATCCCTCAGGTCAGGGGCGAGGGGTCGGAGGTGAAAGGCGAGGTTGCGGGCTGCCTCTCCTGTAGGAGTGGAGCTGGTGTTGGAGGTCCCCTCGCCCAGCCCCTCAGTTTAGTCTGAGAGTGGAGGAGCCTCCTCCTCCTCCTCCTCCTCCTCCTCCTCCTCCTCCTCCTCCTCCCCCCCCTCCTGCACATCTGGCTGCCCCCAGAACACTCATTTGGAGGGAAAACAAGAATGTTTTTATTTCCCAGGAGAGAAGAAGAACTCCAGAGTGAAACCACAGAGTTAAAACACAGAGAGGCATCCTGGGCCCTCACACAGCCTGCTGCTCGGCTGTGACGGTGACGAGTTTATCTCCCCTCTTACATACTCCTTCAGTCCCTCTGCTTGTTCTTAATTCTTTGTTCCTTGTCTCTATTTTCTTTCTTTATATGTCCCTGTGTCTGTACTTTTTTTTTAACTTATTTTCACAGACACCAATTGTCAGCTCCATCCCCTAAAACTTTGGTTCATCCACAACTGCTTTAACAAACGTGTTGTGTAGGAAAAGTAATAACACAAAGCAATAGGTATAATGCTAATATGCTTATATTATACATATCTGCAAACTTTTCAATGCAAAATGCACCTACTCAACAGGACAAAAATAAAGTATTCAGTGTTTTCCATATAACATTCACTGTGCTTGGTTCTAAATACTGGATGCGTACTGAACCTCCACACTTTTTTAGGCATAAAGGAAATATGTCTATGCCACAGAATATCGAGGTTGGAAACCTAGTGTTGCTCAGATACATAGTCATCTTTAATTATTGTAATCTTTGATCATTGTTTTTCTGGTTAAGTATATGCAACTCAGTGAACTTGAACTCATTTAGTGAAAGATTGTGGTCTCGGTTAAATATTGAAAAAGTCGATACTGACTTGACATGTTGCAATGGCTATTTTGATATTTTTCAACCAAAACCACATTCTCTACTTAACCTCACAACACGTGGGACCAAGTAAGCGATCCCCCGGGTCAAAATCTTGCAACTTGTTTGTACCAGACCATATACCGTGATACCTTCTGTGTGACTTCTGTACAGTGTTTTCTCTAGAATTAAATCATTTGGCAATGATCGTTCTTATTAGTCATATTTTACAGGGGATACAGCAGGGCTACTTGGACAGAGAGAGAAGCAGACGGCACTGTGTGTGACACATAAAAACAGAAAGCCTCTTTTATTATTTCGGTTTCCCGGTCAACAAGCGATTTGCTTCCTTTCAGCTGTAGCCAAACGCAATCAAAAGCCAATTTCTTAAATTTACAAGCAGCTTGAAACCCTCTCCCTCCCTCCGCATCACGCTCGTCTTCGCAGCCTCTCCGACGGTCTTAACACATGTGTGTACGACGCACACGTGCACCCATGCATACACAGCTGTGCTCTATTACAGCGATGTACAGTAGCCATCTCTCCACCCCTCGCCCCGAGCTCTCTCTGTGACTGTTATTGGAAATGTAGCGCTGCTACGGGAGCAAGCTCATGGCGGATTTATATGACACAGGTGCACACTCTGGAAAGCACTCGCGTGTGCACACACACACACACACACACATCGGGAGGCACGCGAGTGGACCAGCCCGCAAAGACTAGATCTAATGTCAGCCACTTAATGTCTACACCACTCACAAGTCACAACACACTTCAGACTCGCGCACACACACACACACACTCACACATGTGTCTGAACTGCTTAGAGCTGTATGCAAACCAGGCTGAAAATATCGCCCGGCTCCTCTGCCGCCTGGTTAACCTCATCTGATTCTGATTTTTGACTTTGCGCATTGAAAATGACAAAAATGTCTTTAATTTTAACTCAATATATTTTTCTTCTTTGCCCTCGACGTCTCGATCGCTCCTTTTGTTCTGGGAATATGCCAGGCATTTCCTCCGCGCGCTATCCCAGTTTTCCAATAAGAGGGAGGCCGGAGGTATGCGCCGGGCAGGCTGGCCTCGCTTTCTCCTCGGCGTTCCTCGATGGCCTAACAGAGGCGGGAATACCGGGTATACGGTTTCCCCTCTGGAAAACAGACAAAGACATTCCAAGGAGGAACAGCTCGAGTGCCTACACAGCAACAATGTCTGCTTGAGATTCTAGCCACGTAGACTAAACTACAGTACCTGTGGATCTCGCCGGCTTCAGGGTTCTGTAGTAGCAAAGTAGTGAACCACAGTTTTTGAAGTTAAATTCAAAGTAATTTAATGCAGCATGTCCTACCGATCCTCTTAGAACCCATAATGTCTATTTCTGTTGGACGAACTGAGTGTTTGAATCAATCTTGCTCCCAGGGTATCACTGTTTGGACATAATTTGGATCCCAAGCTGAAAAAATTGGAAACCCTTGACCTAGAGAGATTGCTGCTATACACCCACATGTGGTAATGCAGTGTTAGACATATGTATCTCGTCAGCCCATCCTTTGTGATGTTCATCCCACTATATTGAAGAGCAGAGGGCAGGGAGGCTCCCTGCGTACCACATGGTACTGATTTAGCCTGTTACTGCCCATCGCTTCTTTAATGAACTAGCAGGTTGCGGTGTTTATACTTGTGTTACTTCTTAGTGCGCGTGTCAGAGGGGCAGGGTTATTTAGCTCGATGTTGTTTGAGGGTCTACATCTGGATTTGAGGAAGGGGAATTGTGGGCAGGAAGGTGTTTGCACTGTTGAGTTGTACCGTAGTTATGGAAGCTGATCACCATTCATCTACAGTAAAGCATCTTAGATTTGGACTTCAGAATTATGCAGCTTTGGTTACTGAGGGAGAAAATGCAGTCTCAGTCCAATAACAACTGTTATTTTACCTTTTATTAAACCTGTGTCGATTATGTCATCCTCTCTTACTGTGCGATTAGATGAAAATTCACCCGAGGATGTCGAAAAAAGCTGAAACTGTGACAAATTCATGCTCATCCCAAGAATTTTGAATCTTTTTTTGTAAACAAACAAGGAGTAGACAAAAAAGGAGACAGGATGGAGGCAAATAACCGAAAGAACTGGAGTTCCTGCTGGGTTCTGAGTCAGTCAGAGGCTGAGCTGCCACACAAAAGCACACATGGTCGGTGCCTCTGTTGCTAGCAAACTTACAGCTACCATCTGTACATTTGATACCCTGTCTTTCGAATCAATGTGGACTGTGTACATAACAGGGTTCAAATTCATGTGAGTGATGCAGGATGAAATTTGTTACGCTTTTGGTCTGAACACACCTGAACAAGTACATTTTTTTTTTTAACTTCTACAATTTTCACCTATGTGGCTTTAGACAGAAATTTGCAATATTAGCACATGTTATTATAACATAATATGGAAGCTTTAAAACAGTTTATAAAAGTTTAATTAAGTCAAATAAAGATGCAACTGTGTAGTAACTCGTGGCAGAGTCTGATACACGTGTTTCGAGTCTGCACAGGCGCTTTTAGGCACAGATTATCATCTATGTTCCATGAAAAGGTATTTGATGGTTATTTTCGTATGTGAATTATCACCCTGTCAGTTGTGGCCTGTGTCGTGTTTGAACAATGGCAGCAGAAACACTGAACTCGTTTGTCTTGTTTTGGTTTTAGAACCATAAATCATTTCAATACAAAACACAGATACAATTACCTATGCACTTTTTGTTTTCTCATTTTCTTGATTACATTTTATTTCTTTGAAAGAAACTTGTATTCACTAATCGTTAATGATGCATTGCAATACTTCACTCCTATAATACTGCCTCACTATAGTCATCGTCAAGATTATTGTGTGTTTTGACTCACCGGTCAAAATCTTTCACTTTCTTCATGTTTTATTTGCTTCTTAAAGGTCCAGTGTACAGGATGTAGTGGCATCTAGTGGTAAGGTTGCAGGTTGCAACCAACTAAACACCCCTCACCCTCCCCCTCCCCCATGTTGGCCACTAAATATGCAAAAGGCCCCCTCGCTAGAGTGTGTACTGGGCTACTGTAGAAAGATGGCGGCGCAACATGTGGAAGAGGAACCGCTCCCTCTGCAGGTATAAGGGCTCCTTCTGAAGTGACAAAAACACAGATTCTTAGTGTCAGGTGATTATACACTAATAAAAACATAATGACAAATATTACATTTCTTTTCTGCCCCAAATCCTCCAAACTGGACCTGTAAGTATGTGAACATGCCCTTAAAATTACAACCCATTATGTGTGATGATGAGCTGGTGCAGAAGAGGAATCAATTCCACTGTGTCGACAGAAACTGAAGGAATAGTTTTCACTTAACATTAGCTCCTGTATCAACAGACATACTAGGGTGTTTTATGACATGCCATTAGGAAATACTGAATCTGTAGTGATGGGTATTGATACTAATACTGCGTCTGTTGATAATAAAAAAGAATCATCAACTGCCAAGTGCAGCCGTACAAATTAACTGTAGAATCAACAACAGAGATTTCACTTGATAATTTGTTGCTGACACTGTCAATCATGGCGGATAATTGTTTCAGCCGGCGGGTCTTTGTGCGGTTTTGTGTACTTTATGCAACACCAGTGACGATTCAAGTAGGGCAAACTATTTACTGGAGCATTTTAGCATGCAGGTAGCCACGCCTTTAGCTGTTAGCTGTCACCACACCTGTGTGATGTCACGACCGCAGGTGTTTTTGAGTTCTTTTTAGGTCGCGCATGTTTATCTGATCTTATCTGCGCATGCATCATTTTTCAAAATAGCTCAGTGGGTGTGCAGGGAAAGACAGAGGAACATGATGTCGATGCGTATCGGTGTGGTCTAATCACTACCATGTGCTTTTATGGCCACTTGTTTTATTCGTCGAAGCCATTGGAATCCGAGCAATTAGCCTCCCTTAAGTTTTACACGCGGCCCCTCGTGTTCGTCACATAAACTGTCCCGCTGAAAGAGGAGCCGGTCCAGTTCTGGACTCTCCGCTTGTCTTTTACAGCGCCCGGGGCTTTTACTGCCTCTGAGCTCGACCTGCTCACTCCGGTGGTCCACAAGCCTGGGAACCGGCCTCTCTGCTCAGACACACACACACACACACACACACCGAGGGAAAAACTTTACTGGAGATCATATTTCCTTTGTTCAAAATGATCTCCTTTCATTTTTATTTTGGTAGAAGGCAGAGCTGCTGATTGTGCGTTTCTGTTTAATTTGGCGTGGATTATTATTTTGCCTAATTGGCTTTTAACGAGGTTTTAACTCAAGTATGTAAAGAAGCTGGTCTGGTTCTATACCACCCACCCGCAAGGTCCACTCAAGGTTAACCCCGTCCAGATCTGCATCTATGCTCCCCTGTTCTCCCTCCGTCCCCCTCCTCTGTTCTCAGATTTGCTCAAATAGCATAAGTACATTGAATACAGTCTTAACGAAGCAGTTTGTCGAAGGTCGTTAACGTAACCATAGAGCTTCAACTGTACATTTGAGGTTTATTATTGTCATTATACTCTAGTTTTACTCCAATGCTCGTCAGCTAAAGTTACTAATTACTTTTCAGATTTTACAAAGATCACATTTGGATAGCCTCAAAAGATATGGTGCAAGATCGATCGAACAAAATATAGAATAGTTAATATTAGCTCCACCTTGATTAATGCACATTTAATACAGTAACAGACCGTCCTCACACAACGTTGACAGCTGCTGTTAATGCGCTAAAAGTAATCCAATAATATAATAGACTTCATATTATGACATATCACTCTGAAAGTTGTCTTTCTGCATGATTACTTTTACTTTTCGTAATTAAACATAATACAAGGAGTTTTGAACAGGCTGTGAAACAGTCTCAATCAAATACCGATGCCTCTATATGACCTACATAAGCAAACGTGGCTATCAGCTAGATGACTGGTTATTTCTTTAACTGTATTTATTATAGTTATTTTTAATGCTTGTGTCTGGGTCAGATTACAACTTATTCAGGTTGGATAAGCTAAGAGAAGCTGTGCTGTAGTCTGGTGGTACAGCACTAATACAAAGCTTAATGTGTTGGACACTGTCTATAGGGGTCGCCAGAATCAACCAAAATTGAAGTTCCTTGTATTTGCTTTAAAGCAACAAAAATACCTATATGACAAAATGAAAAAAATGGGAAAGGGGTCTCTTGTAATGTTGCATTAAGCAACTTTTGAGCAGAATATATTTTTCTTAGGAGATGCTCAGGAACCTAAACAGCAAACACATTTTAGCCTTTATTTTTTAATGCATCCTGTCCTCTCTGTCATAGCCTTAGCTACATACGATCAGTGGAATATTGTGAAACCGGGGGGAGGAAAGTGCATCAAGTGCCTTTGTGCACAATACTCACTCATGAAAAATATAATTGTAGATACCTTTAAGTAAAGTAATATTCCTTCCACCTTTCAGCACTAACAGGAAATAGCAACAACGTGATGTTAGTGCCTAAGATATTTTCACATTGCACATAAATTAAATTAAATCTTGAAAACAAATAATTACATTAAACAAATAGGGGTCATGGTAAAGGTCTTCGGCAGTCAGCTGTGCACCTGTTACCTATTCTGTTGTCATCTCACCCTTGGGAATATCCCTGTAGTCAGTATCATCAGTTAGGGTTATAAACCAATACCAAATGAATACCAAAGTTCATGTGTGTCTCATTCAATGGAAGTTGCAGTTTAAAACAGCAATGGTATTGTTTTATCCATAACAAGTAGTTGCACAAGATGCTATCTTGATTTCAGTTGTAATTTTTTAGCACCCCATCATTCTTTAAATAGCTGGTTTAACTCGTATATCATCAACCTTCATTAATTTCATGTGGATGAGCAGAAATATTTACGGTTTACAGTGCAAAAGTTTGCCAGCTGCAAATGCCAGTTATGAGTTGTAATGGAAAGCGGAGTTAAAGAGTGATTTACAGTAGAAAAACCAGCAACAACAAACTGAGGAATACCGAGGACAGCTCAGTGTTGGTGTTGCTGCTTGCCTTTGTGTATGATAAACTCGGTCGAACACATTCAGGTGATGAGAGAGGCTTTTATCACAGTTTACTGATACAGAACGAGGAATTGTTGTTGTTGTGCGAGCGCCTTAATCAAGCTGCTGCCTCCCTCCGAGTCTAAACTGTTATCTTATCAAAACAAAGGATTCTTTGAATATCTAGATGCAGGGAAACACCCTCAGGCCAATTGTGTGTGCGATAGGAAGGAAAATATTTCCCACTAAGTCTCGGCGAGTGTGCCTGGGGGAAATTCAAAACACTCTTGTCGTTTGTTCTGAATTGCGCTCGCTGCCAACTGTCGCTCGCACACAGAAAGTGCTTTTGTTTCTTGAGAAATTCTCTCGCATGTTAGCATCCAGTCCGTCAGGGGATGTAGCTTTTTATGTCTTGAGGTTTTTGTACAATAACGTGCAGCGTAGAGACAGAAAGACTGTGTGTTTCTTACGTTTTGTAAAAGAAAAAGTGACTGATGGACTTTTTCTTTATACATACCTCGGATCACACTGGCTCTATTGTTCAGAGCCTGGTTGCGGAGTTGAATTGTTTAACCCTGTCTACACTGCTGGAATGACTTTATGGTTTGGTCTGCAGTATTTTTTAATGTGTGTGCATGTTTATGATGTGTGTGTGTGTGTGCAGGTGCATGTTTTCATTACTCAGAATATTTATGCATGCTCATACAGCTCAAACGCTGGAAAGTCGAGGCCGCAGATGCCAAGGCGCTTGGCCAGCAGCGGCGGCGGCAGATGAAATATTAAGCGGTTCCGCTGATTTATGCGGCAAAACTGAGAGTTTGACAGAACTTGTACTCGACCGTGATAAGGAAACAATGAGGTTCCTGGATAAAATTTACTAGCGCACACATACCCACATGCACAGAACGCATGACCACCCACCTGTTTGCTGCCCAGCCGCTCACCTTACATTCGGCTGTTATGTGCTGAATTTGAAGTCAGGGGTTTTAAAAAGTTTGAGCCGGCTCCCAAAGGTTAACCAGATCTCAGCGGGAGATTCCCTTATATCAAAGACTACAATCTGGTCTACCCTCTTGCTGCACAACTATCCTTATTCATTAAAACAACAGTCCAATATGAGTTAGGGTTATGTTGAAAGATTGAATCAGAATCAGTATTCCTTTATTGTCCCACAAAAGGGGAAATTTGTTTGCCACAGCAGCCAAAGGACAGTAATATTACAAAAAAAATTAACAATATAATTAAAAGGTATGAAATAGAATAGACTTGTATATATATATATAAACATAATATTGTACAAAATTAACATGTAATTTCAAACAGTGTGGCAGTGAATTGAATTGTTATTTACAAATAATTAAAAAATTGACCATATTGTGCAAACCATGAATGAGAAACGAGTTATGTATCGAGGGCACATGACGCACATCCAGTGCCAACGTCAGTGCCAGTGCAGGAAGTAGTGCGCCTTTTTATTAGGGCTGGGTCAATATGCTTTTCCCCAGAGTATTCCTCATACCATCATGATACTTGATAAAAATACTAAACTTAGATGTACTGCAAATGAGCATTTGAAGTGAGCTGATTTTTTGTTATATTTAAGTGAATTATCACAATCATGATGGTTATTTCCTCGAGCCTGTTAATGGTAATTCCCACCATGCGTTAGCGTCGGTCTCACCATGCAATATTCTGCACCCACTGCTCTAAAACACACAGGGTTTGCGTTCTTCTTCTCTGTTCACTGTGTTCCCAACAAACAGGTTTGCTGTTCTGCAATTCTCTCACTCTCAACCCTCGACTTCATCCCGCTTTCTCAGGAGGAAGTGGGCTGTCCTCTGAGATGAAGACTTCCTTTAGAGACTCCCACTGCAGCTCCACAGGAAGGGCTACAGCAGAAGTGTAAGGGCAAAGTTAGTGCACCCTCAGGCACCGTGACTGGGATGGATCCATTTAGTTTGGAGATGGTGGGAAGGGATGTGTAGAATGAGAGAAGACCGAGTGAAGAAAACTGAGAGCGAGAAGGTGTGAGAGGCGGATGAGAGGAAGAGATGGATGGACATGTTTTTATGGGTATTTCTACCGGCTAGGAAAAAGAAATTCCTGCTCAGCCTTGTGGCGGACCAACTTTGGCCCTGATTTGTCATCATCATGACTCAAAAAGGGACCTAAAGCATCCTAGGTTTTAAAAATGACTATGAAAATGTCAGTTCTTCATGCACTTTCTTTCCCTTTTGGTGGTTATTGAACTCAAGTTCATCCCAAAGGTGATTAAAAGATCAGATTGTCTGCACATATATCTTTCTACACAGTGAAGCTCAAAGATTCAAGAGAGAACAAGACAAACGTATATCGACTGGAGGGGACTTTGATAATTAGCTTTGCAAGATGAAAGCAAAGTTTATTGAATTAAAAATCAGTGTTGATTCAAGAATTCAATCATGATGTCAGTCTTCTAATCATTACCTTGTACCAAGACAAAGTGCCTCAGAGGAAACAACCAAAAACAGTCTTTAAAGTTGGCCTTTTGCTGGCTTCTCTGTCAGTTGTAGCTGTTCCAGTTTAACGCCACATTGCTACTGTGCCATCTTTGCTCTCCGAGCGTATTTCAAACGGAGACGCGGGGAACCTCTCCTGAGAACCCTTTGACGCACGGATTGCCATATGTGAAGAATTTGCAAAGGTCAGCATGAACCATTGAAAACGGATGAACTTCACCACCTCTTTATTATCCGTGGACCCCTCTGGGTGTCTGACTGTGGAACAATGTGGAGCACCGGCCGCAAGACTGCAGAGTCCCTGCTGGACAGCTCCAATACAAACACAGCCTCTCTCTCCCTCGCTCCCTCCCTCTCTGATAGCCAGGGGTGAGGCATCTGTTTCCTATGCCCAACATGTGGAGGCCCGGCATTCAATACACACACACACACACTCCACTGTTTACACTACTGCTGTCTTATCTTACACATTGGACACATTACAGGAACATTTTAAAAACACACACCTCTGATGGGCTCAGTGTGTGTGTGTGTGTGTGTGTGTGTGTGAGACCATGATTCATGCCGAATGTTTTGATGACACTGGCTGGTAATTGCTTGTCCTTTTCAGTGTCATTTGGCGCTGGGTTTCTGTGTTAATGTTCTGATGTTATCGCCTCAGTATCAACAGGGATGTCGTCCCCCATCTGATCTGGTCTCCCTGCTGATAACACCAGCAGGCTTGTGTGTGTGTGTGTGTGTGTATGAGGCAGTGAAGCTATGTGTATTGAGCTTTGTGCTCGTGGTGACTGTCACAGCTGTGCTGCATGTAGGTATCAGTGTGAACAGGTGTGTGACAGGACTTTTTTTTGTTTTTGATGGTGACAGTTAGATGGTGACATGTTAGTGAGAGCGAATCAGAGAAAAGAATACCTGTATAAGATTGGCCAGATACAATTTTAAGATGAAAAACTACAACACAACCTTTTGCTTCAATCAGAGAGTTTATGGAGCCAGGGTAAAGGACGCGCAGACTGACTGTTTTTATATAGATAGGTGTCTAATCTGAGACACAGACGCATCTGTTTGAGACATGTATGAGTAACAATTGTTAAAAACAACTAAGATTAAGAAATGAGAAAATGGACTGAGTATAAAATACAAAGGAAATTATTTTTGTTTGAATTTAATAATTGAAAATTGTATCACTTCCAAGTATTCAGTGCAGATTTAATAGCTGATATCTCAGATGTGGTTTATTCATCTTATGATAGCAAATACAATACTTTTTTTTTTTTATCCTTGCAGTACTCATTTCTTTATAATACCTTTATCAGATGACGGTGTTTTAATGATGTTACAGAAGCCGGAGGACGAGGCACCACCAGCAGCAGGTTCACTCAGATAGCTGATGTGAAATGAAATTCCCACAGGAAACCTGGTGTTTGCCTGTGGCTTTCAGGAAGCGGCGAGTGTGTATGTGTTTGTGCGTGTGTGTGTTTCATGGCTCCCTTTGCTCCTGCTGCGGCGGTCAGATAACGATAATGAATCAATAGCCACACTCAAGAGGACGGAGGATGGATTTTATCTGTTTTTCAAATATTATGTTGTGCCCATTTCATGTTTTGTGAAAATGATGAATGCGCAGTTTCCCAGCTGTCCCCAAAGACCCCGACACTCGCACACCCCTCACCTCTCTGTCTGTCACCCGGCACTTTATCAGTGTTGTCTCAGCATATGAACATCGGGCAGACCGCTCGTCAGATAGTGTTGCGATTGGACGATTATGTGAAAACCCAGATTTTGCTAGTTTCTGACGTATTTGAGCCTTCATTGCCATTTGCCGTCAGACATGATCGTGTGCTGCCATATTTGTACAAAATCCCTTAGAAGACCCAATGACATAAAGCATCCGCAAGCCCCTAGCATACATGGAACAGGCTTTGGTTTCCACTGGCGGCCAATACTGTCTTTATTTCACAGGAAGTCGGACCATCTCTATCTGTGATTGGGGTAACCAAAGAAGATATATTAGGCCAAACGGTGCCTTTTTCCTAACCCTAACTGGTTCTGTGCGTAAACCTAAGCAGAGCATATACAGAGCATCGTGACAAGAGAGGGAGAGCAAGAAAATGCACCTTCAATAAACATAAAGTTGCAATACAAAGAAACATTCGGTTTAATTTATCTGTGGTTTTGGAAAAACGTACTAATATATATTCTGATGAGTGGGTTGAAATTGGTGGATCTGATTCTAAAAAAGGAAAACCCAATGTGCAAAACTGATTTTCAAAACACAGAGACCTGATTCAAATGGTACCCTCGACCAGTTAGAACGGATCAGAACAGACCCGGCGTCAGGTCAGGGGTCAGATTTCTGTTCCTAAGAACCCATTCGCCCCACAAAGACCTCAGCGTTGAGCAGCTTGAGCAGCTTGAGCTGATTACTGTCATTTACTTTCCATAAAAAAATGGGAAATCTCCGGTAAACAGCACAGTCACGCGTTCTTTCTGCAAATGTCGTGTCACCGTCTTTCACTGTTAAACATCAAAACAAGCAAAAATTTAAATAAATGACACCCAGTGTAAAAAAGCAAATGCAGTTTGCCCTCCAAACTGTTGGTGTGGAATGATTACTGCCCTGCGGTCCCTCCCAGACTGCCTAATCAATCCAACATGGCCCTGGTTGTTCCGACGGCAGCCCTCGGAGCGCACCGCGGCCCCTGCGCTTCCATAAATACACTAACAGCTTTCTTAAATACGTGACAAATACCGTTAAAGTTTACAAGCTGGGCGTCTGTGTGCACGCTGCTTTCACCAGGGGAGGAGTCGCTCGTCCACCTGTGGAGGAGAGGGGGAGAGGGAGACTCGCACACACACACACACTCGTATCTCATACACACACCTGCTCTTGATTGTCCAATTTGTAAGCGATGTGGTGGCCGCGGGGGAGCGGGGGAACAGTAAACAGGCTGATAGCATCTCATATGAGATCATTGTGGCTGGAATCGAATTCTAAGCGGAGAGACTGAACCCAGCATGGACACACACATTCAGCTGTGAGGAGGAGAGCAGGCATTGTTCAACAGCAGTGGAGTCTCTGAGCATTTACAGTGTAAACTGAGTCTTCTTCTAGCAGTGCCACTCCTGCTTTCAGCCTCCAGGTCAGGGGTCATGTGACTCAGGGTCAGAGTTCAAACTAAACCTGTCGAGGAAGTCTGGAAATTCAGTTCACAGCGATCAGCTCGGCTCAGACTGACACCCGTACCGTTAACTTGCCGCCCCCTTACTGTGTTCACTGCTTCTGCTTTCCCACTTAAACCTTCCAGAAGGGAAAAAGTGTGACTCTCCTCCCCACTTTCTTTTTTTTTTTTTTTACTTCCAGTGAATCTCCGACTCTCCCTTCAACCAAACAAACTTCACACATCTCTTCATCTGCTCTGTCTGATTCCAGTTTCCCATGGTGTTATCTGTTTTTCTGATTTTGTGGAAAAGACTAAAAATATTAAAACTCCCACGGGCACCGCCGCAGCCAATCGCATCACACCGCAGCTGATAGCGAAGCCCATGTAAAGTTTGCTTCCTGTGTTGTGTACTTTGTTATCTCACTTCACACATACTCAGCGCTCGATTTCCCTGTGTGAAAAAAGGTCACCACTTTATGAGTAAGAGAGATAATGAGATCACATCCACCAAGCTTTGAGTTTGTGAGAGCAGATTGTCTACTGAAATATTTCCCCCTGCACCATTTGAGATTAAACGTATAGGCATGACTATTAATACAGCACCGATCCCTAAAAATGGGTCAGCTGTAAAATGTAAACATGAACAGAATGTAATGATTTACAACCAGTTTCATCTATTTTCAGTTGAATGCAGTACAAAAATGAGATATTTGATAGGTTGATGAATTTGATGCCTACAACACACAACATGAGAAGAGCAGCCTTCCAACTTCTACTACTTGAACAGATCATAGTTAACAAGGGAGGTTCAGATCCTATGAACAACTGATTTGAAAGATATTGATCAAAATACAAACCTGAAAATAAAGAGTATCTGAATATAGAATAAGATTCACAGTTCTCAGAACAGTAAGGGAAGCAACTAGCATTTATTGTCATTGTCAGTTATTATGTAAGTCATTTTCTTTTTTTATTCAATCAGATATTCAAATAAATACACAAAAAGTGAAAAGTTCGACAGTTTTCCAGGCTCTTGGTTGATGTATTGTCCAACTAACAGTCTAAAACCAAAAGAATAGGCGCAATATAAAACCGATAAAATGGCTAAGTCACTCTAATTCTTCTTGATACATAACTGAAGTAATTGTAATTAATGGCATCAAAACTGTCGACCAAGAAGTCTTTTAAGCAACCAGTTGTTTTTCCACTTGTTAAATGTTAAAAGACGATGCCGCACTCCCGCCAAAGGGCCGGGGTCCATGATTCACCTTTTCAACATTCAAGAATCAAGATGTTTTTATCGTCGCTCCGTTTGTTCAACTACACTCTTGTGAAGTTCTCTGGCAGAGAGGCTCCACTAAATAAAGTGATGAATAAAATGATACAGTATAAAGTATAAAGATATAAAACACAGTGTAATAGCAGTAAAAGTCTGAAATGGATCAAGAAACATGATGAAAGTAGGAATAATGTAATGAATGTAACAGCAAAAGGTACAGCAGGTATTTAAGTATATATAATGCCTACAAATATAAAATGAGAATCCAGGATATGAAAGCAATAAGTATAAAAAGAGAATATAAATAAGTATAAAAAGGTAGAAATATAAACTTAAACTGTCTGTGCTCCATCAGTCTGCAGGTCTTTCCCTCTCCAGGAGGTGAAGGGCTGTGATATTACGTCCTGCAGGCAGTTTGTGGTGCACGGTGAGAGATATATAAGTAAATCTAAACAGTCGGTGGGTCCGTTGAGTCGAGCGGCGGCGTTCACGTCGCTCTCTTCCCCGCTGCCAGTGTTTGTTTTACTTCCTGCCTTTTCAAAGAGGGCAAAATAAATAAAGTGCTTTTCTGGCCCGCCATCACTCGTTCCTCTGCTATTGATACCCGCTCTCTGACAGCCGAGGATGTGTGTGTGTGTGTGTGTGTGTGTGTGTGTGTGTGTGTGTGTGTGTGTGTGTGTGTGTGTGATACTTGGTTACAGTACATTAAATAAAGTCCAAAAAAGCTGAAGCGACTATTTTAAACACCTTTCACATCCTGTTTGGCCCCTGCCTATTCATAACCCAGCTATGACAGATTAGCATGTAGCTGCTATATATAACTAACTTAACTGGTGTCTGTGGATGTGTGTGTGTGTGTGTGTGTGTGTGTGTACTGTATGTGTGTGTTCCTGTCCCCCCTTTCCCCCAAAAATGGTAACACACCCACAGCAAATGAGAAGGCTCCTTTGAGAAATGTGTTTCTCATGTTCTCACGGTGTAAAAATGACGCTATCGCAGAGCTCCAAGAATCAGCAGCTCTGTCCTCATTACATGGAGCTGCGCCCAACCTGTGTGTGCGTGCTTTTATGTGTGTGTGTGTGTGTGTGTGTGTATGCGCACATGCATGGGCGATTTAGTTTGCAGTGCGTGTTTTGGGGTTATATAGTGAATGACAGTCTTTATGGGACCCCTTCCCTTCCTCTGGTGAAAACATGGAAAGATTGTTTACTGAGGACTCACTGTTCATAGAGCCAGAGGTCACAGTCGAGTTCGTGTGTGTGAGTGTGTGAGTGTGTGGACTTCCCCGTGCATGTGGCTATGTTTAGATGTACAAACACGCTGATAATATCAAAGGAATGGGTGCAGGCTTGATTGATGGCATGAACCAGTTTTCAGTGGGCGAAGGAATTTTCGTTTTCCTTTACAGCAGTTATACATCCATCTAAAGGTTTTTATCACGTGTAAGATAGTGTCGCCGTACAACACCAGAGCTGGAGCAGTCGTGCGTATTTAGCCAAAAAATCATCCTCTCCTGTTCTTAAGTGGTTTGTTAAGAAAAGAAGGGAACTTCATTGACCGAATTTAAGACATCATCCACAGAACATTCAACATGTCAAGATCACCAAGATTTTAAAGAAAGGAATTTACACCAGCATCAACAGGGTCACGTTGGCTTATTTGTGTCCGCTACAGTCTTTCACCAAAATCCGATATCAAGCATCATCCAAAACGTGAAAAGGAACCAACATATCAGTGTTATTTCTATTCCTTCATTTCAGAATTTCAGTCGTCAGCATCTTTGAAGTCTATTCATAAACAGCAGTGTAAAGACTGCAGCAATTAGGCTAACTTTGCCTGGTTGTTACGTTTAAATGCTCAGAGGAAAAGAGATTTTCTGCCGTTCACAGAAGCTCCAAAACCATGCATCTTTTCTTTTTGTCTTACTAATCCCCTGAACAAGCCACTCAGTTATATTTGTCAATAAGATGAAAAAAACTCACCGCTAAATGCCACTAAATCCTACACAGTGAACCTTTAGAAAAGAATTGTAATTCGATTTTTAAGAACTTGATAAACATAGAATTTGAGTGGGAATCAGATGTTGATAACACAATTGTAACTTTGTAGTTCAGAAGTAATTTAACAAACAATAAATCCCTCGCAGTCATTTGAGGCATCATCAAGCTGCATTGCACGTTGCCAGATCTAGCACAGGCTCTGATATAATCCCTGTACTAGCATTATGGTACCAGAGCTGGCAACCTCAATGAGATCACACTGGAAAGACTGCTCCCAGGATGTACAGTAAAACTCACTCATGTTTTGGGGGGAGTTAAAGCCTTTGGTTGGCATATATTTGAACTGTCCTGCTACCTGTCTTTATGCTAAGCTAATCTCAGCTCTAGCTCTCCTGATAGCGTGCATGTGAGTGGTACATCTCCTCTAATGCAACTCTTGGACTGAACGTACAGTATTGTCCAAGAAGTGGAACTGTTCCTTTACCTACTTTTTGTTTTGAACTTTATTAGATGGATTGTGCGTACATAAGAAGAAGATATTTGGTGTTTTCTTCCAATTTTATTCTGTATTTTCTACCAAATGAAGGTTTATGAGCTTGTAAGGGGACCTTGTTTACTGTAAACTGTGGCAGTCAGTTATTGCGACATGAATATATAACAATGCTTAGTTGCAGAGAGACATCTAAATCTAAATGAAAATGTATTTATATGCTCTTTTTAAAAGTGATGGTTTTGAAAATAAACTGTCTAGCGGATACAAATCATCAAAATGTTGGTATGTTCCTTTAAATTGTCCCCCCATTGGACGCAGTCTTGATTTAAAATACTTGAGGGACCCTCCAGAAGCAGCTCTGTGTGAATCAGACGTTCTGGACCCGCCACGATCGACTGAAATCTCCCTCATCTGTCAGACTCTGTGACCTCTTCAGGGTAACAGGCCGCTGTCTGTCTGTCTGAGTGAGCGCATCCTCTGAGGCTGACCGCCGCTGTGAGGCTCTGCCAGCAGGGCATGGTCAGAGTGAAACGGACAACGGCGAGGTGCGGTCGTCTCTGCGTCATCCCCGACCATGCTACAGCCGCGTGTGCATGTGTCTCCGCGCGTTCGGGGTGAAGTCAGACTGCAAATATAGCCTTGTCTGTCTTCGACTCGGCGTCCAGACAGCCTGTGTCTGACGGGGAAAAAACGCCGCAGTCTCTGACTTTTTTGGTCAAAACACAACAGGAGAGAGGAGGAGGAGGAGGGAGGGGGAGAGGAGGAGGAGGAGGAGGAGGAGGAGAATGAAGAGTGTGCGTATGTGAGTGTGTGGGGGTGAAGGGGAGGGGGCTTAATAATTTCAGCCATCTCTAAAAATAGGGGGCTCGGTAGAAGAAGAAAAAAAAAGCAGTTCTGCTAAAAATCACAGCTCCATAGCAGCCATTTGGATGATGTGTGCTCCCTGAGGTGGAGCCTGGGAAAGTTAGCTGTGCGTACTAGCATGTCAGTCTGTGTGTGTCTATGTGTGTGTGTGTGTGTGTGTGTGTGTGTGTGTGTGTGTGTGTGTTTGTGTGTGTGTAAATGCAGAGCTAAATTGAATGATCGAGGTTCTTACTTGTATTTACGCAGAATAGGCTGGAAGGCAGTCTTGTTTTTTGGCCGATATGGCCTCGTCTGCCCTGACGTGTTTGGCGCGGCCCGCTCCCCAGTTTTATTAGATTTGTCCTGGTATGGTCTGGTTCGGTCTGGCCTGCTTTGCGGACCCTGCCAAATCCACCCCTGCCCTTTACTGACTCACTACAAGACCATCAGGGATTGTGGGATGCAGGCAGACACAGAAAAAAAAAAGAAAGCCTAGTCCTTATATGAGAGTCGAACATAACTGAGTAGAGTCACATAAAATATGTTGGACCGGAAAACTCATTCGATGAAACTTTCTTGACTCAGGAACTCCTGGAATGTTAGCCCACCAGGCTCCATTTCATTGCTTTTTAATCTGCTTTCCAACTTCATATCTGAACCCTCCGGCTGCCTGTTGAAACGCTGTCGGCCTCCATTGTGCTAAACTGAGATTCATTTAAACGTTATTTTTACCGGCTGGTTTATCTGCGCCGGTTTATAATGGGTGGCAGGACTTAGTCACCGAGCCTCAGACTGAATGTCTCTGCAGGCCCGGTTTGACAAACGTGAGTTCTGTGTTGTTGCGTTGTTATGGGCAGTCACCAGAGTCTAGTGCACAGCCTGCAGTATTTATGAGCAGAGCGGCACGTGAGTAGTGTCACAGGAAATACTGTTTCACACGACATCATTTCATGAAGTAGTCTTGATGTTTTTGTATCTGAAGACCCACTGCACACACTGTTATTTTAAAAGGTAACTCCACCAGTTTTACACATTTATTCGTTGCCAAGCCATCATTTCTGCTTATGATATGGTTAAAGGGATAGTTCGGAATTTTAGACATAAGGCCTATTTTCCAATGTCTGGAGACGTTTTCAAGACATTTCATTCAGGCTAGCGCAAGTCAACGGATCTTGTTAGCATGGCATTAAAAACACGACGTGCTATGGCTAGTCATACCGACTAGCCATAGCACAGCGAACTCGGCGACTAGGAGAACCTGAATGAAATGTCTTGAAAACGTCTCCAGACATCTCAAACACACCGGTTGACTTGGAAAATAGGCCTTATGTCCAAAATTCCGAACTATCACTTTAAGGGATTGTTTATATCGGCTCATGACATGGTAAATACACGTTGAGCACCAAAAAAACAAACATATTTTTCCATTTTGTTCGTTTTAATTCCATTGAAACATTCCCACCTTGAATATTCCAGGAATTTTGCAACCTTACATAAGCACCTTAGAATTGGCACTGACACCAAAAAAATACCAAATTCTTTTGAACTTCCTTATGGAAAAACTACATGGGAAAATACTTCAAAGTTAAAAATGTTTCCTGATTTAGATCAGGAAATATCAAATCACAGAAGAAACAACCACTAATTTGATGCTGCTCAATGCCAGAAGTGTCACGTTTCGATACCACTGTGTGACACTCGATACGGACACCTTTCTCAAGACGTATTGAGTTTTAACAGCTCGCCGCCTGAATCAGAAACCACAGAAAGGAGGAATGATCCTGCAGACTTGTAACAACCTGCCTGTCTGTTGTGTCAAAATGTTTACACTGAAGCGATTGTGTGTCGGTGTTGTGTTGGCAGCGCTGTGGAGTTGTTAATTGATCTGCTGTTTAGAGAGGCAGGGAGGACCCAAAACACCTGGTTTATGAGATGCCAGTTGGCATTTTGTTAGTAACAAATATCTCTTCAGAGGCCAGAGGCGAGGTGTGTGTGTGTGTGTGTGTGGGTCTGTGTCACGTATTAAAGCGAAGACGTTCAAAGAACAAAAGGATCCTTTGAGCGCAGAGTCTCAGAGGAAGCTGTCAGACGTGTCCATTCTTCTCTAATCCGGTGTTTGGGATTATCCTGCACTGTTGTGGAATGCTGTCGAACACACAGGCAGACACACACACTTTGTTGTCAGTCATATACATTTAACTTCACACACTGTATTGCTCAGGTGACAAACATACCAACCCGTCAAATGGCGGTGAATGGAAACTGTCTACATGAAGCAGATAGTGTTCAACCTGCGTCTTCTGTCCAACCTGAGCTATACAAAATATTTAACACACAGTGAGTATGCAAACACAATGCCCTGCAGACATAGAGGACAGTTGTATCTTTTCAACATGATAGTAAAGGTTAAGTTTAAACATAATTTGAATTTATGTTTTATATTCCTGCAGGAGTACACTGAACAATGTTATCCCTTAAGGGGACATAGAAGAGACAGGGCTGAGGTGATCAACTGATTTCCAAAGAATGTGTATGATTGGGAAAGACCAAAGTGAAATTGAAAGACAGCACCTCTGTTGTTTCCAGCTAAAGAGCCAACAGTTCAGACTAAACTATTGTGTTACTATAACAACTGTTATGACACATTACAACAGGAATCCAGATGGTAGGCAATAAACAAGTCACCATATACTGTAAGCTCAGGTATATCACTGATGCCCAAGAAATATGTCCAGAATATCTTGTAAACCTGTTACACTTATTATCAATTCAAATCAAAATAAAGATTATAGCATGAAAAACATATTAGCTGTTTTTCTATGTCTGTCCACTTTGGTTCAAATTAATGAAGTATGCAAATGTTTTGTGTCTTAGTTTTTACAGCACTGCCATGTAAAAAGGGAAAGGCTGAACATTCAGCACTGTTGTGTACTGTGAACACCAGTCAGTATCTGTGACAAATCCCTCCCTAGCTGGGCCCAACTAAGCCAACGCAAACAGCTCTCCACTAGCCTTTCCATGGTGACTTGGACTGGGTAGTGGAACACCGTAATGACAGCATGAATTATGCTGTACAGTGAACTCTGAAATTTATGTACAATAGTATGCAAAAAGCAGTACAAAACCAGCACTGTCTGTAGTTGTACATGGATGAAACAAGATTGCATTCGACCTTTAGCCGAGTTTTAGAATCCAAAACCGGAGTCAAGACTGAGGTCCGTGTAGGAGATCGCAGAGGAAGTGACCCATGACATTTGCCATTCTCTGAAAAGTTGCGATGTAAATCAAGCTGCACTTACTTAGTAATTTGACGATTTTGAGGTTAAATATAGTCGTATGTAAACATCTGCAGTAGTAGGAGGTTACCTGACCTCAGCCTGTTATCAGTCGTGGGGCCTAGGTCATTCAGGAGTTGTAATTTCGATACTATTAGCCTAATCTCAGTACAAGTACAAGATGGCTGCCATTGATTGCCATTGTGTCAGGGAAGTAGTGGCCTTGATGGATGTGGGTTCCGAAGAGACCAGCTGATAACGCGACTCGTGACGCATCGAGCGAGGGCACGTCGGAGCCCCGGTGTGACGTCGCGCTGCCATGTGCTCGTGTCTTTGCGCGTGAACGTCTCGTATCTGAGAGCGCAGGTCATTAATCTCATTGTCAGTGGTATGAGGCGCGGCTGGCGGGCCGGAGCTGCGTCTGGTCCAATTCAAGGCTTCCCTCTGGCCCGAGCCAAAATACGAACACTTTTCTTCTTATTTTTCAGGCTTTAACATTCTTGTCTGGCAGCTGCGCGAGCATGTTGTGGAACAGAGCTGAGAACCTCTTAAGCTGGTAATGGTCTGGAAAAGCCAGCGCTGGTGGAGCTCTGTAGTAGTGTAGAAGACGTGAACCTGCAGCATCTCCAAAACGCTCAGTGCTACTATCAAGTTCAATTCTGTGAGAATAAACCGTCTGTTGGCCTAACAGACCGACTAAGGTGGCTTTGAGTGATATGAAGGTAAATGCAGCAAATCCGTTCATGATCTATGTAGTTTTGTTTGAAATTTACAGTGTTTTGTTTTTATTTCTGCAGGAATTTGAACGAATTCCAAGTGCTTTTGTGGTTTCATGCAAAAGCGGCTTTGTCATATGTCTGCATGTGTGGCTGAGGCAGAAGGTGTATGTTTTGTGCATTTTGCCCACATGTGGATAGCTGCGTCCTGTGTGTGTGTGTGTGTGTGTGTGTGTGTGTGTGTGTGTGTGTGTGTGTGTGTGTGTGTGTGTGTGTGTGTGTGTGTGTGTGTGTGTGTGTGTGTGTGTGTGTGTGTGAAACCCCGGGGTTAATGGCATTAGCAGGCAGTGATTGGGGCTGATGGCTTTCTGCGGCCGTAATAGCAGCTCCATTAAGTGTTTACTGTGAGCCATTCCACATGTCAGCTGTAGTCAAGCAGCCAGAGACGGAGGGCCGAGGAGCCGTAACGGTCTGGGACGCTGGGAGGGGGAGGCGAGACACAGAGGGGGAGAAAGGGGAGGATGGAGGGGTCAGCTGGCTGCAGAGGAGGGAGGTCGAGATAAATCATCACTTAAACCATGATCCTCTTCAGCGGTTTGGAGTTGTGTGTGCATATTTAGAGATGCCGCTCTGTAATAGTAGCTCGGACACGTTAATCTACAGGGATTGATAAAAATATTCCATTCTCTTACATACACATTAGTGGATGTTAAGTTTATGCCTGAAACAGCATGTCTCAGCGGTGAGAGTGCACTGTGTGACCTATACAGGAGAGCTCTGAGTCAGCAGGCTGCCGTCGGTTTGTACCAGGGATTTTCCCGCAGCCTCGTAGCTTCGGTTGTGCTCTATCTGTGCTCTATCTGACTGAGGCATATGGAAAGGATTAAATATAATACACTTTGAGAAAAAAAAAGAAGTGGCAGCCACCACAGCTGAATGCTGAGGCCATGAAAACTCCTACTGTATTGAAGTGACTCTGTTTTCTCCAGAAACCTTCATCCTTAAAGTTCTCAGCTCTATTTGATGTTATTATAAATTGAATAACTTTATCTGTATCTTCTCATCCTACATTTCAGGAACAACAGCATTTCATCGCATTTAATTCATTTAAAAACTGAAACATTTGGATTTCCATTTTTCTGTTGTTTTTGACAATTTTTGCTTTGTTACATATTTCATGGCTATCTTTTAACATCTTGGGACTGTGTAGGAAATAGGTGTTGTCATTTTATCATCTAATCCCTTTGATTTGTGTGTTTTGAATCAATTAATCAATAAAAGAAAATAAAGTAACAAAACTAAAGTAAACTTGAAAGATGCATGTATACTGTATGTTTTACATGATGGAGGACATAAGCTTAATTGATTCATACATACAGTCTAAGTGGGCGATATGAACGAAACCTTGCACGGTGTATATTTTTGTAAGATAATTTCAATATATATCGTGACATAGTACTTTTCCTTAAGTTTAATTGACAAATTATTAACGGATAAAATAGGCATAATGTATTTTTGGCTAACTAAATATCTGAAATCCAAATTCTTAATCACATTGCTATAAAAACAAATTCATTGTATTTGAATTTCTGGCACTAGATAGTCAGATTGACAGGGATGGGAACAGGAGGTAAAAACCAAAGTACAGATCTGAAAACATTCACATCAGAAACTTAAAATGTCACGATATACATCCATGTTTTTGTACCGTCTCCGAGCAAAACACAGCGTTTGAACTTTGGTCACCAGGTTTCCCCCTCGTGTGTGTCAGAGTATAACTCAGGTGAAAGGGGTTGTGGGTGGTTTGCAGGGGTCAGTCTCCGTCTCTTAGCCGGAGTTGAGTGCGGAGTGTGTGATGGGGGTCATCCTGTGGCCATGTGAACAGGAAGGTACGGGTTCAGTGTGAAGGGCTGAACCTCTGAGCTGTTTATCAGATAGCTAATGAAGCAGAGCAGTCCTGAGGGAAGGAGGAGGGGAAAGGAGAGGAGAGAAGGGGCAAAAGGTAAAAGGAGCGAGCAAAAGAAGAGGGGGCTGACGGAGAAAAGAAAAAGATGAGAGTTAAATGTGGGAATACCCGCAGCGAAGCCAGTAATTAGCTGTTATTGCGTGAACGGGTGTAAGAAGAATGATTTCACAGAGCTGTATTCCCTCTACAACGAGCTGAAAAACAAACCTTATATTATTTATCACATTTCCTGGTTGAAAACCAGCAGAGGCCGTGTCACTCAGCTCCCGCCGTAAACATTTTCTCTGGCTGTGAGAGAAAGCGAGTTGCGTTCCCAACTCCCATCATCACAGCCATCCAGTTTACTGCAGGCCTCACATTCATCAGTGTGGTCCACAGGAAAAGAGCCTGCTTCATTACAAGTTCAAATAATCAGCCAGTCAGATGATCCAAACAGTATTACAGTGTAGATGTCAGTGTTTGATATTTCACTGCTCGCGCTGAGGAGGGGAAAGGTTGAATTATTTGGAAATGGCCGAATGTGAATCCACCTCCGATGAAATTCTCAGGCTGGATCTACGGTCTGTGTTGTTTATGTTATAGTGTAATATATCAGGCTGCAATGAATTTAGGAATTTAGGAAAATCTTTTCACAATCAACACATCATGTTTTTTGGAATCATTCTTTGATCTGCTTCATTTGTCTGACCAAATTCCAAAATCCAAGATGTTCCATTTGCAACAGAGAGAAGCAGCAAATCTTTACGTTTCAGTCATATTGTGTTTCTCATTTTGCTTGAAAAAAGTGATTAGATTAATCAGTTATCCAAGTTTTGAGTGACACACAGTCTTACCACTTGTGTTACACTATTCCACTGATCTACAGGTGGCAGTAACATGACACAGTAATGCTCAATTAGGAGCAGAGAAGAAGAAAACTGCACGCTAGTAAGCATTGGTGTACATTAAGCAGGATTTAAAATGCTTACAAGGCTTTGCAAATGTTTGATGAGGAAGGGAATGTTCTTGACACCTTTGTTAGCCCTTAAGGATACACATAATGCGGTTAGGTGAGTCACCTTGGAGCGTAACACAAAATGGTTTTGTAAGATGATCTAATTCTTCTGTGAACTTAACAAACACAGATTCAGATGAAACATGATCACGTTTTGATTCGTTCATCCTACTGTCACTCATACGCCGAGGTGCTATTATTGGCTCGTGTAGCAGTGTGAGAATCTGGTGTGTTCATCAGGGGCCGCAGGGTGAGAGGTCAGGCTCAGGGGAGCCATCAGCGCTGAGCGGTCAGGTGACCCTGAACGATCCTGAGATAGGACGGCCTCGCCTCCCCGAGGAGGAGCATTCCATCACTCCTGCTGCGTGCGTGTGTGTGTGTGTGTGCGTGTGCGTGAGTGTGTTACAGAGCAGCCATGTGCTTTTATAATATCACAATTTGCACACACAGCAAGATAATCACAAAATATCTTTTTGAGGTGAGAAAGGCTGATTAGTTCATTCTTTAGTAGCACATTCTAAAAAATAGAATAATCACCAAGAGAGTGTTTCCCTCATGTGCTTTTTTGTGCCGTGTAATGAACATCGAAGCCCCTGCTGGGACGTTAATCTTTTTTCAGGTGCGTCTGCAAAAGATGCACATTCGTACGACTGCAGAGGCAACACACAAACTGCTAAATGTGCAGAGGGAGGCAGCCAGCCTCTACTGTGTCCAACTGTATCCTATAAAACATCCTGATGTGGCTGAATGGAACACATGCACACGCCATCCAATACAAATCCAAGTAGAGCACATAAACTGCGCTGATGTTCTCCTCGGAGAGAGAGAGACAGGCAAAGTGATTAAGTCACGTCAGGAGAGACGGAGAGGAAACCAGCTCCTCACAATATAATACACCTCCTTACAATATAAAGTGAGTCTGAACCATTGATTTTTACACAAAGCAACTGTCTGTAGTTGTGTTGTGTAAACTAAAGCAAGAACAAAAGCATTGGGACTGTTGCAATACGAGGAAGTGATATGTTTGTATTGTTTTTTTTCTGTCTGCGGTTTCATGATTATGTATCTAGGATTGAGGAAATTGAAAGGGTATACAGAGAATATACACAGTATGTATTTACATTTAAGTAGAGTTGCAATGATAAATCGATAAGGTGTCAGCTGTTAAATTAATCGCCAACGTTTCAATAACTGAATAAACGGTTTGAGTAATTTTGTTTCCCCGATCCAGCTTCTTAAATGTGAATATTTCCTGGTTTCTTTCCTCCTCTGTGACGGTAAACTGAATATATTTGGGAGGGGACAACACGATGACAAAAAGATGTTTGAGGACATCGTCTTGGGAATCTTTTTTCACCATTTTTCTAGGCCAAGAAACAAATACATCAACAAAATCATCAATTCATTAGTTTATTTTCTTGCTCAGAGTATTCTTCTAAGAAATCAAACCGGATACATTTAAGAGCTGGAATCAATCTGCAGAATCACAGTCCATAAATCGAAATCATCCCCACCTTTACTATAACACATGGAACCTGTCTGTGCTTGTGTCAGGTTTTCATTTGTCAGTGCATGTGCAGATATGAGCGTCTTTCTGTCTGTCTGTCTGTCTGTCTGTCTGTCTTTATGTCCCTGGCGAGTCTCTTCTCATCAGGCTAGACGTGGCAGAGGTCAGCAGCTCTGACCTGCTGGCACCGGTTCACCATAAATATTATGGAACCATGCACAGACGCCCTCTCTGGCTGTTTAATATAGTGCTGGGTCCATTAGGGGACCTAGACTATCAGCTTTCACTGGGGTATATAGACTAATAATAATAGTGCCTGAACCGTGTACTTGGAAATAGTGAACACGAGGCTGAGCTGGATGCTGCCCTACTTTTATTTCAGAAGTTTATCGTCTCCTTAACTTTGCTATTAACTTTTCATCTGTCGTTTTAAACCGTCAGACCATGTCAGCTGTGTGACAATCTGTTTTTAGCATGCATAGGTGCATGTGCATTCATGGCCACGTGCGCGTTTTTGTGTGTGCCAGCAGCACAGCGGGCCTGTGGGAGTGCTCTGTCCTCCTTTCCCACGGTATTTGTCCCATGAGCCCCCGCGGTGACGTCAGGACAGAGGTACGGGCGAGTGCCTCGCTCAGAGGTCACAGGTTCACTTCCTGTCTGTCAGGACCAAGTTGGGCAGGGTCCAAGCGTGGAGCGCCGAACTGTCTTTATGATCTCCCAGTGGTTTAACCTCTCTGTCTCTATCTGTCTGTCTCTTTCAGGCCATGTGGATGATGCTGCAACAGAAGGAGCCAGAGGATTTCGTCATAGCGACCGGGGAGGTGCACAGTGTGAGGGAGTTTGTGGAGAAGGCCTTCAAACATGTTGGGAAGACTATTGTGTGAGTGCACAAAAACACAGAACACAAACCACTTTCAAACATGCATTTTCATATTTTTTTTGTCTGAGTCAGGCTTGAAGCAGTGCCATGCCATTTTAAAAAAAAGTTTAAAAATTCATCTCAGGCTCTAAATGGGGAATGACTGAAAATACTCTTCCTCCTTCGTATTGTTTTTTCATCTTGATGCTGTCTTCCAGCAGTGCCACTCCTCCTCCTCCTCTTATACCAGAGACCAAATACCACAGAAAGACTGCAGTTCTCTCTGTAACAGTTCTGTCACGTGTGAATAGAGCCATCACGGAACATTTATTGATAGATGAAGCCAGCAATGTTACACATCCCATGGCTGTTAGGTGCCACGTCTCAGTCCCCTCCTCTGATGTCCCCACACACACACACGTTGGTGAAGGTGTATGTGACTGTAAAGCCTGCTGTGTTGATTCATAAAAACAGACAGGTGACATGTTTTGTCTGCGCAAGACGTTAAAGAAACAAGCTGCAAGAAATAATCGGGGGGGTAGAGGAACGGCTAGCTGAACCTTCCAGCAGCTGTGGGAAAATGTTTCTTCCAGTTAAGATTTGTGTCTTTCCAGGTGGAAAGGAAAGGATGTGGATGAGGTTGGCTATTGTCAGGAGACAGGAAAGGTACACGTGAAAGTGGACCCAAAATACTTCCGTCCTACAGAAGTGGTAAGTCAGATCTCTCCGTTTGGATGTGTGTGTACTGTATTGCATAAAACATGTTCTGCCCAAAAGTTGGTGTCACAGCTCTCTGTCAGTGACCATTTTGATTATTAATATCTTCTTAATGGAACAATATTTTTCAAACATGCTACAGACACATATTATAAAAACTGATTTAGCTATCCTTGATCACATTAGCTGGCACATTATCCAATCACTAGTTGGTCAGGATTATTTTGTCAAATGTGTTCCTTTATTTTAACATAACATAACATTACATTACATTACATAACACAACATGACATGACATGACATAACATAACAGAATAACTTGCCATAACCTAGCATGGCATAAATATAGCATAACATAACATATAACATAGCAAAACATAACATATAACTTAGCTTAACATAACACAACTTAACATAAAATGACACAACAAAGCATAACATAACATAACATAACATAACATAACATAACATAACATAACATAACATTGCATAACCTGGCATAACATAACCCAACAACATTGTATAGCATAGCATAACATAAGAAGAAGAACAAGAATCTTTACTAACTTAACATAAAATGGCATAACAAAGCATAACCTAGGATAACATAACAATATAGTTGAACATAGTATAGAATTACACATAATCGATCATCATAATCACACCACATAACATAAAATATCCTATCATTACATAGCGTTATACAATATAGCATAACGTAACAACATAGCATAACACATCATAACATAGAATAATCCAGCAAAGCATAGAATCAAATAACATTAACGAGCACAACACAACACAACACAACACAACACAACACAACACACTTAAAGTAGTGAAGAAAGTGATTAGCTTCTCTGGTGCCCAGGTGGATGAAGAGTGTGCTGTATAACCCTGCAACGAATCATCACCCTCTCTCTCCTTGTTTAGCTTATGTCTTTATATTGTCATACTGTCTAATGAATGTTTTTCTTTAAGAATGTATTTCATGGGTGATTAGGAGTCACAAACGTAACTCCCTCTTACTTTGAGCTCTTTCTTCGAATGGCCTGACGACCTGTAGCCACAGTTGGCTTGACAGGAGTTTTGCTGGTCGTGTGTGTGTTTGTGTTTCTTGTCAATGTTGCCTAGAGTGAGCCCATAACTGACGGACCACCATGATCATCACACTTATCGTTTGTACGTTTGTTTTTAAAAATTTGCTAGAAACAAAAGGGTTTTTCCTATATCACTCCAGTCCAAGCGAACTTGTCACTTATGATATATCAGAGGACCATACTGATTGATTTGCATGTTTTACCCAATTAACTAATAATTGATTACTGATTGTATTACTTTATTTTTGCCAGCCAGCTGCATTTCATTCAGTTTATTTCTTGCTGTGCAGTTTATCAGGCAGGAATACAGACCATATGAACAAACTACAGTTCCTGCTGCAGAAAGAAGTCAGTTGACGATAATGTATGTAGTTCATATAGTTCTATATAATTCATGACACAGCAGAGCACATATTTCCTGTTCCATATACCTGACCTTAACATGAATGTAACAGATTTTGTCTGCATGTATCTGATTGCCGGTCATTGTGTCTGGGACCATACACTTATCAGCCATAACGGGTCCAGTTGACAGCCTCAGGCTGCTTATTGTATGCTGTTAAACAGCTGGAAACCAGCCAGTCCCCCTTTTTAAGAGTAATGTAGGCTGTATCCTGCCAGTTGGTGCTGAATGGGTTCTCATATTCAGGCAAACAACCTTGAAAAGGTTTCTTTAACAGCAAGGGCGGGTGTTGGTTTGGTTCACTTAGCTGCTATGGTAGCACAGGAGAAAATTGTCAGTGTCATTTTCCATTCGCTTGTGAATGGACAAGTGTGCCCGTATTCATAACAGCTGTGAACATCCAAACCAAAAAATGAGCCATCATATTATCCCTCAATCTCTCTGTAGGTGTGAAGTGTCTCTGATATTCAGGAGGTCTTTCTCTCATCGCTGTGGCCCGGGGATATTGTGGTTGCTCCCCGGGGAGGGTGTAGAGTTACCCAGGGGTGTTGTGGCCCAGATTAGCTGTCAGGTTCTCAGTTTAAAGCGAGGAGCGCCCCTCTGCTGAGCTTTGGCCTGGCGAGATTAGAGCAGAGATCCAGTTGAGTGATGGCGGAGGATTAGCGAGGAGGCCCTGCTGACTGACTGCTGATGTGACGGAAGCGGTGGTCACACACCTGGGCCTGTATTCTTTGTGCATGTAGGCTCATTCATTCAAGGTCTTAACCCTGAGTCCGCACTGAAAATTACCGAAGACACTGGTCAAGCTTAGTGATAAATCAACAAATGGACAATATACCCTGTAGAGTTGACCCCTACCTGATGTGCTGACATGTGATGCGGATGGAACGCAGTTCATGAAACTATCAGACTGCCCAGTCCATTCATGAAGCTTAAACTTCCGATGGAGTAAATATCTGCTGACAGCTCAGAGCAACTTTGGAAGGTTTCAAGATGCTGCCAGAAAAACACAAAATAGTTTTGGTGACGATGTGTTGGTGAATTTGAGAGCTGCTGAACAACATCTTCTTTATTAAGGGCCAGGAAAATGAAAACCCCTGTAGATGTCCCTGCAATCCAATGGATGTTGACAAGTTAGAGATGAGCAAAACAGAACAGGGCTTCGAGACCTGCTGTGTTCACATGAAGTGCCCTGACACACCAGGCCAATGTCGGGGCCAACAGTGAGAGTTCAGCTAAGAATTCTGTTATTACTGAAAAATCTGCTTGTTTTTATTCATTAATTGTATAGTCTAAGACATTTCAGAAAAAGACAAAACAAGAAAAGTTGGTTCCAGCTGGTGACATCTTTTATGTCCTGACCAACAGTCCTCATTACAAAGATATACATTTGACAGTCATACAAAACAGAGAAAAGCAGAAAATCCTCACATTCTTCAATCAGTTGTTCGTGTCTTAGTTTGCATTGGTCTTTGTAAGTGAACATAGATTCTGACTGTCCAGTTTTTCAGTGAATGCAGTTAGGTGGAGCACATCACGGGGATTGCAGGGATTAGGAAGGAAAAGTTACAATGGGCTGTTTCTCTGCTCTGTCTCACTGTCGCTTTATTTCTGTGGTCAGGTTTAAAGAGACTGCAGAGTATTTAACCTCTGACCCCTGCAGACTAGAAGTGACTGACACCGGGCTCACAGCTCAGCATTGTGGCCATCCCGAAGTGGAAATACCTGTCACCAAGTGCGAGCTTTAAGAATTCAGCTGACTAGGACTCTTTTGTTGTTTGCTGTTAAGGTGCAAGAAGATTTGGATCCTTGTGGGGCCTGTGTGCAGATGTGTGTGTGCAGATGTGTGTGTGCAGATATGTGTGTGCGTGTGTGAGAGGAGCGAGTCCTCGGGCTGTGGCGCTAATATACATGTAATTCATCATTATCCCTGTCAGTGTGTGTGTCTGACATGAGCTCATTTATCTCCCCAGCCCCTTGGGACAGGGGTGAGCAACCAGGGAGGGGTGAGAGGGGGGTTAAACATGCAGGTGTGCGTCACATGTGGCGCGAGTATGTGTTCCTTTCTCGCGCACTTGCCTGTGTTTATTTGGTATAAGATTTCCCAAGGCTGCAGAGATGATGGCGAGTGCATGTTTTGTCTCAGAAGCTATTTACTGGAGGTGAAACTGGAGGAAAAATAAAGTTAGCGCCATTGTTCGCAGATAGTCACACGTGCGGTTTGGAGCTGTCGGGGTTGTTTTGAAAAAATCTACAGGTGAGTTTCAAACTGATCCAACTGTCATGGCTGCTGTTTGTCTCCAGTGTGTTGGCTTCACAAAGCTGTCAGTCACACTTGTCAGCCCGTGGGTGTCTGTCAGCGCTGAGGTTTGGCTCAGGTGAGAGGCCTCTGCCTCAGCCTTTATGAAGGTGTGTCACAGAGTATTATGCTCTAATAGTTATGATTAGTTTTGGTTGCCAGGCGATACACAGACAGTGCCATGACCATGCATATTTCTGGTGTGATCAGATGGTTTCCTCTGTCTGGTTCTCATAGTTCTGTTCAGACCTTGTTGAGAGATTTACAAGGTTGGAAAAGACTGTTTGAGATCCCTCTCCTCTCTCATGACAAGGTATTGTCAGCATGAAAAGTCAAGCACAGAATATGCCAGAGAGTTGAAATGAGCAGACTAAAAAAGCAATTATAAGGGCACCGCAGCAATTTAGTATTGCATCATACAGCTGGGGAGCTTGCGAGAGTCAGATTTTAAAAAGAAGGCTCAAAATTGTCACAACAGAGGAAAAGTTATCGTGTTTTTTGAGCACCAAATAATTATGTATGTTATATCCTACACTTTCTAATGCAGCGGGTTTTAAAGTCTGACACTTTGAGTGCCCCTCACATAAAATCAAGTTAACCTCACCCTCATCACCACATGCCTCTGCCCCAACCCTCTCTCAATAACACTGGTATTGATGGTCAGTGGTAAGTGTCGGGTCAAGTACTGAAAATCTATATTGAAATAAATGTAGGGTATTTGACAGACGTTTTAATACCAAATCTAGAATTACAAATCAGTTACGTCCAACAACTTGTGTCCTCTAATTGAAAAAGAGTTGTTTTTTTTTTAATGCAGTTTCCCTCTTCGACCTGAAACATTTATTTCAGATCCCTATTTGTCTCAGTCAGAACTGGCAGCATTTGTTATTCAAATAGACCCAGTTAGTGTGTGCACGTATTTAAGGTGGTGTGCGTCAACGTGCATGTATACACTTGTATACAGAGTCGGTGCTAATGCAGCCCCGCTGTCATACTTCCAAGTTCACGTGTCGCTGGAGGCCATAAACTGCTGCCAGTTGAGTGACAGCTCTGCAGTTTTTGTCCGACCTCTCATGCAGAGGAGGAGGAGAAGTGGTGATAAATGGGAAGTTGTCTCTCAATATGTCTTTATCTCTCTCCCCAATCACTGTTTGCTCCAGCGATAACTCCGCTGTCATTTTCTCAGCACACCTCCTCACCCTTATTGCCCTTTCGATCTCATGTCTGCGACTCAGTCTTAGTGATGCAACAAATATTGGTCGGCAACACAGGAATGCCCTTACAGGCAAGATTATTGTCCTGTAAGGAAGAGCAGACAGACCCTCTTTATCATCTACCACCTACTCACTCTGCTGTAGACCAGAATCAAAAACTTTATCCTTCCATCAGACGACCAGGACTTAATAATCGAACTCAGATGATTTTCGAACTGCAGCTAACAATCTTCCTCTTGTTTTGATAACTTTTATTATAATCTAATCAAAACAGTATCAGAATGCTGTCACAACTGCTTTAGAAGTGGCGGGAAAACCACTGCGCTAAAGAAATTCTAAAGTAAAAACCACAAAAACTTAAACTCAGATAACAGATTCCTTATAATGAGAATTTTGATGTGGCAATGGCATGCATAGCTCAGTGGCTCCATGGTATTCCACACTATTTTTATTGATAAAATTGTCATCTTTGTATATTGGTCTGTCTGTTAAAAGGCAGGTTTTCCTCGCCACTGTCCCTAAGTGCTTCCTTATGGGAGAATGCTGGGTCTTTGTAAATTAAAGGATTAAAGTTTAGACCTGCTCTATATGAAAAATGAGATAACCATTGTTGCGATTTGGCGCTATATCAATACAATTGGCTTGACTTAACTAATAACTCATTTTAAAATTAAAAAAATATTGCAGAAATAATAGTAAATTAAAGCGATTAGTTCCCGGTGACCCAAGGCGACATCTTGAAATGAAAAGCATGAACCGACAAATGTTTTTGTTTCTTTGGTAAAATGACTGAAGATGAATTGATTGTCAAAATTGTTGTTGTTGAAGTTTCTGCCATCAATTAATCAACTGACAATTTCAACACAAGATTACTGCATAATCCTCACACTGCGGTTCACAGTTGGCATTAGTGGGAGGCTGTTTATCTCTGTTTAGTGTTTTGATTGACAGAGAGGAATCACCATTAGAAATTCCCATGTGTCAAGAACTGCAACTGTAAATTTGGCTCTGTTGTAGTCACGTACAAGCATTCCCTGCAGTGCAGTCATGTACTGTCAATACATGACTGATCATTCTTTTGTTTTAAATGTGCAAGTTTATTCTTGTGTGGCACAAACAAGTGTGAAAAGCAGGAGCGCTGCATACCATTCGCTGCTGCTCGGGCCTGTGTGAGTCAGAGTGTGAAGTGTGTGCTGCATAAACAGAAACTAAAATACACAGTTTGTCATATCAGGTCAAGATTTATCTTTGTGTTCATGCAAAGAGAGGAAAGACACTGATCAAATAAATCCTGCTCTTATCTTTGCTCTGACCCTGTGCAATATCCTGTCGCTGCATCAGACCATATTCAACCAAGTCGCCTGAATGGATGTTGGTGATGTTAGTTTCTGCAAAACACAGATATGTTGAAACATTACATTTCTTTACATTGCAATTTCACATATCTTTAGGTTAAATTTCAATGTCATGTAGTGACAACCCTGTGCTTATGGTCTGGTTAGATTTAGGCACAATACCAACTTGGTAAGGGTTAGGAAAAGATCATGTTTTGGCTTAAAATACATGGTTTTGTCGCCAGAAATACAGCTAGAAAATGTTGAGAGGTCTCCTTCAAAATATCCAGTAGTGTAATGCTTACAAATGTAGAAACGCAGTCTCAAACTGTGGACATTGGCTTGGCTGCTTTGGTACTTAGATGTAACTCCAGTCCCATCCCCTGCACCTCAAGACATGAAAGTGGCAGTAACGTGGCAGAATGTGGGATGCATTCGCACCTGTGGGATTTTTTTACAGAGCAGTTGCCCTGCCTGTTTTCTTTTTAATCCAGATTACAGGTGAGAATCAAAAGCTTCAACTTCAACCTAAAAATAGCCCTGTTGATTCACCACACCTCAGTATCTGTCAACTGCTTGTCTGTGAGTACGTGTATATGTGTGTGAGTCTCGATTCTTAAGTTCCTCCTCGGTCCAGATGACTATCATTCCAGCAGGGAGATGTGCGTAACGAATTCACCAGAAACACACTCTGCTGCATATTCTCATACGTCACTGGTCCTGTCGTCATTGGATGAGGAGCTCAGACAATGGTTCCAGTGATCCAGAGGAATAAACACAGCGGGTGTTTTGGTAACCTTTTATAACTGTTGGCGAGCAGAGTCAACCTACCTGTTGAGGCCATTAATGTTACAGAGACACACCTGACTGATCAGGATAATAAATAATGTTTTGCATTGTCCGGCTTTATTGAGTCTCAATGACAGTTCCACCCTTAAATACTCTGGCGTAGTTAGATATCATCAGTGTGTGATGTTGAATGCATTCCTTGTGGCTTTGTGATGAAGTGTTGTGACCTGCCTTTACTACTTCAGTTAGTGATCTCATGAGTCTCACAGACCGTCCTTTGATTGTTTCCACAGACAGGCCTCAACTGAACAAAGGTGGACATAAGACAAAAACCTGCTGAAAACTCCAATTAGAGCCACCATAGAGGGTGTAGAAGGCCTTTAGCCCTGACATGCATGCACACAAGTCTAAAATACAATATATCTAGTGTAGTTAACATTGAAGTTCCATGGCAAGGTGCCATGGAACGGCTAGAAAATCAAGAAAACATGCACATCATGATTTTTTTTTTTCTAGGATGCAAATACATACTTGCGGACTCTACACCACCTTGAACAGCAACACACTGACCCAAAGCAAAAATATGCACACCTAAAGCAGCAATATGATTAATTTAAGCAGCATCATGTGCATTGTCACTGCGCATTATTACTGCTATTAATACCAAAGAAAATTCCACCGACACCACCCAAGAATTGGAAGTTGCTGGATGTTTTGCACACTGCTAATCCTTGCCTTTGAGTTGACTTTTGTGCAGTTGGTCACGCTCTCCGGCACTAGACTTTAACCTAGAAAGCAACAGGGTACAGACAAAATAGTTTAAAAATTGATAATTGAATAGATTTTCTTCATTGGACCTTGTATCATACATAATGCAGTTTACAGGCTTATTTTCAATGCTAGGTTTTAAACAGTCAAAAAACAACCGCAACACTGCACCATCCTTGTGTGTACCCAAAGGGCCTTCCTAATGTATTCCATTAAGTTCACTTATGTGTGTAACTGCACATGTAGTACTGTTAAAATTATTTGCTATTTGATCTAGGGAATTTGATTACCACTGAACTGTATGGCTGTACTACCTACCTACAGGCTGCAATATATCTCATTACTTTGGTTGCCAACAACAGGAAAAGATGCCAGCCTCATAACTGGACCTCTGTGAGCTTTACACGCTTTCCATGGCTGTTCCGCTCATTCTTAGCAAATTGTCTGATCTGACTGGGTGGTTGGAGCCAGGCCCCCTCTTCTTCGCCAATTGTGCACCGACCTCCATGTTTGTTTTGGTTAATTCACATTAACAAATGAACTCAGACAGAAACTAAATCATCTTATTCAGGACAGCAAAACCGATCCTGGGCACTTGAATTATTGCTACACTTTAGATATCTATGTCAGGGTATTCAAGAGACAAAAACCCCAAAACAATCTAGACTACTTTCATCTTACCTGTTAGATGTTTTTTCTACTTTCTCAAAGTGTGTTTGAACCCTTTTCAACCTGGGCAACACATGTAAAGCCAGGCAGTGTTCAAACTCAGAAAGCTTTTACTTTATCTTCTTGTCAAGATCTTGAGGACCCAGGACATATAAAACATGTCAGATGAAACTATGGGAAAATGTCTGTAAAATGACAAGTGTGTATAAACTCACATGACATCTAGATAGTGCAGCCATGAAAACACAGCGGTTTCAATAATTCTTGCAGTGTAAGCATCATATAGTTTCAATGAAGTGTTCGGACAACAAGCAGAGGCATAATATATATGTGATGTTGTCATATGATATGGGAAAGATAGATAAGGTGGTTCAGGAGTTTAAAGCTAGATGATATATTTAGGAAGTCTTCGAGGTCAAATTTGATAAACTTTAGTTTTAACATTCAGTTTTTTTAAAAAGCAAGATACAAATCTGCCAGAGTATTTTGTAATAGACCTTAATGAATATAAAAGAACATTGTATGTTACATCGCAGCTGTAGGATTATGCAATTCGTTGCTCAATAGAGTTGGAAAGCAGAAGAGGAACAGCATGCCTCTAAAATATTTGACTGGTATTATTACTTCATCTAAATCTTACTGCAAACAAAGGTGGAAGTGTTACAGGTTGACACAGTGGTAATGGGATTAAAAGAATACAATAACATAGTAATGTTAATCTCTGCATTTAGACCTCTTTTCAGACACCAAGTTGAACCAAGTTCTTATTAAAAGATCAGCATTGAAAACCAACAGCATTAAAAGCAAATGGAGAAACAGTCTTGGGTTTAATTCAATCCCGATCCCAAATTCCTTGATCAAGGCACAGATTTACCTTAGATAAGAGTCTCACGAAAATGTCCATAAATTAATCATCAGTGGATTACCAAAGACGTTAAGGCGAGGGTATTCTCAAGGTGAGGTTTTGTCTGACTACATTGTAAAGCAAAAGTTTTTGGAACTCTTTCAAATTGGCAGTCAAGGGTCAGGTAAAAAGAGACATTATCATCATTCAAAGGGAATGAAGACACATATTTTTGGGCACTCTTTCCTCAAAGACATTTCAAGTGTTGCAGTGCTGGGGAGAAGAATAAAAAAGAGAGCCTGAAAGAGAAGTTCAAACTTTTTTGAAGTTTTTCAGATTGGTGCTTAACAGAAGATAGTCGTAGTCCCCTCGATTCTTATGCTGAAAAAGGGTTGGATGGGGGAGCCGAATGTGACAAGTACTTTGGTTGAAGCATGCTGACACCTTTAGAGTCAGAGTGGTGTCTTTTGTAGCAGTAGATATGAGGTGCTTGGTTCTCAGGCCTCGTTGAAGAAACAGAGTTGGTGTTGGGTTTCATTTGACTCCATTCAGGCGGTCCAGACCTCATAAATCCAATCCCAGGATCCTTGTAGTGCTGTCTCCACACACAGAATGACTATTGCAGTTTCTCTGACTGGAAGACGATGAGACAAGCTCTGCTTGAGTTGCTGTCAATTGTTTTTCAGCTGACATTGAAAAAACCCTTCTTCTTGACCACACCTTTAAACCACACCAATTACTGCTTTTACTTTATGAACCTTCTAAATTAAACTAGTGATAGACAAGTAATGCACAGAGTACAATTGCAGAAACCACAGTGTCAGATCCAGCTATGGAGCAAATTCTTTACCCTAACAATGAGAAAAACAGGTATGGCCCCACATACATGTGTGTGCTGCTGACATAATGGTCCTGGCAGGCAGTAACTCATACACTTCTGTCCTTGTGCCCCAGAGAAGATTTAACAGTTGGCCTGTTTTGTTTTGTAATATCTGCTACTTAATGAAGCCTGAAATATGGTGGCTATTTCAGAGTTTCCCAGTACTAGGTTGGAATTCTCTGTAGGCGTCCAGTTGAGAGGTTTTTCAAAGCACAAGAGACTCTTGAACCCATCAGCTCCTACTTCTTCAAGAAAATTAGTTATTTTACAATGGGAGTCTTATTTTCACTCTTGTGACCATTATTCCTTTGGGTTTTTATTGCATTTTAACCACCAGGTTAATCATGCAGATACAATGTCTTGGTGACATTGTAAGACAAAGCCTGACAATGAAGAACATTCAATCAATAAATAGAATGATCAGTTGAGTCACCTCTGATTTAAATTTTGTGTTGCCAGATGAAACCCCATTTATCTACAGAACAACACAGGCAGTACACTTTGGTAGATCTTGTCTCAAAATTATATATGAAACCTCACTTTAATTAGAATAGGGAAAAAAGTGATGGAAAATTGTAGAAAGGAGTGGAGTGAAGCGCAGGTAACTCCAAAACCATACAACCACTCCAGTACTGCTTACCCTTGTAATGTCTGATGCGATCGTCACTTTGCCTGACAAGTTGTCAAGAGCCATGAAAAAGAGGGACTGTACTATTGAACTATGGCAAACTACTTTTTCTGAGCGTCAGTCAGAACTGATGAATCAGATCCAACTTGGACATTTCAACCTCTGGTGGAGTGAGAAAGAGAGTCGTCACTCTGTTTTCAAGAAGTTCAATTCAACCCAGTTGTCTAAACCAGTTTTTACCTGATGTAAATTGTGAAATGAAAGTTTTTTCTTGGTTCAACTTTGACCCTGCTGTATTTGTTGGTTTATAGAGATTACCAGTTTGCAAATTAAAGAACAGCAATTGAGACATCCTTGCATTAATGTATCACTCTATTGGAGTACATTCCTGTTAATGACTTCAAGATCATTTGTTGTCTGATAGCTCATGTGATGATGATGCTCGAACAAGACATTTATGCACTCACTTCTTAAGCTGTTTCCAGCAGTAGAATTAGTAACTACAGTATTATCATAACCTGAAGGAAAGAAGGCCAAAACCACAAACGTAACACCGCTGTCATGAATAAAATGGAATCTTCCTTTTAAGGGATTCTGTTTTACAGAGCTGTCACAAAATTAATCTGTCAGAGTCACTGACCTGCCAAGATAGTGACCTGCTAAATATGTTGAACTGGATTCATAGATATGATTACAGGCAGCCTGTAGACTGAAGTATTTACCTTTATTTGTCAGTCATCATTCAGTTGAAAATGTTTTGGACAATGTGGGACTGTCTGGTGAGGAGGGATAGGAATGAGCAGCTATTATTGTCCTACTTTATGTCTCTGGCAGTGTAGTAGTGTCAGTCAGAGGCCGGCAGTGGCAGCCAGGGGGCCGGTTAGGACTGCTGGCTCTCTGAGGTGCTCCATCTCGGGACCGAGGCAGAGAGACCTCTAACTGAACCGCAGCCTTTTGGATGAAGACGTGCTGAGACAGCAAACTCAGCCCATTTCACTGGGTGGAGTTCCTATACTATACTATAGGTCTTTAAACAAGAAGAGGTGGTGGTCGGCTGTGTGCCAGTGTACAACTTCATTATCATGCAAACATGGTCCCAAAGCTCAGATTCACACATCATTGTCAATTATTTTAGTTTTATTCCACACTTGTTTCTCAGCAGCAGTAGTTAGCATCAGCATCTGTGATCAATTTATGCAATTTATGTGTCACAAATTAGTCTTTGTTTCCAAAGCAGCCTGTGTCTGTGTTTCAACCTGTCATATTGGGTGTTGGCGAACAGACTGTGCTCCAGGATTCCTCAGATTCCTCTTAGTAGAAGCCAGTGATAAGGGGAAATGCGAGGTAAGGAGAGGCCTTGGTGTTCTGACAGCAGTTTGCCGCACTGATGGATTGAGGTGAATGTTTGAACACCAGACAGACATAAAGAAGCAAATAGCTTTTATGAGCAGCAAGATTTATCCATTGAACAAGCTTTGTCGAGCTTTGCCGGCTGAATTTATGACACTTGACACACGAAACGGGCTATCAGCGCTTAGTTTGGATGTTTGGCAGAGGTCCACAGTACATTCACACAGAGGAAGCATGAAATATTAGCATTATTTTAAAAGGTTTCCGTATATTAGGGAGGAATTGGCTGTCCTTTTCCAAGATGGTTCACAGTAAAGCCATTCACTTTTCCCTTACCTGGAATTCTGCTGCCTGGAAAGATCACTGACAGCCAGACTCTCTGCTGCTCTGGATGGAAAATGATAGAGGACGATAAAAGACGAGACTGCAGAACTTGTGGCACACTTTCACTCATAGTAGAAATTTGTCAGCGTACATTCGAGCTTGTCAGACAGTTATTATGATTATTTGAATATGATTTTTAATGACACAATGACATGGAAACTTTTCAAAGTGGTGTCACGTTGAATAGATGGCTTGCACCACAGCTTTCCTGTAATAATTTCCTATAATTTTCTGTACAAAAAATATCCCTATCAGAGGCACAGAGGAATGCCATCTTGGATCTGTTGGGACAGGTAAGTTTGGACAGACATTCTCACTCTCTTGCATTAATGACATGACAATGACAAGTTTCAAGGGCAGTTTTAAGGCAAAAGTGTGACCGCAGTAGTAGAGGTAAAGCATCCGTTTTATTAACCAAAACCAGTTCCTCTTGGCATTGCCTTGCTTGTGCAGCTTGATGGCTCAGTTGCTCCTGGACTGTGAAGTTAGGCTGCAGCATGTACAGGTGTTGTTTGCAGACATTTGCACGACTGTTTTTATAAGTCCTGGATGTGATTTCTAAATCAGTTTGGGGTAGTCTTAGTACACACATTATGAATTAAATAATATTGCACATTCTCACCAAATAAAACCATTTAACATTTAAAAGTCAACTTTTGACAACTTATTTTGTGCTTTATATCTTCAGCCATTGAGCTGTTAATATGTTTGGAGTAAAAGTGCAGGGTTTGATGTGTCATCATGGTAATGACAGCTACTCTCCACTGTTCGTCATGTCCGTACTCACATTTCCATAGGCCTGCTTATCTGATGATGGCCAATCAGGTCTTTAACTTCCTCTCTGATCGTTTACAGCAACCATCACTCTCTGTATGGAGCCGCTCTCTCTTTGCCATCCTCTCTTTTCACTTCATATCACCGATGCTTTATTAATGTTACCCCTTCTTGCTGCTGAAGTGTTGGGTGTTAGACTGGGCTGCTATTTCATTTTTACTGAGCAGGATCCTGAGGGCTCTGCAGTTGATGTTGAGCTGGCTAAATCTCCCTTTACCAGTAGGTGTTAACATTAACATATCAATAAGGATATGTAACTATAAAGTGCAGTGCCTCCACCATGGAACTACTTAACTCGCACACTATGAGCTCTGCATGTATTTGCCCAAAAACGATGATAAGTATGTTAAATGTATTTTGTATTACTTAAACATTTGTTTTTTCTGGTTTTGTTGGAGACAAATCTCTTTTCTGTTGCTTTACCGTTTTAAATAAACACAAAATCAATACCAGTACAATTAACAAGTACTACTTAGTAATACTAATGAGTAATACTACTTCTGCCGATGCTTTAAAAGTATTTTAGTCTATGAATATTATTCACCTCTACATTAAACTTAGTTGTGCTTGCTGCACACAGCTCTCCCCACATGTGATATAAAACACTCTTTTCAGTCAGCCATATTTTGTAGGTCCCTGCATTAATGTGATGTTTTGACTAAATAACTACTGTACGTACATTAAGAAAGAATACATTACAGAATATACAGAACATATAAAGCAGTAATGACTCCTATGTTGAACAAAAGAACTAAAAAGAGTAACTGTGTATTACAAATCTCACTAATTCTGGCTCTAAGTAAGCATCTAAACGTTCAGTTTTAGTTTTTGTGTATGTGTGTGAGAAAATGATCCCCTGTCAGTTTCAGTGACACTAAGCTCTTGCTACAGTGTTTGATTGAGTCACACTGTAATTAAAAGGGATCATGTACTTGAGGAACGACAACATGATCAAAAGCAGATTTGTGTTCAGGGAGAGCACACTCAGGCAAAGTTTACCCACATACACATGTTAAGTTCGGGTGCGGTTTAGAAGTATAGAAGCTATGATTTAAAGCCCTGCTCCATTGTCAGCTATGTGTATATCAAACTAAGTGGCTTGTTGACTCTTTTTCTTTTTCTTCAAATCGGACACATATATAGAGTTGCAAAGAAGATGTCCCACATTTTGAAATACAGAAAAGCAAGTAAGAACCTGGTACAAAAGACTATTAAGGATCTTAAAAGTTCAGTCAAGTTGTGAGAAGAGTTAAAGGTTAAGTTTCTGCAGTGTAAAAAGGGCTACTTTTCTCTTCAGATTATGCAATAGAATGAAATGGAAGCTCTGGATATCCAAAATAGCTCCTGCTACTTCGCAATATCATTGTAAAATGGTTGGTTTTCTTTGCAGGAGGTCATCACAGGCTCAGTGTTACCTCCCAGTAACCCGATCCTGTGCAGCACTAAAATACAGACTTTAACCAGGGTGTAACAGAGACACACCAACACAATGACACAAAGAGGCCAGCAGTGTTTTAAACATGTTTTTAACCATGTCCCGTTCTTTATGTAGTGCTCCCTGAGATCAGAGAACTGTCTGTCAAGGGGACACTAAAACGGGTGTGCGGGTGAGGGAGGAGGGGAGGAGGCTGTGGGAGAGAAGACGGAGGGTTTCCGACAGATACCACTCCCTCGCCACGCGTGAACTGATGTGAATTTAGATGACAGGAGGCCTTAACCTCTGCGAAAGGATCTGTAAGGGGAAAATGGACAGAGAGGGGTGAAAAATGGGATTGACCTCTAACCCTCAGAGTCGGTAATGTGATCCTGGTATCTCTATTGTAGAGGGAGAGGGGTGGGGAGGAGGTCACCAGGGGAAAGGGAAGGTAGTAGCCACACCGCACTGCTGATTAGAACATCCTGTGGTCAGCCACATCGCTGCAGCTTACAAACACACAAATGTTCACACACACACAGAGGTTCATTTTAGACAAACTAGAAATATGTGTAAACCAGGGAAAAGTTTTCGACTTTTCAAACTTTTCACTTCAGTCAGAATGACAACATATATTTTGTTAGGCAAGGCTGGCCTGCAAAAAAAACAACCCTTTTTTATAAACTAGCCAAATGTGTTGAATGTAGAGAAATTAAAGCCAAGCCAAGATGAACTGATTAGATTCTTTGAAATGATCACGTCACCACAAGCACTTATTGACCTTTAAAGACTTGATTTAAGCATTTAAATTCAAGATAGAAGTTCTTGCAACTAGGTTTTGTTTTTCAGTTCAGCAGAATTTAGGAGAATATTCATTCTTTTTGCAAGTTACACCTGATGGCGAGGAGCTTTACCAAGAGGTTGTAACTCGATAAGAGGTTCATACCACCTCAGTGCAACTGGAGTGCTAGTGCCACAACTGGCACAGCTGTGACGCGAACCTGAGTTTTTTTCCCCCGAGTGCATTTTGCTGAAACCTTAAAACGTTCCAGTTCGTGAAATATGTCTTACTCAACTTATTTCAAGAAAATTATACGATATTCGAGATTTTTAATCTTTATACCACTTACTGGAAATAGGCCAAGCCATCAAGGTTTCTCCCAAGAGATGAACAAGATTAGTGTGACAGCCATGCAATTCACTTTTCATGTTTCCTGTCAGCTGAAAATAGGGTGATACTTCGGAAAAATGCAGATCAGCTGACACTGAAACAAGGGAAACAATTCAATGTGAATGGTGCTTGACCTGTTTTGTGTATCTTGGATAAGAAAACATGTTGCAGTTGGGAGGGACTCAGCAGAGACTGATTAAAAAAAACGAATCATCAAAATCGAAGCAGCAGAGGCCGAGACATGACTGACTGAATTTTAGTCAACTGGATCGAGTTGCAAAAACACTGGACCCCTGCTTTTCCCACAGCTGTTTTCGCAGGCCGAGTGGTCGAGTTCCTCAAGATGAGTAAACCAAACTTTATGTGGAAATTGGTGAGTGCCCCTTCAAGGACTTAATGTATTAATGACAGGCCATGATATCATTCAACAGCAGTTCTGGTCTTCTGTGGGAATGCTCACCCAATTTATGACATGTCACAAGCCCCAATTCCATAAACATTGGGACTCTGTGTAAAACATAAATAAAAACAGAATGCGATGATTTGCAAATCCTTTTCGACCAATATTCAAGTGATGAGTAGAATGAATTTGATGCCTGCAACACACAAGATTAGAAGAACCGCAGCGGGGTGTCATCTTATCAGAGTTCTGCCAATCAAAACAGTGAGAGGCGTCATCTCTGGGAGATACTCTGATGGAAATCACAGCAACTTTGTTTTCTATCCTGCCAGCACGTGCCTGGTTTCATCTACATGTGAATAGTTTATTTTCTCTCTTGACCTTTATTGTTTTAGTCCATTAAGATTTCAAGTAAATATGAAAATGAAAAAGGGCAGCTTATCTACAGAGAACACCAGTTCTAAAGATGAGCCGCACGTCACTGATATCAACGGTGCAATAGCATGCAAAACAGTCCGGGGACTGTTGCGTCATCACTAACCTATAAAGATTTGAATGGTGTCAAGGAAGGAGGACATGATTTATATTTTTGGATGCACATCTGTACACTTCCCGTCTTCCCCTACTGTGCACATAAAAATCCATAATCCTCTTGAAAAAAAGAAGAGGGAGGTTTACTTGCTCCTGGTGTAGTTTCACCTGCAATGAAAACAGTCTTAAAATTATCCCCCCCATTGTATCACATTTCTTTCTTGTTTCAAGAAATCTCTGAACCACAAAACAACAAACATTCTTGTGCAAAATCTCACACTACTGTCGTAGTTTTCAAATTTATATTACAAAATACGGTGTTCAGGCTCAGTACTGGACAGAACTGCTCAGCAGTCCGACACCTTTTGTAAATTTTTGTACAATCCTGTCTGGAAGTGCAGACTGAAATACCTTAGTTTCTCACTCTTCAGTTAAGAAACAACTTCATCAAATTTTACTAGTCTGAGTTGAGAGGTTGATTTCTCAGGGGCAGAAACTCAACTCTACAGTGATTTATTGTTTAATTGAGCTGACTCGTTAAAGTTAGCTGTAATTGATGCCATAAAAAGTCTGGCCGCCGGCCAAACCCTGGGTTGTGTAATGCCACAGGTTTAGCGTGTGCACTCTCATACCTGAGTATTAGACTACATCGAGCAGAGCTGCGTTTTCTGATGTCTTCTTTGTGTTTGCGGCTCAGTCTGACTGTGCTCAAACCAGCCGAAAGAGGAGAGCTTTAGGCAGGAGCTTTAGTCTGCTTGTAGGAGAAAAAGAAAGGGAGATTGTGGATTGTGTGTGTGTGAGTGTGTGTGTCTGGCAGTTTGGTATTTCCTGAAGGAGTTTCCTCCTACCGTCAGAGCGGAACCACCCTGGGCCCCTCAGCAGTCCAACCCACAGGCTGACCCGGTACTGCTCCCAGAAAGAAACAGAGACATGGCAGCAGTGTGCAGCCAAATTGTATATGAAGGTGAACGAATATAAAGAAGCATTGATAAAGATGGTGACAAACAGCGGGCTAAGTTGTTATTAAGGCAGGAACGCGTGGTCTCGGCAAGCCAAGGCACTTCTCCAGCTCTGCTTCAGGCTGTAGGCAGCTATCCAATGGTCTGAGAGACTGCGTGTTTCAGTGTTGCCCATATTTGCATACATTTATACCGTGATGTCAGCGGCGTGATGGATAGGTGTATCTTCAGCATCTTACAGTAATTTGTTGACCGCGGTCTGCCCCAGAGATAGCTAGGGAGCACCGGGGATTGAGGGCCAGGATTCCTGTGCTATCAGCCAGCCTCACTCGGCGCTGGGCCTGACGAGAGAAACCTGCCAGATGAGGTGGGAAGAGAAGGGGGAGAGGGGGGAGAGAAGCTTGTTGACAGGGTGAGGGAGAGAAGGGTGAGTTATGTCAGCCTGTGTCTTTGCCCCCTAGTCCCAGCTGGGCTTGATTACCCAAAGTCCTCCACTGAGCAGTTTTGGGGGAACATGGCCGCAGTTGGACTGTCAGTGGGGATCAGAGGGGAGGATCTGGGCAGGTTTTCAGACCTCAACCCCCCAGGCTGAACTGGGACCAGTGCTTGTATGCTCTACTATGACATTTTTCTAAGTTATGCCGTTTTGTATTTTGAATGTTGGGCCGTAATGTGAGGATTAGGAGAAAAAAAAAAGTCTTCCATATAGCGTTGTGCGTAAAGGTAATCTCGGGTTGAACATCAGTGTTTGGACTACATTTCCCATACAACCTGCTACTTTCTTACCCCTACCCCAAGTAAAATGTTTTCACCTTTTCACCTTGTCCTCCAGATACAGCTTTGGGCAATATGGATAAAATCTTCTATTAGAAAATATGTATATTACAATATTAATATCCTGTCAATTACAGGATATTATTTGGGGAAATTCAATTGAGAAACCATTTATACAAGTATGTTGTAATGTGTATTTTTGGCTGGGTAATGTGTCATGTTTTTCCAATGCTTTCAGAAAGTTGTCCTTTTCATTGATGGGATAGGATCCTTGCATCACTATCATTTCGCCCAACCCTTCTCTCCACAACAGCGTCACATTCTTGCTGAATCAGTCACCCATTGATTGAGCAATCCAGTGCAGTTGCAAACATTACATCCATCCTCCATTATCTGAAACCACTTATCCTTTTCAAGGTCACGGCGGGGGGTGCTTGATACTGGCAAGGTATACCCTAGATAAGTTCATTACACGGCTGACATATCGGGACAAACAACCATTCACGCTCACAATCACACCTACGAACAATTTAGAGTAACCGGAGAGAACTCACGCAGGCACAGGGAGAATATGCAAACTCCGCACAGGAAGGCCCTGGTCTCAAACCCAGGTCCTTCTTGCTGTGAGGCAACATGTGCTGCCCCAAACATTACATGTGTTTTTTTCACATTTTCCAAATAAATTTCCATCTTGATTGATGGCAATCATTCCTTGAGCGATACATTAAGTGACGAGGCAACACGAAAGGGATACTGTTCCGTTCTGTCAGATTATATCCACAATTCGATTTGACTTTTGATTTTAAGGTCACATTTTGATTTGATTTTCATCATTTAAGCACCGACGGCCACGGCATTGTTCAGGTATCACATCTTGATTTGTAAAGATCAACAGATGGTTTTATGCCCTGACAACTGTGATTTACTTTTTTCAAATCCACTTTATTTAGATCGGTAGCTTCTGCAGGTTATGTTTTTTCAGTTTCTCAAATCTACCCAGCCTCAGTCCTCTTCCCAAACAAATCAAACGGATATCTGAAAAAGAAAATAAACTCAACATCTGTGATGCTGTCCCAGTTACCTCTGGTCCCAGTCAGTTGATCGTCTTCGTGCTCACAGGATAAGTGTCTGAAAGTGCAGTTGCAGGCTAATACTAAGCTAGCTGTGTCAACTAGGAAGTTGGGTTCCAGGGTAGGGAGATTAACAAATACTGGGAGAATCCTCGATCCAGCTTTTGATTTCAATGATCATAATTGAAAGCTCATTTACGATCTATTCTCACTTTTTGGATCACACTCGTGACACCACTAGACTAAACCATCAACTGTGGCTTCTGTCGTGTTTTAGAATCTCTCCATAACTAAAAGAGTAAAATGGGTTGTGGTGAGTTTTGATTACTGGCGAATGACTTGTGATGACATGTTAATGGCAATGTTTTTTTCTTGTTTTTTAATGGATTTTTGATGAAATGTTTGAGATGCATGATTCTGTGATATTTGTCAGTTTGAGAAACCGCCTCATAAATACATGAGATGAGCCGCCTGGTGTCTCTTGTCTTCATTGTGATCGGAGACAGAAGGACAAAACACAAGCAGAGCTAAGAGTGGAGACTTTGAGAATGACAGGAAAGCCAGGAAGGAAGGAAAGGAAAGGAGGAAAGTGAGTGAGGGATGGAGGGGTAGCACTGGCTCAGAGCGAGTCGCTGAGATTTTAATGTGTGTCTTTGCACGAGTGTGTGTGTCCCATAGAGCGCCGTGTTTATAAATCAGAGAGTTGGGAAGTGTGTGTCTTGCAGGGCCGGTGTTTCCTGCAGTGTAATCTGAGTCTCTGGTGGAATGTGTGAACCACATCCGACTCCACTCCACTCGAGCCCCCGACTCACTCAATATCCCACTGTAAACAACCCGGCTCTGCCAGGGTTTCTGGAACGGGACAGGTAGAGTCACTATAACCCCCAAAAATAACAGAATACAGGAAATGCTTCAAAATAAAAGCACATCAAGTTGAGTGGTCAGCAAATGTGAGTCCAGGAGGGTGATATCGAACTGTGACTTTCATTAACAGTGTTTTCCTGTAATGAGCCCCTACCTCTATGACTATTATTGTGTGTGTGTGTGTGTGTGTGTGTGTGTGTGTGTGTGTGTGTGTGTGTGTGTGTGTGTGTGTGTGTGTGTGTGTGGAGGTGTGTGTGTGGAGGTGTGTGTGAGGTTTAGACTAAGAGGTTAATTGTAGTGTGACCTCTCTAATGTCTTTCCCTGGCTTGTTATCTTGATTGGGTAATTAATTCTGGGGCTGCTCTCTTCGGGCGCCCCAACATTCACACACTCATATGTCTCTCACACACACGCTCACACACACGCTCTAACACACACACACACACACAGTGTTTCGAACCCTCCTGAACTCAGGAGCCCCCACATTCCTGTAACCCTGAGGCTGCTCAGTCGCATTACTTTTCCTCTCTCTGTCCTCTCTCTCCCATTCTCTCACTCTTGCTCAATTTATTTCTCTTTCTCACTCAGTCATTCTCGGCGCTTGCTCGTCCGTCTTATTGTGCTCCCTCCCACCTCCATCCTCATTTTCTTTGCTCGACCCGAGTGTTGGAAGAAGTATTCGGATCTTTTACTTTTGTGAGATGTAAAAGCCCTGCTTCGAAAAGTGTTGAAAGGAAACTTCCAGTTTATTCTAATTTAAGTTTTACTTTTGTGCGCCAGCCATCGGTTCTGTTGGTTACAATGACACGGATACTCATCAAAGTAAGATCTTGAATTGCGGCGACTTCTCTATAAATAGATTCAATTGAGCATAAACACAAGCGCTCAGATAATCAGTCAGGTTGTAAACAAGACAAGAGTTTCACCAGATTGTCTGAACCACTGTATCTGATGGTAAAACCAAAAGTGAAAGCTCCCGCACTGCTGCTAATCCCCTACACTAAAATTATATGTTTACATGGTGGCAATTACTTGTTCAACCGGTTAGTCAGTTTGTAAACTGCGTGTGAAGTTAATAACAAAAAGGCTTTGAAAAACACAAGGAAAGTGTGATTTTAAGGTCCAACATGACCACCCCATGACAATCAAGGCATTTTAGTTGTTTAAAAACGAAAGTGCCTTGGGGTTCTTTTGCAATTTTTATGCGTACATATATCCCCAATCCAAAGAATACCACTCATAAACTCAATTTCATCTGACTGTTCAAGGTTCTTCCCAGTCTGACCTTTATTTAATTAGTTGCCATGTCCTACACAAAAGAATTGCAAAAAGTATGTTAGTATTAAGTATTGTATGTACAGTAGAGTGAGTTGTAGTCACAGGTAGATGGGACTCAATTTAGAGGAGATTCCGACATGAACAGCAGCTTGATGGTAGCAACAAACCCACAGTAATACTGAGCTCACCATTCATGCACACATTACTCGTGGAAACAGTGTGCACCAGACCACCAACCCTGTTTACAATGCAGGAACACACGAATTGAGCTTTTCTCCACACCTGCTTCCCAGGATGCTATGCTATTTGTTTTGTTTTATTTTTATTGATGCATTAAAACATGCAACATTTCCACATCAAAATGTCTAAATGTGACTAGACTTTGATATATTTGTTTTTTGAGGTGCGTGCTTTCAGTATCCCAAATGTTTCCAACAATTGTCAAACCCAGAGTAACCACTTATTTTATTCAAGGTAGCGGTGAGTTTCATTTAGTTGCCTGTCGCTAAAAAAAACATTAAATCATACATTAGATAGTGAGGGAGGAAGTCGGCTAATGTGACTAAACATAACGCGAATGAAATGTGTTACATTCGTATCAGTCCTTTATCATTTCTGCCTGGGTCGCGTCAGTATCTGACTGTCACTGCAGGCCTCTTTGTGATTCCTTGTATTCCTGAGCTTTTGACCACTTCCTTACTTGAGCGTCAGACAGCTCGCTGTTTTTCCTCCCAGCTTTATCACTCTATCACAAGCCAGCAGACACAGAAAGAGAGCGTTGGTGTGAGAGAGAGCGAGGGAAGGAGTGACTTTTCGCACTCTCTCATACACACTCGCGCTCTCTCAGGTTCTGGCTCTCCCTGTTTGGGCACGATGAGAACGGCAGATTATTGAGGCTGATAAGACGAGGAATGCTGCTCAGAGAGGAAACAGCATTCTGGTGGAGATGTAGCTATAGAGGACTGTTCCCTCCTCCTCCCCATATGTCATCCAAACCCCCCCCAACACCGACACTGGTCTTTTCCCTCTCCTTCTGTCTCCCTCCACGCGCTGTGTCGGGATAGAGACGACAGGGCGAAGAAGGAAGGGAAGGCAGCGGGGATTGAAATCTGTTGACCCAGGACCGATGGGCATGCCCATTCAAGCCTCTGTCTTTCTCCTGCTCGTCCTCCGTTTACCGCTTTGTCTATTACTGCTATTTTTACTTCATTTATGTTCAATAATGGGATGCGAAATCCTTGACTAGTTGACAACGACACCGCAAAGAAATAAGTGAGCTGTTTGCGCTGGAACCCTTTTCTCCCAAAGAAAAGATCCCCAGGAAAATAGTTTGGCTGTTCTGGAAAATCTACAGAACTCTTGAGAACTTTATCCGAAAAAAGATGTCACTTTTGAATGTTGTCATCTTTCACCACATTGTGTTTGGTTGGAGAATTAGAATCCTGGAGACAGATATTTCAAAACTTAAAAAAAGAAATCCAAAACGTTCCTATAGCATCGGTACTGCAGTCAGAAAATCTGCTTTTTAAAACATTTATCCATTCCTGAGTCTTAAAACATGCAAAAATATAATCTGGGGTGAGAACATTTTACCTTATTTTTATACATTTTCTTAAAGGCTGGATTTGGTGTTAAATGGCCTGTTAAGGAATGTGTGTTTGCAGTGAGTGTTCCAGCCATTTTGACATGATGAAGCTTACACGCCTCATCAGATGAAGGATTGGGATTTAATAGCATTTTCTTGAATCCAAATCCAGAATGGAAGCTGCTTGTTGAGTCTGAGTGCTTTTAAAACTTAATATAATGCTTTCACCTTTGGAGAAATTTTCTGAGTGACCTAACAAACGAGAACTGAAAATCCAAAATTCAAATTTTTTTAAAAAAGAGAAAAAAAATACCTTTCTATCCTGTTGATTGTATTGCAGCCCATAAAATGTGTCTTGTGCCCAGTGGCCTACATTAATAACTATTAACTATAATTATTATAACTATTATTATTATTATTAATATTATTATTATTATTATCATTATTATTATTATTATTATTATTATTATTATTATTATTATTATTATTATTATTATCATCATCATCAAAAAACTTGCTAAAGATTTTGACATACAGGAAATTTTGGTTTTTTACATATTTGGAAGATAATCCAAAATGGTTACAGCCATAAGAACCAAAACCTACTCAGAAATTAAAATACTGAATATTGTAACCACTTTGCTCACATATTTAACTGTCTGATCCAAACTGTCATTTGTTTCACACACAATGATCAAATCAAAGCATTTCTCTCGTCCCTCAGCGAGCCTACCTAGATGCAGAGAATGAGCGATGGCTGGCGACAGTCGAAGTTGAGGGAGCGTGCGTTAGTTGGTAAATTTGTACGTCAGCGTGTTCAGAGAGCAGCCGAGGTGAAAAAGAGAGAGGAAAAGAAAGAACGAGAGACTAATAAATAGTGTGTTGGGAGCCGAGAGCTGCAGAAAGCAGATTTTGTGTGGAACCACCTCGTTTAACCTCGACACCGCCGAGAGCTCAGCCAAGGCCTGAATCAGATCACATATATCACATCCAGTGTGTGCGTGCATGTGTGTGTGATACCCAGTGTGTGTGTGTGTGTGTGTGTCCTGTAGACACACCTCCCCTCTGTATCTCTCTCCCTCGCATCGAACTTCTGTGTCACCAAAACAGCTCCTAAATTGGGGGTTGCTATGTGATGTGTCTATGTACATATCCTGGAGTGTGTGTTGTATGTGTGTTTGTGTATTATGAAGGCTGACGGGCGACTGAATATAGATTTCAGACGTTTTGGTTGTGGTCCTTTAACCAAATGTGTTTGAGATATTTTTTTATTTAAATGTGGTTGCCTGGCTGCACGTGTTTTTTGTTTTTTTGATCCGTCGGACTTGTTGTGGTGATGTTGCTCCCAAGTATCAGAAATTATAATGCGACTTTATTTACTTCATTTCGATAGCACCTTTCAAAAATAAATGTACGTAATTCTTGACATTAAAAACAATTTAAAAAATCAATAAGATCATAAAATATAACATAAAAATGCAGTCATTTAAATAGTTGCAGCAAAAGCCAGAAGACAAAAGTGGGTCTTAATAAGAGATTTTAAAGCGAACACTCAGTTTGTCTGCCTGAAATCCCCCGGTGGGGAGTCCCACAGCTGAGGAGCCCATCAGAAAATTTGGAATCAGAGGAATTATCCAGTATTTCAGCAGAAAAGAAGCTGAATTTAAAGAATGGATTTAAAAGTATGAAAGATTCTGCTTTTCTGCTAATCCTGTTCATCACATCGTGACTTTTCCCTACTGCTAGATATTATTGCACATTTGGATACACAATATCAGTCGTCATTTTTTTTTGGGAAGGTAGATCAAGTTGAAATGCGCAAATGCAGACTTACTTACAGCTGAGAAACTGACTCTCAACTTGGCTTATTTTTGTAGTTTATTGTAATGTTACTGACTCTGTGAGGACACTCCCACACAGAGTTTACTAACCTGCAACTCCCGTCCAGTTAGTTAGAACTGAAGGAGCCTCTTGGATGAGAGGTGAAACTGAAACACGTCCAGTTAGTTAGAACTGAAGGAGCCTCTTGGATGAGGGTGAAACGTCCTCACGAGAGAGAAACACGTCCAGTTGCCTACGATACAGCACTTAGAAGTAGTTTATTATAGTTCAACATTTCTGAGGATTATAATAACATTTTACCCATCAGCCACACCTTTACAATGTTGCACTGCCATCTGTGCAGTCAAACTGGATTTCAAAAGTCAAGTTTATTCCAGTGATGTAAACTCAGGACTGGAACTCTGAGCCTACTTGGGTCTGCTTGATGTCTCTGCTATAGTAGACAGTCAGTCAGTACTCTCTTAGACTTCTCCTGCTTGTATCACAGATGAGAGTGAACATGCACGCTGTTAAGCAATACATTGAGTAACCATAAAGGGCACTTTGGTGTTGGTCTGAGAAACAATATAAAAGTAAAAACAGACAATAAGGCACATTAAACTATTTTTATTTCTAAATACGTGGTTTGGCTGTTTTGAAATGCCCTACGCAACCCTGTTGTGAAGATGTAGCAATGTTAGAATTGTTTCTGGTGAGAAATATGTATTATTTTGCTGAGGTGATGCAAAAATTGGACCAAGATTTTTCTCACAAAAATAACCGAGAGCACAAGAAGCTGTTGAACAGTCATCGTCTGTGCTGAACACTGAAGCTGGGTGTCAGAGCCCAGACAGACCCCTCGGTGCTTCACAGAGATTACACAACAATTAAGATAAGACTGGATGACATTTTCCTCTCCCTCGCCATCTGTCTCTTCCCCTCTACCTCTCTCTCTTGCTCTCTCTCTCCCTCTCCCGCTCGCTCTGTCTCTCTCTCTCTCTCTGTCTCTGTCTCTCTCTCTCTTTGTAGTATGATTGTGAAGAATGTTGTTTAAAGATTGTTTAAAGAAGGGAAATTATGTTCGCCTTTGATGTCTCCTAAAATATGAAACACCCAGAGGCTGATAGAAATGCAAAACACTCATCTACACACACACACACACACACACTGGCTGCATTGCACACAAGTGCTACTTCACCCAAACTACATTATACAAACGTGCAAACAGACTAAACACACATTTCACTTTTCACTGGAAATGACTTAACTGCACAGTTTCAGTTTGACCTCAGTGGAAGTGAGCAGTCACCTGAGCACCCCCGACTCTCTTTTTTTCCCTCCCCCCCTCTCTCTCTATCTCCCTCCCTCCCTCCATCTCTCACCCTCTCAGTCTGCAGCTTTCTGCTGACTCCAGGAATTATGATCTGTTTCCCGTCCACAGGAATAATAGAATACAGGAGGAGGGGGGGTCGGCAACAGCTTAGTGGAACAGTAGTGAGGAGTCCAGCTCCACTGTGGTTACACTGTGTGTGTGTGTGTGTGTGTGTGTGTGTGTGTGTGTGTGTGTGTGTGTGTGTGTGTGTGTGTGTGTGTGTGTGTGTGTGTGTGTGTCTCTGCAAATGCATTTATATATCCAGATGTGCGAACGTGCAATATTTTCCTCTTTATTTCCATAAACTTCACACATTAAAAGATTATCCTTGGACATGGACACACACGCAGAAACACACATTTTACTGTGATTAACAGCCATAAATTGGCGCCCCTCTCCCGTTATCTTGACAGTAAACGCCTCACGTATACAACCAGGCGGCGGGGCTGCGGATCTCTCTCGAAAGCGCCTGCCAGAGCCTTCGGGCACTTAACACTATCGGCAGTCAGATCCAGCCGCTTGAGTGTGTTTGGAGTGTGTGTGGAGTGCGTCCTCAGCCACGTAAATATTTATCACACGGCTCCCCCAGGAATTTTAATGAGCACTGATGGAGAGCAATCAACACAACGGAGCCCAGAGGAGAGAGCGGCGAGGAGGTGAAGAGACGTGACAGTTTGCGATGCGATGTTTTGGCTTTTAAACATCACAAGAGGCTTTTACTGTTTTCCTGTGGAGATTCACACTTTCCTGCTTTTCTGCTAATTGTTTCCTGTTGTTTCTTTTGTGTGTGCGTGTGTGTGTGTGTGTGTACGTGTGTGTGCGTGCGTGTGGTTTCCTGCAGCGGTCGGTCTGCAAATCGAGATGCTTACTCTTTTGAGATTTGAGACAGTCGTACGTGTCAGTCCCAGTGTAGTGTGTGTGTGTGTGTGTGTGTGTGTGTGTGTGTGTGTGTGTGTGTGGTATAGTGTACGTACTCATCAGGGTGACAGGGCCACCCTTTAGAGGTCACTTAACACATTGTGCGCAGGCCAAGCTGCATGGGGAGTCAGGGAAGGAAACCTGAGCTATAACTCACACAGCTCTCTCTGACACCCACACATAGAAACACACATACTAGACCTGACCTTTGACCTCTGGCTAGGAGAGGCTAATAACTGTCTTGGATTCCTGACGACACCGTATCTCACAATTCATTTAAATTTATCTCAGTGATGCTTTATTAGCTTGACAAAAAGTAAACATAAAATCAGTGATTTGTGTTGTAACAGTGTCACACGGGGACACAAACAGTTGACCTTTTCAGTCCTAATCAGCCACAAATCAAGCGCCTCATTTAAAGGTTTACTAAGGGTCTAGTGAGAATCTCAGGATTTTGTAAAGATCCCATGTATATCAGGCTGAATCTAGAAGGTTTCCATCTGATGAATCAGTGCAGCCACAGAACACATGAAGTCATAGTTTCTATATTTCTCTTTAAACATCTTATTGAGTCAATAAAGAGCTGCACAAGTTGATGCAAAATGAATGTGGCACTGTCGAAATAGCAGAGAAGAATCAGTTCCTCACAAAAAACAATTCTTTCATCTCTGTCTCTTTTGTATGTTATCTGTCTCTTTTTCTTTTTTTCTGTTTATTTTCAAATTCGGTCTATTAGTAAGAAATGTGAAATACATTTGTCTTGCCAAGGACACTAAATGAAAATATTATCTATTATATGTATTTTTACCTGAAGTGCACTGGTGCCCTTAGAGCCCATTCATCAGTATTAGCGGTGGGCATCCCAAAGCAGAAATGTAAATCTCAGATTGTTAAATTTAAATAGTTTTAAGATATCAATTTCTCAATTTTGAAAGATAAAAGCAAAAATCTGAGAAACGTTGGGTAAAAAAATGTATTTTATGTGTTGTCGTATCATCCCCTGGTTCAGAAACACTGTTCTAATGTCATGTTTAGGAAATGTGCATCTTGACTTATTGTAGAAAAACATTCAGTCAATTCCCATGTGCTCTAAAGGCATGAAAACATACTATTGTTAAAGCATATTGTACAAGGTTTGCAGTGAACACTCAGTATGATCATTCAGTATTTTGAAGTAAAAAAGAGAAGCAGTCACGTGCACTTTACCACATACGTCTCTTGTTTCATCCCTCCCTTCCTCCAGCTGAAACTGTGGGCCTTTTGTGCTCTAAAGGAAGTGATAAGTGGAGGCGATGCTGGCGGAGGTGTGTTAGAAATTGACCAGTGACAGATTTGTGACTCTGTGTCTGAGCTGTGATGAAGTCCTCTTTTTTTGACGCAAGTGCGTCTCCACCTGCACACACTAACACCGGCTCACACACCTGGTCACACGTTGAACACAGCAGCCTCCCTGTTCCTGCAGACAGAGAGCAGTGTCGAGGCTCCTGAGGGGAAACATGTTTGTCCCTTCTTCATGTCCCCTTCACTGTCGTAACAGCTCTTCACCCTGGGTATAAAAAGCGCAGGATCAGGGTTGAGTTCTTCCATCAAAACACCCAGCGAGGTCAAAGGTCAGACCATCTGGGTCTGGTCGGAACATCTGGGTCTGCTGGGGACATGGAGACCGTGAGCTTCAGACTCTCACAACATTCTCGGCCACTTTATCTGATTTTCTTTGAAGTCTCTGTATTTGCGGCCTCGTGTCCACTACTGTACAAATACCAGAGACGCTACCGGACTTCCAAAACCACATCATAGTCTCCCAGCATGCAACCCTCAGAGAGAGAGAGAGAGAGAGAGAGAGAGAGAAGAGGGGGAAAGTTGTTTTCTTGAGAACGTTTGATCCGTCCCCCGTAAGTGGGTGGTTTTCCAGTAGGAAGAAAAATAAATACAATTTTGGGACATTTAACATTCTACCTATCCTTCCATACAAGTGATGTAGGTGCCTCGTATGTGTGTGTTCACATGCTGCTACATGTTGTGTGTGTGCCCTTATGTGTTTGGGGGTCAGCCCCGGTGTGCGGTGTGATTTATTGAAAGGCCTCGCAGTGATACCAGAATTCCTTTGCGTTAAATGCCTGCTCTGAGTGCCTTTTACTGCCTCGGTGCTTTATGGAGCATGATCACACTCTATTTGTCTCTCACTTTTACATTTCTAAGGATTATTTTTTATGGCTTCTCATCTTTATTAGGGTTGAGAGTGTCAGGAAAAAAGGCAAGAAGGGAGAGATGGGGAATGGTGGGCCGTGTAGTTAAGATGATTTATCAGAGTTGAAGGGAATTAGTGCTGTTCATGTCTGAGATTGTATCATCAAAGTTATGGATCAATAACAGTCCTATAGAGCAGGGGTTCCCAGCCACTAAAGGGGTGATGTTATTGCTGTTTATGTACTGCGTTGTGTTTTTATTTTTCTTGGAAATGGCAAACTTTTTATGACACGTCACAAGGCAAATCATTGTTTGTTAACATCAAAAATGTTCAGAAAACATATCTTATGTATGTAAACTGTAAATATATAAGACATTGTTTTTCAGTGGTTCGGCTATATTAATGTGCAAAGTCTTTTTGGCTCGAGTTAGGGAAATATTGTGCTTGGGCAACTTAGACTAGTCGACCTGTCTAAAAGTAAGAAAGCACTGTCAAAATTGAGCCCAATTTAATCTTTAGAGTTGAACATTATCTAAAAAATATATTGTGTTTATTACATGTTAGATACAACTGTTAACCAGCGTTGTTAACGTGTTCTTTTTTTATAGAGCAACATTTGACTAGGAAGACATGACATTTCTGTTCAAATTATGTCAGTGTCAGTTTGAGTTCATTGAAAAAATGATCCCTGTTATGCATGTGATGATAGCAGGAGAGAAGCCAGTTTCCTGAGAGCAAGAACATCTAGTCAGAACTTCGGGTTGGATTTTGCAACAATTTTGGATTTGATATGGAGCAGATTGTTTGCGTGACAAAACATTTTGAATATGCTTGGACCTCAGTTTAATGGTTCAACCACTGAGGCTAATGGATACTGTAGTTTTGAGTGCCATTAACACATAAACTGGCAAAAAGATCTTTTTATTTTTTCAGAAATAGACTTTTTTTTTGTGGTGAGAAGCAATTGGCTAAATTGCAAATGTTCACCCAACTGTTGAGGAGGAGATGATGGGCATCATGGTGACAATGACGGTAACTGTAAACAGTAACAGCTGTGATGTTTCTATATTCCTGCCACTCTGCCAGCTTTAAATCCATCAACTACATCATGACAACGATCCTAATTCCTGCTCATGATACGCATCAGTCCTCAGAGACTGTGATGCTCACTCACAGGCCTGTAACATGGCCTCAGAGTGTGAATAGGCGTAGTTCACATTTTCATTTAATCTCTAAAATGTGTCTAATTCTCCCGTCTGAGGATTTTGTCACAGCTAATTTTCAGCATTCTTCCACCAGTTGTTGTTATGATAACTGCTGCATATTTTCAGACATGGGCAGAGTGCTGCCTTTAAACAGGATGTACCAAAACGTTGGGTTTGACTCCAAATCGGATCCATATGAAGATTATATTGTGCCCCCATCTGTTAGTAGTTCATGTTGAATTATTTGCTACATGCTCTGTTTGGGGTGAGTTCACTTGGCCGCAGAACGCTCTTGTTAGCAGTTTGGGAGCAGCTTCTTATTCCACTGAGCCGCACTCTGCAGACGGATCTGCGAGGGTGAGTACGTCTGTCACCTGCAGAAATCCTGGTTGAGAAAGTCCAGACGCTGGATTAACTTCCTGGATGCTGAACTGTGTGGTTGTCCGCTAAGACGGCAGACTTAGCAGACAGGAGTCTGATTTCAGTAGATGTTCTCCTGCCAAGCTCAGATGGAGATTTCAGAGGCTAGGCATGACGATGATGAAGATGATGATATGAGGCACTTCTTACTTCCTGTAAGCACTGGATTCCAGTTAGGGCTGCACAATATGGTCAAAAAGTGATATTGCGATTATTTTTGACAGATATTGCGATATAATTCATGATTGTTAGGGATGATTAAATTTTACATCACAATTTTCATTGTCATTGAAAAACTAGTAAAATCACGATGATGTGGCATTTCTCCCGGTCTCTGCCAAACAGACATGTTTTATTACATCTGGATAACAAGCGTTGTAGGTCAGAGCAACTCTGCAGCACCACAAAATTCCATTAAAACACTGGTTTGTGACACATTTTATCTTCATGAAATAATTGCAGTTGCGATTTGGATATTGCTCAGATTGCAATTATCTTTCAATGTTCTTTTTTTACATTGTTTAAAGACTATAAACGTGTTTTTCTTTACAAAATCCTCTTCCTTAACAGAATCTGCATTACAAGAACTAAAATGTCAGTTAAAATAGTATCTGATCGGTTAACAAGACTAAGAATCTGATGGAGCATCTTTAATGCCAAATTTCGATGCGCAACATTTTGGTTGACACTAAAAAAAGTATTGAGGTTCTGTGTAAAGCTTGACTTCCTGTGTTAAGCTCTCTCAAGTATGGATTTTTACTAGTCTTGGAGTCACAAAAAACTCATGTGGTGAAACTTTGCTACACAAAGTCCTACTAAAATGATGATTCTCAAATCTTAGGAAATAATAAACCCTGGGCCAGTAAGCAAATTTATGCTTCTACATCTGCATGGCCACACAGGTCCTTGCGACGCAAACGTCATTATCAAGCCATGTCTGTCAGTGACTGATGCTTTGGGTTGGCAGCTTGGGTCATACGCCAACCCAAAGCGTCATCTGTCAACGGTCTTTCCCCAGGAGATTACATTTTGTTGTTTTATACTCAAGATGTTTCAGGGCAACATTCATTGTACTGTTCGTCTATGCAAATTTGCTCGTTAAGGTTGGGCAAGTGTGTCAGCCAGAGCCAACCGGAACTCAACTAGAAGTGGGAAACACATTCTTGTATTTGTCAGTGGGCCTGGCTTCAGTTGAGGTGAATGACAGATGGAAGGCACCCTGACTGAGGCGACTCACTGCAGGTAGTTTCAGGTCACAGCAGATGTAAAGTGCATTCGGTTGTCGTTGCCAAACCAAGAAGGGTCAGATTAAGGTCTTACCTGACTCACAGTAAACCGTTATCATTTGGCATTTCGTCAACAGGACAATACATCACAACTTGAGTTAGCTGGAGTTCATTTCAGTTCATTTGACTTACATATGCTAGCAGAAGCTAAACAAAAGGCTACTTCAGGTTTTTCTTTTCCCCACTGCTCTGCAGCACGGCAAACTTTTATTTGCATTTTTTCCCTTGATTTGTTTTGGCATCTGCATCTGACAGGCTCATATCCCATAAGACCCGCCCTCTTGGCAGTCAGCAGCCAATCAACAAGAGACCGAAACCTTAAACTTCGTTTAGTTTTCAACAGAAATGTTCAAATATTACCTGTGACACTTCAGAAAAGCTTCAGAGTTCGTGCGGAGACCAGCTGATGTTTCTTTAATGCCAGCTACACAATGTTCTCCATTACAAACCTTAATCAATATAATTATGAAGCAAGTGGATTATTTAATATAATTGTTGAGTAAGTCACCCTATAATAATTACTTCAGCCCCATGATAAATTACGTCTCATTGCTGTAGGTAATTAGTCTGAAAATGTTTCCAGTTATGGCTTCAGAGCCAAAAATGGATGTGAGTAATGTACAGTGCTGCTCATATGAGAAAGAGCTGTTTGTGCTGCTGTTACAGGTGGAGGAGAAAATTGTCTGTAGCTTTCATCTGCGCCATGTGAAGTTAAAAATAAAGACGGCTCACCTGGAATTGAACCGAGTTTTTTAAACTGAGCAGTGTCACCAGCTGAATCAGCCTGTACTTGTTCACTATGTGTGTGTTCGGTGTTCTTGCCTTTGTGTGTAATCCGAAGAGTGTGATTAAGCGCTGCGGAGCCTCTTTGAGATGTGGGTCTCTGCTCAAGAAAAGGCTGAACTATGCCAATGCTGCTGTGAGCGTTCCTCTGTAATAAGATCACCCAGTAAAGACATTTCCAAGAGGTTCACCGTCAGACAGAAACACTGCTCTTTTTTGGTGTAGGTCTGATCTCTAGATCTGGTTTCATGGTTTGAACTAAGCATCTTTGATCCAATTAATGGAAAAAGTTAATGCAACAGCATCCAATATGTGGCACCCTTTCCTATTCTGTAACAAGGCCATTGTGTGCAAACTGGTATTCCCAGTTTGTTGGGGAAGAGCTCGACTGGTCCTCGGCCGAATCTAACACCAGGTTTCATTCATGGATCTGATCTGGTGATAGCATCACTAACACACCAGGCACACTTGACTCCTGTGGTATTAGTGTATTTGCAGTAGTTTTTCTAGATTACCGAAATGGAGAAGATGGTTATGCTTATTTTCAACTTGCTTCATGTTGTTTTCCTTATAAGCAATCTCTAGAAGCATAGGAAACGTGTTAGAGAAAACCGGGCAGCCCCGATCTTTGACAGATCAATCACAGTTCTTTAAGTCAAGAAAAGTCTATTGAACAGGAGGGCGGGGTGGTGGGCTGCTGAGACACAACTTTGAGTCAAAGTCAAACTCAAATTTCCTTAAACCCAATCTACAATGTATTCATAAACCTTACCAAGTTGTTTAGCTGTTTAAACTTAACCAAACTATGACCATTTCCCCGAGTTTACAGTCCAAAACTCAGGTAATGTGAAATGTTTGTCAGCAAGCTTTATTTTAAAGTCTAATAGGAGAAGGTCAATTATAACAGCTAACTTGGTTGTGTAGGCCCACATGTGCAAAAGCGATGGTAGAAGGATACCTACAGCGTCATATTTTGAAGATTCAGGCCACTGACAAGTTGGGAGTGACAACATGTTGGCCTCTGCTGCCCCAATGTGTAGTTACATTTTTCAGCTATATACATAGGCTCTGTATCTACACTGTAACCCCTTAAATCACATGACAACTTAAAGTAAATCCCTGTGATCCCTGTGAAAGTAAGTTCCAAAAACTTTCCCAGAAGAGTGTAAGACTTTCTATAGCAGCAAGTACCGTTTGGAATGGGATGCATGAGTGAAATGTGTGGGTGTCCACATACTTTTGGCCATTTAGTGTATGTAATTTTAACTTTCATGCGGAGAGAAATCATAAAAGAAAGACGGGGGAAAGCACCAAAGCCATGACTGTGTTAAAGAATTCAAAAGAAAGAAAACCAGAAGTCTTTGTTGTCCTTTAATCTGATGATTTGAGTCATTTTGGAGTCAGCTGCAGGATGAAGGAGCATACAGTATCAGTTAATTGAAAAAGAGATGAGATTCTTCAGTATCAAGTTTCACCGCAACGTTTTATTAGACCTCCTGAGGCCAACATGTGTGTTTCTGATACAAGTGTATACACATGATGCCAAAGACATGAAAAAAAATCCTCGGCAAAGCTGAGATGGAAATGGAAGTCGGAGAAAGAAAGGAAACATAACAAAGACGTAAAGTTGTTTTCGGTCTCTTTGGTGGTCTCAGGCAGGGTCTCTCTGGATCTTGAACCCGGTGCAAAACACGACGGGGGGAAATGTGTAGGGGGGTGAGTGGGGGGTGAGTTAAGGGGGGTTTACACCACCAGAGTCCCACAATTCATCATCCTCTGGCACCGACGGGGGCTGTCTGGACAGATCGGTGGTGGGGAGCCGAGAGGGCGGATTGATTGCCAGCGAGACTCTGTGACCTGCCTTTTTCCCCGAGAGAGGAGATAGAGTGTGTGTGTGTGTGTGTGTGTGCGCGTGTGTGTGCGTGTGTGTGTGTAATCATCACTCTCCATCTCTCGCATCCTGTTGGAGAAGTCGAGTTTGGACGTTGACTCGATTCCACGATGTCTTCATGTGAGGACGACACATCAGATCAGACGTGACAGATAATGTGTTTTTCTTTCCCTCCCTCCGTCTTCAGGACTACCTCCACGGCGACTGCACCAAAGCAAAGACTGCCATGGGCTGGACGCCAAGGGTGACTTTCGAGGTGCGTATCACTCACCTGGTTAAATCAATATCAGATATAAATGAGAATACTTTTTTTTACACAAGTACAGACCTGCAGTGATTTGGTGATCTGTAGATACAATACCAGAACGAGCGATTCTATGACAAATGGAGGGGTATTTTCTCAGGAGACACACAGAGAACTGAGTGTCTGCATGTGTCTGTGGTGGCTGGGGCAGCTTAGCCTGCTTCTGTCACCAGATTTTTTATGAAGTTAAACATAAAGAACATTCACTGGCTACAGCGAGGAAATTCCAACAAATTAGCAACAAGTACGAGTACAGGAGAAATGATGTCTTACATCAGCCTGATATGAACCCATTGTATGTTATATGGGATGGAATATGAAGTATTTTCCTTTATTGTGGAAGGCATGGAATTTAATACAAAATAAATAATAAAAGAAACCATGTATAAAAACAAATCAAACTGATGTTCAATGCTATAAACTGCGTTCAACTGTCAGGCAAATGTATTTGCTTTTAGTTTATTCACAGCAGAATTTAGTAAAACTATAACATGATATGATCAGATCCCGTCACGTATTGTCTGGGTTATTGTTAACACAATGCCTGAGTTTTGATGCTGATGCCATATTTGAGAAATATAACATATTTCTGCGTAAAACTCTTTTTAAGTTCTCAAGTGTTAAAAGCCGTCTGAACACAAGCAGCCAAGCAGGAATGTTGCCTGAATATAAAACGGTATAAAAGTAGCCGATTTTTTAATTAAAACACAAAATACATGATCAAAGAATAAACAAACAAGCCTCTGAATCTGCCCTCATGTTCAGTGACAATTTTTGTCACTTTACAGTTTTCGATATTCCTCAAAAGAGCAATGAAAGTTCATCACCCAGCCCTGACATTGTTCCCTCTGAGGTTCTGAGGCGCTCACTGTGTCAGAGTTGGTGTCTTCATTCACAGCAGCGCTGCTATAAACCACAGTGTAAATGAATCAAAACAACACATCATTATTACTATCAGAGGCTCTTTGTGTCATTTTCATTAAATGACAGTTGTCAACAAGTGTAGAAACCTTCCTGTCTTTTATTTAAAAATGAAATGTTGACTTGTGTCCCTCTGCAGGAGCTGGTGAAGGAGATGGTGGACGCCGACATCGAGCTGATGAAGGCGAACCCAAATGCCTGAGGCCGGATCGGTCGGTCCGCCCAGACTGAAGCATTTTACACTCCTGTGCTCCAACGCTGAGACCAGCAGTGGAAGGAGCACCAAGCATTTTTACCTTTGTGACATTTCCAAATGACGTAATCATGTCCTTTGTCTTCTTGGTTAGGGAGGTTAAACTGAACCAATCATTGCCTTTGTGTCTTGGGTCTATTGTTAGCGTGCCATGTCATGTTTGATTTTGTTTTGTTATCACATGGCAGAGATGCCTTTTTATACTCCGACACTGATCATGTTCTAATTTATAGCCACGGGAAGTTTGAAGGGTCTTATTTATATGCATTTGTTACTTTTGATTGTGGCTTTGTGGTCCTGTAAGAATTGAGGTCTATGTAAATAAATGGAATGATGTAAGATTTTATCTTTCACTGGCAAATAAGAATCAACGGTTTATTAATGATTTGACATATAAATGAAGAAATGAAACATTTGGTATAATAAAAACTGATCTTCTTACATGCTGTGTCCCTGTTTTTTCGGTGATGTAGAAGGTGTGTGTGTGTGTGTGTGTGTGTGTGTGTGTGTGTGTGTGTGTGTGTGTGTGTGTGTGTGTGTGTGTGTGTGTGTGTGTGTGTGTGTGTGTGTGTGTTGCCCAGGTTGTGCAGAGGTCGTTTCTCCCCTCGCTGCTCTCTCCGGCTCTCCAGGGTTTTTATTAGCGAGCACACTGCGCTCTTTTTATTCGGCAGGAAGTGCGTCTCTCCCCGCGCCCGGAGCCCCACAGCCCCGCTCTCAAACACCTCTTGTCTGTCCGGACTGGCTGCACGTTTCAAAGGCGCACGGAGAGCGAGGAGCCTCGACCCGGACCCGGACCCGGACCGGACTGTGGTCCTGATGATAGTCGGGACACCTCCCGTCCAGCAGAGCGTATTTAAACCAACTGAGACGTCTTCTGTCTCTTAAACTGTGTTTCTCTGCAGTAAAGCAACACTTCATTCTTAAAAAAAGTCTGTGAGGGGGTTCAGGTTTTTAAAGCAGTGCGGTTTCAGTTGAATCACGTGAATCTGAATCATCTTTCAAGATTTTTCTCCTCGTTTTTGCAAAAATGACCGATTAAAATATTTGTTAAAATAAAGTTATGTGACACGTTTTAATTTATCTGACAAATTCTGAATGAAATGAATAAATGAATATAACACACGGATTAACTCTTGGGCCAATCACAGGTGGTCCTGTGGGTGCTGGGTGTTTGTTTTAACCCAGACGCCTAATTTGGGATATTATAGAGGTGAGAAGAGAAGTAAAAAGCGCAGTACAAACAGTATAAAGTACTGTAACTAAAAGTGCTTTTATCCGAAATTATTTTACTGTAAGCAAAATATAGTCCTTAAAATATCAAAAGTAAAAGTAGTCATTGTGCACCTGGTCTTATTGGATTGTTATTATTACTGATGGCATTGAAGTTAAAGAATGATTTAAATGTTGTAGCTGAGGTTGAGCTCAGTCTAACTGTATGTTGACTGGTAGTTTTATTCAAAGTCATACCTTAGAATTTTGAGTTTTTCTTATATTTTACATATAAAAACAATAATCTCCAAAGTAACGAAGCTGTCAGATAAGTAATGGAGTAAAAATGACAGGAGTCCCCCCTGAAACGTAGCGGAGATTCAGCATAAAGGAGCAGAAACAGCTCAAAGGTGTACTTAAATCCGGTACTTGAATAAATGTACGCCGTTACTCTCCGCTGACCTGCTGTTTGGGGGTCGAGCGCTGTGACCGTGCGCGGCCCTGCGGAGCCCTGAAGGCTCAGTGAGCGCTGTGAGCAGCGGGGCTGGGATCGCCTCCGTCTGTTCTTGCGGCACGAAAACACCTACAGGACGTTTAAAAGCCTCTGTGATCGTCCTGGACAGCGCTGCGTCTGTGCGCCGGGGCTCCCAACGAGAACCAGATGTGGCTCTGAGGTTGTTTGGGCCCCTGAAACCGCTGCTGAGAGCAGAAAACACACACTGAGCGGGCTCAGCCTCTCGCAGGTGCACCGCGTTTAGAAACAGCTCAACAACAATTAGGCGAGTCTTGTGATCAGGTTTACTGCTGGCAGTCGGAGAAAGAGCGCCGAGCGGGATCTGGAGCCCGAATGGAAAGAAATCAGAAACTTTGATGCAGCTAAACAAACAGTTAGAGAGGATTAAACAGCTGGACGCTCGATTTGGAGTCATGAGGTGGTCACCGGTTCTTTCAATCTTTCCAAGACGAGAATATTAGTGTTTCTCTGTCAATCTGATGAACAAAGCGGGAAAAACTCTCGATTTAAAGCTGCAGGAGGGTGAAGCTGCAGTATTAAAACGTTTTAATGTAAAACACGCAATTTAATTGCAATAAAAACAAATTCTAAGGAAACTAAGTTTGCTGTTTGTATTTTTGAATCGTGCTGAATCAAAATGTCTCTTTAATAATTGTCACTTTTATGTCTGCTGGATGTTTGCATTTATTAATATAATAATATTTAATCAGGCTCAAAATAACCTCATATTAATTGTTCCTTTTTTAAGGGAAGCTGGAGGTTTTGTGCCAGAAAACTCAACACTGGGTCGCAAAATAAGCGAGAGCTGCTGTAAACCTCAGAGAGAAGCAGTGTCACACAAATAAAATATAAATTAAGGGTTGCCTCTCAAGAAATTGATCAAATCGCGAGAGGTCTTCAAAGTGAACAATAATCCAAGAGATGAGACTAAAGTCTGGAAGATTTGACGCAAAAGTAAAGTTTCCTCTTTTTTTTTTTTTTTAATATCCGTCCACATCAGCTGCCGGTGACGCATGAAGCCAATCATCACCGTGAAATTGTTGTTTAACATTTAATTTCATCTGACTTGCTCCAAATGACGGACAGCCCTCCTCTGAGGCGTTAATCGGTTTGATTTGTGAACAAGATGAAGGGTTATAAATAAAGAGCTATAAATACGTGGACATGACACGTGAATGTCCTGAAAGATGGCGCGTCATTTATACGCCTTCCTACGTTCAACGTTTAAATCCTGCGGGATTAAAAAAAACAGCGAGTAGATCTCAACTATCGCTTCTGCTGGAAGGGATTTAGCTCCACTGAGACACAACACACCAGACTCCACTGAACACACACACTCGAGGTATAAGAGCAGAGAGGTGTAGTTAAACCTACATCCACACAGCCACACCTTCCTCGCTAATCTAATATTCAGATTGTCCTGCTTTATTTTTTTTATTGTGATGTTTTAATATAAAACACACATTTGTTTATCATTTATAAATCTTTAAAGGGCCTCATAAGCGAGATTATAATTAATACACTCTGAGATTCTTACGATTTTGGACATAAAACAAGGAGTTACTATATAGCCACACGTTAATTCCTAATTTCAGTTTTGACTTCTGCTGCAAAAATATGCAAAAATAAAACGGGTCAAACATTAAAGTCTTGTTTCTAAACCTTAACAGAAAAAAGGTTAAATTCAGCCGTGCGTCAGGGTTTGTTTTATAGAAAGAAAAGACGCTTCTTAAAAATCTAAATTGGTGCCTGCGTAAGAAAATAGTCCCCCCTCGCTGTAAAGAAAATATCTCGTGCGCCGACGCTCTCGGTTGTTTTCAGGCGCTTTTCAGCGCGCTTCCCTGCCAAACGCTGAACACATGCGATGTGGGCTCTCAGGTTGCCACTCGTCTTTGTGCTGCTCATCAAACCGCGGTTTAATGCGCCAAACAGAACATCTGCAGACGCCTGGTGCCGCGAAAAGACATCCGCACATCTGCCTGGAGGCCATGTGCATTTCACACCGAGGTTAATTAACAGCGAACACGAGTCTGCCTCACACACGACATGACACAATCACCTGATCATTCCTTCATTAGGGCCCTTTAGAATGCGTGTTTGGAGCGCGCGCAGCTCCTCTCTCCTCTGGGAGGCCTGTAACACCGCCACAACAACGCGCGAGCCCCTGAGCTGGTGGGTTTGGATCAGGTAGTGACAGGCTTCCCTGCAGCCTCCTCTCGGGCCTTTCCTAAAGTGCATTGTTGACATCCTCTCCATTGACCTCCGTCACCTCCGCCTGTCTCGTCCTTATGATGAAAAATGATCCGCAGCCGTGACTGGATTTCCCTTCCTGACCCTCGAGTGCCGCATCCATCAGGGAGACGTTTGTTTAGAAGCAACAATCGAGTTTTTAATTCAGCTTTTTGCGCATCATTTCGCAGTTGGAGCTCTCGCGCGGAGGATCGCTGCGGTGGGGGCCGACGGCGCGCTGTTTACGTTAGTTTTATTGGCTCCGACTCATCTGCCCGGTGGCCCCGAGCGGGGAGAGAGAGAGAGAGAGAGAGAGAGAGAGAGAGAGAGAGAGAGAGAGAGAGAGAGAGAGAGAGAGAGAGAGAGAGAGAGAGAGCGCTGGAGCTCTGGAGCTTCACTGACTCATTAAAGTCTCATCCGCACAGGCCTGAGAGTGACTGACGGTCACGTTCGAGCTTTCACTGCCTGCCTGCAGACACACACACACACACACACACACACACACACACACACACACACACACACACAGTGGAGGTGTTTTAATGTCCTGGCTGGATCAGAGGTTAGGAGGCAAAAAGGATTATTATTATTATTATTATTATTATTATTATTATTATTATTATTATTATTATCATCATCATTATTCATATCATTGCTGATTTTGAAGATGTTTCCAGAATAGTTTTAATCTTAATTTGTTATAATCACGGTACTTGACCCATTACGCACATTATCGCGTGGTTCAGGCTATTAAAACGAGCAAAACGTTCAAATAACCATTATTTAAAATAGGAAAATTCATATATAATTAAACTTTAGTAAACAGTTATGAATTGAATCCTTTACAAAACATTTATGGAGCAATTATAAAGGTTTATAAACATGAGCTGCAGCTCTTTAATGGCCATCCAAATAATGTTTACGGTGACGTGAACTACAGTTTATTTACTATCATTTCACATTTATTAATGATGGTTCTTATAAAGTGTTACCTGTTTTTATTTGACCTCTTTATATTTAACATATTTGAAAAGATTGAATTGATAGCGCTGTAATCTTTTTGAATGTCTCGAGCACCGCTGGACATGCGCGCAGCTGCCACTCGGATCTGCCTGCACACCTACAAGAAATGAAAGGGGGGAAAAAATAGAAACGTTTGGATCTTCGTAAGAATCTGTGTGTTTACGGTGCGGGGGGTCGTCCAGCTCTACGTCACCGGGGGAAACAAACAAACATTTGACAGCAGCGATGCGCCACTCAGTCAAATCAGGTCAGTGCTGCTGGAAAACTCCAGCAGCAGGACGCAGGACGCAGAGCAGGCCGCCGTCCTGTCGGGCTCTGCTCGGGCGGCAAAATGTCCCTGAAACATCCAGAATAAATGCGGCAGCTGCAGCCTTTTTTGCATCCATCGTTCACAAGCAGCAGCAGTCAGACGGGAGCCTGCTCGGTCTGCAGAGGCTGGTTTGTTTTGCTGACGGAGCCTCAGCGAGTTCAAACCGCACTGCAGGGCTGCAGCCACACATGTGTTTGTTTACCGGCTGAATGTGGGAGATATAGAAGCTGCAGCTCGACCCGAAGCTTCCACACTGAAGGTAAAGAGCAGCGTGGATCTATTTGACCTCTCACAGCTTGATGTTTTGGGTTACCTCGGCTGTACGGTTGGATTCGGCCTCCGCGGCGCAAAATAGGGCCGCAAGCCTCCTGATTATTTATAATGAAATATTAATTCCTGAAGCAAACAGGTGTTATTAACCTTCATCACTGTGATTCATTTATGTTTCTTTTATCTTTAAAATCCAAATTATGAGCATCCATTAAAATAATCCAACGCGTTTACAGGCTTCAGTACAGCCCCTCTAAACACTCCTGACATATTCCTAAAAAACAGTTTTTCAGTGGCCACCCCCTCAAAATTATATAAATATTTTAACCTCCAAAAACACATTTTGACCTCCTCCTGGCTCTCTATCTCTTCATCTAAAAAGTCCTCCCGTCCAATAGCATTAACACTGCTAATAAATCACTCAGGTTTAAATCAAATAGACGGCACTTTATTAAACAAACAAAATGTAATGCCTTCAAAATAGTTTTTTTTAAAAAAAAAAACAAATTAGACAAAATGAATAAAATAAGTCAGTACAGACTACAAAGTCCCCCCTCTGTTTCTATACAAGAACCGGGACAAATAAAGGCAGCGAGAAGAAAAACTGGAAAGACTTTTTAAGAGTTTGGTCCTCAGTATCCATCCACTCCCTTTTCCTAAAAATAAATTACTATATTAGGCTATAATTTACAGTCTATAGTCATAAAAGCTGCTGGTATCCGCGCCATCTTTATAAACAATTCTCAAAGTGAGAGGGAAGACACTTACGTGTTTGTGGTGTTACACACGCCTCGACAGAAAAGTCTCTGAGTCTTTATGTCCATTCGGTGTGTGAATAAAAGACCAAAAGTACAAAAAAATATAGAAAACATATATTAGAGTTATTAATTTAAAAGACACACTGTGGCGCTCAGAACTTGCTGCAGTCATAAACGAAAGCTCCTGAGGTGCGGTAGATGGACTGGCCGGAGGGGAAAGCCATCTGACAGCTATTATTCCCGTTGACCGGGGAGCCGTTGAGCCCGATCCGCTGGGACTCGAACATCTCCCGCACAGAGTGGAAGTTCTGCTGCTGCGCCGGGTAAGCCGGGCTCAAGTGGCTCAGGTCCCCGTACCAGGACGTGAGCCGGCCCTGGTGCGCGTGGTGGCCGTCCTGGCCCGCCTGGCTCAGGTTGCCGTGTCCGAGCGGGGACGCGGTGGTCGTGGTGATGCAATAGTCGGGCAGAGCCTCCTCCACCGTGGTGGAGGGCGCCAGGTGGCCGCCGGACGATCTGTCCCCCGCGTACAGGCTCATGGCTTGCATGTTGCAGTGATAGGTCGCGTTGGAGTTCGTGGAGACGACGTTCTGGTTGCAGGCCGGCGAGCTGTACGCGGGTGTCTGGTTGGGGGAGTAGTTGAGCGACAGCGAGGGGGTGATACCTGTCCGAGAGGAGGCGATGAGTGGCGGGGACAGCTCGGCCTGCGGAGACCCCCGCAGGGTGGTCATGATGTTGTCCACGCTGAAGCCCTGCGCCTGGGCCTGGCCGTGGTGGTGGTGCTCGGGTCCGTCCATGCTGAGTGACCGGGTGGAGGGCACGCTGTGTGGGCTGCCTGTTGACATGCTGCTGCTGCTGTCGGGGCTCTCGATCTTGGCCACGGCGCTCAGGGCCGGGGACGCGGCCTGCGGCGGCGTTGTGCTCCCGTTCTCCGTCTTTATATCCTGGATCCGCACCGGCTGAGAGCCCTGCACCGGCGCGTCCTGCTCCTGGCCCGGGGTGCGGGCAGAGGGGTCTTTCCCCTGTCTGTCATCCTTGTCCCTCTGCACGTCCTTCTTTTTGAACCTCCTCCGGCGCCGTAGAAAGCTGCCGTTCTCAAACATGTTGTAGGAGTCCGGGTCCAGGGTCCAGTAGCTGCCCTTACCGGGCTTCTTATCGTCCCGGGGCACTTTGACAAAACACTCGTTGAGCGACAGATTGTGCCTGATGCTGTTCTGCCAGCCCTGCTTGTTGTCCCGGTAGAAGGGGAACCTCTCCATGATAAACTGATAAATCCCGTTCAGGGTGATCTTCTTCTCCGGTGAGTTCTGGATGGCCATGGTGATGAGAGCGATGTAGCTGTAGGGGGGTTTGACCATGTCCTTCGGCTGGTGCTGAGGGTTGTACGGTCCGTACGCGCGGGCCATGCTGGCCGGGTACTGGTCGTGGGCCGCATGGGAGTACATGCTCATGGGCGCAGGCATCCCGCTGTATCCACCGCCGGCCCGGTAGTAGCTCTGGTCGCTGCTGATGTACGGTACAACTCCCAAAGAGTTGGGGCTGGAGACGGAGTAGCGCGCCTGCATCCTGCGCAATGCGTAAAACCTCTCCAAACTGCTTCCCCCCGCAAACTCTCACAACTTCAGCGTGTGCTCCGGTTCTGTAACTGTCCCTCTTCTGTCTGGAAGTCCTTTTTTTAAGCCACAGCTGGCCACGGTGAACCGGAGAGAGCGCGCGCTGCTGCAGTGAACATTTGGGAGACTGAGGAGGCTGAAAGGAAGGCTGAGTCTACACAGCGAGGAATTACCCTTCACATTTTTTCCTCCCTTTTGGCTGCTCGGGCTGCTCCTCCCCGAATGTGTGCTCCAACATCCAATTGGAGGAGTCAACCTGTGGAAAAGCTGCATGGCGACAAAAGTTACTACACCCCCCTCCCTCACCCTCCTCACCCTCTCTCCTCAGCTCAGAGTTATTAAAATGCGAAGGGTGTGCCTGAAATACTGAAAAATTCACGTAATGACCCAAATTGCCAGACATTTATTATTTTTTATTTATATATTATATTGCGAGCCATGAAATAACTTCTTATTGGTCTATTTTTAAAATGAGGAAGTTAGTTTTTTTGTGGCCTTTCAAGCCCTTAGGCTTCTGCGTACCCTCCTCTTCATCTCCGAAACATCAAAACTGTGCGTAAAAGTTAAAATGATCCAAAATAAAACTCCCAGAAAATTACTCCAAAGTCCTCGTATACATGTATATTCTGTTGAATTTGTGTGATATCAGCTATCAACACATGATATCAACATAGGCCTGAACGGGGTGGGCACTCTGCCTAATTAACAGTTCGCATTCTTGTTATTAAATTAATTTGGATGGATGCGTAAAACCTCCGATCAGACCGAAGGTGTCACGGATTAGAAATGCAAAACGAGCGAATCCCAATCAGGGAGCAGCGTGTGAGAATCTCTCTATCAGCTGCGGTTCAGCCTCTGAATAAACAGACGGACATGAAAGAGTGTGGATGCCTCCATCTCCACCTCCCTCGCGCTCCCCGACAGCGCCGGTGGGCGGTGTGTGGAAACTAATTAAAGGTTAAATGAAGATCATTTGGTCGGGACGGGTGAGAAGACGGTCCCCCCGGTGCGAGAGAGCGGAGGGGGATTTTTTTTTCTTTTCTTTCTTTCTTTTTTTTTTTTTTTTAAGATGAAGACCTCCAAATGTTATTCACACTGATCGGGTGTTAACAGAGCTATCACAAGTCCACATGGCCTCTGTGGAAAGTTGTGTGTCTGTGTGTTGATTGTAAAGCCTAAAACAACAAGTGTGTGTTTTCAGCCTGATGGAAATAATCGTTTGAAAACATCACAAAGATGGAGACTAAAGGAAGAAGGTGGATCATCCTTTTTTTTCAGGGTGGCAGAGAAAAAATACATTTTTATTTTATTATCAAAGTTTGTTGTCTAATTGTTGTATTGGTGATTTGTTGTCAATGGCACATTTACTCACCACAGCCTTTGTGCATATTTTAAGATAAATATATTTCGATACGTATTTTCTTCTTAGTTAAATCAGCAAATAATTTTGATAAACCTGAACCATCTTTGTTTTAAATGTACATTTTTGTGTCAAAAATGTATCAGAAGAGAAAAAGTTAGAGGCTGAACGTGTGAATAAAATCATTTTAGAAGTGGATAGAAGCGGAATAAATTCATTTTATTTGACACATGAAGGGAACCAAAGCACCTACTCTGTTTTGTTTTGGCAGGCAGGCTTTTCTTTTCTTTTTCTTTTCTTTTTTTTCTTTCTTTTTTTTTTTTTTTATAGTTTCATGATAAAAGGATGCAGAATTTCCAAAGCTACAACCACAGCGTTTCATAGACTTTAGCTCCGTCTTTCATTTAAGTTTAGGTGTTCAATTTAATGTAAGCAGGTTTAACAAATCCTCTTGATTATTCTTTAAATGTCTCTGTGTGTATTTTATAAATCTTTTTATCGACAGAAATGTTCTGAAGCTGTGAAGTCTTGTCTGTGCGCTTTTTGGAGACTAGTTGAGTTTTTATAACTAAGACAGTTTGGGGAGAAAAAAACATGCATCATTGGTATTAAACTTCATTTAAGAATTAATAATGTGAATTACTGGATTTGGAATAAAAAAAAAAAAAACCTAATTCAGTAAAATCTGATTGACACATTTCAGTTGAAGTCTCATTATTCAGCATCTTCGTCGAAGCTCCAACAGAGAAGAAGAAAAAACAAACCAACCCTAATCTCTGATGAGGCTGATAATCTGTGAGAGGAGCTCTTTTCTCACGTGTGTGTTTGCTCATGTGGCTCTTTGTTCTGTGATTTGCATGTGTCGTCAGGACTCTGATGAGGAAGCAAACGCAGGGCGGACCGTCACCTGTGGGGTCCGGCCGGTGAGCCCTCTGTACCGGCTGGGACCGACCACCAGTGACCCCTGCTGACCGCCCCGAGAGCCGAGGGCCGCCCGCTGCATCTGTCGGTGTGCGGAGGGAGGGAAGCCCGGCCTGCAGGCGGCTGGAGCAGCAGCAGCAGCAGCAGCAGCAGCACGCAGGTGGATGAATGAAGCTCCAGCTGCAGGCTGCTGGTTAGTGAAACACATCTGTACACAGCTGGACAGGCTCCAGTTTTCATTCTGCTCATTAGTTATTAATTAAACATTTGTTCCAGGAGTCTGAGAACTGTTATTGACCAGCACAGCACAAATCCCTCCATCTGTCACCACTGAGATTAAAATAAAAACCAGCCACATCATCAGGTCATGTTTTAGAAAAATGCAAAAAGAAGTCTAAAGTCCTTAAATGTGAACATTATTAGACTAAGTGTTATTGTTTGCTGTAAATGTATAATTCAGAGAGTCTTAAACAGAATTTCCTGCAGAGAGAAAGTTAAAGGCTGCTGCGTGTTGCACTTCATCTTGTAATGTACGACACACTCCTGCCCCCCAGTGGTCAGAATGTAAAACAGCATGATGGAATATTCGAATCTTTTAAACAGTAAAAGTTGCTCATTGTAGAGATACTGTTATTTGTTTCAAGTAGAAGTCACATTCAACAACAACATATCATTGATGTACCAAAACTAAAAGTAATATTTAAGAATGATAAATTAGTTCTTCATTTGAAAGACACTTTAATGTTGCAGCCACTGAAGTTGAAGTTGAAGCTCATTTTTAAACTGCAGACTTTATAAACTGCAGGGTGTCTTCTGATTGTTTTATCTCAGCCTATAATAATTTATCATAATTTATTTGTTGATTATGTTGTATTTCATTCATCTGAAATCTGCAAAGTAACCACCAGTAACTAAAGTCCCCAGATATATGTAGTGGAGTATAAAGTAGATTTTAACCTCTGAAATGTAGAGAAGTCTCACAAAAAAGAAATACTCAAGCACTTAAAAATTGTACTTAAAGGAAAAGTTCACTGAAAAATGAAAATGCAGTCTTTCTCTCCTTCCCTCCATGCTGATGGAAGGTCAGGGGAAGTTCAGTAGTCCACCAAACATTTCTGGAGCTTCACAGCAGCAAAACAGTGTTTGCAGCATTCTCCTGAACAAATGAAGTAGCCGGGGATTTGTTTTCAAATGTAAAGAAACAACCAGGGGGAAAAATGTATGTATACATATATACATTAAAGGGCTCCATACAGTTTGTCTGCCTGATCTAAGTCTCTGGAAGCCCTGAGATCCCACATAGATTTGAAAAAAAAAAAAAAAAACTAATTTCCATCCTAGATGTGCGGTCGAGCTCAGGCACCCACATCAGACACTTTTAGATGAGCAGCTTCAGTGCAGATTTCTGCATAAACAGAATGAAAAAACATAAATCAATATCCTATAGGGCTTTTGGAGACTGTGATCAAACCAGACAAGCTGTACGGCCAAAGCCAAATAATGCCAAACAAGTCCCCCCAACTACTTCAGCTGTTTAGTAGAATGCTACTGAGAGTCTGTCCTCCTCAGAAAAAAATGAATGTAGATGCTGGGTTGAAAAATAAACCCATATTGAGGTTTGTTGCTAGATGGCGACCTCTAGCGGCTGTAGTGATCATTACAGCTGTAGAGGAAGTCAATGGTGAGTTATTTAAACTTAGACATTTTGTTAAGTACCATCACGTACAGAATGTAACCTAAGTTAATAATGGAACGTACGTTTGTAACAGCAGTTAAAGATTTAGTTACTTTAACTCAAACCACAGTGTGCTAGTCATCCCAACCAAGCAGTTTTCTTGCATTTGGGTGAACATTCTTTTAATTACAGAATGAGTCAGAGAGGAGAGAAACACCTGACATGAACCTAGAGAAAGGTTGCTTTGCTTAATCTGACAGGAATTCTGGTCTTTAAGGAATTTTGTAGTTTATCTGCAAAGTGACAATTCACTTTAGTTTGTGGCTTGGGTAATATTTCATAGTTACATTAGTACAGGCTTATCATAAACGTTATTCAATGGAGTGCTGGTTTCTTTATGATGGAAAGAGAATTTAAAACTTCTTTTAGATGTGTTTGGGACTGTAGGTGCAGCAGATTTGCTGCGTTTCATCACCTGAAATCATCAGTCAGGTGTTAGTGTTGTCTGCTGAGGACTTTTTATCCTCTCTCCGTCCACAGGGAACTGCTGGTTCCATTGTTATAACTCAGACACTGATGTATAGATACAGATACCCTGATTAAAAGCACAAATTACCACCTTTAATAGACATCATGTACTTAAATAGCATATTTGTTTCTTTGGAACAAAAGTTAATTGTTAAATATAATTTCAGACATGAAATGCAGCTGGCTGAGAGGTTTTATGACTCAAAATATTCAGTTGATTATATATGTGACTAAATGAATAAACACTGTTGGAGAGAAATGTAACATTTATTCCATTTTTAGGTATCATCAACATCATCACGTCTCTGTTGCCACCAGTGTCACAAACTTGTAAATCATCAAATCACACAAACTGGTATTAAATGGTAAAACAGCGCCCTCTGCTGCCACATTGATGCACATACACCATCAGATGCAAGAACAGGAAAGTTAAAGAAGTTAAGCCTGAGTTTATGAGCAAATATGAGTTCAGTATCTCCACAGTACTTTCACAGACATCTGTAAAATGAAGGAAGTCAAACTTTAACTATATTTTTTGTATTTTTACTGGTGGACCTTTCTGAAGAAGTCTCACTCCTCAGGGTCTGAGTATGAAACTTCACTGTGTCGTCCACAGTGTTTATAATAAGTGCCTAATTAAACACAGACAGATTTCCAAAATATCCCAGGACCTCAAAGCCACGCACCCAAAAAGCACATTGGAATTGGTTTCCAAATAAATAGCTGCCAATCATCCATGTGCAAAACATTAATCTTGTGTTTGGTGCTCCGGCTGTGACTGGTTTGAGGCGGGTGAAGCTGTTCTCAAGGCCACAGAGCGCCTCACAGTATGGCAGTTTTTCCCCTTTTTCACCCCCAAAATTCGACATTTAAGACCAGACAGATGAACGCGCAGAGTTCTCCGAAATCCGAATTAGGCCATGAGAAACAACTGAGGAGAAGTTTTACTTCAGACTTAGCTGTTTCTGATTTAGTTTCCCTCATGAACGGTTGAATTTTCTCACGTGATGACACACAAACGGCCTCATGTATCTTTACTCGCACGCCATTTTAAATGAAATCAAGACTAGCAAAGATACTGAGGCGAGAAAATATTTGTATTTATTTGTTTCAGTTTATGTTCAATTAACTGCCTGACAAAATGGCTCATTTGACTATAGACCATGTACGCCAACAACAGACAAAAAGGCAAAATGGTCTTGTGGAATAAAGTTCTGTGCTCAGGCCTTCAACTGAATTATCTGCGGCTTTATATCAGGTTGCAGTAACAGACTGATTTCAAGGTAAAATGTGGTGTGAAACCTGACAGTGATCCCAAACATTTGCTTGTATACAGTATTTCTACCATATCGAGTGGTGTAGTCCTAAAACCTGGAAATCAGTTTGGATTTTTGCACATCTGGTTCCCTCGTCTCAAAGTCTATGAGTTTTTTTTAATTGGTTTTCAGTTAAATGTGTGAAATAAGATCTGTGGTTACCACAGGCTGAAGATATTCACACGTTTTGTTCTACAACATAAAACATGTCAGTAAATGTCCCACAGTTTAATTATAAAGCTCTTCCGTGTGTTAAAAATGGCGGTTGCTAACAAGTGTCTAAATGAGACTACAGAGGTTGTCGGGGACATTAAACGTCATCCCAGTGAACACGGAGACTCATCTACTCACCAGTCCGTCTCTACAGGCTGACTTTAGTTACAACCTATTCTAACTCTGACTTTACAACTTGTACAACGATCAGTTTATAGAAAACCTGTATAGTAACTGTGAAGAAAGACGCCTAGTGGTGGTGATGTTGAAGTCATGTGACTGTGATGTAGTCTGTTTATAGCCTAACATTAGCTTTTTACTGCCAGAGGTTTAATTCACATCAAAAATCACAAAAAATGTGTTAATCTGTGAATATGATCTATCTGCCAGAGGGTACTTTTTCAGCGATGATCAAGAATTCAATTCAAACATCACGTAGGCTTTTTGTTGAGGGAACCAGGGTGGTGCCAACCGCTGGGTGAGTCTACAAAAAACATGTCATCCCTTCTATAAGTGTTCTTACAAACACATAAATATTAAGTGTCATGTCTGTCAGGGGGTTATATTTTTTAAAATTATGATAAAGTGAAAAACTTTTTCATTCTAACTGCTACTAATAACAATCATAACAATTATGTAACACCAAATACTTTGATACCATGAAACTGTGATGTTTTCTGAGATGGTTGTCGTAATGTGAGAATCTGATACCTTAACAAACCCAGTTGTTATCTTATTATTATGACAATACAAGATTACAAACACTTTGTAACAAGATAAATAGTATATTGTTATAATAACGGAACTTTCTTATTTTAGCCTGTTAAGTTTGTATGATGTAATAACATTAAAGTATCTTGCGTGGGCAGCAGTATGCTTATGTACGCAGTGATGTATGCTTTGCTACAATTTTTTAGGATTTTGTACCATTCTTACCATTTAGAATAAAGTGGAAACAGAGAAGATGCAATGTCATTGAAAAAAAACCTTAAGATATGAAGGAATCTGACAATGTCTAAAATGCTTTCAGCATTCATAATCAGTAAGCAAAAGTTCAAAGGTCCCACATTGTAAAAAAGTAAGATTTTCTATTTTCTTTTTTAAATTTTAAAACAGGCTCAGGTGTTATAAAAATACTGTGAAAGAATCAAAGCTGTGCCTTTAAATGAGCCGTCAGGACTTATAAGGTTGTGATGTCACAGCTATGCAGTCAGCGCCATCTGCCACACCTCCAGCACGACCATGGTTGTAGAAACAGTAGCAGAGCTGATGGTGAAACACAGTGGGCGGTGCCTGCTCAGGCATGTGAGGCTGTCCAATCAGAACAGTCTCAGCTTTTCAGGAGAGGGGCTTTTAAGAGACAGGAGCTAAAACAGACTGTTCAGGCAGAGGGTGAGAAGAGGTGCTGCCGCAGTGGACAGTAGGAGAAAAATAATGTGGTTTATTTTGTGTAGACAGCCAAAATAAAAGTATGAACCCGAAAATGAGCATATATGAGAGCTTTAAAGGTACACTCTGTAGTTTTGGGGAAGACATTTTAATCAGAAGAGAAAGATCTTCATTGACTGATTTTTTTTTATGCCTAAACAAAACAAATAAAGAAACTCTCTTTGTTTTAATGACTGAATAAACTGAATAAACAAACTGACCTTAAAGGACAACACCACTTCATATTGTTTTATTTTGTTTATATGTGGCGGACCCTGCCACCTTTATAGCATCAACCATTGTTCTGTGTTCTGGGACCTTCTGGGATTTTCCTCTGAGAACAGCTTGTTCATTCACTTATGGAAATATTATATTATAAATAAATATTTCTGAGTTTGTATTATTACCTCATGAATGTTGTAAATATTTAAATTCTGAGCTTTAATTTCTCCTCCAAAGCTACATAGTGCCCCTTTCATCACCCTGAAGTTACTTTTGTTTGGCTGTGACTTTATTTATGTTGCTATTTTTAACATAAAAGAAATCCTGGAAAAAGAAACACACCTCTGTGTGTGATGAGTATCAGAGTTTCCAATCTAGCGTTATGAGTTTGAAACAAGTTGTACCACAGTTTATGAGTCAACACAATAAAAGCTACTAAAACTAAAAAGGAGTTCAAAACACTGCCCCCTAGTGGATTATTTGCACCCAACACCTTCCTCTTCCCCTTGGCTCTTCACTTTTGTCCCTCCTTCTTTTCTCTTAAGGAAAACAACCTCATCTTTTAGAAGTGACACGATTGCTGTCATGTTACTTTTAACTTATTTTAATTAAACATTTGCTCACTGAGTGCTAATGCTCTTTTGTAGCCAATCTCTGGCCAGTTTAACTGTACCAGTGGTTGGTAATGATAAGAGACCGGTAGGATCTATTCATGTCCCTCTGACCAGATGTCTTTTGGCCTGTTTAGGTGAGCTTCTACCAACAAACCCTCAAGAGAAATCATCCACTTCCTCGTTTAGATACTGTAACAGACTCTCACCATCCACTTCTGCCAGTCTGACTGAGAGAGAGGGTGTGTAAGGTGGTGGAGGGGGGATATTTGCAGGTGGGTCAGGTGTCACTGTGGATTGGTTGATTTGGAGCCTCCTGAAACAAAAACCCAAAAACAGAAGCCAAGTACACAGAAAACGACACTGGTCGTAACAGCCTCCCTCATGCTTAAAGGCAAAAAGCAGATTAGCTGAATCGGTTTTATGACCTTTGTGGATTAAAACCTGGAGAAAAATTGCTTCCAGTTACCAGATCTGCAGACCTTCTGGCTTTTCCCTGAGCATATTTAACGCAGCTGCAGCGAGAACACAGAATCACTATTTTTAAGGCTCAAGGTCTGTGAACTGGAAAAGGAGATGCTTCAGCGTGAGATATTGGAAACTCCAAAATCACGCTCAAGCTTCAGAGAGTCAGAATCCTGAACAAACAACAAGTAGCTGCTAAAAAACAGCAGCTGGAGGAAGCATTTTAAAGTCAACCAGGAGGCTCTGAGGGCTCTGGAGACTCTGGAGGAGAGTCTGGCCTCCCAGCCGGCTCAGCAGAGGGAGCCCGAGGCTGCCACGATGCAGGCTGAGCACAAGTTTACAGCCACGTCATCCAGCAGCAGGAGGCTCTGAAGGAGAAGCAGCAAATGTGGGTGACAACAGGATGCTCAGATCTGTGAGATCTGGAGAGCAGAGCTGAGACAGATGTTGGAGGAAAGAGATGTGGTCCCGCCTCTGATGGAGGAGGAGAAGGAGAAGGAGGGGAGGCTTCATCAGTCCTGTAAATGAGGCAAAAGAGTATAACAACACCTGTGGTCTCTCTCTCTCTCTCTCTCTCTCTCTCTCTCTCTCTCTCTCTCTCTCTCTCAATATATAACAATAAATAACAGTATATGAAATAGAATAAAAAACAAAACAGATAACAAGCAAATAGTAATAATAGATAAGTAAATAAATAAAATGATAATAAACAAACAAACAAACAAACAAACAAACAAATGAATAAAATTAAATAGAATGAAAAAAAATAAAATAAATCAAAGGAGATGGTGTTAGTAGAATATTGTACATATAAGTATATTTGTACATGTATATCTTACATTCTATGACCTACTGGTTGTCTCTTGTTTTGTGGCAGGAAGTGACATATTTAGCAGCCAACACTGCACATTCTTTCTCTTCCCCCAGAATGAGGGGTCATTTCTCCCTTTCTGTCAAACCTCCGAATTCGGGACAATGTTTTTTAAATTGTGGAAAGAATTCCTCTCTAATGTTTGTGTATTTGTGACATTGTGTTAGAAAGTGTGGTTCTGTTTCTACAGCTCCCTCATCACAGTGACAGCACAGCCTGTCCTCTCTGGGCAGCAGGTCTGACAGTGTCTGTCCTTCTCTACTGTCAGACTGTGGTCACTCAGTCTGTACATCGTCAGTGTCTTTCTCAGGTTCTGATCCGTTACTGTGGTCACTCAGTCTGTACATCGTCAGTGTCTTTCTCAGGTTCTGATCAGTTACTGTGGTCACTCAGTCTGTACATCGTCAGTGTCTTTCTCAGGTTCTGATCAGTTACTGTGGTCACTCAGTCTGTACATCGTCAGTGTCTTTCTCAGGTTCTGATCAGTTACTGTGGTCACTCAGTCTGTACATCGTCAGTGTCTTTCTCAGGTTCTGATCAGTTACTGTGGTCACTCAGTCTGTACATCGTCAGTGTCTTTCTCAGGTTCTGATCCGTTACTGTGGTCAGGTATTCTGCCACAGCATACTGTCTGTTTAGGGTCAGATATGTTTCCAGTTTGTGTTGTGAGCGTGTAATATCTTTCTAATCAGTTATGTATTTGTCGTCTTCTTCAGTTATAATTTGGTGAGGTCTAATCTTCTGAGTGATAGTGTAACTGCTCTGAGGCTGACCGGGGTTTGTGATGTCAGAAGGTGAGAGGTCAGCCAGCCTCAGGACCAGTTGGCTGAGGGGACTCCCTTCTATGTTCAACTCTTGGTGGGCAAGGGCTTTAGAATGGTAACAGTCAGGGTCGCTGTTTTAATATGGATCCAGAACTTAATAGATCTTTTTGAATATTTAGAAGTAAAGGATATCGGCCTAATTCTCTCTCTCTCTCTCTCTCTCTCTCTCTCTCTCTCTCTCTCTCTCTCTCTCTCTCTCTCTCTCTCTCTCTCTCTCTCTCTCTCTCTCTCTCTCACACACACATAGAGAGAGAGGCAGACACACACACACACACACACACACACACACACACACACACACACACACAGAGGCAGACACACACACACACACAAACCAACAAATACAAACAAACCAACACAGGTGAAAACATAAGCTCCTTGGTGGATGATTATTATTATTATTCTTTCAATCAACTAATAATTATGATCACTTGGTCTGATAGTTTCAGTTGTGTTTGTATAAACCATTTGGTAGTTTAATACCTAACAATCATATGACCAACGATCATGGAAGTCATTTCTAATGTTGCTAGTAACTAAAGCCATCAGATAAATGTAATGAAGTGAACATAAAAAGTGTCATCAAAATACTCAAGTAATGTACAAGTGCAGTTCTCGAGCAAACGTTCTTACACTTTGCTACTGTTTACTGTTGTGTCGCCTCACCGTGCTGCTAGTAGACTATCAGCAGAGCAACAAGTTACCAAATTCAGCTCAGTTTATTTAATCAGTAATACACTTACCATGACAACAGGCTGCGTCACATTTCTTATGCAGCACAATGTGCAAAAATCAATGGACCACAGGGTTTGGTTTTTGTCAGTTTGTTGTGGGTTCACCCTTATTTAAAGAATATTCTGACACTATGAACAATATATGTGTTTGCCATTTAATCAGGAGTTGTAATGAGAATACTGACATCATTGTCATCTGTATGTAGACAGAACTCGTTTAGGTCAAAGACTGGAGGGGAAGCAGTCAGCCTCACTCCTGAGTAATAAAACAAATGGAATTTATTTTCAAGGAAGTTAAAAACAGCTCAGGTCTGTTCGTCTGCCTGTCATCACTGCATCGGTAAAAACTAAGTTTAGTAAAATCATTTGATATACATTATTGATAAGTATTGAGTTTGGCTGGAGGACTGTTTTTGTGATTTTGATGTTTGGTCAGTGAAGGTGTGGATTTGAAGTTCAGGGACCTCAGATCCCTGTAGAATCAGCCCCCTGCATCACTTCCTCTGTGTGGTGTCGGTGGTTGCCATGGTCACAAGGTGAACCGGGATCATCATCAACTCAAGGACCAGAATGCCTCAAATTAAGTGTGTGTGTTTTGTAGAAAGTCTATAAATTGAAAATTCGGTCAGGACTGTACATCACTCAAGCACCACGTCAACTCAAATGGTAATGTCCTTAAAGGAACAGTTCACCCAAAAATGAAAATTCAGTCATAGTCTCCTCTCCCCCATGTTGACGAAAAGTCAGAGAAAGTTTCGTAGACATAACAACAAACATAAAAGGGCTCCATTCAGCTCTTCCAGCGTAATCCAGGTCTGCAGAGGCCCTGAGATTCTAAATTGATGTGAAAAGACCTTACTGACACCCTTTTTAAAACTGAAATCTTCACTGTAGCTGCTCAAAGTGTCAGCAAGGTAAACCGCGGGTCAGGTGTAAATAGTGCCTTTCAAATCAGTCGGCATCTTCAGGCTTTTGGACACTTGGATAACACAGGATGAGCCATGTTGTGTTCTTTTCCGCTGCCTTTTACATTTTAAAAACAAGTCTCGGGCTACCTCAGTTGTTTAGGAGAATGCTTCAACGCTGCATTGCTGTGAAGATCATAAAAAGTTTTTTGTGGAGTATGAACCTTTACCTGACTCTCCATCAGCATGGAGGGGAGGAGAAAATGACTGAATTTTCATTTTGAGGCAAACTGTTCCTTTAAGGTGAGTCCAAAACTGCACTTCCTCATTTTTCACTTCATTTAACCAGACGATCACAAACAAACGGCAAACGGGGCCCATCAGTGAATGTTATGCTTTGCCCCCCTAGTGAGTTAATTAATCTGAAATAATCTCTAAATAACGTGTTAGCAGAGTAAAGTATTCCCATTTGAAGCCATATAAATCAGAGCTTTATCTCGATCAAAAGCATTACAATGCATCACATACAGTACAGTTTACTGTATGTATTACAAATAGGTGGCTGAGATCGAGGTCACATTTCTTTCTTTTACATTGTGAGTGCCTCATGATTCTGTCCCACTCAGTGTTGTAAAACGTACACAAAAGTCATAAAGTACTTGAGTAAACAGTAAAGATATTGTGTTAAAATAGTAGTACTTGAGTGAAAGTTTTAAAGTGTCTGATATCAAATGTTCTAGTCTCAAAAGTACAAATAAAATAAAATAATCCATATATTTACATTTCCTGTATACCTTGATTGATTATCAGGCTGCCCAATGATTGGATCCAATATTTAACATATTTCAAATCAGGTTTGTAATCAAACAAACTGATTTAAAGTGCGCTACTTTTGCTCTGATGCGGCACTCAATCTGCAAAGTAGCTCGTAACTGAAGTTAACATATAAATGTAGTGGAAGAAAAAGTATAATATCTGCCCCCACAGTGAAAGTACAAAGTTGCAGAAAGTACGAATACTCAAGTAAAGTACAAATACCTAAAAATCGAGTACAGTACTTGGGTAAATATACAGTGTAACGCTCCATCACTCTTCCTACTGCTGAAATGATCTGTGCGGGTCTCCGCCGCTAGATGGCGCTGTACTCCACCACATTGACATATGAAAGCACTCCCCAGAATAACTTGTCATGGAAAATCGAGCAGCTGCAGGGCCACTCTGTGTGACTTTTCATCATGGAGGGCTGCACTGAGGAAACTAGAGAAGACTTTGTTGTCCAGTCAAAGATCTTTTTTCTTTTTGATATGTGAGGGCCGATTATGTTCTTTACTGTCATTCGACTTACCCCAAAGTGTCGGAAACACCAGAGGGAGGCCGCTGCGGTCGGACCAACAGGGTTCAGTCAGTGTTCCTGCAGCCAGACCTCTCCTTATTCTCTGCATCACAGCACAGCACCACAGGAGAGTGTGTCCACGTGTGAACTGCTGGTTCATATGTGTCTTTTGGGAAGTTCACATGTGGAAAAATCTGTTGTGAAAACGTGAATTTCTCACGTGGTTTTCATTTGTAAAAACCTTAACTTTAAATATTTTAAACCTGCTTTAATTTTTGTGCTGTTTTCCTTCACAGTTACCTTTGAGAAAAGTTACGTGTAACTGTAAGAGACAGTTGAAACTCATAGTGACCTTTAACAAACACTGAGGTAACAGATATCAAACATCCCAGGGGAAACATCTCCTCAGACGCTGCATTTAACACACAAATATTGACTCAAGAGCGTTTTAAGGAACTGTGATTGTGTCAGTGACCTAATAAGGAGCTTCCACTGCCAGGTCCTATCTGCATACGTGTGACAGTCGTGAGGGATGCTGCGTTTGAGTCATGACCAGCGTAGACACAAACTGCAGCAGCAGCCCAAGTCTGCTTTCTGTTTGTGTGACGGGGCAGCTCTTTTCTGAGTCTGATCTGTTTACCGCACTCTAAAAATACCACTTTGTTGCATTTCCATAGACGCTGGCCCTGTCGTTTCATTTTGTTTACATGGCGTCTTCAGATGTTGGCAGCCTGGATGTCCACATGGAAAGGAGCAGCCCGAGGATGCAGAAGACTTTCAGCTGCGCTGCACAGTCCGGAGGCGGCTGAGGAACAGGCCGAATGTGGAAATGTTCAAACTAAGAGCGATCAGATTTCAGAAGAAGTCGCCTCTTGATTCCAAAATCCTTCTGCTTGTGATCTGACTTTTGAAGGTCGTGTACATCATGATCCTCACACCTCATATCATCAGTGTGCAGCTGTTTGTGCTTTAATGATCAGCCCGTGTGCTTCCAGAAATCCTTTTTCTTATTAATCCTACAGAGTACATTTACTCGGGCACTGCAAGCACATGCACTTAACTTGAGTATTTCTATTTTAAGCTGATTTATAAATCTGCAGATGTAATGACTTTGACAAATAACTCAACTTTGGCCACATACAAGATTACATGATAATATATCAGTAAATATATACATAAACATTATGTATAATCACAGGGGAAATTGTGCTGTATAATTACATTTTGTCCTCTAAGTATAAATGCTTATAATACTTCTGTACTTTAAATAAAGAAAGATAAAATGTATGAGTTGTATTTGGAGTAACACTACAGAGAAATGGAGCTTTATATTTATATACTTCAGTAAAGGATCTGAATATTTCCCGCACCACTGTAACACCCCGGTCATACTCACAACAGCACACTAAAACAGAAACTGTTGGAGTAATAATAGAAATTTGACATTTAAATCACTCTGAAACACTGAACGATTAAATATTTCTGTAATTGAGGAATAAGATTTAGAGCCATGTCTGAGGCAGATGTGTGTTGCACACGTTGTCATAACGTATACGTCCCTTTGTTATTGAACGTCATTAATTTGAGAGAATAATACTTATTCAAAACCTGAGCATCAGCAGTGGAAGTCATCAGATACTTAACTCAAGTAAAAGTAGCAAAACTATAAAATAAAAACAAGTGATACCATTATCAGCTGTTAACACCTCGGCAGAGTCAGTGAGGAGAACATCGAAACTGATTCTGAAATCTCATGTTTGTTGCTGTCTTTTAGTTTTTCATTATGCTTTCTGGCCATTGTGAATATATTATCTTCCTTTTCGAACGTTGTCTGTACAGTTATGGTGCTAATATTGGTCCAAAATAATGTGAAATTCCATTTTTTTTTTTATTGAAAAAAGTAAAGGCTGACCCCAAAGCCTACATCAACAAAAGCCTTCCAAAACCCAATAACACTGAAACTATAACTATAACTCAGCTGATACTGGAATTTTCGATATTCGGGCAAAATAAATGTACGATATCGATATATATCAGTAGTTAATCTAAACTATATACATTGTATATGAATTGCAGAATATATATCTATATCAATGGGAATTGAATAACTCAAGCATAGTTGTCAGCCGATAAAACATCGGCCGATAAAATTGATATATCTGTCGGGCTCTACTGAAAAATGCACCATAGTAAAGTAAAAGTCCTGCAGCACCCCATCAATGAATTATTAACAGCAAAACATATTTTGTCAAAAGTAAAGTACTCATGATGCAGCATAACCACCTATTTTGAATTATATCTTTATAATAACTGAAGGGTTAATAAGCAGAATTTTAATCTTGCATTTTAAATAATTGTCTGCAAATGAACTCAAGTATCTCAAATGAAGTTAATGTTACTTCCCATCACTGTTAACCATGTCTGTAAGTCTGTAAAAGGCCAGAAGCAACACTCAATGTGTGATTACGTACTTCTGCTATAATCTCACCTCCCTCTGATGCAAATTCAACACGTTTTCTGCACGAATGGAAAGACGGAAGTCTTTGGGGATGTAGCCTAAAATATATATCAGCTTTATTGAAACCTTTTACAAGACAAAAATAGTTGGCAAAGGGTTATACAATAAGTGCAAGGGTTTGTTGCAGTTCATGTTAGCCTGAAGCGCCGTGTGGTAGTTACTCTAATAGGATAGAACATAGTTACATAGGATATAATTCGTTTGCACGTGTTACAGGAGCAAACACAGGAAAAAGTCGTGTTTCTGAAACTTCTTTTGAAGAAGAAAAACGCTTGTCAGGGTTCATATAGGCGAAGTGGTTTCTCTTAAAGGCCTCTGTGGGGTTTCTTCATTCAGTTCCTTCAATGCATAGTTTCACAAGTCCGACCGACCGACCGACCGACAGCAGCGACGGTGGCCCGCAGGGAGGAGGCGAGCACGTGACACCGCGATACATCCCGGCACGAGTCCTCCACAAATTCAAAAATAAGGAGGAAAAAAAAATAAAACGTTTCTTTTTTTTCTTTTTTTTTTTTCTTTTCTAATGTCTTCTTTGTTCTGTCGGTCGTGTGACGGACCTGTAGTTTCTCTCCGGGTCCAAAGTCCTTAGTGAGGTGAGAGCGCTCACATCACGCACGGTTTGATGTCCTGACACACGCTCTGGGGGTGGTGGTGGTGGTGGTGGTGATAGTAGGATCCGCCGGCCGAGGGGTGGAAGGAGGAGATGCCGTTAAAGTTTAACACGAAGTCTTTCCTGTCGCACACCGAGGAGTGGCTCTGATAGCGAGGGATCCCCACTGCGGAGGACAGAGGGAGGAGAGGTCAAACACACGGAAATAAAGAGGTTAACACATTAAATACTCATAACGATTTACTAACAGCTACTTATTTTTAGTTTGAGCGTCTGTTGCATTAATTATACAGCACGAAAAACAGTTTTTGTGAGGTAAATAACGTGAAATTTAACCGGAAATGAATGTTTTCTGATGCAAATATCTTCTAAATTAAATCCAGAATAGAATATTTTGATTATTTATATAGATTTGTATTAACTTTGGTTCTAAAGTCAAATGTGGACTGTGAAAAGAAAAATTAGACAATATAAGTCGCCTGGATTCTGTCAAATAGGTTTTAAAATCAACCAAATGAGCAGCAGAGGACGGATAAGGCCTCGTTTTACTGATTTATTTTAAATATATAAAGTTTCAAGCAGCTGTCTCAGATCTGTACACATTTAAAGTTACATAAGTTGTTGTTTTTCTTTACATAAATAGAAATAATTCAATAAATTAGAATATTTTTGGACATTTGCCTTCGACACCTTCTTCAAGGTGATAGCGCAAAGAAATGCCCCTTAATTTGTATTTTCTTTAGCTATTTAAAAAAAATCAATTTGATGCTTTTATTTGGATTAATAATCAATAACAGAAGTAAAAAAGAAAATGTCCCCTGGAGGGCCTCAAACTCGCAAGAATCTTTAAATCAGACTCAGTGGCCGTCATCCTGTCTGTGAACGAGCCTCTCTGCGCAGAAAGAGAAAAATAAATGAGGAGGCTGTGGCTTCAAGGTCATAAGGACTCCAGATGTGACTGTTTTTCAGCAGGCTGTATCCTCCGGGCCACAGCTCGCTGCCCTGCACACGGTCCTCCCTGACTGACAGCGCAGCCACCGACCCCGCACCGCGCACTCCGACACATTTACCCTCAATTACGACGCTGCGTAAAGTTTAACGAGGCCTTCCGTCTCTTGTGGGTGAACGCGGTGGTTGAAAATCCTCCGCCGGTGTGGTCCGACCTGCACAGCCTTTGTTTGGTTAACCTCTGGGACCCTTTCGGGCTCCAGCATGGGTTCCCTCGCCTCGGTGAAATCCCCAGACTTTAGTAAAGCCTCGGCGTGTTGTGTTAAAGTAAATGAGCGTGAACCGGAGAGCTGGATCACGAAGGCGATCACAAAAATAGAGTTTTCTTCTGTTTGATTATCAGAGAAAGTGTCCTGTAGAGACTTTTACGCAGAAAATCACGCAAACTGCGGATTAAAGAAGAATTGTATTTATTTATTTAAATCATTTTTGAAAACGTAAGTTATTTTTACTGAAACAAACCAGGCCACTACATTTTCTTGGGTGGGTTTTATTATTCAAAAAACATTCAATCTAACTTTATTAATCAATAAAAAAGACTTCGACAATTGTTAAATTATTTTGGCATCATCGGCTGTTGATCTGAAACGCTTTGCTGGAAATAATGAAGTGGAAATACAGTTTAACCAAATAATTCAAATGAATATTACTAAACGATTAATGTATTCTTTTTTTTAATTACTCGCCTTGCACGAATATTTTAACTTTAATTTGATATTATTGTGTCTCTCAAACAAGCACGACCATCCTGAAGTTAAATACAAGTTATATTCATAAAAACTATCGCTTCATAATTGAATGTTTAGAATTGGTCACAGGCCTCTGCTGCAGACACAAACTAAATGCTGCGCTGTCTGACATGCTGTGAGGGTTTAATATTACGTGTTTATATTAGTTTATTTTTGCAGTAATCGCCACAGATATTAAACGGATCCTCAGTCTGAGCCATCAGTGAGTCTGCGGTACCTGACAGGTCGCTGCTGTGGCTCTCTCTGCCGTTCTGGTGGAGGTAGCTCTGCTCCAGGGAGTAGGGCGACATGCCGGAATGTAAACCAGAGGACGCGGGGCTGCTGGAAGCGAGAGGCTGCTGTTTGATGTAGGGAGACCCGCCGGAGGACGCCCAGTGCGCGGACGTACTGGCGTACGGGGAGTGGCCGTCCAGCGCGCTGGCCATGGCCGGAGAGGACGGCACGGGGCTGCTGCTGCTGTCCGGCCCGTACTCCCCGTTCGTCGGCACGGGACAGCTCGCCATGTACGTGGAGCCGGGGCTCGGGGACATGTGGGGGACGTGGTGGCCGCCGCTCAGCCCGTCGTAACCCCCGGCCATTGAGTTGCTCATCATGTCCAAGTTGTAGCTGTTGCTGTGACAGGCGAGCGTGGCGGATGGAGCCTGAAAGTCAAAACTCTGCGGGAGGATGGAGGTGCCGAAGCCGATGCCGTTCATCATCCGGTACATGGGCTTCAGGGCTTGACATTTCCTCCTGAAGCCTCTGGGTCTGCGACGAAACGAGCCCTCCTCGAACATGAACTCGCTGCCCGGATCGATAGTCCAGTAGTGGCCTTTCCCCGGCCGGCCCAGCCCCTTGGGCAGCTTGATGAAGCACTCGTTCAGCGACAGATTGTGCCGCACCGAGTTCTTCCAGCCCTGATACGAGCCCCTGAAGAATGGGAAGCGAGCCTGGAGGAACTGGTAGATCTCGCTGAGTGTCAGTCGCTTGGTGGGAGAGCTCTGGATTGCCATAACAATGAGAGCGATGTAGGAGTAAGGAGGCTTTTCCGGTCGCCGTAAACCGGAGCTCGTCTTCTTTCCTTTAATGGCGGTGGACGAGCTTTCCGTGGCGGCTTGCGGGCTCAGCATGGCGGGGTGCAGGACGCCGGACGCCGGGCTGGATCTCAGAGGAGGCGGAGGGTCCAGCTGCTGCTGAGGGGTCTCGGTCGTCATGTCAGCTCTGACGTACGACTGGCGTAGAGTGGAGAGAGGGAGGGAGAAAAAGACGAGCCGAGAGACGCTTCACGAGGGAAAAGTGTCGGGATCCAGCGGTCAGTGTCCCTGCATGTGAGCGTTACACCGCCAGTGGTCCTCAGAATCCCAGCGCAAAATGGAGTGAAATCTGTCTCCAGTTACGCACGACTCTCCCGTTACGCACGGTGCTCCCTTGACGCATGCAGAACGCACGGCGGGTACGCGCTGACAGAGAGAGGAAGAGGAAGAGGAAGAGAGAGTGGGGGGAGCTGGGTTCTCCAGTGGAGACCGAGTGTCCAGGGCTTCAGCTCGACACAGAGGCTCCAGTGGGTGTCACAGCTAAGTGGTGCTCTGTGGCGCGCCGGGTGGCCATCGACCGCCTTAATAGTCCCTCAAGTGGAGGAAACGCGAAAACCCCTCGACTTATTGCGCGCAACAGTCCAGCCAAACAAAGCTCGACCACCTATCATTTCATAAATCTTTCTTCCCTCTGCGAGAGCCCCCCCCTCCGTCACCCCCACCCTTTCTCTCCTCGTCCGCACTCTGCGCCTGCAAATCTCCCTGAAATCAGTGACGAACAGACCCCCCCGCCCCCCCTCCCCTCGCCAGATCTGGCCCAAGTCCACTCACCGTTCTCAGCAGCGTTGAAGCCTCATTCTCTCCTCGTCTTCTTTCTTCCCCTCCCACCCCCTCGCTCCAAGTTCGGACTACACGCAATTAAGCCATCTATCAAACCTCCCCCAGACATCCCAATCAACAGCGCCACACGCCAGACGCGCAAGTTTAAAAGAGAGCCCTTTCCCCCCTCCCTCTTGTCCTGCACGTATGAAGCAACGATGTGCCACAGATCATACATTTTCCTGACACGCATAAACCAACACAATATGTGCGTAAAAAGTCCAAACCACGATGCCCAAATCATTCACTCGGGCCTGCGCAGTACCTTCGGCAGATAAAAAACCCAAACGCATCGCCGTGGAGCAATAAAAACGCACTGTCGTGTGTTATTTGTGTTATTTTGCTCATAATTTCCTCCCAAACTGGTCCAGAGGATAACAAAAACAAACTGTCGCGGTGCCGGGCCGGGGCGAGGAGTGTGAGAGATGGAGAGGTGGTGGTCTTTACCGTGCGTGTGTAAGCGGGGGGTTGCTCTGAGTAAATGACTTTGACATGAGTGGAAGCAGGCTTTTTCCATCAAGCCCGGCCCTGGATACCACACACAGCGCGCCAGTGTCAGCTTACCGCCCCGGGCCAGAGCCGGTCCCATGGGCCCCACGTTCATTAGAGAGAGAAAAGCGAAATTAGGCGAGCGGGCGTCGACAGTTTCCTCCCCTATGGAGACATCACACACAGATTTGTCCAACATGATGGAGTTATATATCCCATAAAGGTAATATCAACATCCGTGCTGCGTCGGAGCGGAGAGCGTTGCGCTTTGAAGGGCAAAAAAAAAAGCGTCAAGTTCTGTGGCTGTCGCCGAGCTGAGAGCTTTTGGATTGTGTCATGATTTCTTTATTAATTTCTAGTCGTGCATATTTCCGTTTAACTCGGGGTAAAGTGAATTTATTTCCACGGGCACACGATGCGATTTGAAGAGACAAAACAAACACATCCATCACTGAAAACTCCGCAGAACAAACTGACTGCGGTTCCCAGATTTAAATTGTAATTTCTCAAACTCAAAATCCGCGCTCGTGCACGTGTTGGCCGACACAGCCCTCTTAAGTTTAGATATAGCCTGGAGGATTTTCCAAACAATAACCGCGCCGCAACAATAACCTTTGCACTCTGCACAACAAAGGATGTGCGGATAAAATCATTTTTTCCACCGTGACACACACACAGCGCACCGCGGAGGATCTTAACGGCCCCAGAAATTTCCTGCGACATCAAAACTTATGACCCCCGCCGAGATCAGGATGCGTTGGCCCGCAGAGGGGATCTTTGTTCTGGGAGCGCTTTGAAGGCGGCGGGCGCTCCGGCTGCCTTTACGCACCGAGATTATATGAGCTCCCGATTTAGATTTTTTTTTTTTTTAAATATCAAGGAGGTCAGCGACGGCCACCACGAAAGCTATTCAGAGGTGTTTTTGATAGAGGACTCGGAGGCCCACATGAGCCCACTGCCGGCGTAATAAGGCCTCCTGTTTGTTTTCATGTTTAAGCTGATTTATGTTTTTTATTCCCCCATAAACCGTAGGTAGGAAAAAATTCTGAGGGAATGTTTCTGACCTCAGGCAACCTCTGTCAGGTCCTTTTGAATTAAAATGACACTCAGGTCACTGAGGTCCTCAGTATTTTTTTAAATATTTTTATTTCTTATATTTGGTTGCACTTTATAATATCTGTCATATCACTAAAACAAACGCTTGTATAATTGAAAATGTGACAGTGATTTAAACTTTAGTTAATAGTTATTTGATTGTTAACAAGCAATTAAATGCTTTATAAACTGTTTATTAACAATTGTTGAACAAATATGAGCTGCAGCTGATGTTTTTAACCTTTACAGCTGCTTCATAAATGTTCCACTGTCTCTGAACAGTGAAATTACTTCATCTAACTAACTGTACATGTACCACTTATTAATGTTGTGTGATATCCATGTCAAAAGTTTAAATAATTTAAATCAAAATGTGACGTATTTGTTACTTATCTTCTTCTTCTATTGTTGGAATTTGAGTCCAGTTTTCATCGATTTGCTGCCACTGATGTTACTTCCCGAGCGATTAGTGGTCCTGCCAAAATGCAGAGAAATGCATCGATTTGTACTTAAGTCTTCAAAATCGGCCGAGGCAGCAGTGAGCTCGGTTCTGCTCCGAGGGTTCTGCCTGTTAAAAGGCATTTTGTGTCTCGCCATGGTCAGAAGTGCTCATCATGGGGGAAATGTTGCGTCTCTGTCATAATTGAATGAAGCGGTACGGTTCAGACCTGCTCAGTTTGGAAAGTGTCATGCGACGAGTTTTGTTGTGAATCGGTGCTTTATAAAGATTGATTGATTGATTGATTGATTGATTGATTGATTGATTGATTGATTGATTGATTGATTGATTGATTGATTGATTGATTGATTGATTGATTGATTGATTGATTGATTGATTGATTGGACATGTTCTGGATGGATGAGGGGGACACGACCACGGTATTTCTAAACTCCTGGCTGCGGCCCTGATTATACTGTATTTAATTGAGGTAAATGACGTAAACAAAATGAGAATGATCAGAAATGTCTCACTGAAAATAACCAAACAAAAACCTAGAAACAAGTTTTTCTCCCAAATAAAATACAAACGTAATATTTATGGCTGTCTTATATACCAAACATGTTTTACTGTCTTTGTGAGGAAGAAAATAATTAAATTAAATAAATAATAGATGGTGATTGAGGTCATTTTTAGCGGTACTCTCATATTCCTTCGGCTGCTCGAGTCTTTCCTCCTCCTGTGCTCCCTGCCGGGCGCGCTGCCTCCTCTCCGGGGCTCTGGGAGGTCAGCAGCGGCTCAGAGTGCCGGAGTGACAGACTGTTTGGACTTCCTAACATTGTGCCTGCCTTAACGTTTGGTTTCATAACACAGCAGGCCTCGCTCGGAGGCTCTCTGCTCTGAAACAGGCCCGAGGTCCTCCTCACACGGACAGCGAGTGAAACACAGAGACACGCTGTTTGCAAATATGACGGATGTGCGTCACGACAGCGAGGATGCAACAACGCGGGGGATGCTGAGAGGAGCGGAGACACGTGACGGCCCCGCGGACAGGTATGCTGTTCCGGGGTTTCACCTGCAGGTTGCAGCATTGTCCCTGGAAACAGGAGCGAGGCTCACCTGTCACCTGTCAGACTGCGCAGCGCGCTCCGCTTCTGCTCTACACACACTTAGCGGTGAAACACAGGCCTGTTCTCAGCGTGGAGCTGCTGTAATGGCGTCATCAAATCCTGGTGAAATACTCAGAAGACTGGAGCAACAAAAAATTCAACATTTAGTTTGGAAACGTGAGACTCGTCTGGACGTTTCCACGTGCATCAGAAGAGTCCAGGGTCAAACCTCCAGCAGCATCCGGTTTAAAAAGAAGTCTTGAATTTGGTCTTTTCACAAATATTGTTGTTATTCTGGATATTTAAATTGAGAATAATGCTACACTCGCTTTCCATTAATGTGCAGAAGGCAAAAGCTTTGTAACCCTCTGGAATCTTAATGTTGGAGAGCAGCTTACAGTCCTGAGAGTGACGCGTCAGTTCGTGGTGTTTGTTGTTCAGTTTATTATTTAAACGACAAACGGTGGATTCAAACTCTCACACTGAGTTTTATATTCGATTTTATATAAAAGAGTTCACACTAAATAAATAAACACGGCTCATTGAAACGGAGTAAATTTAACACCACAACGATCATTAGGAAAATAACAGGAATAGGAGGGATTTTTTACAGAAACTAAACGTCAGAGCTTTTCTCCTGATGGTGCAGATGGTACAGAAATAAATAAACCGAACAGGAAACAAACAACACTATTTTATTCACATTTTATTAAAAACCGCAGGGAGCGAACACTGGTTTGATGGAAGCTGTCTCTAAATCTAGTGTCTGTGTTTTTGATTTTATACGAGCTCTTCAGAATCAGACCTCTGAGGTTTCACACTCACAGCGGCTCGTCGCGGAGCAGCGGATGAGTCTGGGGTCTGTTTCAGGACCGCGGAGAGCAACTGACACCGACAGTAAACAGCTGCAGGGGAACGTGTCGCTGTGGCCGTGTGTGTGTGTGTCTGTGTGTGTGTGTGTGTGTGTGTGTGTGTGTGTGTGTGTGTGTGTATGCGTGTGCGCGCACATCAGGCCGAAATAATGAAACAAACAAACAAATGGACATATATTTCACTGACTTTTATTTTTTCCTCCAATTATTATAAGTTTTTGATATTGTTTTCGTGCACTGATCGTGACTGCTCGCCCCAAATCATTTACATATATTTATATATTTTAGTAACATTATCTGTCGTGTTGAACATGGTTTTCTTATTTAGATCAAACGCAGAATAGTAGAATTATTAATATGAAAGAAACGTTCGTGTAAAATACAGATGTATAACACGGTAATAGGAACCATAATGATCAGATTGTTTTTTTGGATCGATTACATTGAAGCAAACCTTTTCTTGTGGCAGTTTTTATTTGTGAATCCTGAGAGAAAACTCTTCACTTCAGATGTGATATTATGTGTGTGAAAGCTGTGTTTCTCGTCTGATGAATATTTCAATATAATATTTTGCGTATTTTGACTCCGTTTGGACTGAGCACAGATAACAATACATCACACCCTAACACAATGATTATAAATAACTGTTTTTTTATTTCTTATCTTAATTATTTTCATCTGTTATTTGTTCATTTGTTGTAGTTGTTGCTTTGATTGCAGGAAATCAGTAGATTGACATTAACAACTCTTTTTTTTACATTTAAATCACTGCCACTTAAATATTCAAAGGCTATATTTCCATAAAATATTCAGAGTGAATGTAAGAGGAGCCCAAAGGCTTTCATTTATATTGTTTTTGATTTGAAATATTATGACAGGTGTTCATGTTGAGAAGATGATGAGAACACCACCGTCCCTCTCTGCTCTCTGAGTGAACAGGTGGAACAGTCCCGCCCCTCTGATCGCTACACCTGCCTCTCATCTCTCCTCCGTGTCTGCGTAATGAAAACAGTCACTGAACACCAGGGTCCCATTGTCTCACGTTTTTTTTTTCTTTATTCATAAAAATACCAGGCATGCATGAATCAATCTCAGGAAAAAAAAAGAGAAAACAACAACGTTTCCATGCGTTTTTCTAGTGCAGCCACGTGACTCCTCACCGCAGCTCAGTCAATACGTTTTATATATTTACAACAATATTTTATACAGCAGGTCATACAAAACATGAAAATATAAATAGATGAATAGTTTTATGTCTCAACGTGGCGCTTTGGTTGCCGTCATACAGTAGAAATGACCAATGAACCGTGAATGCATCTCTCTAAACATCTCGCACGCACACACACACACACACACACACACACACACACACACACACACACACACACACACACACACACACACGCACGCACACACGCACAGTGGAATGTCCTGCGATGACCACACAGTTAGATTTACATCAACAAGGCGCCATGTTTGTTTTTGTGTTGTTTCTCGCTGTAAATGTCTCGCAGCAGTCGGGATCACACAGTTACAGCACTGACAAGCTAAGAGCGCCCGCAAAAGTGCACATCATGGGTCAACACGCGCGAGTCTGACAGCAGCCCGCGCGCCTTACGACAGCAGAGAGTCTATATGGAACCCGCGCGCCTTGCTGGGCGCCTTGAGCGCGTGCAGCGCGGCCTCAGGTGCGGCCATGCCCGCCGCTGTGTGCTGGAGGTATGTGAGAGCGTCCCTGCTGGGCTCCGTGCCGCCGTACTGCGCCTCTGACAGGTACGTGTGCTGCGCCGGGTAGCTCAGCGCGTACGGCAGCATGCGGGCCCCTGGGGGCCAGTAGAGCCGGGGGCCGTGGGGGTCGGCGTCAACGTGGCTGTCCTCCCTCCGTTTGAAGGGCGTGCTGAGGATGCTGTCGATGGCGAAGGAGCTGGAGAACTTGGCCCCCACCCTCTCCTCCGGGGCGGGGAGGCGGGTGTCCTCGCTCAGGATGTCCGGGCTCTCCTGCTCCTTGGGGGACCTCTTGGCGATGCGCTTCCTCCTGCGGCGGAACACCCCGTCAGCGAAGGTGTACTCGCTCTGCGGGTTGAGCATCCAGTAGTTGTCCTTGCCCCAGGGCCTGGACGGGTCCCGCAGCACTTTGAGGAAGCAGTCGTTGAGTGACAGATTGTGGCGCACCGAGTTCCTCCAGCCGGTGTAGCTGCCGCGGAAAAACGGGAACTTCTTCATCAGGTAGTCGTTGATCTCTGCCAGAGTGAGCCGGCCGCTGCTGGACTCCCGGATGGCCATGGCGATGAGCGCGATGTAGGAGTAAGGGGGTTTGGGTCGGCGGGTGTACGGCTTCCCCTTGCCGCCGTCGCCGCTCTGGGTGACAGGTGCCGGGCTGTTGGCCACGCAGTCCCCGTCCGACCCCAGCTCGTCTCCGGATAGAGGAGACGGGACTCCCACCTCCGCGTCCATGCACAACTCCAGCGGCTTTTGCGCGAAGTGGTGCGCAGAGAACACTTCAAGTTTCATTTTTCCCCTCAAAAAGCAGAACGATCGCCGGCTGAGCAGCAGAGCAGGTGCAGCAGTCCCGACAGCGAATGTCTCTGAGTGTTTGTGTTGTAAAGACGCGTCTGAAGCGCTGGAGGCACCCTGAGCCTCAGTGTGGAGCAGCAGAGCACTGATCTGTCTCCGGAGACACGCTTGTCTTGCTATAATATAATGCCTCGGCGAGGGACGGCCCACAGGCGGGGTTTCCAGCCTGAATCTATTGAAGCGATTGAGTGATATAATATATGTATGTTTACAATTGGACGCTACCGTGGCACGCCAGCGCAGGAAAAACAGTGAGGGAGCGAGGCGAGAGAGGGAAGGTATGAGGAATAATTACTCTGAAGTGCAACCGGAGAATGCAGCTGCCTTTATCACACACATGATGAGAAACGCACCATCATCAACTGTTTGTCTACACAGTTTTCGCGCTTTGTTGTTGGAAGATTACAAGTTTTATTAGTTCATTTATCTGTCTGGACTCCAAGTTCAGAAAAATTCCCTTCAAATTCTTTTTTTTTCCCCAACTTAAATCAATAGTCTTGGTTCAGTTTTTTTAAAATATTTTTTCTCTTGACTCGCCTTTTATGAAAAACAACTAGTCCTCTGAGGTGATAGAGCCAATAGTTTTCAGGTTGTTCCATGGGGAAAATACGCGTTTTTACGCACAAACGCAAAGCCCTCAACGGGTCTGAAAAATTCCATGCTGAGGTAAAATTAGTCAGAAAAAAACTGACGGAACAGGATAAAAAAAAAGGAAAAGCAGACAATGCTGCTGCTGCTGCCGTTCACCTCCACCTGTTCCTTCAGCCGGTGGAACGTGGCGGTAACGCGGGCGCACGATGAATGATTCAGCAAGAGGGTTGAGAGAATATATATATATGAATATAAAAAAGAAACAAAAAAAAGAGGAAGATAAAGATTGCCTGAGTAGTCAGGTAGAGTTCAGAGGTCCAGTGCACCTGCATGCAAAAAAACACAGAAGCCTGAGTGGAAAACAGGCGATTCAGTCTGCGTCTGAAACGGTGATGCAAATAAGCAGCGAGAGGGAGACAGTCGGTCTGTCTGTCTGTCTGTCTGTCTGTCAAAGCATTTGTAAATATCTCACTGTTGAATGTAGCCCGTAATCTTGATGACCCTAAAAACATCACCACTGTATTATACTGTATAACGTGATTCATTTTCTAGGCTTAAAGTCAGATTCTATTCAGGATTTTTTTTTCTTGTTTCTTGGTTCATATGTTGATACAGTGGCATTTATACTTTGTACAAAGAAGTACAGCAGGGTCATACCACCGTGTACACCTTAGTTTAACTCAGATCAGTCCACATCTCATACTGTTTCATGAGGGCCAGGGCCGGATCAAGAGATTTTGTGGTCTTAAATAGAATTCCTTCACATTTGCAGTGGATGCTGGTGGTCATTTTCCTGGTAACACTGAAAGCTTCTACTATAACCTTCTGTCTTGTTGTGCAGCAGGTAACAAAGACCAAAACAAACAAACAAACAAACAAACAAAAAATCTCCATGAACTGAAAGCTGTGATTTAAACTAAACTAAATCAAACCAATAATCAGAGCCTCGCCTTCTCTGAATTAATGAAATTAACATTAAACAAACAAAAAAAGTGAAAACTAATGTTAAAAAACTGCTCATTTTAAGTATTTAAAATGGGACCATTTCCAAACTTGGCGCCTCCTGGTGGAGGTATAAAAAATGACAGGCAGCAGCGCACAGCGTTGCGTGACTGCAGGTTTTTGAAATCCACGCAAAGATTGTATTAATTTCACTGTACTTTCTGTAACTTATCTTCAAACTAAAGTGTATGAAGTCAGAATAATTTAAAAAACTGATACCAGCACAAGAACAAATTCTACACAATGTGGCTTTAAGGTAGTAAACGTTCTGGCTGAATGAGGCTTGCTGCTACTGGTCAGCCTTAACTAATAATATACCATGCACGGGCGGCATCAATATGATAGGTGATACAACACGTTAGCTAAAAAGGTAATGAAACTATACTGTAAGCTACCACTTAAAAGACCAGTGTGTAGGGTTTAGTGGCATCTAGCAGTGAGGTTGCAGACTGTAAATAGAAAATATGGTGGCCACTAAAAACACATGAATTAAAAAAAGGCCCTCTCTCAACCAGTGTTCGGTTCGTCCGTTCTGGGCTACTGTAGAAACATGGCGGTGCAACATCTGTAGAAGAGTACGCGCTCCCTTTGTGGATATGGAAGGCTTGTTCTAAGGTAACAGAAACACAACATTTCTCAGTTTCAGGTGATTACACACTAATGAAAACACAATATTGAAAACACAATACATAATGATATATATTTTATTCTATTCTTCTCTTAAGGTGGACCTTTACCCTAACAGGTTGTTGAGTAAACATTATGTTCCTGTCACATGTGAACCAAATGTCTGTTTGTCCCACTAACTCTTCTCCTGTCAACGCCTTTCAGCCAGATGAAGACGCAGAGGAGAGTTAACATGAGTTATGAGCCGGGCCTCAGGCCAGTAATAATCATTAAAATGTCTTCTCCGCCGGCACTCCCCCACCTCACCTGCTCGGACTTTGCTGAGACCTGAACAACTTATGTTGTTGTGCACCTACACATTGCTTATGAAAAGATTTATAGTGATCCTGTAATACATTTTAGGAATTATGCTAAACAACATCCACATGAAAGACGACTGTAAGTATAAGAATTCCATAATGATATACCAGAGGATATAAGATAAGGTCACTTTAACCTAACTGCTGCCTACGAGTCTGTTCCTAAGATATGAATCTATGTTTGGCATCCTGAGCCGTTTGTGCTTTTACATGTTTAAATGTTACCACCTAATTATAACTCTGGGTGTACATGACAGGCATGATTAAAGATCTCACAGTACCCAGAACTGTTTGTGTGAGTGTGTGAAAGCAGCAGAGTTCCGAGGGTAAGTAGGTTAATTACGCGTACATGCGCAAGTCTGTGTCTGTTTTTCCAGTCACGTTAAAAAGAGGGCAGATGACTGCTCCTTTTTCAAATAAAGTTCATCCGTGGGTTGTCACTGTTCATCTCTGATGTTGGAGTGGAAATGGAACTGATATGTTGTTTTGTAGTGTAGGGAAATCACATTTAGTTAAAGGGAAAGATTATCCTGATAACTGTTGGTTGGAGAGAGAAAATGACTCAGTTGCCGGGTGTCAAAGTCAATCGTCCATCACTTCGACCACCTTCACTTTGAAGACTTTTTGTGGCAGTAGAAATACAGGACACTACTGCTTTGCTGATCAGGGTAAACTTAGAAGTAGAAGTAGTTTGATGGTGTTGTGACGTCGTTGACTTGATGTCTTCATTGTTAAACAAACACCATTGCTAATGAAAATCTATCTGAACAAATGTTAGCAAAGTACCTTTGAAAGTACCTTTCCACAAAACCACAGTTAAGTTCCAACTGCTTCTTTATGATGCAACTTTATGTTTGTTTAGGTTGAATCTTCTATTTCTCTTTTGTCACAGCACTGTGTTTATTCTTCGGTTAGGTCTAGGCACATAAACCACTTGGTTAGGATTAGAAAAACATTTTGGTTTGGATTGGAATACCTGTTTTGTTCACCACGATCACGACTGGAGATGGTCTGACTTCCCGTGAAAAATTGCTGGTTTTGGTTGTCACATAATGTCTGGAAATGTACACAGGTCCCCTCAAAGACACAGTGGGTGAAAATGTCCCCAGATTGCCTTAAATATATAAGTAAATATAATACTTCCTCATTCTTTGATGGATCATCTGATGTTTCCTCAGATGTTAAAGCAGCAGGTGACCAAATGAAAAGTACCTTTATCTTAAGACAAATTACAGAACTCTCTGGGTTTGAACATTTTTGGAGAAACATTTGAAACAGTGTAAGCAGACAACTCAACAAAATATATAACAAAGTTCTGGTCTTTTTTCTTTTTTTTTACTTTATAAAGAGGAAAAGTTACATATTATATCTTTTACAATTCTGCTGTTTCTCTATAAATTGAAAGTGAATTACTGTTGGTCTTGGACATGTCTTTACTTCAAAACCAAACAAACACAGGTACATCGTAAAGTCTGGAGTCTGGTCTGTTCCAAACTTTGTAGTGTCGGTCGTGATGGGAGAAAGGATGTCAGAGAAGGTCATTAGACATCCTCTGATCAAATTTAGAATTTGGAAACTGCTCCCTTCTCTCACTGGGACTTTGCTGCAGCAGCTGGAGAGTTGAAACCAAAATGTTTTTGTTGAAACTCAGTAGGCCGACCGCTGTGAGCCTAAAACCAGAGCTGAGGAAAGCAGCGGCGTGCGTGCTATCATTATCACCGCCACCGTACAACACTCTGAGAGAATTTTACACCGCCAGCCTGGTGGTAGGTGTGCCTGTGTGTATTTTTTTTCTTTGTACAGCTGAGATGAGGCTGTATTTGATTTCAGGTACTCTGCCAAGACGGCTACACACACCTGTGCTGCAGTGATTTGGTGTGAAAGGCAGCACACCTGTTTTCAGTTTTTATCCTCCACATGGCAATTTGAAATCAGAAGTGGAAAGACAATTTCCCCACAGGGATCAATGAAGTATCGCATTATCATTTCCCTCCGGATGTCTGGATTACGGCTCATTTCAGAGCATTTGAGAAGGTCAGGATCATCTTTTAGCGTCAGGTTCTACTGGAAAATGATATGTTTAATGGAATCTAATTGTTTTAATTGTAAGGTCACTGAGGTCACAAGAGTCAACCCTTCCCTGCTGTACAGCAAGAGAAACACATCATGCTTATATAACCTGTTAGCGTGTCTCCTCTAAAATTGGCACCTTGTTGTTGTAGCTCACCTATTGAAATTTAAAGTGTTTCCTTCAAGCAGGAGGAGAAATCTCTTTTAAGTGCTGACATGAGTGGAATTCCAGTAATGTAAATTCATGAAGGAATCCTCTGCAGTTCCAAAAATAGCCCCACCTCTGCGGCGGTCTGTGCTCACACGCTAACCCTTGTCTGCATGTCTCTGGATGACTTCTTACCTGTATTTCATCTTTGTTTTCTTTCTTCTCTGTGAGTGAAGGGTGTCCAGCCCCCATGTCTTTGTATAAACAAAGTACGGGCTGTGGGCGAGCAGGGCAGGGAGGAACGGCAACAAGAGGCGCTGCGTTGCTGAGATTCCCAAGATTCCCTGCAGCAGATTCAGTCTGACAGAGGCCGCTGATAGTCGACATGCTTCGTTTGGCCGCACAGGTAGGTACGGCAGCGTGTCTACTTCACAGCCAAGCTGAAAATCAGACATTCCACATCCATTCCACTCATTCCTGCACTCAACACAGTAGGCACCGGTGCAGGGGTTTGTGTATGGGGGTGTCTGTCTGTCTGCAGCTGTGTGAAAGTGTGTGAGATTGCGCATGTGCTTCGGTGAAATAGAGGAGTAAGACACATACATTCCATCTAGTTTATTCTTCGAACAGTGATTACTGTAATTAACCAACAACGCGGCCCTCTAAACGTTTGTTGGCTGCTTTGTTGCGCCTCTGTAGAATCATACCTTTGTGTTTTGGAAGATAAATGGTGGGGGGGCGCCCAGTCCATATAATCAGAGGCACACCTGAACACTTTACAGTAACAAACAAAAAGTTCCCACGAAGTTGTTGTGATACATAACACAAGAACTTTCTGTATCAAGCGCACTATTATGTAGCTGCTTGCATGAAGCCTTGGATACCTGACACACACACACGCGCACGCACATTAAATACAGTACATGAAGTGACTCACAAAGTTTTCATAAGTGCGGTTTTATGAGCGTAAATCTCTGCTGCTTCTGTGTCAGCGATTAATAAATGAAATCTGATAAAAAAGACAGCGTATCCTGCAGTCACTTGGCAGCCACATGTTGCTATTTTGGGTTCTTCTGCATTCTTACGTGAGGCGCTCACACCCTGCCAGACCAACGGGGAGAAAAAAAATAGATACATATAAATAAACGGAGCCAACAAGGGTGTAATTAAAGTAATTAAGGAGAGAGGTGAAGTACAGGTGAAGCGCGGGTGAAAGGCAGCCTGGCACTGCTGGGACCTGGATCACATGCAAAGATAGTGATGTCATTCCAGGTCCCCCCTGCGACCGATTGCCTTGATACATGCAATTTATTTTTACAATTCCAATCAGTAGCATGCAATGAGAGAGAAGGGAGGGGGGCTCTTTCTATCACTCTTCTATCTCTTCTTTTTTGCAACATGTGGGTTGCCAAAGTGTCGTCCTCTTACAAGTGCAAAGTCTTGTTTTCAGATGCATCTCAAGTCCTGAAGTGGAGGACTGGTTGGTGCAAACTCCCCTAAGATAAACCCAGGAGGCCCTGTGATGAGTCAAGTGCCAACTAAACCCTCACCCTAACCCTAACCCCAAATGTCCTTCTGGATGATCTACATGACCCTCTTGTCAGCCCATGGGTCCTCGCTTTCATTCCAAAAGCCCATCTGATGAGCTCAAGTGCAGTTCTGGTTGGCCTAAGTCCCCCCTTAGTCAATCCAAGAGCACCCCAAGTTTTCTTTGCTTGATACGAGTGGCTTTCTGATGAGTCCATGTTCTCCCATCATCACCAAGTGCCCTCCTGGTTGGCTTAGATGCAGCATCAGTTGTCCCACTGGTCTGAAAAAGAGCTTCTCTGGACTTCGGGTGACCTTTAGACCTCCAAGTCTGCTTCTGGTTAATCTAAATGCCCCTGTGTTCAACCAAAAATGCACCATTGTTCAGCCTAAATGCCAACTTGATTAGTCTATTGGTTTGTCTAGTTATCCACATCTTTGCCCTTAAGTGCCCCCTGGACCCCAAGATCCCTCAGGTCCAACTAAGTTCCCTTCAGGTTGATCGAAGTACTGCATCTGGTGATTCATTTACCACATTTGTACATGACCTTAGGGCAGAAATGAATTGTAACCAGCCCAGTTACTACAAAAAATGTTGACATTTAACATTTTAGCAAACCACTGATACGTTCAACTTTGTATCTGTCATAGGCTTCGTACCATACTGACATCTCTAAAAGATGCGCCATATCATGTTCACATAACATGGTTACTACCACTTTCATTTGGGAGATGAAGGATATGGTTCTGGAGTAACAGACAAGAAAGGCAACTGAGTGACTAAAGTTCGAGAAAGCGTTTCAACATTTCTGAGAAGCTGCTGGGTATTCTGAAGAACACCTTCGGGCAATAACCAGCCGTGTTTGTGAGGACAAGAACCAGATATTATTTATGTAAAAACAAAAATTCTCCAGGTGTGTTTGTGACGACCAAAATGGCATTTTAAACCAAAACATGATATTTTTCTGAACCCTAACCAAGTGGTTTTTGTACCTAAACCTAATCAGAGCATTAGCACAGTGTCACCATGAGAAAAAATTGAAAACCTGAACCAAAAGAAATGTAAGTTGCAGCATAAAAAAATATGGAAGAACATTACCACACACTTGTATATGTGTGTGCTGGTGAGCAGGTTTCTACTGTGCACAAATCAGTGCCTGCTTTTCTCCTTGATGTTGCACAGCTACAGTCTGCACCATCACTTCATACAGCTCTGGTGCCTTTGAACAGATCTTCCAAAACCTGAGATCAGATGAGGGTCTACAGTCTACAGGAACTCAAAACATAACCTAATCAAGGTTGAAGAAGACCTGAGTACACTCTTCCTGTAAAATGTTACTGTTGGTGCATGTCTGTCAGTGAACCTCTGCCATGTGGGAAACACAGGCCTGATACCTGCCCTATCTGCTGCTATCGTCCATTTCAACTCTTCACACGCTAGAGTCCCCTCGCATGCCGAGCTGGGAGGCGTGGAGGGAGATTAGGTGGGGGTGGTGGTGGTGGGGGGTGTGGATGAAGAAGTAAAAGAAGCAATGATTGATCTTAGCCATAGACACCTCGCTTTATCGCTGCAGCTGATAGGACCTACCTCTATTCAGCAGCGCTGTAGGCTGTTTTTGTGTAATCATAAACACAGGGCCAAATCAGTACCTGCGCTGCACTGTTTACCTGGCAGCCGTTCAGCCCTTTTCTGTCTAAACTTGAAATAGGATCCAAACACTCTACTCACGCATAGTGGTTTGCACGAGATGCTTTGCCTGCCTCTCAACCTACCGCGGGGCTCCATAGCGCTATTTTTGCACCGTCTGAACTGTAACCGCCCCTCTTATTTCTTTGATTGAGAGGTGGAACATCTAGCCCCGGGCCTTTAACTGCAAACATAGTACTGATTGGAGCAGTTACCAAGGAATCATACCACAGACAAACCTAACAAACACCTTGATGATTGATAACATTAGTCCGTGGATTATATTTAGATCCCCTTTTTCCCACCAGTATGTTTTACCACAAATAACCGTTTTAAAAAGGCCCATGCCCTATACTTTTTAATATGACAACAAAAATGTTTTAATCTAAATTTAGTTTGCTTGGAATTTTTCAGAGGAAGTTTGTAAGCTTTTCTAACATTTATTAGAAAAGGCAGATGTTCTGTTTTCATGCAAAAGCCTGAACTATATTCAAACTTACATTATGGTGGATTACAGAAAGATGTTTGTATGTACATGACAGGGAGGGTCTTATTAAAGAGGCTATTAAGAGTTGCAATATGGATTTAGGATTCAGTGTTGCTGGGTTTGACCTAAAAAATGTACCTGCTCTTTATTTTTCCACAGTCTTACCAACTCCAGCTTTAAGTATCAAACCGAAAAACTCCCACCCTCTCCCTGCAGAGCTACTCCGACAAAACTCATGAATGTGCACTGCCTGACTACACTGACACCGACTGCTGCACAGCTTTTGTTGGCATGCTTGGAGATATGTGTTAGCCGCTAGTTTGCTACATTCCAAAAGCTCTTTTAACTTTAACTAAGCTCTCTTAGCGTCCCCTTGAGCTTTCAGTCCAGCAAAAATAAACAATAATACAGATATTATATATCTAATACAAGCAAAAAAGCCACAAACGTACCTCAGTCGAAAAGACTACCCAGTGCAACAGTTACTCCTTACTGCTGTAGCTGTGTGCTTTCTGCTAACTGGGCTAGCCACTAAAGAGGCTGTTGCGGACACCGTGGTTTTGTTCTTTGGCTCAGTGGCTTCGTGCTAACTGCTACTTAGGTAGCGGCTGAACATCAGTCTGTCACTGCCGCTGCTGCTCAGTAATTCTTTGGCTCAGGCGCTGTGTGCTTAGTGCAACTGAGTTAGCTAGCTGAACAACAGGCTCGGCCACCATGTACAGTACTGTGAGCACAGCGTATCACTACCTTGGCTAACCATACCTGACTACATCATTGGCTAAGAAACATTGTTATAATGAATGTAAAAAATTGTCATCTTTTTTATTGTTTTATTGTTGTCATTCGTGTGTGACTAGCTTTTCAATAGCTTTAGCAATACATCGGCCTAGCCTTGTGGAAAACTCCAGTCATACACAATGAGTGCATGGGCAGAGGGCGTGCAGGCAGGCAGGTACGTAGGAGGACAGACAGGTAGGCGAATCAGACCACTGGATGGGTTTCAGAAAACAAGCCAGAGAAGTGACGGAGATGGGTTCAAAGCCAATGATTTATGAAGCAGGTACATTAGTCATTTCAACACTTAATTCAATGTGCTTTCCCTTATGTAGACCAAGTGTTGCATATGCTGCTAATACAAAATACTGCATGTGTGAATGTGTATCTGTCAAACTTTTCTGGTCTATAAATCAGTTTTGGAAGTCTAATGACATCAGCCAGTGGGACAACTATCAACTTGTCACACGAATGTGATGAAATAGTTCATTATTGTACCTTGCTGTTATGGGGGCATTTACGGATTGTTTTCATCGTCGATTATTCTCCAATAATGGCTAATACCAAGTGCTGATCCAATGCCAGTTTGTGTTAACAAAAAAAAAAGAAGAAGCAGCAGCAGAAGAAGAAAAAGAAGATCTTTGTTTCTTTTAACAGCTGTATATACGACTAACCCTGTATGGATGTAAAATTAATGCTACCATTGTTGTATGACCTGGCTCAGGTAAAACCTTGCAGAACATGATTGCCATACAACATTTTTTTTATTTGCAGGCAGTCATAACCAAAAACAAAGAACAAATAAAGAAATCTAGGAATGAATAACAATTCCTTTAAAAAATGTTAAGTGCAGCCACTTTTTAAATGTAACAGTTTAAAGCAGTAGTGCAACAGCAACTTAAATAAATCTAGGAATAAATAATTCCCTAAACTTACTCACAGAACTTGTTTGGTTGTAGCACCGCACTTTGAAGGGCAAAAGTTGACGGCGATAGTGTGTCACCCAGTGTGCAGACTCAGCAAAGACATGGGACACATGTTGGAGGTCCAAATGCCAGTAGTAAAGCTGACTGCCTGCATGTCTTTCAGCCTCCATGAAATATGTTCCCTCACTGTCTCGTAACATTTGGGGAGAGCAGTTTGGTCGAGCTCTTTCGCCTTGCATACTGAACATGTCGCCATTTTACTGGTGGGGCTATCCAGAGTAAAATATTGCCAAATAGCTGACATGTTGCTAGCTCCATCTGAATCAAGTTTCTTCTTTGCTGTTCTAAAAACAGTAGATGCCAGGGGCAGCACCACACAACTTCCTGTGTTGGCTTTTAGAGCCGGGAAGAAGAATTGATTTCTGGTTTGTAACATTAAGCAGAGCTAACAGAGCTAACTGAGAAGTAGCAGGGTCTTGTTTCTAAATTACGTGGTATCGGATTGGTGCATAGACTCACATACTCGGCACCAATCGATATGATACCTTCATTTTTTTGGCAGTATCGCTGGCAGTTCCGATATTGGTATCGGAATAGGAACAACTCTAAATGAAGTATCTAAAAAATTATCTAAATTGTATTTGCTGCCATTAATGACAAAGAAAAGCAGCAAAAACTCACATCCAAGGAGCTGAATTCAAATATTGAAATTTTTGCCTGAAAAATCATTGAATTATTAATTTATTATATAGTTGACAATTCATTTTCTCTAATCGATTCATTGTTGTAGCTCTACTCTGAATGTAGAAAGGCAGCTTCAAATAGGCTGTAAAGAAATAAAAGAGTCCCACCAAATCATATCTACAAACATATTAAATACCAGCAGTATGCCAGTCTAAAAATCTCCCTGATTTGGTGGCCCCAACCCCAAACTAGAGAAATTTCTTTGCAAAGAAAATATCAAATGTAAAGTTAAATGTTTTAGTTTTATTAGTAAGAAAGTTTTTCTCTTATCTGTATAGGCTTTACATGACTCACTGCAGGGTTAATTAGAAACCTTTGCTTCTGGGCAGATGTTACTGTTTACTACTGTTTGTAGAAAGGGCCATTAGATATTGATTTGGTGATAATTCCTAAATGAATATCATTAAGGATCGGAAGTTTGATTGGGGAAAAAAAGGCCTAATCTCCTCCAGCTGGCTGCAGGGTTATAATGCGTCCTGCCTCCGCTCCTGCATTGATCCACCGGAGCAAACAGCAGCTGCCCGACTGCACAGCAAACCTCAGCACCCATCTGGTGTAAAAACATATCAGATAATATATATATATATATATATATATATATATATATATATATATATATATATAAAATATTGCACAGTAGAACATGTCCGTCAGTGTTGCATAATAGACAGTCTTCAACAGATCTTAAACATTATGTGAAAGACCAATCAAGGCAAACTGTAGTACAGGTCCGATGATATTAACAATCCCTTACGTATGTAACTTTAAGTGTGTAGTCACATATATTCCTCAGTGCATTTAGATGAAATATTTCTATATTACAATCATCGTGGATGTAATTGTTTCCTCACAGCTTGTCAAAAACTAGCAAATCTGTGTCAAACATGTTCAGTAGATGCATGACGGAAAATGCAGCAAAACTATACAGTATGTTTATGCTATTATTACCAGACTAATTACTTAAAGGGACTTGGGGCAGGATTTGTGAAAAAATAAACATGCATTTTAAGTTTTTTAATGCTAATGGGTAGTGAAGTGTTCAAAACCAAAAAGAATGAGCCCACCCACGTATCTCTCCGTTGCCTTGAACAGGCTGTATGCTGCATAATGTACTGCAATTTGTGGTCCGAATTTCCCACGCAGTCCTGCGGACGTGACGTCAGGTGACGCTGAATGCGCGTCCTTGACAGCCTGGATACAGGAAGAAGACAAGCGCGGTGGACCCAAACTAAACTAGTGTTTGGGTAGTAATGGATTCTGCTACGGCCAGAAAACGACCCACCACCACACAAAGTCCACTAAAAAGTCATACTGAGAAGAAAACAAAGGTTTTATTAGTGGCAAGTCAAGAGTCGAAGCGAAATCACAACCAAAGCTGGGCCGTCACCAGAATAAACATCGGATACGCGTTCGACCCACGGAGGCAGCTTCAACATAAATTGGGACTGAAAACAGATGCTGACATGGCTCATTTCCTAGTGACCAGGTAAGAAAACATTACAGGTCATGTTTAGAGCTTGATTTGAAAATCATATGAGATCAGCGAGGACTCGGAATGACCTAATGTGCAAAGTAGCGTTAGCTGCTAACATGTAACTGAGTCCACCGCTGCGCATTTTCCACGGTCCTTTAGCCTGAAACCAAATAGTTAGAAATATGTCACTTTATATATGGGACTGAAAGCCCAGCCTGTTATCCGGGAGGTGACGTTAGCAGCTGGCTATAGCCACAGGCTAACAGTTTGTTTGTGTCTGTGTAGTAACATTAGCCGCTACCACACAGCAGTCCCATATCAGAGACAATATTTTTAGCTAAACTTGCTTTAATTACAACTGTCATTTTGTTGAAAGAATGTGCTAATGTTGTCAAAGAAATATACTAAAGTTACACTAAAATAAACATTGTTAGTTTACTTACTTCTTCGCTTGACATGATGATGTTCGCAGTTGTAGGGTACCTACGTCATTCCGCGGAGGCATGCGCGGTGGTCTTGCAGTAAACAGTCACGTGAACAGCGAGTAAATAAATAACAGTCACAGCATCAGCTGCGCTGCTGTGAAGAGTTCATGCGCGCTCCTGCGCCGGCTTGGCTGATGGCTGCTGTTACCCTAACGGCCATCGTGTCACTATTGAGTCTTATTTAAACAAAGTTTCCTGATCTTTCAGTTTTTTAGCTTTTGTCTGCAAATAGCCATGCACATAACAGAATTTTAAGCTTTTTGATTGAATGTTTCAAAAATCCTTGTACCTTCAACCTTTTGTTTTTCATCATAGAAGACATTTTCTAAGGCAGTTGTTAATCCTTTGTAATGATGATTTAATCAGGCGATAGTCATGCCGATCAAAGCTGTAGAAGTTCTGTGAGTCACATAACATTGAGCACTCCTTTGCTGCCAACTTTACTGCAGAAACCACAACCTGCTCCTGCAGATTCATTATCCTCAACATCAGGAGGATACATTTGCTCCTCATGCAGTTGGTTCTGGTCCAACTTGTCTTCTCTAGCCAGAATACTTTGACTTGCTCCAAAATGCAGCAGCCTGGCCTTCACACACTTCACCTCCCACCTTGAGCAGGCTCCTAGTGGCTGCTCGATTCTAATTTGACCATGCTGTAAATGTCTCAGGCCCATTCTACAATCAGGACAAAACCATACACTCCTATCCGTCTTCTACATTCTGCTACTACAAATCGGTGTGCTACCCCCTCACTATGAGAGAGGCCCAGCTGCCGCTCAATAAAAATGACCACTGTTTGCTGTCCTTGCTCAACAATGACGAAACAAGCTCCCCATTGTCATCACCACATCGGAAACTATACACATCCTCTATCGCAGACTGAAAGCTCACCCGTTCGGACTGCACCTCGGCCCTCTTTATCTACTACTATTTCCAATTTCTAGCACTTGAAGCAGTTCAGTGTGATGAAGTTGATGCAGTTGCATTATTGTTGCAATTTGTGGGTTTTATCCACACACCTTGACCTGGTGAAGTACCTGGAGTCAGTTGAATAGAATAAAAATAAACAACAACACCCATCTTATCCATCCACTTAAACCTTATTATCAGTTAGGACGAATGCCACTCACATGTCAGCAGTCGGTGTTGAGCTGTTTGAAGTTTTTGGCGTGATTTTTGGCACAAACCCCAGCTCTTCTGTTTAATTTGGAAATACTGTAGATCCGGTCTTTGAATGTACGTACTGTAAGATTCGTTAACTCCCCCCTACATGCTGGAGAAACAGGTTTGGCCATTGGGGCAGCCAGGTGTATGGCACCTGCTTGGTGACTGGGGTGGGCGATCATGACAACAGGATTACTAATACAGGATTAGTGAATGCAGTGTTGTGATTGTGTCCCAAAGCTTTTCAGTCAAATGACCTTCAATGTGCCTCATTCAGTGTCTCGCTGGAAGAAACTGTTGGTTACACTTTCAGTGCTGAGATGAGAGCACTAAAAGTTCACTGAGGGGTTAGAGGAGGTATAAATAGAATCATGTGTCAGTGAGTTGTGCACTCCTCTGCTTCTCTCTCTCGAGTCTAATGATTTCCAATTATGCTAAAATAGAAGAAAACCATAATTGCTGCACTGTTGGGCTGGTTCATGTCAGGAGATGTGTTGCTGCCACACCACTCTAATTGAACTTTCTCTGAAAGGCGTTGTGAGAAAACAGGCGGTAACTATTTATACAGCTACACACCTGACCAGGCATCTATCCAAACAAAAGGTCTTGAACCCAGCCCTTGCGTGCCTATCCAACCCAGACATCTGATTAATTACAGTGTGGCCGTTAAAGCGAAGAAAAACTAGCTGATGAAAAGTCAGCGAGTCTGCAGGCTCAACCTGCCCAAACAGCATCATGCGTGTTAGCTTGTAAAAATCTCCGTCCCACCCCCCCACCTCCTCCTCCCCTCTCCGTGTGTTCCTTCCCACACGCCCCCCGCCTCCCTCCTCCCTCCTCTGCTCCGGGCCCATTCGTGCAGACGAGGTAAAACATCTCCCTCGCTGTGTCAGAGCCCCGCAGGTGGGCCCCGCGTGCTCAGGTAGATAATATCACTGTTACTATAGACTGTGTTTGGGTTAGCTCAAAAACACTTTTCACGGCAGGGGCAAAACAAAGTGCTCTGCAGTGCGTGATAACAGCGGGAGCTGCTCCCTTCAAATTAACCTGTGGAAACACTTTGGCCTCGCACGAAACACACACGTAATACCTGCTCCTCCTCCTCCTTTTTTACATTTTTTTTTTATAAATCAAAGTTTACACGATGTTCCTCTGGGAGTATGGAAACATCTTTCATTTGGGATTTAGGATATTTCTCTTATATGTGATCCACCAAAGGAACAATGTTAATCCAAAACAGTGATATAAGCCTTTAATGTCCCGGTGGTCATGTTATAGGGCCAAGCAGCCTTATATACAGATTGAAAGCATTGGACTGATTGGACGAGTCACTCTGTTTCTAATCTGCATACTGCTCGTGCAGTAGACTTTATAAATGGTCTTTCTTTAAACAAAAGAGGGATGAATAGCTCGAATGTGCTCAGGGCCAGGAGCCGGGATGGCTTCCATAAACAGATCACCCAGGTGGTCCATGTGTGAGAGAGGGAGCTGAGCGCTGGTTGAGAGGCCTGCTGCTGCAATCACAAACCTGGATCTTCTTATTTCAGGAGCTCCCTCTGTCTCTTAGCAAGAGGAGTCTGAACTTCTGCTGAGTTGTCGCGTCTACGGTTGTCTGGCACAAAAATATTCTTTAGTTTTTTTAGATTTTGGGACCCATCATGATATTAGTGGCATGCAAAATGCAGTTGAGTTGACTGTGGACATTCAAAGCCAGATGACACAAAGAGCAAACATGGATGTTTTCAAAAGGATTATAAGAATTTGAAGTATCTTACATCTTGTCATTACTACAGTTGATGGTAGATTACAGGTTGTGTTGTGTCTAGAGAACCTGTTCTTCATTACAAACACCTCCAAGTCGCCAGGAACAACAGATTTGTATGCTTATCGGGTTAGGATCAGAGGTCAGGCCACATATACAGGCTTGGAGTTTAATTAACAGAAAATAACCACACTTTAAATCACACTCAGAAAATTATTCTGAAAGTCAGGCAGTTATTCTGAAACCCCAAAAGTCCGAAAAAATGTCAGAAATGACCCGTCAAATGTCGGTCTTATTGCCTGCCGTTCATCGCTTCTTTACTGTTAGATGGTTACAGGCTGGACACACTGGATGCCTGCGCCGTGGCCGCTGTGTTACCGATCTGATGCGGCTCACTCCTGTGTTTGTGTTGCTGCTGCAGTACGGCTCCTGCCTGACATCTCTGTTTACATGGAGTTTGATAATTATCAATAAATGTGATGACAATTTTCCTTTACCCCGCTGAAAGAGCGAGAAAGCTGGAGGGGGAAAGAGAAGGAGAGAAAGTGAAAGAAAGAGAGCGCACAGTAAAAAAAGAAACTGCCCTCACCTGTTGTGTTTATTCTCATCTACACATACACACATCAACACTGTCGTAAAATGTTGTTATGATGTCCATACGACTGTTTACAGATCGCTCTCACGTGGATTTTTGCAGAGAACTAGAAATAGGCGAGACGTCGTTTATCTAGATCACGCAAAACAGCAGCCACACTTGACACGCGCGTGGGAAGCGCGTCTCAGGCATCCAGTGTGAGCGGTCTAACCTGTTAACTTTGACACCGAAATGAAAAACGAGAAGTAACATCACGCAGCAGCACTGCACATGCATTCGGTGTGTCCAGCCTGTAAGTGTTAGAGAAAAACTGTCAGGGTAAGAGCCAATCAGAGGCGGTGTACCGAGAACCAAAATTGTGCTCCCACGTCTGAAAGGGTGCGTGCTAACACTTTTAGCTCAGCAGTGAAGAATTTGGCTTATAAAAACGTGTATGGGATTTCAGTTCTTCTGGAGACTTGGCAGATTGAGCAGTATGGAGTCATTTTATGATTTTTCATTTCTGTTTTCTTGCACCAGTCAGTCAGCTTCAGTTATTTAGGAGAATGCTGCAACGCTGTTTTACAGTGAAGCTCGAGAGATGTTTTGTGGATGACAAAACATTGCCCGACCTTCCATCAGAATGGGTGTGAGGAGAAAATTACTGGATTTAAATCTCTTGGTCAACTGTTCCTTAAAGTGGCAGATATTTCAAACTCAGCATAAACTAGTAGCACTGGAAGCCAGCCCAGTCACCAGAATAAAATGATGGTATTGTACGTTTCTGCGAAGCAAGGACATGTTCAAATTGGTTTTATATCAACATACATCAACATTTCAACAATATGTGTCATATACGGATTATGTATATGAGCGGACTTTCATAGCAAGAGAAGGAGGGGACAATGGTAAGTGCAGAACCACTGGATATTTTGCAATGAGATATCAGAACATATTCAGTCATGTTTGTGGCGACAAAACTGGGTATTTTAAACCCAAAAATGATCTTTTCCTAACCCTAACCAACTGGTTGTTGTGCCTAAACCTAACCGGACCGTAAGCACAGCGTTGCCACAACAGATAATTGAAAACCTGAAGAAACATAAAGCTGTGACATAAAGAAACGTAAAGGTTCCACATATTCTGGTGATTGTGTTGCTGACAGCTCACTCCTCAGTCCCTTCCACCTCACTTTAATTGTAGGACTGTGCCTCTTTACACTTTATAGTTTATATTGTGAGCTGATCCAGACAGACGCAGGCCTCTGAGCGCAGGGCCACACCATAACGGCTCAACATTTACTAGATGGAAAAACACATTCCTCACACCTACACATGCACGTCATGTGACGAGTGTATTCCTCGTCTTCGACACAGGCGAGGGATTACACTGACAATACCAGACGCCTATCTGCTTTGTGCAATGTTTAGATAGCATTTTACGTAACTAGAGTGTATCGGGAACGACATTGACCCGGGGGCTCTACTGTCCCGTCACCTGCTGTAACGCACCTATCTTGTATCTTATCATATTGGCCAGAGTTATTGTGAGGGGTTTATGTACTCGCCCAGGTTTGTACAGTTTATGTACAGTGAGCGTGACAGCTCACCTGCCACATGCAGCCTGGTCATTCATTCAACATGTCCAAACATACTCGTGTTATTCGCTGCTCACCTGTGTTTGTCTGAAAAAAGGATTAGCTGGAAATATGAGGAAACAGTGACTGACAGATTGTGACTCTGAGGGTAACCCAGCTAGTGTTTCACAATGCCTAATGGTGTCAGGTAATAGCTGTGAGTCATTGTTGAGAGTATGCCCATTGCGTGTATGTTGAGAAGTTGAGGTTAGGCCTGTGTGTGTGTGTGTAGGCGCTATTAAAAAACTGGTTCTCCTGAAATGTTGTTTTGACAGATATCAATAGCGCAGGGATCACCAGATACAGGGGGTTCCCTCCACGCTCACCAACAAAGCTAATTTTGATTTCCTGGCCTTTATTCACTCATGGGTTTGGTTCTTAGGCTGAGCCTGTAATGCTGGGCCGATGAATCAGGTCTGACATTACTCATATGGGTTTGGATAGAAGCGAAGGAGGACATGTTTGTCTGTGGCTTAAGCACTGCAGAAGTTTCTGTTATTGTTTTTGTTGAACATGCTAGCACTCTGACTGCAGCTCTAAAAATAACATGAAGCCCATAATTATGGTTTTAACCTAAAGCCCCCCTCCTCGTTCACTCCCTCCGCCTATTCTCCTGTTTAGCACCTGTGATGATTTATTGTGTGTGTGTGTGTCTGTGTGTGTTTGCCAGGTGATTTACGGCTCAGTCTGTCAGATTTCTGCGCAGGTATGCAGTCTGTGATGTCAGAAAAAGTCGATTCGACGGCGCGACAAAGCCTTCAGCTTTGTATTTCTATGGAAACTTCGGCTGATGTCTTGAAGTGCTGGCCCTCAGCGACAATGAGGAGTTTATTTATAGTGCTACTGTTGTGATGAATGCGAGGTGTGGCACCGAGGATAGATTGTCACCGCTCAGAATTCCTCTCCGGAGTGCCTCAGGCCATGTTGATATTAATTTAGACAGCAATAGTAACTGTAGCTTCAGAGTGTACTCATTTAAACATTAAACATCTCTACAGATGCGCCAGCAGCTCTGTGAGGCAACAACCCAATTGCCAGAATAAATGCTGACCGTGTTGCAAACCATGTATATGTTGGAACTCTACGTTTCTTTAGGTATCATTTGGAATTTTATGTTGTGACAACGCTGGACTTATGGTCTGGTTAGGATCAGGGAAACCTGGTTTGGGCTAGGAGAAGACCACGTTTTGGCCTACCTGGTACTGTCGTCACAAACACGGCTTCAAAAATGTCCTGATGTCTCATCAAAGATATCCGGTCTTACAGCCACTGACACGGTTTGAAAAATGTCCCACATCTCTTAAAAATGTTCGGTTTTGTTGCCAGTATGCTGGGAAAAGTTCCCCTGGCGCCTGCTCAAAACTATCTTTTGTTGCCCGAAACACAATTTGAAAATGTCCCGATGTTTCATCAAAAATATCAGGGTTTTTGCAAATAACACGGCAGGAAAATGCCCTGATGTCTCGTGAAAAATATCTGGCTGAGTTGCCACTAACAAAGTTCCAAAATGTCCCAACATCGCACTCACAGCAACAATGCTAACAATCAGGTAAGCAGGTAATAATTAGCCCGTTAGCATACTAACATTTGCAGTATAGCTGAGGCAGAGGCAGGTTTTTGGTCTTAAATCAAAGTGTTGGACAAGTTGAAATTTGAGCTGGTAATGGCAATCGAGAGGAAAAAATCAGGGTATCACCACTGGGACCTTGAATATCTGTAACAGATCACAGCAATCCATCCAGTAGTTGGCAAGAAATTTCACTCAAAACTAAAATTGCAAACGTATAAGAGGGACTAAAAGGTTTAAGGGATTGCCAAAGTCATGGGAATTCATCGTCTGAGAAGCATGAACGTGTATTAAATGTGGCTCATATGTTTTCCTCAGAGCCTTGTGCTTTAGCAGGAGTCAGGAACAGAGATGTTACAACAATCTTATCACATTTCTCCTTCTCACCTCCTCTGCACAGTCAGTGGAGCAGCTCCATCACTGTCTGGCTGCTGCCTATCAGTCGCCTCATCTCCGCACTGTTTCTGCTGTAACCACATTATCACGCATGCGACAATAACGTGCCAGCATATGCGGGCATCTTCTGTCTGTTCAGAGTGTTAGCACGCTCAGCGAGGTGGGTGACGTCATGGAGGCGGGGCTGCAGATCTGATCTGACAGAGCCAAGCTGCTATAGTACAGTGCAGAGGATAGCATGACAACAGTCCACAAAACAATCAATCAGATAGTGTCACTAAGCTTTAAAGAAGCTGTTTACTACCTTGCCAAACGTGTGTGTTCCTTTTAAGAGAACATCAAACTCCCTGAGAGGTCTTAACTGTTCAAAGAAAACACAAACTAGATTTTTGTTCTTTTGATCTTCAAATGAAGTTTTGCATGACAAAAACATCAAGTGAAGATTGTGCTCTTTGTTCGCCTTTTAATGTTTTACCTTTTGAACTAACAACTGAAACAAGAGTGCGACTTGGGTGCATATGGTATGCATTTACAGAATTATTAAATATTTTAGACATGCATACATATCTAATCATTACATCTCATTTCTAATTCTGTCTGTGAATCCTTCGTAAACATGAGAACTACATGAAGATGAACCAAATGACCCCATCGGTGAAGAGTGGGCTTCCAGACTTGGCAGACACTGGATTTATTTTTTAAGACATCTGTATGTATTGTTCTTCTAATATGGGACCTTTAACATTTTTGTTTAACATTTAACGTTTAAGAGAGCCACAAGTTGGTCAACGAGCACATTTTTAGCCTAAAGCTAGTGCAAGTACGAGCTGTGTTTCACAACACTTGGCCCGGTTGCTCCGCACTGTGCCAAAGCACGATTGTCGCTCCTTCCCAGTCCCCCGCTGGCCTGCACTAATGTGTGCTCGTGCATGAGCAAACGTACCGTGTCCAAGCACACCTTTTCCAACTGTGCCAGGGCCAAGAACGTGAACTGTGCTTGAGTATGGTACAGAGTGTTCAAACTAGTCAAACAAACTGGACTTTGGGGGTCAAATGTGCTTGGGCATTGTATGGATTGCCTAGTCTGAGTGCGCCCTTAGTGACAGGTGCTAACCACACCACAAACAACCATGAATCAACTGTACGGACATTAACTGTAGATGTTAGCTTGTGTACACCCCCCTGAAATGATTCGCTTCACTTTCGGGATATGATCCATTTGGTCAGAAAGCATTTGGAAAGGCTGGAAGAGCTACACAATTAAATCATTTTATCCCTATTGATTGGGGGCTAAAATGGAACTTAGCTGACTTGGCTGATGGGAGTCTCTAGCACGCTCGCTCTATAGGTTGCACAACATAGAATATCTAGGTACTTCTATACTGCCTCTGATTCTGTATCCAGATTTCCCTTGTTAGTTCAATGGATGCAACGTGACTCCTTGGAAGAGGACCTGCTCCATCTGTAGCCATAAAAGGGTAATTTTTAGGTAGCTGAAACACAACAATTCTCAGTTTCAGGTGATTGTACACCAATAAAAAAACATAACTATGGATACTGTATTGATTTCATTGATTGATATTTGACTTTTTTGCAAAGAATCCCACAGTGTGTCAGTTAGCTGTTTGCTAAAGTTATTAAAGTGATAGTTCAGCATACACTTAAACGGATATATTTTAAGGTGTACTTTCTTTAGGTGGCTGAAATATGTCTTGCTGTCAGTTCTTCAAAAAATACACTTCCATTAAAAAAATCGGCAGTTTGATCCAAGAAATAAACACGAGATTAACTCACAGGTGTAGCCGGATGGGCAGAGACCTCAAAGCATGCCACCATTATCTTATCACCCTTTTGTCACTACAACACAGCTGCCAATTTTTCCATGTAATCTGTTAATGTTTGTATGAGTCTGCCTGGTAGGGACAAACATGTACGAACTAAAGGAATGCTGTGTTGGCGAAGGAATGTGCTGGTGTAAGAGCACAAAACAGACTAGCGAAGTCATCTGCATAACAGAGACAAATATGTTAAAACACACACACATTCTGTCCGCAGCACACAGGTGCGTGAGAATTTCTTACACTTGATTTAATGAGCTGTACTCTCGGATCAGATAAGTCTTATCTGATCTGTGCTCCAGTCGTTCTGTATAAACATCCAAGATAATCTGTGCGTGTGTTTGTGCATGCTTGTGTGTCTGTGGGCGCACACATACCACACGCACGCACGCACGCACGCACATACACACACACACACTCACTCATAGAAGTGTGTAGAATATGTGGCTGCATGTTTATATAGGACAGATCTCAGAACAGGAGCTTAGGTTTAAAACCAAACATGGCAGTAAATCTGAAAATCTGTAAATCTGGGGGAGCAGCACTGTGATTGACAGACTCTCCAAACTCACCTGAGCCTGTCTCCCAGTTGTAATCACCCTGGGCTGATCCACATGGCCTAGGCCAGGTGCATACCCCACATCATTGTGTCCTGCATCTGAGCTCACAGAGCATGTGCTAATCCTGCAGGTATTTGCTCTAAAAATTTCCCTAAAGGGCAAATATCCTCAAGCTTTTCACTCAAGAGCTCTGTGGAAGATTGATCAGAATATTCTGTCTGCATGTGGAATCTTAAATATTTCTAGGGCAAAAACAACACATCAGTGATGTCTAATTTGTTGTGTTACAACAGCGGAATGTAGAACACTCCAACTGAGTGACAATTTGAGTCTTAAAAATCGTATTTTTCCTTAAAGGTGTAATTTGTAAGAAATGGCCAGAAGTCGAGGGTAGCACCAAAAAAAAAGGTGGGCAGCATAACCGCTAACTGCTGCTCACTATACCCTTTGTTTCAGCAACTAGCTGCCAGTTTGAAGATGGGATACAGTATGGAGGTGATTTACAGCCACTCTGGACTATGACTTTAGGGACAAAAGGCACAACAGGTGGGGACAGGAGAGGCATAAAGCAGCCGAGGAAAGAGACATCTGATTCTGTGAATTGAGGATTTATTTCGACCAAACCAGAGGTTATTGTGGAAAGACAGACCAGGACTGTGTCAGTGAGTATTATTAAGTTAATGTTGAGTTTGAAGTGTGTTTTATGATAAGTTAACGAGGCAATTAAGCTCGTCTCAGTTTAGTAAAAGAGGGAAACTTGAATTCACATGGTATTATGTTATATTATATTATATTATATTATATTATATTATATTATATTATATTATATTATTTTTTAGTTAGGAAAATAGGTGTAGAAATATTTCCTTTCTTGACATTTTGTGAGTTTATTTTGTTCAGTTATTGGAATCAGTAGCAAAGTTGCTGCATTTTCATCTCTCAGGTGAAAATACTGCAGCTGAAGTATCTGACCTCTTGAGGTACAAAGTGGTTTTGCGATGCAGGGCAGGCTGGGGCTAGCTGGATAGCATGCTAACTTAAGTAGACATCTCTGCTACACATTACATAGACATCTTTGACATAATGTCAACACGTCTGCTTCGTCACACTGATAATATTTTAAACATCACTTCTGACCATATTGTCCCTTTCAAAGTAGTGACAAACATTTGCAAACAAAGTGAAATCATTTTACTGACTCCAACACAACTCAACTTGTCTCAATGATTCAAAGTTTGTGTGTAACTTTCTCAACAGTTTGTAGAACTTTTTGAAATGCTCAGTCTGAACAACTGGATATTTTTTTTCTTTCTATGTGTGACACACAGAGAGAGAATGCTTCTATGTGTGCACTTAGGTGCATGTCATTTCAAGACATTTAAGACATTTAAATGTATACATATATGGATTTTAAGTGTAATTTCTACATATGCCATTCAGTTCCGTTTCAAAACCACTCCAAACAGGAAGCTGGATCAACCAATCAGCCTGTTTGACCTGCAGGATGTCACAGTGTGTTGTTTAGTTGCTGGAGACAGAATGCCAACGTCAAGTTGTTGATTTCTTTATCAGAAAACAACGCCAACCCTCATGGCAGCGCTACCTTTGGTATTGCACTCTTCTTTTACACCAAACTGCTACAGTTAGGTTCCCATTTTCCGACTTTTGAAAGTGTGTTGGATCAATTCACAGCTTAAGCTCCAACAGAGAAAAAGAGAGAGCTGTTCTGAGTTCTGGAGATGTAAAAATATGCGTGTGTTGAATTAATTAATTACAGGCCTAGCGACACGTCATATGATGACTCCTCACAGGGTTTCAAACAATATTTTATTGTGAAGGTGCACTGACTGGAAGGAATTCCCTGTAAGGAGGAGTTTTTTCTTATCCAAACTGAGGATTAAGGAGAGAGTGTTGTGGCCGAACACACAGTGGCTGAACCAATCAGCGGCTCCTCTGGAGGTTAGCATAGCTGCTATAACATCAGTTATATCCAACCTGAAGAGTATATTTCATTGGAAGAAGAGCAAAGAATGGCATCGATGGCTCTTATGGATTTAAAAACACGTTTTTGCGCTTCTTTCGACTGACTTCAGTAAGAGTATGATTCACCAACTGGCTCTGCTCTACTGTTGATCTGATTGAAGTTTCCCCACCTTACTACATCTCATACCAAGACTCACATATTTAATAAATGAGACATTGAGCAACAACAAAGATAACAAAATGAAATGGATCTGTCTTATACAGCTCAGCAGTGACGGATCGATCTTATCATATGTTCGCTTTGTGTTATCAAAATATCTGGAAGAAGAAGACCTAGCTGGGAAAGGCAGAGCTTGCTGCTTTCCTGTGGTAAACCCTGTATCAGCACTGAGCCGAGGTCTCAGCACTAACACTGTGACCGGCCCAGATGCAGCTCAAACCTCCTGAGGGATTCTGTCCCTGGGATCTCCTGTACAGCGTGTTCCCTCTGATCATGTAATTTGGTGTTTCATGCCACTGGCCGCACTACAGTTGCCATGTTCCCACACAAACACACACACACATGCACGCACATCATTATTAACACCAGCCGTTGACTCCAGCCTCCTGACGTATGCAGGCTCAGGCTGGTATGCGGAGCCAGACATTCCTCCGGCCTGCCGACTGACGGCCCACGTCTGACGCTGCAGCTCCGAGGAGCGAAGCCAAGCTGCAGAGTGACGCACGAAACAAACACTCACCTGCCCTGCTGGTTGATGTTTTTATTTTCTTAGAGGGCAGAGCGTGTTTCACAGCTGTCCAAGGACATTCTTCTGTCAGCATCTGTCTCCTAAAGAATTGAAAGTAAAAGTGTTTATGAGAAATGGGCTCTTTCAGACAATTAAATTGTTGAAATTAGTTAGCAACACAAAAAATGGAAACAAAATTGGGTCTGACCTCTCCATATATACTTTTTAAAATCAGTTTTGATTATAAAATCTTTATCGGCAAAGGGACAAGTGACAAGGAAAGTTGTTTGAATTGGAAATATGTTTATAAGTACATTCAAAGTTGAACTTTCTTTCTCTGGTGTTTGCATTTGTGTGTGTGTGTGTGTGTGTGTGTGTGTGTGTGTGTGTGTGTGTGTGTGTGTGTGTGTGTGTGTGTGTGTGTTTGTGTGTGTGTGTGTGGGTGTGTGTGTTTGTGTACTCAAAGAGAAGATTATCATAACCTGATTAAAGAAACTGGGGAACACCTGCCAAAATACTGGTTACTTTGGTACATACCAAAAAGAGTGTGTGTGCACGTGTATGTGTGTGTGTGTGTGTGTGTGTGTGTGTGTGTGTGTGTGTTGTTGTCTGCCAACGTGATAAGCAGATAAGATTAGTAACATGTAAGCAGAGTCATGGCGGTAGCAGGCAAGTCGCACGCCATGAGCTCCTCTAACCTCAAACTCTTTACATCCAGTTACTTTTCTACATGTCTCCATTCGATGCAGCAGAAACGTGCATGCATGCATTCATTCTTCATGTCAGTGTGGATATATGTGTGTGTGTGTGCAGGCATGTGGTGTGTAGCATGAGAAACGCAGCAGGGGTTTTGCTCTGTCGCTCTGCAGAGTGACGGAGGGGGGAGCGCGGGGGGCCAAGCTGTGATAACAAACTCCATTCACTTCAGAAATAACAACACAGCACTCAGAGTGAACCGCCGGCTCTTTTCCTCTGGGAGCCACCGATCTGCCCGAGCAAAGAGCTCAGCTCGTTTACTGTCATTAGCTGTTACATCACAGGATGGAGCTCTGGCCCGGCCTCCAACTGGATCGCTTATCTTCTCATTTGCACTTTGCACACGCGGACACTCCTACCTGTGCACATGCACAATTTTTCAGAAAGCTTGAGAGTCAGTGTTCAGCTTGTGAACGTACGCTGGCAAAAAAAAAACGTAATGCAGAATCTGAACTTTTGGAGTACATTGAAGTACAACTAAGTAAAACTGCATCAATGTATTTTTTTCTTTGTTTACCTTTTATACTTGTATAAGTTCAGTTTTATTTCAATGAAAATACAAAAATGTATATATATATATATATATATATATATATATATATATATATATATATATATATATATATATATATATATATATATATATATATATATATATATATAGTATATATATATATATATATATATATATACAGATATATAGATAGATATAGTATATGATATATATAGATAGTATAGATATAGATAGATATATAATATCTATCTATCTATCTATCTATCTATCTATCTATCTATCTATCTATCTATCTATCTATCTATCTATCTATCTATCTATCTATCTATCTATCTATATATATATATATGTCCTTGTACACCCTTTTTTCTTTTACATTGTGTATGGTCTTAGATTCTAAGTGGAATTAGATATGAGTCACATGAGGTCAAACCTCTGACTCTTCGATCCTTGTGCTTCCTGCAGCTCACCAGATACCAACTGGACTTTAAGGATGACCAGAGCTCAGAGGGAGATGAATAAGTTAAGAGAAAGTACTGTCAAAACTCTCTTGTCTTCTATTTGATAAATTATATGACACCTTACTCTCTGTAAATCACCAATTTTGGCACATATACCTTCTTTAGGATCCTGATGATCCTATAAAACGCTATATAGAACTCCCAAGGGATCATTTAAATGTTTTACTGTCCATGAGAGACATAAAAACCCTCATCTGCTATAAATACGAGTTATAAATACAAGAATAACAAAATACGAAAAACCCAACCAAGGCATGAAGTGGCTTGACATTTTTGTAGGCTAGCTAACAGCTGTTTGTCTGATGCTTTTTGCCATTTCCCATGTCAACTGCTACAAAACAGATTTAGAAATGTACTGGATGCTAATGTGTTTGTCTTGAAAAGAGCCAGAGAACTTTCCTTATCCTCCATCCATCTTAAAGTTGTGTTTCACTCTTTTCTTTGTTTTTCCTGCCCTTCTTAATTTTCCTTTTCCACTCCTGCTCGTTCTGAACGGTGGGCAGGGTGACATGAGCATAACATGAGTCAGGGGTCATCAGAGGTCATCTTCTGGTCAGGGGTCAGTCGCCTGTTTCAAAGCAGTTAGAAGAGCAATGTTACTGTCATGGTAATTATGACAGCAGATTAGCATCACTGGGACCTTTAAACCTGACTGTGATTGCTGAAAGTAACCGCTCCGTGCCCTGTAAGCCAGAAACGTCTGACAGATAACATCATTTGTCCAGTGACCTTCGTTTCAGACGACCAACCTTTAAGTTTTCAGACCGTATTCAGTCGAGTTCTATTTACTCACATAATTGAAGAGTTTTAGTTGTTGATGGAAAATCAGAGTTTTGCATGTTTCTCATTTGATCATAATTCAATACGTTGGCCTGTTTTACAGTTGTGTATACAAGCCCTGCTGATATAAACAAACCCTCAACAGCATGAGTAAACACTGGTAATCTAGATGTAGTTGTTGTCTAGTGTTATTCCCAAAATGAAAATCCAAATGGTAGTGACAGCAGTTAAAAATCTTGTGTACTTTTTAAATATATATTTGGATTGTGAATTTCTGAATTTGAATTGTTTTCAAAACTGAAATCCTCCTTGAAATCTCTGACCTTGCATACCAAATATGAAGAAATATGATATTGCAAAGCAAAGTTTGTATGTAAACCTTTATAATATAAGTATGCTGTATGTCTTGAGGTAGCTCATTGTCAATATAATCTCTTTTTTATGCCATAATTGCCTGGGGTTCGGTACTGTACAAATACTCATGGCTTCCAGTAGACTTGTCAATTTGTCCATCTCTTAAGTTCATGACGAGAGCTCATAAAAGCTGCAGTGTTCAATGTTATTACAAATGCCACCTTTCACATGTTAAGTGTACACTTTTAAGTATGATGCTCCTCTAATACTGTAGTAGTAAAAAATGAGAAAAGTCAGTGTTGGGGTGGTTGGATACAGGACTTTGCCCAAAGAGACTAGGGTTTGAGTCTGTGATCAAATGTCGAGATTGTTTTGTTTTAACCCAGCTGGCACTAGATGTAAATTAGACATCATAGAGACGTCTAATTGTGACGCCTCCGACGTTGAATAGATGTTAGTATTTAGTTGAAAATTAAAATCGGTTAACGTCTGAACTTAACGTTGGTCCGACGTCGGATATCAGTTATGTAGGCTATCTTAAGTCATATCAACGTTGTTGATAGATGTTGTCCAGACATTAGAATTTTGTCATCAAAAAGGTCATTATTCAATGTCAAAGTTGTGTGAGTACAAGACGTCTGACACACGTTGGGTTTTGGTTGCCAGACACCACAACATAAAAACAACAAAACATTAATGTCATTTGACGTTAATATTCCTATGTCAAAAGATGTTGAAAGTAGATGTCAATGGACGTTGGGTTTTGGTCGCCTGACGTTATGACTTGAATCCAACCAAAGACCAACGTCTCACACAACTTTGACATTGAATAATGACCTTTTTGATGACAAAATTCTAATGTCTGGACAACATCTATCAACAACGTTGATTTGACTTAAGATAGCCTACATAACTGATATCCAACGTCGGACCAATGTTAAGTTCAGACGTTAACCCGATTTTCATTTTCAACTAAATACTAACGTCTATTCAATGTCGGAGGCGTCACAATTAGACGTCTCTATGACGTCTAATTTACATCTAGTGCCAGCTGGGAAGGTTATGTTCCATAAGTAAGGTAACTTACATAAATTAGGTTACATAAGTGCTGTATAACTTGTCTTAGTAACATAGTTAATTTAACCCAAAGCATGATATTTTCTTAACCCTAACCAAGTACTTATTGTGCCGAAACCTAAACAAACCAAGAGAGTTTCAGATGTCAATAATAGTCCAGGAGTCATAATATGTCATTTTATGTGAACCATTTATCATCTACCTTTATTTTGAAAGTCTAACTAGTCTTTCCCGTATAAAACTGACCGAGAGAAGTAGTCGGAGCATTATTGTTGGAAGCCACTGAGCAAGCTTCCATATTTGACCCATTGTTGAGTCAAATGATGAGCATGTTTTAAAATAAAAGTTTTGGGACACTCACTGTCTGTGTGTCTTTATGATTCTGTTTGTTGTTCCCGTCAAAGTTGTGAGTTTTGCAGCAGGCGTGTACTGCACATGTAGTATATGTAATAGTACACGATGAATATTTCCTTCAGCAGTGATGTGATCTACAGCAGCAGTCTTTTATTTAGGAGCGATGAACCCTCCAACCTGCCTGCTGTATTTACACGGCATGTCAGGTCCTGAGAGACTGAAACCTTCTGAGACGTCACTGATTGTCTCACATTCCTTCCGATGAACCTCTGATAGGAGAGGGAGGGCGGGGGGTTAATGGTACAGGTGAGTATGTGTGTGTGTCTGTCTATGTGCAAGCTGTCAAACACAAACATTCACACATTTACCCTGTCAGCTGCTCAAATGCACGCAGACACGTAGAATGAACACGTAACACACACTTCACTGCACCACACACTCCCTTCACCTGCCTTTGTTTTCTAATGATTTTCATACCACACAGATGTCTCATGTCTCGTTGAGCATTTGTAGTTATTTCTGCATGTTTGAGTTTATATCACAAACCAAACCAAAAGGATTTCGTTGATATTGGACAATTAAAAATCCTGAAGAATATTTAATGGCAACATCCTGCAGAGTTACTTGGAAGTGATTTATTTCCACAATACTTGTGGGAAATGAGTTTCGAATTAAAAAAAGGAATATCATCCAGAAAGAACTCTTAAAGGTACAATGTGTAAGATTTTTTAGTTAAAGCATTCAGAAATTAACAAAAATGATCAGCAATCTGTCGGATCTGTCAATTTCAAATGACATTTAACCAAAAAGTAAATAAAACTTTGTAAATTAAATATTTTTGGGCCACTAGGGGAAGAACTGTAAAGTATCATAGTGTTGTTGACTGATCTGTTGGTGAACAGCTGCCTCCCTGCCTACACAGCCAGCAGACAGGGAGCATCCCCATGAATTGAATATATTCCTTTTTGCTCTTGTTTGGTCTCTACCAACTCCTGGTTCAATCCCTGGCTCCTACTGCATGTCATACTGTCGTTAGGAAATATACTGAACCCAAAATGCTCTGTGAATGTGTGTGTGAAAGGATGAATGCTGTAAAGTGCTTTGAGCGGTTGGTAGACTAGAAAAGTGCTTTATAAATGAATGTCCATTTACTATTTTTTGCTAAAAATAGCTGCAAGAAAATGCAGTTAATAAGAGCCTTAAAACCATACAATACAATGACCATACAACCATAACAACTGCAATGATTAATTATTGAATCATTTAGTTGGCTACTATTAAATTCAACTATACAACTATTTTGGTAGTCGATAAATGAATTAATGTAAGTTTTGAAGAAAAACAAGTACAATTTCTCTGATTCCTGCTTCTTAAATGTGAATATTTTGCTGTTTCTTTCCTCCTCTGTGGCAGTAAACTGAATATGTTTGGGTTGGGGACATACAAGACATTTGAAGATGACATCTTGGACTTTGGGAAATAGTGATAGACACTTTACACCATTTTCTAAAATTTTCTAGGCCAAACAACTAATTGATTCATCGTAAAGAATAATCGACAATGAAAATATTCAAAGTTGCAGCCCTGACAGCCATACAAAAAATGTGCCGTAAATAAAATGCTAGGTTGCATCTTGGAGTCTGTCATACTGTAATTCCCTGTGGATGGCCACTTTTATGTCCAACACATTAATCCATTATCTCCACCCACACACTCATAACTTTTACCAAACTACTTCCTTCATCACCAGTGAACACTGACCTTTAATGCAAGTCATTAAGCAGGACCGTAATTCCTGTTGTGTCACCATCCTTCAGGCTCGGTGTGAATATTCTGATGTTTTTGAGGTCATCTGTTTACATTGTTGAAGCTCATGGGCGCCTCAGATACCTCCCAGGCTATAGTCAATCATCTGTCAGGGTCAGCCATGTGGCAAGGGGAAAGGTCAAAAAGGTCAGTGATGTTCGCTGGCCTGACCGGCCGCCGGCGCGGTGGTTTTCCTCGGGGGAACCAGAGTGACCCAAATGAACCTTGACCCTGCTCACCGCAAGAGCGGCACCAGTGGTACAACATTCAAACACACAAATCACCCAAACAAGCCCTCAGATACATATCCCTTAAAAATACACACACTCGAACACAAAAGCTTGTCAGGTCTGCGTCGGCTCCTCAGAGGTTGTTTGGCTCAAACCTCTGTGTGTCTCAGTAAACAGTGTTTTGAACTCGGGGTATGAAAAGGAGAAGTTTATGCTCCTGTCGCTTGTTCTTTTAAGCCCAACACTTTGAATACATATTTATCTAACAGCAGAAGACACTGAGAAACACACAGAAACAGCCATATGCACACACACAATCTGTATACACACACTCTGAGAGCCTCGAAATGACACAGCCACGCACAGATTACCTCTCATCTCTGTCAATGGAAGGTTTTCCCCTCTGATTTTGGGACCTTTTTTTGGGGCTTTTAAGTAAACTAATCTTTGAGCAAATACCACAGGCTGTTTCTGAAGTCTGCACATAATGGAAAGTCTTAATACATCTGAATAAGAGCAAACAGACCCAACAAGAGGCTCGCTGGAAGTTTGGGATCAAAGCTTTCGGGGCACAAAGGCAGAGATTTAGCATGTTAGAGTGATCGTCACTCTTTCACAGCCAAGTATTGTCTCTGTGTTTCTCCCCTCAAGTTCTTTGAATTCCTGCTCCGTGTAAAACGCTTATTGTTATCCGCGGCTTTTACCGCCACAACCCGTGTTCTTAAACATCTCTACTCTGCTTTCAGACTCCCCTCTATTGAAGGAAAGATTAAAAAAGAAGGGGGAAAAAAGAGCCGGGGAACATCAAACAGACTGACATTGCGGGTTCGTGTTTTGCTGTTCAGCATTGTCGGCAGACTTGACCGTGGTGCAGTGAATCCCAGCGGCTTGCAAACACCTCTTTTCTGCGGTTGTGTTTTAAGTGGTTGTCGGGCCCAGTTGCCGTGTATACTGGGCGTGTTCCAGGTGTATTTGTACAATATAAAGAGTTTCTGTGTGTGTATAAGCAGGTTCTCTCCTCGTCCCGGCTTCAATTTTACTTGTAAACTTGTTTGATGATTTTGGCGTGGGTGACGCTCCAGCTTGAATCACAGATCTCGATGTGGAGTCGAGGCATTGCACAACGCCGAGCTTAAATTATTTTGTTTCCAAGGCAGCAGCCCCGGAGTTATCACCTCCCACATTACACTTAAACAAACAGGCTCTATTGTTGCGAGGGCTGATGTGTTCGAGCCCTGCGGTTAATTTGATTCAGTTTGATTCATTAGAGACTATTACACACCGCTTCCATCTGATTGGAACTGATAAGCGCCTGCCCTGGAGATTGTCCGTTCATTTATCTTCAGAAATCTTTCCCTCCATCTCCCCATCACGGTGCGTGGGAGGATTGAAACCAGTGCGCTGTTTGTGCAGTACACCTGTGCAAAGCAGGTTACACACCACCAGTGAGTTCGTGTTGATCTTGTTTGAGTCATGGACTTGACCGGTTGTTCATACTTGCACGTGATCCACATGATGATTGTTGATTCAACAAAAACAAAACAAAAAAAACATCAGATTTTTTAGAAAGTTTTCACAGAAATTGATTTTTATCAAGTTCAAACAGCTCCACTTAAAGGTCAACTATCAGGATTGTTCTGTTGTTTAAATTCTTAGGTTGTTTCTATCCTCATCACACCAAAAGGTAGCAAAAGGATTGCTTGTAAAGGCGTATCTATCCCCCCTTTACAAACTAAAATAGATATGTCTATCTCAACCATAACTGCCCACATACTACACTTCCCTGCGTCCTTTATGTTGGCGTGGATGTTAACCATTAGAGGTAGAAGGCAGTGCAGAACAAGTTTCTGACAGCAAACAAACATGGCAACGGTGGAGGAGGTTGTGATAATGTACCTGTTAAGAAAGAGGCAAAAGAGGAGGCAGTGTTGTAGACAGAGGCTCTCTGAGGCCATTAAATACATCGCGACGTGGCAACGAACCTTGTTTCAAGTACATTCCGTTGTCAGCCATTGCTAGACTTCTTTGTTGTCTTGTCTCACGTGACCTATTGGCTACACTACCCCGAAGATTTCCGAAGGTACTGCTGCATTTTGTCCACATCTTTAAGCTTTCAATAAAACAGCACAAATACAGACAAAATGAAAACAAGTTCAGAGGGCTCCACCTGTACCAGTATTTTGGCTAAATGCACGAATGTTACAGTTAAGTTACAGACACTTGTCATAGAGACACAGACTCTTTCAAACCATGTATGTCAGTGTTGATGGGAGACAGTTTCCTCTGCTGGGCGTGATCACTGTGTCAGAGCGACAGTGGGAAACAGCGGTGACTACAGTGGTGAGTCAAGCCCTTGATTCCACTGGGCACATCTCTGTTACCTGTGGTTGAGCAGGATACATAGTTACATTGTGTCATTATTTGTCTGTTTTAAGTGTGCTTATTATTAAGATTTTGAGGACGTGACATGATATTTTATTTTGAAAACTGACCAGATACACTATGCTGTTCTGCTGTCTGACTTCCTTTCTGGCTTAATCTTCTCTGTGCAGATAAATACGTCCGCGGTCCGCTTCCATCAAAAAAGACCGCGTTTTCTCCCGGAGCAGAGCTGCTGCTGCTGCTCAAACATGTCATGGCACAGCGCTGGAGCCACAGGCATTGTCTAGATCTTCACATGGTTGGGAATCTGGGGGTAACTCCTGCCTTACAGACACTCTGGAGAGAAACACTCTCAAATTCAGAAACACTTCTGAACACATCCCCAACCCCCACTGATGTCATCGTCCACCACAGTGTTTCACTGTGGACATCATCATATGCATGTTCAGTAGACATCGGCCAACCCTGTGAGACGGGATAACACATTATAAGAATAATGCCGCCCTTGTCCTGTAACATGTAATTAGGACCTGCAACTGTACATATCGGAATTTAAATTTATTTCAAATGAAACTCAGTAAACTAAGATTTTTCACACTTTTCAGCCAAACTGAAAAGTGAATTTGTTTACTGGAAGTTGTTCCTCCCTCTCTCTTTAGAACTTGTCTCGGTATTTGTTAATCGTCTTTTTATTTATCTATTTTGGCCGTACTTCATATATTAATCAACATTTTGGTAAACAAGGCCTGATTATTATCAAGAGATCAGACTAGAGCCTTTTCTTCCTCTTTTGATGGGATTAGTGGAAGATTTTAAAAACAAACTTTTAAGTTGCCTCGGCTCCACATCGCCACACTCTTTTCAGATCTTTTGTGCCACCACCTGCATCTCTTTAAATTCACAACTCTCACCAGAGCTTGGCAGGGCTGACGGTGCTTCCTGGCACATGACAATGTTTTGTTATTTTTCAAAGGTCAGCGTAAAGGATGCAGGGTAAAGTATGCCGAGGCTGTGGCTGTTGCAGCATGCCAGTGGAGGTCATGAACGGCGTTTGGAACATTTCAGCATGTTTCACCTGTCTGTTGTTATGTTGGTGATGCTGTGTATCATTCCTGCTAGTCAAACAACTGATTGACTGCCAGCGCAACAGAAACTTAACGAACTTTTGAACTTTCCCAAAAAGTGATTGACATATTCAAGTGCTTAATTTGCTATTTGGCAGAAGGTAACTGGGTAACATTTTATTTTCTGTGTTGTTCTTCCTGCTGCCTAAAAAGCCCCAAGTTGTTGTTGTCTTGTCACTTGCCTTTCCAAATATAAAAGAAAGTGTTCACTTAAGATAGTATATGTATAAAAAACAATATGTTTTGTACATTCGGGGCAGTAGGCATGTTGGACTTGACTTTTGCATTCAAATGTCTAAAAACCACTCAGTTTGAACATTGTTGGAAACATTAGGATAAAGTGAGAACACAACTCAAGAAAATATTTAACAAAGGTTATTGTTTAATATTTTCTTGAGTTGTGTTCTCACTTTATCCTAATGTTTCCAACAATGTTCAAACTGAGAAATCAACAAATATTCAAGGTAATGGTGGGTTTCATTTGGTCGCCTGTCACTTTAGAGTCACTGGAAGGGATCTGGCGAAATTGGAGAAACGTAATGTGAATTAAACTAAAACGTTACATCATCTGTGAACATTTGCACCTGGGTCACATCAGAGAGATTTTCATCATTAATGGTGGCTATCTACTGGTGTGTTCGCCACCAGCAAAGTCAGTTTGACTAAGGAATCGTTTGCCTTTGCTGTGTTAATGGTACTGGTGTACATTCACCCAAAACAACCAGATTGCCTTACTGTGCAGTAAACATAAGCTAGCAAGCAACTTTTAAACCTTCTTCTATCCATAATGTTACGTTCATGATTTAAATACATTTCGCCTCCAACAACATTGACCATTACAGAACAAGTAGTTCAAGTACTTGTCTGCAGTGTGATTATAGTGGTCACTTTGGATTAGAGCTCTACTGTGGGACAAAATTTAGTAGTTGATCCATGGAAAACTTAATAGAATACAAAATGCATCAATTATTTTCAAAAAAGTGATCTGGATCATAAAAGGACCAATTTTAAATCAATCAGTCGGCCTTTATTTATACTCAGGAGATCAAAACAAAGAAAATGAAAGAAAAAGTGATACTATCAAAGAAAGGCAATAGAAGTGTAAAACAAAAACACAATTACAAGAATTGTATTTCAATAAAATACAGTTATGTAAAATAATTACAAGTGGTTGATCTTAATGGTTTAAGATCAAATTTCTAAAATGCCCTAATGGTGTTAGTGTATTGATTTTTCAGGAGGTGCAGATTTTTGTACAGGTCCTGACTGACTTTTGTCCCGGCTCAGGGCTTCGGCACTATGTGGACCCACGACGAGCTCAACTTTGAATAGATTCACGTTCAGTTTCACTTTAGAATACTTTTTTTTTTTTAAAGTAAAAAGTAAAAAATACATTTTAAATAAGTAACCACATGAGATGTTTTGAGTGTTGAGAACCTGGGTGAGTGACATGTTTTCATGGCTAAAGTAACAGTGGACAGTGTGACTGAAACAAGATTCACCCGGTACGGCAGTGGAAAGTCATTAACATGTACGAACAGATTAACTGAAGAAGCTGCATACCCAGAAATTAAAACCAATTTCCTGCCTTGTGAAACCAAGGTGTTTGTTTGTGTCTGTTTATGTTTTGTTTCTCTTAAATAGCTGCTGCTTAACTTCCCTGAACGTTAATTGTCATGCTTCCCTGTGGCTGCAGGTTGCCACCTTTAAACGGCATGTTGCCCTCTGGTTGCACCTGAGCTGCCAGGTTACATCAGACAGACAGACAAACACACAAACACACGCTCACAATGGCGAGGATGCACCTTGGCTGGCATTTGCTGATGGGTTATGGCATGCCTCTGTTTTATAGTTGCGTTTCGCTGCCACGGAAGATTCAAGAGTTTCACCCTGATCCAGAGTGAGAACTCTCCCAGGAGTTCACGGAAGGTTCGCCAGCCTACGACTCTGTGTGTGCGTGTGTCTGTGTGTGTGTGCTAAGCAGCCAGCGTGTGTGTGCATGAGTGTGAGTTTGCGCAAATAAACAGGTGAGCCACAGGGTGATTATGTTGTCAACTGTTGCTGAGTCATACACATCTCCACCAAGTTAATTAGAGGTGGCAGAGCATACCTGGGTTTTCACACACGCATAAATACACACATACGCAACCACGTGCAACACAAAAAAATTACAGAGAAGTAGACAAATGATATATATAAATAAACTTGCGTGCCATCCATCGGTGTACACTCAACACCTTGATAGAGTTTGACACCTGTCATCCGAGGTTCATGCACATGCACACCTGCCCAGCGGCATGCCTGGGTGTCACCCCTTAGGAAAGCCCCATGACTTCCCATTCAGACCGACTTCTGGTTATAGCAGCAGCATTCTGGGAAATAAAACAGCGGCTTATTGTGCCACCATGTGATGCTGTATGTTAAACAGAAACACCTATGAAGTCAAGATAATTGATCCTTTATTTAGCCAACATTGCTATCTTAACACTGTCCTGACAGGTTTGTAATAATGAGCAGAATATAATAAGCTCATCCACTTTGAAAGGGAAAATTGAAAAGGAGGGGCACTTTAGAGGTTCTTTATATTGATGAGGATTTTAACATTATTCAAATTTGACCTTTCGAGCATTGGTTACAACAATAGCCAGAACACACAATGGAAAAAATTGAGAACAAAACTTGACCATGGTAGCCAGGAAGGGTGTAAATCACCAGTTTCGTCATGATAGGCTTTAGAGTGGCACAGCAGTGTGTACCCAAACCCGGAAATCGGTTAGCAGTTCCAAATTTACTTTAAACTGACTCCACTCACACATAAAACTTAGCTTAATAACAAGAACAGGAGCAGAAAACTTGATTCAATGTCAAGGAGACAAAATAAATGTTTTTTGCTGGTCACCATTATTAGGCAAAGTCTATGGGATTTTAAATTACATGAATTAGCATAGTGGCTAGCAGACTGTTCCACTACTCATAGCCTAACAAATTACGCATATTACTTACACTTTTTCTTACTTACCGTTGCTTTAAGGCCCTGCATCTCCAGACCGAATACCATGGTTGAATTTCAGTCTGCATGCATGTATTTTTAGCTGAACATGGTTTGAAACATGGTGGCTAATATTGCCATAGCAAGGACTGCTTAGTACGATGTCTTGTTTTTCTGCTGACTCATCTTTTCAAGTCCAAAATATTTCCATACTGTCAGTTTATTCCTGATAGGACAGTAAATATCCTCATCGTCTTTTTCTTGGCTTCTTGCCATTACCTTGACTGGTGTTAGCACCGTTTGACTGTTTAGGAAGGAGGTGGGCTTGGATTGACAAGGTGACAAAGACTTTGCGTCGATCCCGTTGGATCTTTGATCATTGAATCAATGTATTAATTAGGATCATTGGATCATTATGCCCCTATTAGCTAGCTAGCATGATCAATCAAGAGCTGCACTGAATCGTTACTGACCACTTACATTAGTAAAAGATAGAAAAGTAAAGTGCTAATAACAGTAGGAAATTGTTTACTTCATTTGCATTCAAACAGGCAGATATTGCAGGGAGACAGTAAAGGCTACATATCTACCTCAGTATACCCCAGGATTAATGTATACTAGAACTTGAAAAGTCAATGGCTGCCTAAATGGTACTTCAGGAGAAAAACCTGATGATGTGTCTATAACACAGGTTTCCCCCATAAAATGTATTTGGACCTGCTCTTTGCTGCTTTTTGTGCTGTAGCTGAGCACATGACTGACAGTGAGATCCTCAGGGGGCAGTTTCACCACCAGACTGACATGTACAGAAAACGTCTACGGCAGCAGACTACATCCAATCACCTCTCTTTGTCCTTGTTCTGTTGTTAGATTAGATGACAAGGTTTCCAGTTTCCAGAAGGTGAGATCAGGGCCCCCCGTTGGCCCCTCGTGTCATTGCATAATAATCCCTTCTGAGATCACACAACGCCCTGTGGTCATTTTGTGACAGACACAGAGTCACACCTTGGAAGAATATGCCGGGACAATGGACATTTATGTCTTTGTTTCATGTGGCTGTGTGAATATATGGTGTCGACTCTTCACTGAAAGCATACCCAGAGTGATCATTAAATCTGAGCTGGCTGACAGAAGTAAACACTGGCTCAGGCAAACGCTCACATCACTTCCTAGTAAACACTGATCTGGTGATTTGTGCCTTGGATGATTCAGGCAAAATTTGGTAGAAAAGTAAATGTTTATAAAGATGCATTGGCTATTCTGCAGCTCGCCCAATGTCAGCTTGGATTGGAAGCAGCCCCCTGTGACCACATAAAGCATAAGCACATATAGTTATCATATAGCAAGTGCCATTTGCATGTAGATATAGTCACTGAAAGAACAACTTTATGTAATATATACATATGAAAAGAAAAAAAATCCAAAGAAACAGACAAGTAATATCATAATACAACAATATGCAATGACTCAGGTCACACCCAGACTCAGACTCCTCCACCCTCAGTCAGCCCACACCATGATTTTCTCTTGATCCAACAGACCAGTAGAAAATTGGAAAATCAGTCCAGTATGTTATGTTACTTTGATCTGACAAACAAAAAACGATAAGCAGTTGTACCATACCAGGGATTTTACATGTTACGTGTTACTTTAAAGCCAGCCATTCCTTTATATTTTTCAATATCCTAGCAGCTTTCCAGTCATTAACTTCCATACATATCATATTGAAACTTGTTTGCACTGTATAATCAATCACAATTAACATTGAATTCACAGGTGTTTGCCATTAGGCACTAGTTTCAGGATACTGTAATTAATAACTTTGATATAATACCTTAAAAAAATATTGTTATTCAATAGCACTGGGGCATTTTGACACCATGAGGGCATTAAAGGGCTGTGTACTATGTGTTAGGCACAACAGAATCTAATACCGCTTTTCCACCAAAATTAGCAGGTCTACACAGGTTTTTTAAACAATGATCAACTTGCTAAAAATCACCTATTGACCCCATTCCTACTTCCAGCAGGCAAGGCAGCCCGTCTGTGATTTTTATCTGAAGCGATACCTTGTACATCACTGATGTCACGTTTCATGTCACGAATGCGCCAGAAACAGTTGTAACAGAAGAGAAAACAACAATAGAGCCACTGTGAAAGACGCGTCTGTAAAACGGTAGATAAATTATTTTGAGCCTCACAATCCAATATCTGGACTTTGGTGAGGCCTGTTTTTCATGGTTGTGCTATGTGCTTCAGAGCTGCTGGGAGAAGCTGGGCATGGTTTCCTGCTGGTCGGAGCTGTTGCCGCTTCACACACCTGCAGCACATTAGAGTAATCAGCGCCTGCTCTTATACCCTGGTCTCCTCCATGCGCGCTGCCAGATTATTTTGCGTGCTCAATTCTAGTGTTTTCAAGTGTGTCCAATGATCTAACTTTCTCCGTTTGCCCAGTGAACGGACAACTCCAGGATCAGCTCTTCGGCCAAACACATCCCAGCGTCCAGCACCTCTGCCACTCTGCACTCCTTGGACTCCTTGAGCATACAACCAGCACATCTGTGAGTTCCCTCCTCCTCCTCCAGCAGAGCCACCAGCCTGAGGGGTGCTCATCTCCTTTTCCTGCCTGTTGCTCATTGTGTTCAATAAAGTCACCCTTAAATCTGCTCCCTGTTTGGTGTCCGCTTTTGGGTCCGCTAGAATACCATCTTCGTAACGTCACTGTTTCACTTGAGCCAATTGATCCATTAATAAAACTCCTTGTTAAGACCGCATCCCAAATTCCTTCCTTTTTTTACGTGCCACCTGTGGATGTTGACAACGCGGCATCACTTCACGCTACAGAATTTAGAGTGTTCGCCCAGGTCTTATGTTTTGATCAAAGCCGAGCCGAGGGGATAAAAACATGTGTCTACTGCCGAGTCAATTGACCCAATGCCAAGTGCACACATTCCCATTGCACACAAAAGCCTGGTCTTAACGGGTTTGAGTGGGATTGTTGACCAGTGGAAAATGGGCATTAGTTAATTTACTTCTGATCATAGTCAAAGTCTTTTCCTATCAACTGAAGCTCTGCTGTTCCTCAGGCCTGGTAGCTCAGGGCAGGTTTAGCTTAGTGTAGAAAATAACCCCTGGCCGGTGGGCCAACAGTGGTCCAACACACTTGAAAACAGAAGTTTACAGGGCCGTCTCGTTCACCGACCTGGAAATTCCTTATAAAGCTTGCCGTGTCGGTCTTTCAGGTGCTTTGCTAAATTTGTTGTGTTAGCATCTATCATTAGCACTGCTCTGTAGCATCGATTATGTATAAGCATGCTATCCTTTGCCGTTCTTTGTTCATTTCAGAATCAGAATCAGAAATACTTTATTGATCCACGAGGGGAAATTGCTTGTGTTACAGCTGCTCCCATTCAAAAGTCTTAGAAAATATTCAGAAAAATAAAAACTATATTTAAGCAAGAATAATAGAATAAAATAGAATAAGCAGAAGCCGTGTGTGTGTGTGTGTCAACTCGCTGTCGGACAGAAGAGAGAGTGAGGAAGTGCAGCTGGTACTGTTGTATCTATATTGCAGAAAATGAGCACTGAACAATTCCAATATTCAGAATCAATTTGCTTCAATAAATCAATATTTTTGATAACACATGACTCAATCATATCAGGTAATGTGTTGCACTTTTTAAGAATAATTTGAACTTACAGCTTGTCATAAACAATAATTTTGTGAGTCTGCTAAATACTTTTCATGTTATTTTGAAAATAAATAAATGGTTCCCTGGATAGAGTAAAAATATGAAAATATCTGAGAAAAAATAAGAAAGAATAGTAAGTAAGTTTAGTAAGTAATGAAATCTTTAATGTGTCAGCTCACTTCTTCTACTTATTTTTCACAATGTAAACAATTACTTTCTATAGACCACTTTTTCCATTATTATCATCATAACCATGGTAGTACAATAAGTTTTGAATATGGTATATATGCCTATTTGCTGTATATATACGTTACGTTGCAGAAACCTTTTAGAGTCCACATGCACTGGTGACTGAACGTCATAATAACCCTGAGTGAATCTATAATGGCTGCATTTTGAACTGTAAACTAAAGCGAGGCGAAGCTCTGTTTCACATTTCACATGTTCAATTACAAGCTGCATTTTTCATAACTCCTTGACTTAGGTTCTCCCTGGGTGTAGATGGAAATACAGAGAACAGTCCACCCAAAATGTAAACAGCAGTTTCTCATTTCTCTGCCTTAATTTCAATGTAAACCAAACCGATCGCTCCCCCTGCTCGCGCTCAAACCACCGAACTTGATGGTTTCTTGGTGTTCCTTGCCCCAGGCCACCCATTTGGCACATCGTCCCACACTGTGTGGCTCATTATGGAGGTCCCAGATGAAGGGAATGGACACACAAAAAGCACTGCGGTGTGCTCTCTTTGTCAGGTTTGCTTTTGGAAAGCAAGCAGTTCTTCAGTGATCGGGATATTTCTTTTGCATGGCTCAGATTTAGCCTGGTTAAAACTTAAGTGTTTACTGAGGGAGGATTTATACATAACTATATTCAGATGGATTGCACAACACAAAGTTCTTATGTAGCGACTAGCTGTTACTCAATATGTACATCCTGTAACTGCAAGGTGTAACTGCTGTGTGGCTGAATGAATCAGCGAACTAATGTTATTGTGCTAATATACAGTGTGACCTGTGTGAGTGAAGGGTCATAATGAAACACGTGCAGCTTATCTGACTTGACATCTGATCAAAATGCTGTTCGATGTTACAGCTCACGATGCTACTATGATTTCTTCTTTCCACCATTGAGTGCTTAAGCCCAATTAAGCTTTTACTAGCTTAAACATTGCTAAGATTTTATCGGGGCGACCCAATTGAGTAAATCCGTTTGTAAAGAGAATCTACAAAGGACTTACAAGCACTCATGATGGACTGACGAATACCTGGCGAAACCAGATCCAGCAGAAGATGCGGGATTCACCGAACACACTGTACTCTCACTTCTCACTTTTGACCCCTGCTTTAATTTCTTCCCTCAGCTCAGATGATAGACATCAAGGATCTCTGGGGACAGCGTGTACTGTATGTGGCACGTCCCGCTTCACACGGCAACACAATTAAAACAGGATGTGGTCTGTAATATAAACTGCCATATATCGCACCTTGTAATGCAACATCCTTTGTATGAACGAGTGTACAGTGAATCCAGGACATTTATTGTGAAGGGACATTATAGTGTGATCAGCTGGTGCTTGTACTGAAAGCTGCAGACTGCAACTGGAATCTTTATTGATGTTAAACAATCTTTATTAGTCATTAACCTTTCCATCTTTTCAATTTGTACAGAATACAAGATCAATACACAATGAGAATTCATGCTCTTGTAAAAATATTATAAAATAAACACGGCTGGCTGCAGTGACATTCGGCCATATTTGAACACCTACGCTCTAAAACAAACTGTCCCTGGATTACACAGCAATAAAGCAATCAGCAAGAGATAACATGAGCTGCATTATCAGCTCATTGAGCAATTCTTCCCCTCAGCGGGTGTGTTGCCACTGTGTTGGCCTGAGCCTACGGGTCATCTGTTGCTTTGTCAACACCGATAGCGAACGCTTTCACAAGGCCAAAAGCTGCCTGGCGCTCGTCAACCAGTCCATAATGGGAGACAGGCGAAAGAGGATTGACACTGTAAAGCCATGGCACACACACACATATACTGCTACTGGGTCTGATAAGCTTATAGCAAGGCTGGTATTGATTTATGTGTGGGTTTATTGTACAGGAAATCTTAATTTATCTTCAATTACTTTTAAACAAAATAAATGCTCTGGGAAACTGAATAACAGTCCCACTGAAATTATTATCACTACTCTTACAGGGACATAAATTGAAAAAGTAGCTTTATGGACATACCTTGGTTTCTCATCTGATGACAAGCTGAGCTTCTAAAAACACATCGCATCAGGCAGTTTAGCTCCCAGCTGTTACTCAAGCCACACAGTTTAGCCTTCAGCCTGCGGTACATTTTGCATCGCTCATCTCTTTCCCACTTTTCCAACCATCTATAAAGATTTTTTTTACTTAAGTCAGAAATACCATTTGAATATAATGTTTTCCATCTGTGAATTTTTTTTAGATTTATTAAACTTTCCAGTCCCGTTCATAGTAATCGATCCGTTCCCACTGATACAAGTCTTCATACTCCTTCAGCTGCTTCTCTTTACAAATTCAAACCTGCAGTACAGTTTAGCTCCACCTCAAACAATGCAGTTCAGCTCCCGGCCTATAGTATATTTTAATTCCTTCATTCTCACCCCATTATTATAACACTTGCCAGCAATTCAGTTTAGCAGCAGCTTTTCTACAAACCTTGAAATATTCCCGGCCTTTCTAACATGATTGGTAAAGCCAGCAATGCGGTTTAGCGTCACCTATTTTAGCCAGCATTCACAACCACCATTTCTTCAGAAAATCCCTTCGTTACATATCCGATCTCTTGCTTCCACTCTTAAACCTCTCATGCAGTCTATCATTCCCCCCTCAGGTTCATAAGTGGGGATGGCTTTAGACCGCATTGTTGTTTACATCATCAGAAAGTTGGGTGGCCATCGTTGGCAGTGAGAGGACAACATCACTGTAATTTATACATTTACATAACATCCCCGGCCAACTACCTGAATATATCCCATGCCTTCTATAGATCAAGTAAGCACTGTACTAGATCCTAAGATTATTTAGGCTCAATCCCGTTTCTAATAAAATTGAAATATACGGGACTGTCAAGCACAAATCAGCACTAACAATGTAACGCTTGCTAACTATCTCGTTAGCCAGATTTTTAGCCATTATTTTTTATAACTGGTTTGAAACTTCAAAAGCATGAAAATTTTAAATATTGTAATTTTTCCTAATTTTTCTGTAAATTATATAAGTCCAAAATTACATGTTAGATTGATGATGAGGGAAAAAAAGGAGATAACTTACAGACAATACAATAAACGGTACAATAAAACAAGCATGTATAGACTGTGTGGTCACGATATGTGTCAACTTTATCGATTGTGGATGATAAATGGGTTTAATTGCTGTCTGTAAATGAATTAGCCTGAGGCCACACATGACAAAGTTCACAACTTTATCGAAAAGTGATAATACTTTACAACAGAAGTTCTCAGTCTGTGCAGACAAAACTTAAACAATGCATAAAAACTCTGGTCATTTTAGGTGGTTTGAAATTTTCAAATAATTTCGCAAATTTTTTCCAAATGTGAATAATGCAGTTTTTTTCATGTTGCATTTGACCTTAAATGTCCTTTTTCCTCTTGTTGCCTCAGACACACCCATACCTCGAAGGCACACAGTAGCTCTGTGCCAGCAGATTTGATTGATAACATTCATCTTAAGAAAACGTCAGGTGAATGTTTTAAGAAAATCTTTTACCAAAGGTCAATATGCATGGAAACATATTTGGGTCGAGATTAATATGTACTTAATGCTACTAGGACAAATGCAAATGCATCAGAACTACAGGGAAATATTGGTGGTTAAAACAGAAAAAAAAGTAAAGTAAAATCACATGACTGTTACAGCTATCCGACTCCAATCAGCACAAACCCTTAAACACAGATTAGGTGTTTGTTGGTCAAACATTCATTTTCAAACCGCAAATTGGTTTACGTGATGATAACAGGTGAAAATGGACGTGACACATTCACCATTAAAAGGTTAGCTAATGATTAAGTTAAAGCAGCTTTAACGAGCTTGATTAATCAGGGTGTGGTAGAGGCCTAATACAAATTGTAGTCAGATGTGAATCATCAGAGGTGTAGTTCACTATCATGTGATTCACTGATGGAAAGTGTTGTTGTGTATGTCATTCTTTAACAAGTTTATTTTTATTCATTTTTTTTGTCATATATAAGCGACTGGATAACTAATAGTTAACTTTGCTTACTGAGCGGAGAATGGCTGCACTTATTTTCATATTATGATGTATCACTGAGTGTCAGAATCAGACAGAGGTTAGAGCTCAAATCCTATCCTCGGAACAGTTGCAAAATTGGCCTGCTTGGCGTGAGTGTTGGCGTAGAACATCTCAAGCGAAATTGGGTTATTATGCAATATCACAAAAATGTAAACAAAACAACTTGAGCAACAGGACGTGGTTGCAAAATTCATTCATAAGCTCGGTTGCTAGAGATCAGCAGCAAGACAAACATCAGGGAGATGATTCAAGTAACAACAGCGTTGTGGTCCTAGTGTCACGTCAGCTGCTGTATGAATCACACAGCCGGGAAGATTTATGTGTTGGTTACACAGTTTTCCAGTTTTCACTACATTAACTTTTCTTTAGGAACTCTTTAGGAACAGGACATGTTGCCTGATTTTTTAGCGGCAGGGACCAGTTTTGGTTCTGATGACCCAGGAACAGAGATGGAATTTAAGTACATTTATTCGAGTTCTATACTGAAGTACAATTTTGAGGTACTTGTGGTTTACTGGAATATTTTCCATTACCTGCCATTGTATATTCCACTACATTTATTTAATAAATTTAGTTACAAGTTATTTTGTACAGTGTGTGCTGCATCATAGCCAAGTAGTGCATTTGTATATTAATTCATTTTATGGGCAATCAAGCCTCTATATGACCTACATTAGGAAACAAGTAACTCTTAAAGCCTGCTACTGAGTCAGAATCTGCCTGATGATGAATTGAGGAGGCTTGAGGACAGACGCTGCTCTGTAGTCTGGTGGTACACCAGCGGACACATCTGTTTTGCCACACGGCAGCAGAACAATTGGCTTATAATGTTACATTCTAGGTTGGCTTGCTACCGGCCTGTAGCTTGTGTTGGCTAATCATTATGAGGACATACAATTAATAAGGAAGGGTGGTAACTTTAGCTTTAGCTCAGTCACTGATCTAGAGGATTACATGTGACCTAGTTACGGTAATTTTGCTGAAACAAAGTTTACTTGTTTCACCATCGTCACATTACATTTATTAATCTTAGAAACACATAGATATATCACCTCATCACCACGCATCCTGCAAACAGCTGTGCTTTATAAAGAAAAATAGTATAAAAATGTCTTTCACTTGCTTCCAAAACAAATGCATACACTAGCAATATCAAGATCCTTATGACAGGAGGTGGTGCTCATACTGCTTTTGTCCACAGGGGCCGCCAGAATCAACGATGTTACGGTGGTTGAGATGTGAGGTTAAAATCCTATCCCCCATATACTACCGCTTGTTATCACATGACAACATCAGCAACTCCTTCCAAAAAAACCTCATAAGGTTGAAACCTCAGAAAAAGCTGGAAAATGGACCTAGATTTTTATTTATTTCTGTCCAACATGTTCTTTCTTTTTTTTTAAACTATGAACATTTTTTGAAGAGGACTAGTCTGAAACGTATTGGCTAAAATTGGAAGGTCTCCAGCAGGGTTTAGGAAGAGTTTGCTGTCTTGTTCAAGAAACCAAAAATCGCTATAGGTAGGTCAAAGGACACAAACAATGGACAGTCTGTCTGTATTCCTCACAATGTTTTTTTATGTTAAGCTCCCGTTATTGTTCATGTTATAGAGTGAAAGCTGTTTAGCGAAAAAACAGGAAAATCTGCTGTTGTTGCTGTTCATCATCTTCTAAATGTTCTAACTGTACTTTTGGCGGGATGTAAGGTCGAGGTGCTGGCTGCTGTGCTGGTATTTGTTTGAACTTTTCTTTAACCTCTTGTCAAGTTGATTCTGCTCAAAACAGTGAGTCAATCAGGTGCTTCAGTCGGCGAGTTGACTAACACAAGTGTTTCAAACGTTTGTCTTTCCATGCTGTTGTCTGGGAGCTGGATTAATGACGATGGGATACTCCCAGGTTTCACAATGCCTGGCTAGATATTGAATATGAATGCCTGGGCAGAAGAAAACAACAAGAAAATACACTGTAAGCATCCAGCTGCAGCCAAGCTGAATGAGTCACTGAACTCTGGAACTTTTCTGAGCCGCAGGAGCTCGACACAAACATGGGCGGTTGATTAATTGGTTAGCGTGGTTGCGCACACTCATAATGTACACTCCATGTGTCGGCCCGGCGCTGCCTGTGACAGGCTGCTGTTTGACTGCACGTCGAGAGCTGAGGCTACTGTGAGGTCAGTGATCAGAGGCAGAGATCTGCATCAGGAAACAGGGACATTTTTACTTGCACACAATGTTAGCAATATTTTATGTTGCTCCTAAAGAAGCACACATAATTCACTCAATTATGAGAAAACATTCTCACTTATCCCAAGCAGAGACCAGCAGATGAAATAATGTGTCCTTTCAGAAACAGTCCTTGTCCCGGTCCTGAAAAGTGTTGAGTGATTTCCATCCATCCATCGTCTTCCGCTTATTTGTGCTTGTACACACACATTTAATTTAAAACAAATTTAATATTAACTGTACGGTGAAAAGAACTTTTACAAATCTACAGTTTATCGTAATAAAGAGCTTCTTTTTCTTTATCTCCCAGGCTTTCTCCAGGTCCTGTAATTAGCTAATTTAAATGTTTGTATGTGAAAAAGCCAACGTTAAATTGATTCTGTAGTTATGGATAATGCAGGATGCATGATGCAGGATGCATTATCCATAACTACAGAATCAATTTCTGTTTTTATATTACTAGACGAAGTACTTCTTTAAAACTCAACAAAAAAATGAAACTCATCTTCTGTATGAGCATATTGAACTAATCCACATTTCCTCTTCCAGACCGACATGCCGCCTAGTTTCAACCATAAGTGGCAAAAAACCACAGCTGGGCACATAATGATCTCTGCCTTTTAGATTGTTCTTAGTACAATATTAAAGTTTTATCATCCTCAATGCACGCACCAGCCCATTGCTCTTTATGCTAAGCACAGATTCTCTGAACAAATGTTGACTTTTTCATTAGAAAGAAATACTTTCTCACACACATAGTTACAGAACAATGCACACTTGGTCATCTCTGGACCAAGGGCCTGTTGTTTGCTTATTCCATTTAAATACTTGTCTTGACAGTATGAAAGTAGAAGTAAAACCCAATGTCTTGATTAGGATGTGTCTAATAAATATATTGATCAGATTGATCACAAACTGCCAACAGGCTAGGGAAGCAAAGATAAACTTTGTCAGATAGAGTAGTTTTGTACCCAACCAAAATTTAATTTTGAATTTTGAATTCATCAAACATACAAGTTTAAATGAATGCAAATAGGAGATAAATATGATTCTGGCAGAATCTCCTGTATGTTAAGGCCGGATCTGTTGCTCATTGTCGACCTGTTTGGTTTGATGGATGATCTGCAGTGTGTCTCCTTAGTAGGTGATCCATTTTCTGCTTTTTTTCTCCATCGCATCAAAAAATATACATCCATGTCACAATACCACACTGCCTTAATATAATTGTGCAAGTCATACTCACTGAGATACATTGAGATCAAAATTATATTAAAGTTGCATTTTCCCAGCATGAATGGGGATGCTGCTGTTGATTTTTTTCAAATTCATATTTTCACTGTAAGCACCAACAATTGCTATATTACACTCACCACCCGGCGGTCGCAGGAGGCCAGAGGAATAAAACCAAAACTATCTGCATGGTTAGATACTCCCGGAAGTTATTGTGTGTGCACAACTCTTTACTTCTTATTGATTCCCAACCACCGAGGAGGATGTAAACAGAAACAGACAAGGACTTTAAAGCTTTTAAACACGAGATCTGGATCGTACAAAAGATGCAGCAACTTAACATCAACAAGAAGCCTCCGATGCTCAGCACATTCAGTGTACACAGCTGTAAATAGTAGTTTTTTGTTGTTGGAGCACCACAATGCACTCAGTCATTTTAAGAGGGATGAAACTTTAATGATCCCCACGAGGAAATTGGGAAAATCACATTGTAAATATGAAAGGATGTTTTCCCGACTTTACGAGGGTGCACGGCGGCAACGACATAAAGAGCAAGTTTGCAGCCTTTGTCATTGTAATATGGCTCGGCGGCGTGTGTCGGGGGTTTTGGAGTTTGAGAACAAATTTCGCTCGTTGTCACCGCTGTTGTCTGTTTCCCCTTCTCGCTGCTCCTTCGCCTGCTGACTTCTGTTTATGCAGAAGCGAGGGCTCGGCTTCATCCGCCCCTCACAAAGGAGAGCGGCTCGTGTCGCTCTCTATGTTAATGGAGCCCCCTTTGTGCGTGTGCTGCACATGTCGATAACTCCCAGCTTTAATCCAAGCCTGTGTCTTGGGAGTGGAACATTCCGGGTGGCGTGCGTGCAAGGATTAGCCGCAAGGGTCGCTGTAACGGCGTTTAATCTACAGCAGGCCCCGTTCTTCAGCGACTCGCTGCTTTGAATGCATCTGTATAGAAAACACAATAAGGGCGCTAGACTCCCTCGCTCTGCATCTGCGCGGCTTTATTACCTCGCACAATGAGAAGCAGGTTTTTGAGGGACATATAGCTTGTCATGCATTCCCCAAAACCAGCAGGTATTTGTGTGTCTCTCTCACACACTTAGCTGCATGTGTTCAGGTGCTTTCTGGACCGCCGAGAGTGAGATATCAAACCAGAAGGCTGTTTATCTGCGCAAACAGCCCTTCCGTGACTGGATTCAGTGATATAATGCATGAGCACATGCACATTCTCCCAGTAACAACAGCTAAGGTCAGGGCTCTTGTGTTAGCAGCAGCGGCAGATAGGCCTGAGTAATGAGTGCAGATACACTTCATATAAGCTGTGGGTGTTACCCCCAGCCTTTGTTTGCCCAGTCACTCAAACACTCGCAGGTTAAGTGGAAGTACATGTTGGTTTTGGTGCCCTGGTTTCCCCCCTTCTTGACTGATCGACCCAGGAGCAGAAGTTCACAGCTGCCCTGTCCTGCAGGTGAACCATGAGAGCTGCTTTCGTATGAGAGTTTTTCTTTTTTTTTTTTACACTGTAGAGATATTAGGTGTGTCTGAGGGCATCTGGAGTGTGAAAACCTCAGACTGACAGACAGAGAAAGACGGTGGAGAGAACATGTCGTCCCAGCCTTTATTTAGCTCAGTAGTTCAACAGGTTCACCCTTCACCCTCAGGCCAGGAGTGTGAGGAGAGTGGAGCTGGAGGTCAAGAGGAGCGGGGAAGGAAGGACAAATTCAAAACAAGAAATAAAAGATTGTCTATGCGTCCTGCATGAGCCTGATCATATATGGAATTATTCCCCCTTTCCAAGTAAAAGTAGCAAGAATACTTCCAGTGGTCACATATTTCTCTCTATTCAAGGACTTTATGAACTTGTTTTCTTCATCTACAGTACATTTAAAATGCTTAAATAACATTATTAATTGTTTGGCTCTTTTTTAATGCCATTCACTGTTTCTTATAGTCAAACTTGACCTCTAGCTTGTTCGCTTGACTGAGAAATAGTCAAAAACCAAAGATATGAATTATCCTATCAGAGAGGTTGATTGTATACAACTGACTATCAGTATGCTTTACATGTCATTCAAATAATGAATCCATAATCATTTGAGCTTGAATTGTGGTAATTTAACTAAAATAAAGAATCGGTATGATCTCTTTTTCTAACTGTGACTACTACAGCAAAATGTACAGTAAAAAGTGTCTTAAATACTAATGGTGAGGGAGAACAGTTTGCTCTTGCTGTAACACAAAAAAACTTGTTTCTACAGTTTCAGGGTTTTTTTCTGCGCTCAGATCAGCTGATGTGGAAACAAACAAACAAAAGAAGGAGTAAAACAGAAGGAAATAATGCCGATATTTACAATGGTATAAACGCTAATCTAATGTTGACCTTAAAACCTGAAAGTAAAGCTGTCAGATAAATAATGTAGCAGAGCAAAAAGCACAACGTTTCACAATGTTTGGGTAGAACACGCCGTGGAGGTAAACGGAGAAGCAGAAAGGCTGGAGGGGAGGGACGGAGTAACAACAAGCAGAGGGAACTTTTCGACACCTCTCGAGCAGCTGGCTCTGCCAGACACGCCATCCTGCGTGGGTTCACTGACATGCATTACTTCACCTGCCCTGCAGTGGTTACCCAGCAGAGGCCAAACACACTCACACAGCCGCAGTCTTTACTGCGTAATCCTGCAGCATTAAGAGGCAGCATCAAGTGGTTGGAATCCTGGGAGATTCACCAGAGACAAAAGGTGCATTCTAAAGGTCCTGAAAAGTGCTGACAGCCTTTAACAAAGCAATAGGAAAACTTAACTTTACAGTTGTTCTTACAGGATACAGGACCTACTGCCAAATCTAAGGGCCATGAAAAGGTGAGGCAGAGTGACAGATTTGTTAACAATTCAGGGCATTAAATTCTTGAAATTCTTACAGAAATTAATAAAGATCTAGTTGTTTCCATGTATTGGAAAAAAATGAACAGTAAATTTGTATGTGAAAAAAAGGACTAACTAAATATCATAATATAATAATATAGTATATATTGTATATGTTTTTATATCCAGAAAGCACTTCAGCTTTTCTTTTGAACACTTAATTTGAGATGTTTGCTCCATGCAGGACTCTATAGTTGTAAAACATATTTTGGTACATATTATTTGACATATTTAAGTTCCTTCAGAAGGTAAAGCTAATTTGTATTTGCAAGTATCATTAAGAGGAGCTTGTAAAAAATCTGAAAGGAGACAAATCACATCATTTTAGTGCATTAATATTCTTAAATTTCTAATCAAGAAACTAAAAAAGGCCTAATTGTGTGAAAAAAAGTTATAATCCGTTTTTGCAAACACAAAAATTTGTACTCTTTGTTTTTTTTTTTTTCCCCAAAAAACACTCATCATGTCATTTATTTATTTATTTATGGAGGGAGGGCCCACTGAGATACAAAAGAGGTTTCACATAAAAAATACAATCAAAGAACAGTTACACACTAGGAAACATCCAGTACATAAAAGCAACATAAAAGAGACGAGGAATATAGAACACAACAGCAAAAACTCTGACACATTCCACCTCCAGTCATAGATGCATATGTAAAAACATCAGCAATTTTCCTTCAGGGCTGTTTGTAAAAGTCTGTCATGTGTTCAAAGATGGGAACGTTGCTCAGGTATTTTGGAATTACATTAATTCACTTATCATTATCAAAATCTTTACTGACTGATGCAGTAAATCAGAATACGCTGCTCGATGTCACCCAAACAAAAAGCATTTCCTGTCTCTGTTTCATGATGCCTGTTGGGTTTGTGGAGAAAGTGATATAAATAGAAATGGTTATTTCACAGGTGGTGGCCTCGGGACATGTGGCAGTTACACAATATACAGACACAGACACTCTCGGGAGACATTACGAGCGAAGACAGCCTCTCTGGGAACATGACAGTTACACAATCCAGCTTCTGAGTGACTCCAGAGGTGTCTGTTACATGTCATATTGTGTAAACGGTTATATAAATCATCCCCATTACATAAAAAAACAACACATTTGAGTACACACTGTGTCAGATACGTTACCATATCACTAACATACTGACTTACATAAATGAGCATCACCCAACTCAAATGGACTCCCGGGGGAATCAATAAGACGTCATCAGGGTGATCTGTCAGTATCAGGTTCACCCGGTTCACACCATATACACATCATGGTTCAGGTGTCAGTGATAAAGATCTGCTGCATTTTAAATATTAACATCACAAACTGTGACACAACTGTACGTAATGTAATGAATTATGGAATTTGCACACCAATCATTATTTCCAAAAATGTTCCAACTCAACTTTTATCCGTCACAAATCAGAACCTAACAGTGGCAAAAGCTGAAGCGGCAGGAGAACAATGCTGGAGTTTTTTTTCCTCATGCAATATGCAGTGCAGCTGTAAATGTGATTGTGTGTCTATCTTTGGCAGCTGTTTTGGATCAACTCAGTCGAAACTTTGACTAAGCTAGTGTCCTGGTATGTACAGTAGATCTAGAAGCTACTCTGCAGTTTGCTTTTTTCCTCATGAGGGACAGAATCATCAGTGGACCCCTGTGCTTTATTTTTTCAGCATAAACCTTTACTAGGAACCTTTAAAGATGGAACAGATTTGTTGTGCAAGGTGTATGTGTGTAACAAGTGCGTTTTTTGTTGTTTTTTTTGCACTCGTATGAAAAAATCACAGTGTGTGCAAAATTTATTTCAGGAGTTAAAGGGAAACGAGTTATGGTTGAAGCACGCTCCTCCAAGCTGCACCGACAGTAAATGAATGTTCATTGTTCAGGGACATTTTGTGGCTTTCCCCATTTTTATAATTGTATGTACTTTGAGTGCAACATATTGTTTCTACTCTACTCTGTTACAAAACTACTCAACTGGAGGGGGATCAACCAACCAGGTGTGCATCGCGTCTTCTGTAAGCCCCTGTGACCTACATTTTACCCATAATGATTTAACATCTTGCGTCAATGCTCAAACCAAAGACACCCACAAGTTCTTGGTGATGGCGCGTTTCGTTTGGTCGCCTGTAACTTCTCAGAGAGAGTTGGAGAGTGAGAAAGGGAGTTTGCTAACGAGGCTAAACTGTAACTGTTAATGAATAGAAACAATTAAAAACATTAACTTTTCTGTGAACATTTGTGCCTCAGTCACGTCAGATTTTCATCAGCAATGGTGGTTGTTAAATGGTGGGTTCGCCTCTTCCACAGAAAATTAGATTTACTTGCTCGAGGTCAGCTCTGTGGATTACTGCTGTAGTCAGGTTGCTAGACAGGAGTGAAGTAAAATCAAATTTATAAACCCTAAAAGTTAAAAAGTAACCTCTGACCTACCTCGCAAATGGTAAATGGCTCTAGATCAGTGCAGACTCTGATCTGACTACAGTTGATTATTCCTCCAGAGCTGGCCAGCTCTGCCCCGTCAACACATATTGTGCTTGGAGCCAAGGGAATATTTATGTGTCTCTTCAGATAATGATAATTACAGCCTTAGGCCCCACAACTGATATTGTCTGTATTTTAGCAAGGACTACAGGTCCTGGAAATCAGTGCCTTCCCAACCCGCTCATGTCCAGCCGTTATAAAATTAACAACAGCAAACACGGGCAGGTTAACAGAAACTATTTAATCTGCAGGTTCAGGTTTTTTAATCAATTCATTATTTCTTCCTTTCTTGCAACAATGCAACCAAATGTCTGTTTCGATAATATTAGCTGATGCATGTTAAGCAGCCTGTTCATTTACGTTACAACTATAAGCTACTCTGTGTCCTTAACTGCACTACGAGTGTTTGTACATACGTGTGAACGAGGTGTAAATTGGTAAATGAGAACATCGGTAGAATTATCTCCTAATATAATGGGTATGTGGCCTTAGGGTGAGGCGGTGAACCTTGTGAAAAAGGCACAGCTGTTACTGTGTAGGTTATCCCTGCCTAAATGGTGATGCTTATACAATGTAGGTGTCACTATCTGATAAGTACCAGGGCATGTAAACCGATCCATTGGCAGACTGCTAAAATTTTCACCAATGACATTTAACCCAGAACAGGCCTTTGGTAAGTTCAAATAAAGTCTTTGAGATTAATGCAACACAGTTTGTCACTTATGATGGATATTCTGATTTTGCTTAAAATACATCTGTGATCTGCATGTGTCTGTTTGTCTGTACAAAGTATTTTACAATAAAGTTGAGTGTATTTTTGGTATGTCTTAAGTTCTCAGATTTTATTATGACAGTCAGTAGGTTTAATCTAATATGTTTCTTACATAAAAATAACAGAATTACGTGATCCTGGGGTGCTGTTTAGCTCAGTTGGTAGAGCAGTGTCCCATGTACAGAGGCTAAGTCCTCGCTGCAGCAGACCGGGGTTCGACTCCTGGCCTGGGACCCTTTGCTGAATGTCAATCCCTCTCTCTCTCTCATCCCATTTCCTGTCATACCTTCAGCTATCCTATCAATAAAGCCATATAAAGGCCAAAAAAATACAATCAAATTACATGATCCCTTTGATTGTTCTACTCTGACATACTAAATTTAAGTGCCACTCTAAATGTGCTTTGTGTTCTTTATTGAGGTACATCAGTCCCCCCTCTCTTTCTCTCTGTCTTCAGTCAGTCAGTACGTTATGATGTTAGAAAAAGTCAGACTATTGGCTACTTTTTCATCATTTAAATTCTCCTTTTATTCAGAAAGGCTTTCCAATACTCAGACTACAACAGTCTACAAAATAAAAGCTGCATCTTTTCAATAGATAAACATTACAAAAACAAAACATTAATCCATCTGCAGTGCCTTTCACGTTTGTTGTATTATATAGTACATATATTGTGCAATAATATTGTTTTCAGCACACGCCTCTCTCAGAGTTGGACGGCAGAGTTGACAGCGCCTCCTCAGATCTTGCTGTCAGGCTTGCTGTAACAGTTATTATTTATGGCTGCAGAAGTTAGCATTGGCTGAAAATGACTAACGTGATTAGTAATAGTTGTGAGGCAGAAGTCACGCTCAGTGTGGGTCTCGTTCAGCTCGTACTTCCCAGCAAGTTAATACAATCCGACATGTGCCCCGAGATGTCCGTTTAAAAAATTACTCAGCCAGGTTTTAATTATCACTCTCAGATCATCTCTGTCTCCCTCTGACATACCTCCTGCATAAGTAACATTAGCCTAATGTCCGCCCACAGTTCAAAGCATGGGAGCAACGTTGCAACGTAACTTTATTGTCCAGCTGAGGCCCGACAATCAACATGACTGCAGACTCTCGATTACGCTTCATCTCTGCATCAATGCAGAATCTTCCACGTCCGCATCACGATGCATCTTATAATCGAAGCATTTCTGCACCTCTATTAGATACACATCACGAGTAATAGCCCGTCAATGTTAAAAAATCTGAATCTGCTAAATAACTTGTAGCCTAGATAAATTTAATAATATGGCAGAGTGGAAGTAAAAGTAACGAGCCATCCCAATCACCATAACAAATGTTGTCAATGTATGTTTCTGCAAAACCAAAGATAAAATGTCTTTGTGTTGTAATTTTGCAGTTAGTTAGGGTTAGGGTTAGGGTTCAATTTTCAATTTCCCCTCGTCAGAATGCTGTGTTTACGATCTGGTTAGGTTTATGCACAAAAACATCTTTGTTAGGGTTAGGAAAACATCATGTTTTGGCTGAAAATACCTGTTTTTGTCACCACAAACAAGGCTCCTGTTTCCAGTGTCAAAGTATCCAGTGGTGTTGTGCTTACAAGTCTTAAAAAGGCGGACTTGAACTGGGGTCACTGGTTTGGCAGCCTTGTCACCTGTAACACCACCACTCCCAACATGAAAGTCAGGTCATAAACATGTAATGTGGACATGATATGACACGTTTTGTAGAAACGTCGATACGGTATGTAGCTTATGACACATACAATGAGTTTAGATGAGTTTGTTGTTTTGCTGAAATGTTAACAACATTTTCTCCATGTGACTCGGCTGAAAGTCGGCAAAAATGGAAATACGCAACCGCTTAAAGTAAAACTTGATTTTGATTTAGTTAAATCATCACCGTCACTGTTATTCTAAATGTAGACGCAAGATTAACACTTTTACTGGCAATGTGTATCAGTTCCAAAGTTCAGTTATCGGTCTCCTTGTATACTCATAATTTAAACACATACAAGGTATCATTTAGGAAGTATTTATTATATATTATTCAGCAAATACGTGTGTGTACTTTTTTGACATAATGGTTAACTTACAATGTTACAGACCTGTTACAATAATAATGTCATTATAATGTAATAAAAATGCCAAACCGTAATTTATTCATCTAATTTTTCCTTTGGTCGTGAGCACTACATCCTCATCTGTCAACATGTGATAAATACTGCGTTGGTTTTATAAGTTTACAAAAGCAAAGACGAATTGAAACCGAAGGTGGAGTTTGTTCACCTTTTTCCGGATTGCGTGACTGCAGACTCTAGAGGTGCTATGACTGTAAACTGAGGTCATCCTCTCTGTTTGAGGACCTGGGCCTTCGCCAAGTGGTGGAGAATTCGGCAATAGCTGTGGCCAACGGCGTTCGGGGCCATTAGCTCAGGGTGTGTCCGCAAACTGTCCAATTTTCTGCTTTGTGTGAATGACTAAGCATTCACATTAACCTAAATTAAATGACAGCTTTATGGTTGTCGAACGGAGAGTAAAATATTGATGCAATGTGGCCAACAGCTCTCAGGTGGAACGGTTATTTAGTTCCAAAGATCACCTTTTTTGTTTTCTGTCACAGAGAGCTGACCAAAGTCTGATACTGAAACTACATTTTGGATTCAGGTGAGATTACTCAAGTTTCCACTGTTGCTTTAGAACACAATGCAGAGAATAGTTTATATGTGACTATAGTTCAAGAGAACAATGGCAGATAAGCGCTGGATCAATGTTGTTTCTTGTTTCTAGGTGTGAACATGGCTGTCCATCGACAATCAGAACTGTTTAAACTAGATAAAGCGAGTCCATTACCAACTCAGGTGTGTAACCATTCAAATTCAAGGCTTCCAGTCAACATGTGTAACACCTGTACTGATAAGACCGCTCAAAAGTTTACCTACAAAAATCTTCAGACAAAGCCTGAGAGATGAAAATGGCGCTCTTATCAGCATGTGAAATGACATCCATTTTTATTCCAGAGGCAGTTGATACAGTCTTTTAAATACAACCAGCATTCCTTGAATAACCTTTGCCCTTGGCTAATAACTGCAGCACAGTCATTATTGCTTTGTTCCTACGGTTGTGTGTTTAAAAGCAATTTACATTCCTTTCTTTTCACCTGACGTGCAGGTACATAGGAGTGCGTGCTATAGATGGATAGACAGCCTCTTCAAATAGATCTAATTCAGGAGTTATGTCTGCATATTTGTGTGTTCTTCCCCAAGACTGAACAGTTTTACGTCGCTGTAAGGCCCATAGCTAATTACACCCATATGTCATCTCATCAATCAACTGTTAGCTTCATTATCTCTGCAAGTTTTTAGATTCTGAGCTGAACTTTTACGTGACAGTTAGTCACAGTAAGCTGATTATTTGTAAATGATGCACACAAACCCACTTTAATGTCAGGTGTGTATTATCAGCATGAAACATCTCACCAGTACATTCAAATACATGTTTACGAGCTCATTTCAGCAGGTATTACCTGCCGTTCAGGAGAACACAGACCACCACTTTCCGTCCATGCCTGAAACAAGGCCGTTAGGTGTGGAAAGATGGTTATATTCAAAGTGAGGAAGAAAGGACCCCATGGAAAATGGATGGAGAGAAAGAAAAACAGCTAAAAAGGGAACTGCATGGGCGAATCAGAGGGATGGATCCTTTCATGAGAGAAACGGAAAAAGAAACGCTCGTAATGGGACATTTTAGGCGTGCTGCTCGGCGCTCGGGATTTGCATACATTGTATTGGGAGACAACAGCATTGCAGAGTGTGCCTGTGCATGCTTGTATGAGCCACTGTATCGGAATGCTGGCCTCGGGCACTCAGCAGCTCACAGCTTTAACTTCTGTAAACAAACTAATAGCAGGAGACTGGAGGACCACACAACCTCTCTGGTGAAACTGCAGCCTGTAGTCCCACACTACTGCTGCTGCTGCTGCTGCTGCTGCTGGGGACACTGGTGTTTTAACTGATTTACATAACTGAAAGAGGCTTTGAGTACTCACTTTTAATATTATCTATACTTCAGGTCAGTATTTATTTTTATGTTTGAATGTCCATCCGGTATGCTAAAGTCAGGAAGGATCTGCTTACTGCTTCATGCTCCCATAGAAACTCATTCCGGCAGCATTTCAGACTGTTGTGCACCCCGTTTAGACGCAAAGTAAGAAAGAAATGTGCCTGGTCTGTATTGTACAAACATATTACCTAGTTGAACGTACTCATTGAATCAACCTCGTCACCAATGTTGTAAACCAAAGTCATGTTGCATCTTTGTGTTTCATAAGGCTCAATTTTCAATGTTGTGCTTATGGTCTGGTTAGGTTTAGGCTCAAAAGCCACTTGGTGGACTTACCCCATTTTGTTGCCACAAACGTGGCTAAAAAGTTTCCTGATGGCTCGTTAAAGATATCAAACGCTTTCACACTTGCAAATGTTTAAACACAATCTTGAACAGCCAACATACTCACACCTAATCAACATGACCACTGCATACCAGCAGTTTGACATACAGTTGCAGCTGGTTAGGTTTAGGCAAGAAAACTACTCCGTTAGGGTCAGGAAGACATTGTGGTTGCTATGTTTCTTATGTAAGTCAGGAATGTACCAACTTAAGTTATGTTACATATGTGACATTACTTAACTATGTTCGTAAGTTAAATTACCTCCATTGACTTCTGGTTTCACTCTTGAAGACTTTCATGCTCTTTACTGCATCACCTGACTTCCTCCTTTGCTGCTGTAATAATTACTTCAGTTGATCAATATGGGTCATAATAAGCTGATTTCACAATCAACCTACAGTATATGGTCGTTTTCCTGACAAGGATGAGCTGGAAGAACAGTTGTCACTGGCTTAACGGCCTTCTCATCTGCCTGTAACGCCACCAGCATCCCCTCCACCTCCAAACATGACAGTCAGCTCATACCAATGTATTATGAATGCAATATGGCATGTATTGTTGAAATCAATAGGATGCTTATGACAAAATGATGATCAACCACATGTTGATATTCACTGTGTTGTTTGGCTGTTTTTTTTTTAACACTCCACCTTAAAAATAAAACTCTGTTGTTGTGCTTTGCAGATAGTTTGGATTTGATGATTCTCCTTGATGATTTTAAGCCTAAAGCCGGGCTGATCCCAGGTCATTGAGCGGCCCACTGAGGTGTCAGCCTGCCTCAATCCTGCCTTTGTTTGGCTCCCTGATAACAATCCAACTGTCGCCTCATTATGAGCCAAAACAGGTTGGATGACATGTTAAACATCCAAGAAACCTCCCTGTGCACTCACCTTCTGCACAGCCGTCACACGCGATGGGCAACCCATGGGTGTTGAAAGATCACAACACGGCTCTGCCTCTGTATCACCGTGTGTGTGTGTGTGTGTGTGTGTGTGTGTGTGTGTGTGTGTGTGTGTGTGTGTAAACCGAATGCTCATAGTTACACCCACATTGTTCTAAGGAATTCTCTGTGCCAGTGTCTAACATTACTTATTTGATTGTGTGTATGTGTGTGTTTGTGTTTATATGTTTTGCCTCCACGTGTGTGTGTGTGTGTGTGTGTGTGTGTGTGTGTGTGTGTGTGTGTGTGTGTGTGTGTGTGTGTGGAGCAGGATCATTGTGTACTGGCTATAGCCATGATGGATGTGCGTTGAGGAAATCGTTAATCTACAATGATACCCTGATCGTTGCGCTTATGAAATGTATTAACCGATGCAAATGCTTCACACCCCATTTCCTGCTGCACACCGGGGGGGTTGGGGGTGGGGCGTGTGAGAGCTGGAGGTAATTAAATTTGGAATAGGAGATTGATTTCGGAGTTTCCTACCTTTTCTTTTTCCGTCCTACATACACTTACATGAGTTTTACGTGGTCTTGTTCAACCCAATCACCAGAATTTCTGCAAACCACAGATATGTTGAAACTTAATTCTATTCATTGAAACTTCAGTGAGACATTTTTTTAGGATAAATTCTGAATTCTAAGTTGTAGCAATGCTGTGCTTATGATCTGGTTAGGTTTTGGCAGAAAACCCACTTGGTTAGGGTTAGGGAAAGATACATGGTTCTGTTGCCACAGGCACAGCTGGAACGTGTCCCAGTGTCTCACCAAAAACATCCAGTGTTTTCATGCTTACAAATGTTGAAACACCATCTCGAACACCACCACAGTCACCTACGCCTTCTAACATTAAAGCCCACTCATATACGCACTTGTAATGTGGATGCGATATGACTATGTGAGGTATTGAAGAAATGTAACATCCACACTGAGGGTATTTGTGGTTTGAAGTTACATTTCATCCTGGAGGCTGGTACTGTCCTGTGCAGTGTTAACATTTAATGAAGCAATTTACTTCAATCTTAAGGTACTTATTAGTTAGTTAGTACTTAATATTACTGTTTTACCCTACTGCTTTTATTTGACAGCAATAATCATCATGATATTTAGTTATATAGCAGTTTATATATGTCTGTCAAAAATTATGATACAACAAACAAACAAACAATAAGAATCTAATGAGATAAAAAAGCGCGAAAACTCGGAACGCAGCAGAGTTAAATTGGGAAATGTTGTATGTTAAAACAGTATAATGACCAGTATAATTAGAAATAGGCCTCATAATCTATTTTTTGACAATTATTCCAAAAGAGACCATGGTATGACTTTACAATAAGAATATTTTTATTAATTTTAGTTAATGCAGAAACAAGTATCAACTCACAGCTAATTAACAGTCAACTAATGTGTGTAGTTATCTTTCACTAATGTGTTCATGTGACATTATTTAATAGTTTATCATTAGATCATTAGATCAGATAAACCTTTATAAAAAAAATGTTCCTGACTGAAATAGTTTAGCTGTGAAGTTCAACCACATACCATTAATAAGTACCTTAATTAACATGTAAACCCTTAATTAAGAGACATTTCTAACTTGTTACTTAATGCTTATGTGTTGGACACAAAAGCAAAGACCAAAGACAGGGGAAAGGTTTTACAGGATTTTATTGTAAACAATAAGCACAACTTGTTTGTAGCAGCGGAGTCTGGCTGCCCAAATATTGTAGTGGTTAAAACAGTCTTCTCCACCTGCCACAACATGTGTTAAGGCATATAGAGTAGCTCTCTCAGAGGGCGTTTCTGAACTTTGATTTGTCAGTGTTGGGGAAAAAAAAAAAAAAAAAGAATCTTACATAAAATGTTGACCTTATCTTTTATGGAATATTTCTGCATTGATGTTCTTTGTTTACTAATCCATTATAGAATAACCTGTTTCTCAGTTGATTGAATAAGGTGTTTGCCTGACTGCGAAGTTGTCAGGGAAGATTAGTTTAGACAGTCAGAGAGATCCTCAACTGTCAGACCTTGTCTCATTATGCAATAGTGATTCCATGCCCACGCTAAGAAACGACGGCACATTAGCATCAGGGTGTGAGACGTCAACCTGCCCATCAGTCAAAGCTGAGCTCTGAATTAGCACCCTGGTAATCATTTGCTTCTGCTTGTCTTGATTTGGATTGTTTATGCTAATGTTAATCATGCATTGTGAAGGGGACTATTCTGAAATCGCATTCCATGTGTGCATGTGTCCATATTGCATGTGACTCATCTGCACTTTAAAGGTTTGTTAAAGTTGTTTTTCATTGTATAACTAGGTTATCTAACAAGTAAGTTATCTAAGGAGCGCAGCCTCTTCTCAGGGGCTCCGTCACAGATGCACTGTGAAGATATTGTGTGTTCCATGTGTTCATGGGTGCAGGCTGACTGGCTGGAAGATCAACTCAGTTATTCCCATAATGTCACATCAGGACAGATTATCTCTCCAGATTTGTTTGTAGTTCCATTTTATTTCACAGACGTCATTTGCATCCTCCCACTTCTCTAATAGACCTCCACGCTGGCACGCACACTTCCCATAATGTCCTGAAATGTTACTGTCATCTCCTTTTTGTTCTGTTGGTGATGAATTTACTTCAGCTCTCCAAACCTTATTTCCAAATCACAGTTTCCCTTGTTTCTACATTTACACACTCTGCTCTGACATGAATAAATAAATGAAGAACATACTGCTCCAGTGTCAAACACAGGAAAGTATCCCTCTATTAATCCTCTTTGTTCCTCAGCTCTATTGCATTTGAACTTATAGCTCCATCCTGTCATTTATTCTCCATGTGTGTCTGCTCTTTCCAGCCTGAAGAGACACTTTGAAGTATTTCAGCTCAGAGCAGAAACGTGAAGACAAAGAGATAATGTAAAATGGGAAACAACAACAAGCTGAATGAAAACAAGATAAGGTGAGAGATGGACAGTTTTCATAGTTGAGCCATCATCTCTATTGATATTCATCATAATACAGTTTTATTTAGTTAGAGTTAGTAGTTAAAGGTTCCCTGTGGAGGTTTCAAACACTAGTAGCACTAACAGGCAATGTTTTTATGAGTGTGTGCCTGTTTTATTTGCAATGCATCACATCACCTCACCGACATCAGTGTCACTGCCCAATGTATGGCCTGCTATTGCTCCTGCATTTCGGTTCACATGTATTGTCTCTGCTGATTGAACTACGGTAGGTACAGTGGATCAAATTTGAAAGTCAGTCTGTAAATTGTGATGCCTGTTTTCTGCCACGGTTGGTTAATAGACTTCATGTAAACAGGATTTTATCAATTATGAAACTTTTATTCATGAATATGAATCTGCCAAATATGTTTTTCTATCTATCAAAGTTAGTTACTCCTCTCAGGTCGGCAGTTTTGTTAATGGTAACTATTGTTTGTTTTCTCAAATCGTGATTGCCTGATAAAGGAGTTTTTACTCCTTTTTTTTTTTTAAATTGAAAATGAAAGATGATCACTTTGAGTGGCAGCTCCTCTCATGTTACAAGAGCAAAGTCATCCATGTGGCATTTGTACGCACCTTTAACAGACGCTGTTGTTTCGCTCATAACGGCAAACTGCTGCACCTGTGTAGAGCCACGCATTGTAGACATGAGCCACGCATGTTTTCACTGGCGTTAACATTTTTTTACAAGAAGAACACAACAAGAGGGAAAAAGTCAGATCACAGCCATGGAAAATCAAATAAACCATCTTTGCTGACTACATCTTAGCTTTTCCTACACTCAGGTATGCATATACTACAGGTTAGCAATTTATTTTTGAAAATAAAAATGTTATATTCTATTATCGGTTATGTTATTCATATGGGCCATGAGACTCAAGCAATCATCAGTTGCTTTAAAGATTTTTGACTTTTGCAAAAAAAAAGGTCTTTTGTTTTTATAGGGATCAATTAATTCAATGTCTGATATTAAAGTAATCAATTAAAAATATTCAGATAAGATTATTTTTTTTCCACAATTGAATGGATAATGTTGCTGATTACAGATGACGTTTGCATTCATGACTGACTGCACTTCAAGTAATCTGACCCAACCCCTCTGAATGCTTCTTGCCATGTTGGTCTATTCCCTGAGTTCCCTCAAAATTGGTGTGTATTATGTAATCTAAACTAATAGAAATGATGCTCAGAACCAGACACATAAGACCCAATATGTAATATAACCTGAAATTATCCAATAATCCACCAGATTTCTCACGAACCTAATGGTTACAGTGTCTCACTGGAGGCGGCAGCAATCAACGATATGACTTTTTTCGCGCCACTATGTAACAAACACTGTTAAGACACATTAGTGACACAATGAATCAAGTCTTAAAACCATAATCGCATTAAGTCATTATTTTTTGATCACACCACAGTGATTGACATGTACTCAGGTGCCTCTGCAGCAGAGGGCCACACACACACACACACACACACACACACACACACACACACACACACACACACAAACAGCGGATTGCTCCAGGCCTCAGGTCTGCTGTCTGACAGGCCGTGGGAGGATCAAAGTTCAGATTTTGAATGCTCTATAGAGGACAACACGAGAAGAGAGGGAGTCAGGGAAGAACAGATAGGGAGACAAAGCATTGATAAAGCCCATCAGGATTTATATTAGCAGGAACAAGAGGGGGGTGATTTAGGCTACAGAAAGGCGTGGGCGAGGACGCCGCCGGAGTTTGGCAGAGGGGAGGCGAGACAGATGAAAATGAGAGATTATCTGTGCAGTGGAGGAAACAGTTTGTGCTGCATCAAGCCATATTTGTCAGGTGGAAAACTGAGGTCCTCCCCCGGCTCCGCTCCTCGCCTCCCCTTCCTCCCCTCCTTGGCGAGGGAAGCAGGATGTCTTTCATCCAGTTCAGCTGAGGGATCAAAGCTAAAAGGCTACTCTGCTGAAACTGACCTCAATTTGCACCGCTGCGCACTCCACACCTCTCCAACATACACAACCCTATAGTTCTCCTTACATCCCCTCCACCACCTCCCACTGAACTACACACAGGCTATTTCCCTTCCTGTACGCCACACACCGCCTCATCCACTTAACACGGGAAATCTCTCGCCGCCTCCAGCCCATTAATAGGACAATTTATAGCCTCCACATTAACACTTCGACATATTACCTTTAATCTGCGCTGTTTATACAGCACTCCAGCATATATCACATGTTATCAGATGTACAGGCGATCAGATACGTCCCAGGATAACGTATGAGTTGTGTTTGTGTTGGTTGAGTAACCTGTTCACAGTAGTGTTAGCCTGCTGCACTTCAAAGAGCAGCCTGTGTTTAGTTTCCTCTCTGTGTCTTCTTTCTCACTGTTTTCACTACAAACAGCCTCTCGGCTTCAGCTCCCCACCCACACACACACACACACACACACGTATACACATACAGTATTTGTGTACACATATACACACACTCAAAACCATTTATATTTAGGCCCCTGATAAAAGTCAGATATTCTATTTTTTGGCTGATTTAAAGGCAAGTGAGTGTGTTAGCATCATTTATCTTTTGCAGACGATCTGCTCATTTTGAAATAGGCACAGATTCTGAGACCAAAAATAAGCACCCAACCCCCTCTAAATGTTTTACGTAAGATCACGTGATATAAAATGTATGAATTAATGAACGAAGTAGACAAAAACATCTCACAACATTCCAGCACAGCCCTCCTACAATTAAAAACATCTCCTTGTGTTCAGTTTCTAAATAGTCCCCATCAGAGATGTGTGGTTGTTGTAGGCTTTTTAGAATTATTTGACCTTTTCAGCTTGTTTTTTAAGAGATTTCGTTCCATTGCCATCATTTAATTGTGTCTGAATTGTTATTGTTTTCTATTTGTTACGCTTTTACTTTGACACTTCTCTTTCAAGTACCATGCATCTTGTTATTACCTCCACCAAGGAGGTGTCTGTTTGTTTCTGTTTGTTGGTTGGTTTGTAGGTAGAATTACACAAAAATGACTCAACATTTGTCGACAAAACTAGGATGGAGGATGGGTCTTGGCCCGAAATAGACCCCATTAGTTTTTGGTGGGGATTCAAAATTTTTTACACTATTTTAAATATTATGATATCGATAGTCTTCTCAGTAGCATAGTATCTCAGGATCTTGATGAAAAAAATCTGGAAAATTTAGGTGGCTGGTATCTTTGAGTATGTACAGTTTGATGTGGATCCACATAAAAATCAAAATTCTGAGATAAAAAAAAAAAGATTTAAGTATGTTTTATTGAAGGTAGTCTTATTTTCAGCCGCCTTGCGGTAACAAATAGGGATAGTCACTTGCAACTAACAGCAATGTGTAGCTGAAATAATGGGGATTCAGAAAGGTACTGACGGTAATTGCTTGGTTGAATTAAAGGGGGCTTTTGGGCCTTGGTGAAGGTATGTACTCTGCTGAGTTCCACTCTAGTTGGACTTTATTTTCCCCTCTAAGGGATGTCCCTTTGTGCTCCTCGTTTGAAAGGAAGGAGGGCTGTTGGACTATCATAACTGATTCATAGGACAGACATTCAACCAGATGCATCGGGCAGAACCCCAGTATTCATTCACTGCACTGTATTAAATTGTTCTGTAAACAGGAAATGCAAGTACAGAGTTTAAGTCACATACTAACAATAAACGAATAGCTTTCACATACTTTGATTCCCCCAGGTTAAAATTATACATATCTATCACTGAATAAATAGCTGAGGACTATTTTATTGTATTTTGACTTTTATTTTTAACATATTAGAGTGTTGGCTTCTTTATCAAAATTATTAAAGAGGTTTTGTCAAAAGAAGTTTATATTTCTCAGTGTAAGGTAAGAATAAAATAGTGTTTTGGCATCAAGACAAACTGATGACATGACAAAAATCTCAACAATACCCACTAAATGTCAGTGTTGTAAAATACGCCCAAAAGTCATACTCTTACTCTTTTGCTTTTATCTGAATGTAGATCAAATGAATTAATTTAAAAAATGTGCTATTTTGGCTGTGATGCAGCATTCATCTGTAGACTAACTAAATTTATGTTTAAATTAATGTGGTTGAGTGAAATTAATAGAATATTTGCCTCCAAAATGTAGTGGAGTGGAAGGATAAATGAGTACTTGAGTAAATGTACTTCTTTTCGATCACTGCTGATTGGCCATTTTTAGGGGGTATGTTGTGGTGCTGTTGTTAGCTGCCTTTATTAAATTGTGAGTTCTTTTTATTTTGTTCACCCTGTTGTGTAGGCTTGTTTGAGACATTCCCACTGAGGCTACATCACTTGATTTCATGTAACCAAAATATGATATCTATAACATTAGAATAAACACATTATTTCTAGGAAAGGACGACTTTTTCATTTCATACAAACCAGCTGATGTCCTGTTCAGTTTAGGAAGCTGTCTGTCATTTTGAAATGCTTTTATGAGGTTTTTCATTATGTTTCTGTTGTATTTTTTAGGTAAAATATATCTGTAAAAAGAAATATATTTTCCATTAAGAACATATGGATATGAATATTCCATTAAGAATATGTATATTTTATTTAAGTTAAATGTAAATGTAAATAAAGGGGTGAAGTTCTCAACCCTACAGTCATCAGTGTCTCATTCACATGTTCCCTTTTTAAACCTTTCTGTTTGTCTGCTCACCTCTGTCAACTGAACATCTGTAGCAGTCCTCCTCCGCAAACAACACCACAGAGAGGCCAAATTCAGAAATGACATTCTTGGGCGCCCCCTTCTGGGCCATAGCCTCAACTTTGTCTGTCTGGAAATATTTTGACTGCACAGACTTAACAAAAACTTGAGGACATAGAAAGGCTGCCGGCCAAGGCCTGAATCTCCACTGTCATTGATTTAACAAAGGAAATGAAGACATATTAAGAAATCATTTGTGGGCCAATATGGTGCAACATTAAGTCCAGTTAATATTCACTGAGGCCAAATGAGTTCCTCCTGAGTGTGTTAAATCCTTACAAGCTGATCCGTGGGATCGAAAACCCATGTGCAGCATTAGAGGGGCTCATTCAAGTTAAGACCCTCTCTTCCTTTCACACAGTGGAAAATAAGATTTAATGTTATTTCAGTTTGTGACATGTGGTATTTTTAATCCCTGATGTCTCCTTTAAACCCCTAATTTCTAAATAGGTCCCATGTTTTTCAAATTATACTGTTCTGTATGGTTTAGTTCAAGTTTCTCTTCACTTGTTCACACGTTGTACCATTTTATTAAATCTTCCATACATGTCTTTCCCTTCTCTCAGCATTCAATTTGCATTTAATTTAAGAAAAATGCATTTTCTTATAAAGGAAATGTGATTATTCTCTTTTCGAATAGGTTTCACTACTATAACACATAATTAAAATCTTATATAAAAAAGTTTTAATTTTAGTGTAATAAACTGTAATTTTATGGTTATATTGTGTGGGAATGTCTCAAAACAATGATATAATCGTACGAATGAAAATGTGGCTGCATCAGACCAATAACAAAGGATCTAAACATCTGACCAATGACGGCAGAAAACAGAGCCTATAACATCAGCCGGGTGAGCGTATGATTTTATTATGCTCTCCTCTTGATTGCGATTGGCTCGGGCCCATCCAGCGCACAAATAACCCCGAGCTGTAACCAGCTCCACCTGTTCATAAACACAAACAGTTCCGAACACACTCCGACCTGTCTCATCTCATCAGAGACAGAACACACAGTGCAGCATGCATCGTCGGCTTCAGCTGGCCTCTGTGGACCAAAGCTGTTTCCTCTCAAAGTTATGTTACATGTTCAAGGAGGGACGAACATGTTACAGTAAAGTAAGACGCGGCGTTACACAACAACCTTTTGGAAGATAATATGTGTCAGAGGAAGTCATTCTGGTTCTCCTTCAGCACCCTTGTGGATCTTTCTAAACTGTTCCCAGAGAGTGTTTCTCCACAGTTCTCAGGGCCGATCCTGTCTGCGCCTCCTGAGACACAGTAGCCTGTTATCTGGCCTGGGGGGCCGAAGGAGCCGTGTTATGAGAAGGCAAGGAACATGTTATGTTAACCTGGGTGGTAAAAGCCTGGACATATTTGGGAAAATGCCCCTTTATACCCTGTCACACCCACTCCTTATCCTTAGATTCTTACATCTAACTGTGGGAATTCTCCAAACTTCCCCATGTCTTCATACTTAAGGGTAAAAACATATTTTTTCTTGCTGTATTACGCCTTTTAAATTGTTCTGGTGAATGGACATTCAGTTGGAGTGAAGTGTCTTTCCAGAAACAACATCCCCATCACTGTGTGTGTAGTCCACCCAAAGAGGGGTTTGACATGTTATCAAAAATGTCATGAAGAACTTTCATAATATATTTTCCTCACATTTTAAATTTTGTTTTTGACTGTTGAATGAATCTAATCTCCACACACAATTATCTAATGCTGTTTACGATCCGTTAAATCTGCATGATGCCAGAATGCACTGTACTATACTACTATCTTTTATTTTAAATAGCCTATATAAATAAAACATTTCTGCATTAAATTTAGGCTAGAATGACTTGACCTTTGTTATATATTCTGTTGAGTTGTGTACTTACAATGCTCAAACCCAGAGAAATGCGTTATTTTATTTAAGGTATGGGTGCATTTCATTTGGTCTCCAGCTGCTGTAACTTTTGTGAAAATGAAAGTAATGGAGGAAGGCAGCGGGCGAGACTAAACATAATGTGAATAAAACTTTAAGACATTGCTGCGAACATTTCTGCTTGGATCATGTCAGATAACAAAGAAGATAACAACTCTAATGATACCGCGCTACTTACTAATTATCTTTTGTTTTGTTTTGATTAAGAGACCCCTAGTGGCAGAAATTACATACTGGTCTTTTAACATATTCATTTTGTTATTATTTTTTTCTAATAAATTGATTGCACTTCAGCACAACAGGCAGTTAACATTTATACAAAGTAGACAAAGAGCAACTTTAGCATTCACCTGAAGTCAGGTTTATGTTGGCCTGATGAATTTGTTCACCACCACCTTCTGTTGGAAGTCTAACAAACTCGAAATAGTCCACTGTGTTCACCAGCTAGTTTTTACGTTTTCTGTACATCTGGTATTGGACAGAAAATGTCCAGAGGGTTTGATAGAGCTTTTCTGCTGGAAAGAGCTGCCTAATGGGGCTAAAAATGGTCGGGTTGGGAGTGGTGAGACAAGTGTATGAGTTGATCCATTGTTAATATGAAAACATTGATTGGAACAGTTTTAAAGATTTGGCAAAAATGTACCATGTGTACCTTATGCACAGGTGTTTAAAACTCTGAGATTTCCAAAGACAATACCTATGAGATCTGTCTTGTGTTCTCATTGGTAGTCACAATGGTCTTTGTACACAGACACAGCTATAAATAGTTTTCATTGGAACTACTTTCGACAGGAGAAATGGTTCCTGTGAAAACGGTTAACAGTAACAAGGACACTGTTTCTGGAGAATTGTTGTTCCTCATAGCTCAACATCTATAAATTTGGTGATCCCCTGACATTTCTTCTCATGTTGCCATGAGTTAGACTGTTGTGGTTTTAAGTGACAACCATAGGATGAATGTCCGTGAAATTTGATACAGATATTTATGAATTACAATCACTTTGGTGATCCCTTAACGTTTCATTTGGTTAATCATTCAGTTTGTACAAAACTTTGGTTTATGACCAGATACCTCCAAAACTGATGTCGTTCTCCTCCGCTGTTGGGGATGCTGTGTTGTTGTGTTTAGTGCTGACTGGAAAATGTTATCATTCTAACTTTCTAACACCTAATTTTGGTGAACTAACCCTGAAAGCCATGGAAGAGATCATCTGAGGTGTATCAGATTGTTTTTCGCCACCTTGTAAAATTATCCCCCCCTTAATCACTCCAATCCATTTATCGGTCATGTTATCCTGCCACTGTGTCAAACAGTGTGTCAGCACTCAAGCTGAAAGGCTCTCTGTTCCCCTTAACTCTCCTTCTTCCATAGTGGTCATCTGGATGCTTTTCCAAGCTAAGCCTGGCACAGGCCTGGATTTCCGGATCCCAAAATGTGAGCCCCGGGAACTGGACTCCTCCGGGAAAGGGGAGCAGCAGGAGATGGAGCGCCACTCAGAAGCAAAACAAACCCAAATATCAGGGGTTTATTTAGGATCTCTCTGCCTTATATTAACAGCAGTGCTACAGGCTAGTGATTAGCCACACATGGGTCAGAGGTTGCTCGCTTAATTTCCCTTGGAATCCATATTTTGTGTATTTTATGAGATGTAAAATACAGACAGGGATTAGATTCATGCCTTCTCATTCATAACACATTAGTGCTCATTTTACAGGTATAGACAGGCGTGCTTACCATTACTCTAATGAGAAAACATACTCCAGTTTTCTTGATTTTTGATGACACATGGAGCCAAATATGTAGATACTATGCTATCTGATGCACAAAGAGCTGAGACCTGCCCAGGTTATTGTAATGTCAACACTGAGCATATGATCTCACTGCAGCGATCTTTGACATTGAGGGATTCATACTTGTTTGATGTCTTACAGTTGAAATGCCCTGCGCAGGAAGGAAGTGCTCACCCACTGGTCGCCTGTTCCATCTTCAGGAGCTCTATGGGAGGGAGGGAGGATTTCAGTGCAATATTTACAGTGACCTTTTCCTCTCACTGGCCAGGGGCCCATGGGAAAAAACTGGAGAAGACAAACAATGAACAATGGGGTTCAGGGATGAGCAATGGTGCCAGCGCAGCATGTGCCATTACGGGATGTGGATTACAGGGGGTTGGGGGGTCACGGCAAGGATCAAGGACCCAGTGGTGTCCAGCAGGAGCACACCTGGGACACCTGCTCAGAAACCCTGTGCTATTTAAAACACAACCTGTCTTCTCGTGTTCTCTGCTAAATGAGAACATTTCATTTTCAGCAGTGGGTTGTTTGAAGGAAATGTTTGACAATTTTCTTAAATCTGATTGTTTGCTCTCTTGCCAAGCATTATTTGAAAATACGATACCACTCTCATATTCGTCCTTTGAATATGAAGCAGCAGCCAGTTAGCTTAGCTTAGCATAAAGACTGGAAACAGGGAGTGCCAGCAAGTGACTGCCACTAGCCAAGAGAATGTGCATCACATCACCCCAGGTAAAACCGCTTGTTACACTTCAGTTTTTGTGCGATTTAAACAAATAAAAGAAATTTGATTGGTGAGCTCTAGGGATGCTGGGTGGATTTTGATGTTGTCTTTATGCTCAGTTGGACGAACTGTCTCCTCGCTTGACCTTCAAATCTAATGAACAGATTTGGAAGTGTAACATTTGTCTTATACTGTATAACTCCTGGAAAGAAACCAAATGAGTCAGCTCAAGCTATTCCTTTAAAGATGTAGTATGTGCCATTTCAGCATTAAAACGTCGTAAACAAGTAGATCTTTTTGTATGTTTCGTCGAGTTTTGACCTAACATGATCCCAAATCTAAACAGTGTGTTTAATTTAGATGCCATAGCTTCTGCAAAATCATTAGAAGATAAGTCAGGGTGAGAAAGGAAGTCAGTGAAATATATATTATTAAACATAAAGTGACTAAAACTTACAAACTTGAAGACTTAAAATGATCGACAACAATGGGGTAACAACCACTAGGGGGGTCCTCAGAATTACTGCAGGGGTGGCACCAAATTATCCAAGAATCCAAGATATTATCAAATAAATGTACACCTTTTCTTAACAACATTTATGATAGGCTATTGTACCACCAATATGCAATATTAAATATGCAACAGAATTGTACTGAATGTACAGTATGTAAGAAGGGGTCCCTGCTCTATCTTTCTATCAGCTATAGGATCCTTGGCCTAAAAACATTGAAGACCCCTGCTTTAAAACATTACCTCCTAACATCAGCAGACCTTTATACAAGGGGATGTCTTTTTTTTTAACAATGTAGACAGCAACTCCCATGATCCTGTCTTTTGTTTTGTTTTGATTTAGAGACCTCTAGTGGTAGAAATGACATACTGTGCATTTAACTAAAAACAAGACTCTGAGTTGTTCTCAAAACTAGCCTTGGTGGTCAAATATTGAAACACTTTGCAAGAATATTCTCCAAAGCATTACATTAATATCTCTCAAAATGACATATATGATGCTCCAGAGAACCTATTGATTTCTTTTTTTATGTGTGATATGCCACTAATGTTCTCGTTCAGTGGCAAAGGCTGTTCCACTGAGACTGAGATCAAAATCTTCCAGCGTCATTGCTGTAAGTTGATGTTTATACAGACAAACAGCCCCTGTGTTGTATCAGCATCTGTGCAAACTCCCAAGTCACAGTTTGATCCCTCAATTATCAGATTACCCCGTCTAATTGGACAATATGGTTTCCCCGGGGAGTGGGCCTTGCCTTATCACAGAAATTCTTTCTGCCCTGCACAATTTGGTGAGATAAATGTAATGGTATCGGTGTTCTAGTGTGTGCCTGGGTGGTCTCTGTTGCATTTCTAATGATGCTGCGCCTTTCCCAGAACAAGTGGAAATACCTCAGTGATGCACCGTGAAAAGGGAGATGAGAAAAGAGGCAAAGCTCCCACTGGGCCTCAGAATTCTCACACAAAGGACATCTAACACTTCAGAGGAGCATAGAGGCTAATAACGCTTTTTTTCTACATATAGTCTTACATCCACTCTGAGCATAAACTAGATAGCTCATAGATCAAACTGATCATTAGATGTTGGTACAATGCAGCAATAACTTGCATGAATTCTTCCTTCAAGACAGAGGTGCAGAACCAACAACACACCAAACAAGAAATTTAGTCAAGTTGGTCCTTTCAGGTAGTTTTCGGGCTAATGCACAAAAGGATGTCTGCAGGGCTTCAGTAGAATAAGTATTCAGATCTTTTCCAGTACCACAACGTGAAAATACACTCACAGATATAAGTCCAATGTTCAAAATTTTCTCTAAGTTAGATGTTAATGTGCAGAAGTATTGTCATTACCAGAAAAATGCACTTTAGGTACTAATCATGCAGAATGCAGCCTTGCAATGTGTCCTTTTATAATATATGGTGTGCTGTTGGATTATTATTTCGATGCATGAACATATAAGTAACATTTTAATGTTGTTGCTGTTGGAGTCAGAACTCATTTTGGCTTCTTTGTACACTGTTAATCTATGATGACACATCATATCTAAAGAGATGATCACAATTTATGTATGTAGACCTAAAGTCTTAAGCTGTAAAGTAACTACAACTGTTAGATAAGTGTAGTGGAGTAAAAAGTACATTATTTACTACTGAAATGTATTGGAGTAGAAGTAAGTCAAAAATCGAAATAGTAAACCATTAGTTGAGTAAATGTTTTCCACCACTGCTGGGCTGCATACTGGACGGAGTTAAAATAATAAAAATAATAAAAATAAAAATAGATAAATAGAAAAAAATAAATAAAACGGTAGCATGTTTAAGTCTCCATCCACTTTTTCTACTTCTATTTCTTCATCTTTTTTAATTGTATTTGAGGTTAGATTCATGATTCATAATCGATTAGTTAAAATTTTGCAAAATTACCAAATCAACATCTTTGATCACTCATTTGTTTTATATTATTCTATTTTGTTTTGTTTTGTTTTTTCTTATTTTTAATGGTATTTTATTTTGTATTCCATTTCATTTTATTCTGAAGGCTCCGGCTGAGAACGGAAAGCCGGAAGTAGTGACAGGATACAGGAAACGGTCGCTGCAGTCAAGCCGTGGTAAACTGTAAGTTACCCTTTTCTTTAAGATATTTTTCTCCCAAATGCTTATGGTAGAGTCAGCGTAACTGTACTGGTACAAGGGATTAAATAAGAGGTTTAGAAAATTGAGACGAACACAAATGACAGCCACTCCCAACCCTTCCGGAATAAGGAATAACGTTAGCTGGCTAGCGAAAGGAGGTTAGCAAAGGCTAACTTTAGATGTCAAATTTGTCAACAAAGCGGATATTCCTTTCTCTAATATCACCCATGGGTTGTTCTGTATCTTAGAACGGTCGACTGTAACGAAGTATCGACAGTCGATGATAGAAATAGCTGACGGACGTACTTAATGTTGTCATTTTGCACCGTTTTAACAGAGATTCGATTCGTCAAACCAAACTCCATTGAAATATCTGTTAATTTAAAGGTGATGTTGAAATGTTTGTAGAGGGGAACATATTTATAAACCTCTTGTTAGCCTTCTACCTCTAGTTAATTCTTCTGTTTGATTATGCCCGTCATTGTCACAATGGTGCTTATGTCTTGTCTAATTGTGGTCATAAGTGCTTTTTTTTTGACAAACATATCCAAGTCTTCATCTTTCTTTTTTCTGTATTTACGTCATATTTTTTGGTTGTCTTCAAGTTGCGAGTGCATATTGACGGATACGTCAGTTCGGGTAAATTTACATGGAGCTATTCATATAGTAAGCGTGACATTAAACAATATCTGTGATGCTCAAAGGAATAAAAAAGGAGCACTTGACTCAACAGCAGCTCGCGTTTCCCAGAAATATTTCTTGATCACTCTAGATAATCCACAGACCTTTAACATTTGTCATTTTCCTAAAATTTAAATGAAGGCATTCCTTGTAAATACACCAATTCGAAATCAAAATCCTCTATCCTCTAACCAGCAGTGGATACATGTCTCACATCAAGTGAGCAATACATTGATATGTTTGTGATAATTTTAAACAGCACAATTCAGTTAAGGGGTGTTGTATGCATGAGAAAACCGTCAGTAGTTACTCATTGCCAGGTGGCAAGATTTCTCTCCCAACTTCTATAAACAGTGTGCAATTGATTCCAATATTTAGATTAAGTATCTGGCTTTTAATACAGAATGAGCACCGATGAAGGGCTCTATAAAAACAAAGACAATGTACTCGACTTTACATCAATGCTTATACTTGGAAAACATCTACTGTAATGTATACAGATGGTAATGAGCAAAAAAGAAACAAATGAGCAGCTTTCCGCTGATTGGAAAACACTTTGATCGGTAAACATTAGCCTAGAATGCTGTAAATAATGTCTAAAACAAAAGTTGTTAGTTTGTAGTATTCATTTATTGTAGCTGACAAATTATTGGTTGGTATTGAAGGTATAATCAAGCAAAGAGGTTTTCAGCCTCACTGCCATGATTTTGTCATACATAGATACATAATTACCTGTACTGATCCAAGTTGTTTGTTGTGTATAATTGGCATCAATTCATTGATTTTTTGCGAACTGGGTATCAGTCCTTTTCTGGAATCATCTTCTTATTTTTAAGTGTAATATTCTTTTAATCTGCTGATTTAAGCTATGTTAAGATGGATATGATATCCCTTCTTTTCCCCCCAAACAGTGTGCTCATCTTTCATGCACAAGTTAAAGAGGCAGAATTAAATGTCAGTTTGATGATTGAGTGAAAAAACTTAGAATTGTAGAACAAGACAGTGTAATATCTCCGTAGTTCTTGTTTTAAGTCCCCATTCGTTCTGATTTCATGACCAACTAATGACTTTTTTGATATTGATCAATTTGCGGATAGTTTTTTTATTACTCAGTTGATTGTTTTGTCTTAATGACAGAAAACAATGAAAATACCTGTTTTATTTCTTACAACTTGAGGAGGTGTAATCAAATTGCTCACTTTATTTGACCAACATATTAAGTTTGCTGTCATGTATGACAAATAAGCAACAAATTTGGAAGCTGTAACCAATTTATGGTTGGCATTTTTTGCTTGAAATAAATTGATTTTATTCATTGTAGGATGAACTGAAGTAAGGGGTCGCATTTTGTGAAGCATGATTTTGATTTACCTTCATCAACAACTAAGTAAATGGAACAATTTGATATGTTAGAAAAGAATACCGTGATATATTGCAAGTAGATTTGAAACACTCGGGTTGACATCAGACTGTGATGGAACTGATCAGAGTCAAGTTCTTTTTGATAGAAACCAGATTTAGGTGCTGTAAACAGTTATAATGTGAGATCAGCTTCGTTAGTTTCAGAAATGTTAGAATAAGCCTACATTACTCTCACATGGGAAAGCACAATTTCTGCTCGTGTGGTTCATACAGTTGTTTTCTAGTAGGTCTTAATGTTAAGATGTTACTTACTTAATAACTGTAAGTCTTCCTCATTGTGATACAGATCCTTCTCTCAGCTCAGCCTCATTAAGTGGAGTGTTTTCAAACAGAACCGAGTCCAAGCCTCCATAATCCCGACTCTTGTGTGCTTTTGTCAAATATTGTTATAACACACTTTCTTCAAATAGGCTTTTTCAGGGGAAACCGTACCTTACCATGTGTGTTTGTTCAACTGATTGATTATATGAGAGAGTGAATGAGAGGAATTGATTGACAGGTGGATTGCAGACAGGCGCCATATCGCAGGACTAAGTTGTCGTTGAGCTCCTCCATCATTTGTGTCGACATCCATGCTAGCAGGTCGTCAGGATTTCAGTGAGAGCCTGCTGAGCTCTGTGCTGCTCCTTCTCTTCCCCAGAGTCAGCACTGCCTGGCTGGGGGATGGCGGGGGCCATGCTACACTGATCCATTTCCTGCCCCCCTCTCAGGGCTCTAATTGAAAAATTTGGGTGGCCCTGCTTGTTTGTTTTGGTGGAATGTGGTGGGTTGTGTTTTTTGAGGCTTGTCCTCAGTGCCGCTGCTCCGTAGACTTTCAGGGTGAGTCGAGCGACGGGGGTCAGGCCGAGCCTTGTTTGTGAAGCGGCACTTCTCTCTCACCCCTGTCTGCTCTCTGCAGTCTGCCCCACCTGGTAGCCTCCCCCCTGCTGACAGGCTTGCTGGACCACTGGTTTTCACAGTATGGTTTCTGTGACCCAGTCAGACCTGGACAGACAGAGGAGCTCTGAGCTGGGAAAACAGGTCCCAGCACAGCTCGAAGAGGCAAGCTCAGTACTAATGGAGTCAGCTTATGTAGTGTGGCTCCTTCAAGACTTCTTAAAACTACTAGTTGATCATAAAGTGACACAATTTGAAAATTAATGTGAAGTCAATTCATTGTTTAAGTACTTTTTTCCTTAATTTTCCTGTTGTTAACTTCTGTCTGATGATCGGATCTATATCTGCTAATAAACTTAATATTTAAGCTTTTAGACTGTTAGGGCTGCAATTATGATTATTTTCATCATTGATTAACCTGGTGATCATTTTCAAGATGAATTGATTAATTGTTTAATCTGTAAAATGACAAAAAATTGTGTAAATTGGTCATCACAATTTCCCAGAGTGCAAAATTAGTCTTCAGATTACTTGTTTTGTCCAACCAACAAGTCCAAAACCCAAAGATTCTTCATTTAATATCATAAATTAAAAGCAAGCACCTATCATGTTATAATGTAAGGTGCAAAATATTACTATATGGAAGACCTGATAGGCATTTGAGGGAAAAAAAGCATTTTTGATGATCCACAAGTCTGATTTATGATTTAAGAACATGTGAAAACAAGTTTTGCCAGATTAATCTTTCTAAATTCCCTTAAAAAAATGTTTTAACTTGCCTCTCAGGGCTGTCAAATTGCAATCTTTATCTTTTTATTAGGATCCATCTACATTTAGGGCATTTAGCAGGATCCCCGTTAGCACCTGCATAAGTATTGGCTATTCCTCCCGGTGTCCAATCCACATAGAGTCCTACACATTTATACACAATACAGCCACATACAAACAACACAACAAAGAAATGGCTAATTTTATCAAATGAATAGTTCATACAGGAGATGAACAACATTATCAACCTTTCAGTAAACACAAAATAAAATAATCAACCACAATTCCTCAAAAGATTTATTTCTGCATGAAGACAAATAAATGTAATAAATCATAATAAATTTAACAATTTCTGTGATTGACCATCTTAAAATTATATAGTTGCCTTCTTATATTTGATTTTAAGAAAACAGTGGTCTTAAATTACATTTCACTGTCAAGCAATTTCTAATTTTACCAAGATTAACACATTAGAATCCAAAATGTATTGGATTTAGGATTTGGACCATTAGACTTTAAAATGTCACCTTTCTGTTATAATTAAATTGTACTATTTTGGGGGCATTTTGTAACACCTATTGCGCTGCTGCTTCTTGTATTGTTTGTACTTTTTGTATTGTTTGCCCACTGAATGTTTCCCTTTGCTGCTGTGCCAAATTGCATTTGTCCTATGGGGGATCAGTAAAGGTACATCTTTTCTAAGATAAGATAAGATATCTTATCTCAACCATCCTCAGTGATAGTAAGAACAATATTTTGGGGTTCTGGACTGTTGGCCAGACAAAACAACTTCAGCATAGGCTCTGTGAAATTGTGTTTTTGCATTAATCAGTATTTTTTTTTTTACATGTTATTGAATTAACAATTTATGATGAATTGAGAATATAATTGGCTGATTAGTTGCATACTTATAAACAGTTAAATCAGTAGGTTAATTTATAATTGAATGGTTGATTGCATGTCACAGTGTTGCTGGTATGTGACTGTGAGGATGGTTCTCACGCTGGTGATGTGTTTTTTGTGTAAAGCAGCCGGGGCAGCAGTGTTACAGCCTGGCTCATGAAGGTTCAAATCTCTCCGTTTCTCCATGTCATTGGGCAAAGCCGCCTGTCTCCAGTCTCTTAATCCTCTGAAAACATCTTCCTGCATTTGCAGGCCGATACTTCATATTTCTGTTTATTGTTGCAGGATTTTTATATGGGAAATTGGGGACTTGACTTCGTTAGGCCTTATTCTAAAAAGCACTGGAGACTGACAAACAAACAAACAGACAGGCCTAAAGATAACAAAGCCTGTGGGCAGACATCATGATGGTTGGATAGTGAGCCAGAGGCACACATCTGATCACTCTGTCCTCCTTTTCTGTCACGACAGACTCTGTGAAGGCAGGAGAAGCTGACTCATTGTGGGAGAACTGACTGGACAGTGGTCGCAGCATCTGTTTTCAGACAGAACCAGCGCAGTTCACGTTATTTATGATCCATTTGTTTGAAACATGATACAGTTGACACATATTATGATCCATGTCTTCATTGCCCTCTCCACATTAGAGGCGTGTGGTGGTCTGGGTGTGAGCGAACACTGTGGAGGATTGTTCAGAGCTTCACCCAGCCCTTGTGATCAGACCACTCATCTCAGGCTGAGGCTGGCTGATGTTTGGCTCGCTCTGTCCATTCAGAGGAGCCGGGGGGGGGGGATCTTTGATGGAATCTGGTGTTTGTGTAATGTTGGGGAGCACCGAGTGAAATGGTGTTAGTGTGAGCCGCCGGCATAGTGAGTTAGCCGCTCTGATGGAAGACGGAGTGGGTGAGGGTGATGAACTGTCTAAATGGGTCTCTTTGTGCCCCCTAAACCCATTACACTCACACATATTCACATACAGACACACACACACACACATACGTGCCAATCACTGCCATATGTGAGTCACCTTTGAGCTCAGAGCGGCATATGATCTAAGGTATGAACGCCTTATTCATGAGATAGTCATGTGACGCTGTGGGTGTTGATCTGGTGGGTCCGGTAGAGAGATTCTCATGTCTGTGGTGCTGCAGAGAGTTTGTCATGATTTTGAAGTTTTCAAAATTAAAAAGCTAGCCAAAGGTCAGAGTTGGAGGAACTTGTGTTTGATCAAAGTTGGGGTTTACACCCACGGCAATTGTTTTTGTTACATTATTTTGAAGACAATTAAGATTTTCGTTTTCCAGATCAGATTTGTGTCTTAGGTATACGTCCTTTATTTGATAGTGGAGAAAGAGGAGGTGTGAAATGCAGCAAAGCTCCTTGAACTGAACTAGGACATTGAAGTTATGTGGCTTGAGTCTTTGATAAAGTTAGGTGATAATTACCTCCGCCATGGAGGTTACATTTTCACCCAGTTCCGTTTGTTGGTTGGTTTGTCAGCAGGATTACACGAAAACTAGTCAACAGATTTCCACAAAACGTGGATGGAGAATAAGGCTCAGCCCAGAATAGGCCCCATTAACTTTTGTGCAGATCTTAGATATTTGACGTAGGGCATTTTTCAACATGTATGTTTATTTATAAGGAATAATGCATGGATCCTGATTGCAAAAAGCTGGCAAATGTATGTGGCTGGTATCTGTGAGTCAGTACAATTTAATGTGGATCCATATAAAAAAACAAATCTATTGGATTTATTTATTTGATTACGGATTAGTCTAGATTGAATTACAGGGGACTGTTGGACCTTGATTGTCCGAAAGTAGTAAAAGATGTCATTTCAAATTTGTCAGAGGCCAATGTGATGCAACCAAATGTCAGGTATTTTGTCTGGCAAGCAAAAATACTTAATTTTCAACGATAGAGAGCTGAGAAAAGTAGAAAATTTTGACATTGGAAAATTTGGAATCAGCAAATTCTTTGCATTTTTGCCTTTTAAATAACAAAAAAATAATGATTAATTTTCTGTTTATTTGGAGATTCTAGATAATTTGATGTTATTAATTAACTTTTAGTGTAATCATATTTTCGAGATAATTCTGTTGTCCAAATTAATGATTTCAAACAGATTTGTAATTAAAATCCTTCACATATGATCTAATGTGACTTTTGTCTGAAACACAATTAATGGCAATCAATGTGTTTTATATTATTTTTATTTGATTTTTCATATTGGCATTGATTTCAACCATAACCAGTAAATCTTTGCTGTTTTTGTGGGTTTGGCACAAATGCCTATGATTGGTGATTGTACCAGTGAATAGAGAACCCTTGATTTGATGCATCAGAGCATGTACTCACATCACAAGCTTGATTAAATTCACAGTGTAAAATCACAATTGTGAGTAGGGGGGAAATCAACCACATGTCCTAATCCGTCTCCATGACACTCTCCAGTCATCAGCAAGCACAGTGGTACTGATCTCAGTTTTCCTTTTTTCATAAAAAAGAAATACATTGCCATCCAGCCCAGAGCACTGAACATTTTTTGGTTGTACTGTGGTATTTGGAAATTAAATGGTTTCATGTAACAAAAAGATTTGTTTAGAGTTTTAATGAAAAGTTTTTCCTTTGTGCCCTCGTACTCCAGCTAAAAGCCAAGGAGGGGTTGTCACTTATTAGCAGCGCTGCAAGAAGATCCCCAAGCCTCAGACTTCCACAGCTACCACACAGATTAGAGCCAACCCTGCTGTTTGTTAGTCAGCCTCCAAGGAAAACAAACCTGCCTTTTTAGCCCCATTACCAGAGAGAGAGGCTGGGGCTGGGGCTGGGGCTGGGGGCTAAAAGCATCATGGCTGGAAGACAATCGAGCGAGAGAAAAAAGGCTAAATCTGGTTGTGTGTTGTCACTGATTAAATTTAGCCTTCACAGTTCGACATGGCTCAACACATGTTGGAAGAAAGCGATCTTATGGGGATCCTCTGATGCCCCCTAGAGGTTAATACCTTTATCCCGCTTGTGGAAAATGCAGCCTACCTTGTAATTTTCCAGTTGGAGATTCAGAAATGTCTTCTTTTGTTTTCCTCTTCATGCAACTTCAAGGAAAAATTCATTCATTCAGTCTGCATAAAGTTATAGTTCTCTTTCATAGTTTACAGGGTATTTTTTATAGTGTGTGAGATGAAACTTGTGCAAAAGTCCCCTTGGTTTGTGCGTGACTTGGTGCATGTGTGTGTGTGCGCGCCGGTGTTATAGAGAGGGGTCTGGGCAGTGTTCCCGTGTCCATGCACAGCCCCCAGAGTAAAGTAAACACAGCGGCTCTTTTCTCATCCCAGCCGTCAGCAGGCTCTCCCCAGGCCCGCGCCAGAGACCACACACCCAGACCACACACGCACACACACACATATACACATACACACACACACACACACACTGCCCAGACCTCTCCGCAGATCCTTCCACATACTCGAATACACACAGACCACACAACACCAGCTCGGGCCCCTCGCACGCAACCTAGCTGAGCTGTCATTCTGCCCAGCGTGTATATATATATATATATATATGTGTGTATGTATGTCTCTGTGTGTGTGTGTGTGCGTGTGTGCGTGTGTGTGGGCAGGCTATCTGTGTGTTTGTGCACGTGTATTTCCAAGATGGGGGGGGGGATAGGCTAGAAACACTCCTCGAAGAAGCAGAATCGGAATTGTAGAAAATAAAGATCGCTCTGCCCCTCGCCGCTCTCACTCTAAACATATGGGATTGATGAAGGATATGCCGAGCTCTTGTTTTAGGCCTGTTAACCTCTTATCTTCTTCATGTCACATACATAGGCCCTCCATTTCCTCTGACAAGCGCAGGGCCGCAGCAACAACATGAGGTAAATCCTGTTGGAGTTTTCTTGTTAACTCCGGGATATCAGGGCGACTGGGGGGGCCCTGTGGCAGAGAAGTTTCCCAGAAAGGGTCCTCCTCTCTGAGGTTTCTAGGTCAATACATGTGCTCCTGTCCCAGTGTAGCTTTTTATGCTTCTGGGTTGTGCCATGTGCCACTTTTCCGTCAGTAAATTTCCACAGTTTCAAAATTGTTCAAGGACATTGTGCTGAAAATCTGAGTTCTGAAGTTTTGCGATCTTTACTCGGTGCCATGAGCATGACCTCAGTGCTCAGGAGGTTACATGGTAACTACTGACACTTTTCATCTCTTAAGGTTATGACAATAGGTCTGGTAACTGATTAATCCAGAGATGTTTCAAACCATTTTTGGCTCTCTTAGCAAAAATGTGTAACTTCATATGTTTATTCTTGAGGGCATAGTTTGTGGTGGTACTGTTGTACTAGACTACATTATATCAAAATATGTTCCTAATTCTTTGTTTTTCCCATTTACATCTCTCCATCACGAACCATGACCTCAATGTTAAAACATATTTTTCAGTTAAAACCTCTATGACCATGTAAACCAAAACTGAACATTATAGGCATCATAAAAGTAGACTTGATGGGACAACAGTTGCACAGTTGCATTAGGTTGTACAGGTGCACCTAATGAAGTGCCCACTAAGTGTAAAGCATAATGTGTTGACACTGATGTTTATTTGAACTCACCATGGCAATTGAGATACTTGTGTTTTGCGTACGACGCTGCAGCGTAGTTCACTGAAGTTACATCATTTGTAACTGATGATTATTTTTATTATTGAATTGAGAATATTTTGATTAATGAATTAATCATTTGGTCCATGAAATCTCAGAATAAATAAAAAGATGTCCATCAGTCCAAGATGATGTATTTAAATATCTTGATTCTCCTACTGAACAGTTCATAACCCCAAAATATTCAAGCTATAAAGAAAAGCAAGGATGTGATGCTACAACCAGACCAAGTTAAACATTTCAGAAATAACTAAAACTATTAATCAAAAACACTAATTATCTTTCTGTCAATAGATTAATCAATATATAATCTATAATAAAGGTGAATGTCTATAGAGCTCAAGGTTCATGCAATATATGCAATTCAAGCAAACAATGTTTTTAAACATGTTTTTAAAGTTTTGTTTTCATTTTGAGTGAGACTTTGTAAAAAGAAAAAAAAAGAAAATGACTTAAATTCAAGTTAACTCAGTATTTAATGATAAAAATATCTTTCCAGTAATTTTCATATAACCCTGTTTGCATATCAGGTGACCCCATGGGAGTGTTGACCCCAGTGTTGGGAAAGGACAGACTAATTGTTTTAGTCATTTTTCAAGGAAACATGCCAAACGCTACCTGTCCCAGCTTCTCATATGTGATGATTATCTTCTTTTCTCTGTTATGACAATGTAAACTTAAATATGTTTGGGTTTACTGCAAACTAGCAATTTGAAGATCTACTGTGAAATTTCCTAACAATTATAATTTAGAATATTCATAAGATGGAGCCCCGGTTTTTAACTCTTGATGCTTACACTGGCTGCTGCAGGGGTTAAAACTGAGGTTCTTTTTCCAGGAAGGTCTCTCTAACAAGTAGACTAATCAATGTTGTGCTCTGTCAGTTTTGATCTCCTTTGATATCAGCGCCCCCGTTGGCTCTTGGAAGTCATCTTGCACCTCAGTTGTACGCCTACACGTAATTAGTGACCATATAACTGTGCAAAGGGTGAACTTGTTGCAGGTCTGGTCCGTGTGAACTCCTGCATTGTTTGTGGAGAACGTGTTTTGGCTGCGGAGCAAAAGGGCGGAAGCCTCTCTCAAACTGCTTCAGAGAGTCTCGATTGGTCAGCCTTTTTGAGACCTGGCAGTAATTTATTAGCAAACATCTGTGCTGCTGAAATCCATCCTTTCATTTTTTCATTTGGAACGATTCCCTCTCTTCCTTCGCTCAGCCCCAACATGAACTGATTTGCATGGGTGCTCCTTCGTTGGTACCATAATCTGTACAGTATTGTGTGGGCTTATGTGGAATGATTGGGGAGTCCAGGTTTATTTATCCTACGCTGTGAGGTTTACATTCTTCCCTTCCTCCCTGCTCTCTGTCTGCTCCTTCATTCTTGGCTCCCTTCTCTATTTTTCCTATTATCTGAGAGATAACTGCCGCAATGCATACATTGTTTGGAGACCTACAGGGTGGGAAATTAACGCTAGCAGCCAGCCAAGTGCTGCTCATATTTTCAGTTTTCATTCAATTAAAGAAATTGGAATATTAGGCTGTCTGGTAACTCAGTGAAAGCGGATGGTGACTTTTAACAAATAATTTACCATATTTATTATTCAGAGAGATGTGTGGGTTCACCAGCTATGGTTTTATGTTGACATGAAGATTTTTTTCTTCATCCTCTTTTTAAGACCTGGTGGTACCGTTTACAGTACAACAGCTTATAAGTGTAATGTGTAACTGTTTAAAAATGCTTCATTCATTTATCTGATTATTAAAACCCTTTATTAACACTTTGTAAATAGACACATCATGATACTCTGATCATTTCAGTGCAGGCGATGCAGTGTTTGATGAGGTTTATGTTAGTCATCAGGTCCTCTAACGTATACCTCTCTCTGCCCGTCTTTTTCCACATCCAGGTACAGACCCAGCATTCCTGTCTGCCCCAGGCCACCATGTCTCGAGCCCGTCAGCCCCCGCTGGTCACGGGCATCTCGCCCAAGGAAGGTGCGGCTTGGACCAAAGTCACCATCCGTGGAGAAAACCTGGGCACGGGCCCAGCCGACCTCATCGGTAATACATTTATAACCACATAACTAACCGCACACGCAGTTTTGTCTCTGTAAAATGTTGTCATTTCTATGTTTGTTTAATTTTTAAAATAAATATCTCTTCAGCAATATTAATTTGAATGGCGAATGAAGACATCCATATTAATCCTTTACATGTCCCCCTCTGGATATTTTTTCTTTCTCATTTTTTCTTAAGAAAATACATGTAGGCATAAATTAATACATCAAGATAAATATACAGTTATAGATATTTTTTACATCAGCAAACAGAAGTATACCGGCATAAGATGTCATCACATTATGTAATTATCATTTATTTGTTTTATCCTAATAATAATTCATTCTAATATGATTAAGTTCAAATTGTATATCTCTCTGTGTTAGTGACCTTTATTAAAAGAAGGAGACTGATGTTGAGTAAATGTAAATCTATTTTGTCATTTAATTTCTGCTCTTGTATGTAGAGTATTTTGTATTAACTGATTTTATTAACTCATCCATCAACAAACCACAGCGACCCCTTTTTTAAACAGGCTGGTGTAAAGTTTGTTTTTGTTTATATGATTCGTAAGTGGACGGGACGCCTGATTCTTTTCCCCCCGCTGGAGAAAGAATTGCATCACTTTCTAACTATTGAGGTTTTATTTTCATGACGATTTAATAAGTTGAGTAAAAAAAACTTGAAAAACCAAACTCAAGCAAGTTAAATACTAATTAAGGTCAAGCATTTTGTAGAGAAAATATGTTTCACATTACAGCAATTATTAACTTTATCTTTTACTTTACTCTAATTAACTTGACTGCATACAGAAGCATTTAAAATGTTCAAGTAAGTGTTGTGTTAAAATAAGTGTTTTCTAAATTAAGGCAGTTTGGTTTTTAAAAGTAACTAAAATTATTGTTGAGAAATTTCATTTTAAAATAAAACAAACAACGTTTAATATATCCATTGTGGATTTATTGTACAAAAAGCACTCCAGGACTTTATTAGAGTAAAAATAAAAAACCAAACCAAATAAAATGTTGAGATATTTTACTACGATGCAATTCAGTTGTTTCTTCTGCTAACTTTCTCCACAAAACACTGAATACACAAATGTTAGTTTCTGTAAATATTTGAATTACTGTATGTCTAGTTTGAGAAACTCCAAAGCTTATCAACACGTATTAGTGTGAAAACACAGTTGTTCTTGCTGTGTCTTTTTTTTTTAAGAATTAAAAAAAGCCACACAGATGGACTTCCGCCCATCTTGTTCTCATTATGTGTTTGACCGCTACACTTTTTCTATACTGATATTTTCCCTCATGTTGGCCAATTCCTCCTCTGTCCTATTTCTTGGACTAACTTACTGCTCCATGGCATGCCGTGCTCTGGCCCATGTTGCAGGTCTATTCCTGACTCTGACTGTCCCTGGGGCCTGGAATTAGACAATTAGATATGCACAAATGTGTGTGAGTGCTTATGTATTCAAACAAAGTGGCCAGTAGAGAACAGAGGCAGGAAATGGGGCTCTAATGGGCATATTATTCACGGTTTTATAGGCTATTTGTTGATCAGCTTTCACAAGCTTTTATGATGTTTGATTATAGACACATGGAGCTCGCTGAATCCCCTCAGCTGGAAATGTCAGAGTAATCTTTGTGTCTGTCTTCTAGTGTCCAAATAGTTTTCAAGAGGGTTTAAAAGGAGGACGACAGATGTAGAGGCGGAGTGTACATTGTGCCAGTAATGGGCCACTTAGCAGTCAAGTGACACACGTTAGCTTAAAGGAGCTGAGTGAGAGGAAGGAAGGTCACGGCCACCCACACCCGGCCTGACCCAAACTTGAACTCTGACCCCTGGTGACAGTTCGACTAAACTTGCTAATAGACGCCAATTCAGTCTGAGTGAGCTCCTCTTGTTATAGATTGTCTGTATGTGTGTCGGTGCTACAGTCTGTTTATTTGTGCTGTCACTGTGTGTCTATATCTCTCACCCTTTTCACCTTTTCCCTCTCTCTTCCGTCTCAGGTCTGTCGATCTGCGGCCATAACTGCCTGCTGACAGCCGAGTGGATGTCAGCCAGCAAGATAGTGTGCCGCGTGGGTCCTGCCAAAGACGACAAAGGAGAGATCATTGTCACCACCAAGTCTGGAGGTCTCGGCACTTCCACGGTCTCATTCAAACTGCTCCGGCCAGAGAGGATTGGTAAGACTCGGGAGAGTGAAAATATATTTTATTTGGTATCATGGATAACAAGAGCAGACAGTCCTATTTTTTCAATAAATTAGTCAGTAAAATGCATAAAATGTCATAATATTGTGAAAGCTTCACATCACATGTTCCTAGAGCTCAAGCTGACGTCTTCATGTTGTTCTTTTTTTCCAACCAACAACTGAACCCAAAGATATTCTAAAAAGATAGAATATCAAAAGATATTAAATTTACAGCAATATAAAACTGAAACACACTGCAATCTCACAGGGTTGTGGACAAATAAAACATATGAGGACGTCATCTTGGGCTCTGGGAAACTTTGGTCAACATTTTTCACAATTTTCTGACATCTAATTGATTAAAAGAGAAAACTATCGATGGACAATAAAGCACATGTGTTTTCTGAAATTACAGAAAACACATTGAACACATGCGCTTTTCCAGGACCTGTATGTACAGTTTCTACTAGTTTAATTGCAATATGGAGAAACAGTTAAAATATTAAATAAAGATGAAATAATAAAGTATAATATATGGTGCTGCTTGAACGAGCATTGTTTGTGTGCACACTATGACCTGGTCCACACATACAGGGGTATTTCTGAAAACAGTGTTCAAAAGCAGGAACGATCTCCATCCAGAAGAGCGTTTTAGTGCTTATCTATAATACAATAATCTCCATTTATACAAACACACCCGAAACCCACGACCATTCATGCACACTCGGCATGCAATACTATGAACAATTTTAACTTTTACTTCTCTTTACTTACTTACCTACTTTTATTTTTGTTTCTATTATATATTTTAGAGCAGCAGGTCATTTTTCCCCGAAAACAGGGCAAGATGATTTGGCAGGAAAACGTGACTGCTCTTCTCAGAATCTTTCTGGATAATGCTGTTTTTATTAAAACATTGCCAATAGTCATCTTTGTCTCCGTTAAGACACTGAGAAGATCCAATTAGGAAGTGGACGTGGATGTCTCCATCATCGTTTCCAAAAACCTCAGTTTCTGCCCATCGAAATGTAAAACAGAATACGGCATCTCTGAATATCTTCACACTGAAAAGGGTTTTCCTAAAATGGCCTTTAAGTGTGTACGCAAACCCGAAATGCATGGAAAAGGTTCTGTTTGAGAGAGTACACATCTGTGTGTGTGTGTGTGTGTGTGTGTGTGTTGTGCACATCTGGGATGTGTTGTCGAGCTCAGTGACGTGTGTCTTGCCTCTCCTGTCCTGTAGGTATCCTGGACCAGTCGGCTGTGTGGGTGGACGAGATGAACTACTACGACATGAGAACCGACCGCAACAAAGGCATCTCTCCCCTCTCCCTGCGACCCAGCAATCCACTGGGCATCGACTTAGACAAGTACGGGCCCAGAACATATGAACACACATAAGAAATCTGCAGAAAGAAATCGCTCTGCGAAATCACACCACCATAAACACACTCTCTCTAGTTATTGAGTCATGTTTTACATCCCTAAACAGAAACAAACTCCCCATATGCAGGTATTTGAAATATTATGCCAACACAGAGATGGCTGAACTGCCTGTAACCGCCGCTCACAGGGAGTGGAAACAGAGTAATTGTGTTTAAAGCAGAGAGGACGACGATAGGAAGGGATTTGGAAAGAACTAAAGCAGCGACCCACACACACGTTTGTATACGGCCTGAGAGCAGGCAGCGTGGTGCTGCCGCCCACGCGCCTGGCAGGGAATGCAGAACTTGTAATATATAGTTTGTGTTGTCAGGTTCTGGCATTTCTAGCTTAGTGTTTGTTTGGTTTAGAGGGGCCGGGGGCAAGTGACCGCTCGTGGCCAGAGACGAGACCCCCATAAACAAGCTGTACCATTCACCCGTCTCTCAGGGTTGCATTAAACATCCTGCATAAGTCTACCATTTCTATTCTATTTGAAAACAGTATATGGACATGTTTTCATCTGTGCATCTTAATAGTTTGTGTTGATGTAAAATACTCCTTAAAGCATTTAACCAAAGGATCTGTTTGTTAAGGATCATCACTCTGTGTGCGTATTTGTATGATGATCTCATTGGATGGTTATTCAGCTGTAGCTGTTTGCACCAGCTGTTTGTAACATCATATTGGCCTATATATGATGTAATTGTTCGACAAGTGGAGATTAAAAAGTTACTAGATCAAAACAGGTTGTACCACACAAACTAGTTTGTATGTAGAGCTTAATTGGAACTAAATAATTCCTATAAGGTAGCAATTGACCAGCTGACAAAATAAAACAAACAAAAACACGATATGACCCACTTACAATGAGCAGAGTTAACATGGATATCTTATTTGACCTGGCAATCGTGTTAAAATACGAATTTGAAATAACAATACATTTGTTAAATGTAGATATAATGTACAGAGTCAACTCATCAAAGTCAGTGAATGATTATCTACTTGTCTGAAGGCAATTTTTATTTGCCCCATACTATATATATGATACATGCAAGGTGATTCACTTTGTAGCTTCTTCCATCGTTATCATCATCATTAATTCTTAGTTAAGGACTTAATACATAAACTGAATAGCTGGTGCAACACAAACCAGATCAAAGTCAAAACCTTTTTTATTTAATGTAGGTTTAGTCTGTTTTAGAGTTGTAATGTTTGAAAAATTATACATTACGAGGCCTGATGCCTGCTTAAAGCTACAAACCTGTCTAATTGGTGTCCTCTACGAACTGAACACTTACCGAGACAAGTGAATAATATTAGGACGCGGGGGAGTTCCCTCAGCTGCCCTCATTTACTTTCATTCTATCACAGTACTTGAAGGTGCAGAAAAGGACTCCAAGTTATCATTAAATGTAAGATTTGAGAGTTGTCGTCAGTAATAGTCTTAGTTTAGTATTCCAGTATTTCCCTCAAAAACACTTTTTTTTTAGCATGAATTTCACCACACAAAAAAAGGGTTTAAAACACTTACAAAGTAATTAACATTGAACACCTCTACCTGTAGTCATAATATTCAATGCCCAATATTATATGTTCTTGTACAGTAAATGTGTGTTTCTACCTGCATATATTTCTTCTAATTATGAGGAAACTTGCACATGCACTCATGATATAGTCTCATTTTACAATTTCAAGAACTCTGAAGAAATGATATAATGTAATGTGAATGGCTGTGTACAGTATGTGTCATGCTTACCAACATACTTGTTGTGCTTCTGGTCTGTGTTTGTGTGTGCATACGTCACCAAGTGTTTTCTTTTCTATGGATTTTCTGTTACACAGACTGTGGACCCTAATACTGTACTGTCCATGCATCAGTTTTTCTACATATGTGTGTGTAACTGCAGAGTGGGTGGTGGTGGTGGGGGCTAGGTTTGTGTAGGCCACGGGTCATTAGTAGAGATCAAGCTTCCCTAATGAGTTCTGGGTCCTCCAGGGGCACCCAGGCGTCATACACTGCACTTCCCACGCCAAGCTCTCCCAGTCTGGGTACTTTTTGGCTGCACGCTGCCCCCTGCTGGCAAATCTGACCCCAACATGACAAAAAAGTTGTTTTGCCATGGCCTCCTCATTCACAAGTTGTCATATAGCACAATATATTTACACATTCATTTTTCTTAATCTTAGTGTAATTACATAATCCTTAGTGTTTTTCTATTGTTTAAATACTGTATAACTGTAAACTGTGCATCATTTACAGCGGGGTTCTTCCTCGTGTTCATGTTTGTTTATGTGTCTTCTCCCAGAGGCAAAATCCCACAGAAAGACATGGAGCTGACGTTTCCTGGAATGAGTGGAGACTTCACCAGTGAGAACTTCTCTGCCACCTGGTACCTCATAGAAAACCATTCAGGCTCCAGGTATTTCCTTTGTTATCACTAACAAATTGCTACCATTCCTCATAACTTCTAGTAAGAAGAGTGAAAAAAGGCACTTTGAAACGTCCATTTGGCTCAAACTCTCCGGAAAACAGTAGAGCTCAACAGTGACTGCCCATATTTTGAACTTCTCTGGTTCTGAAAGTGTATTTCCCGTTCATTTACTCCATTGACATTTTAGAAAATCCTAATACAGAGCCTGCAACCAAGCCAGCCATCTACGAGATGAATCCATGTGTCATGAAAGAGACATTACCTTCTACAGTGTACCCTCACCAAGCCGAACAGATTATGATCCAGCATATATTTGGAGACTCTGACTCTGACACGTTCTGATGGGCTTTTTTCACAAACCAAACACCTAGTTAATAATCAATTAATTGGGAAAAAAATCAATAGATGAATTGAGCATGAAAATGATTGTTGTAGCTAGGCCTGTCATGATAATTATGTTATTGACATATTAATAATCATGGCCTCAATATTGCCAATTATGTTTTCATACAGTTTTTGTTAATAGAGCTCAATAGTCCATGTTATTTATTGCTTTGGTTTTGTTGTTTTATTTTATTTATGTTTTATTTATTTAAGATATTTCAATATCTGTTTCACATTCCAATTACAGTATCTGAATATTTGCAAAAAATTAAAGTTCATTGCTCTTTTAAAGTATACTTTTGATATGCTATTATATTATCATTATATCAGTGGCGTAAATGGTAATAAAATATTATTATTGTTCTCTGGACAATATATAATCCACCAACAGTGGTTATCATGAAAGGCCTACTTACAGCCCTACTGTATGACACATTCTGTGAGACGGCAATGACCAAATCGAAAGTAAAATGAGTAAGATAGAATACATGGGGGAAAGACATTATGACGTTATGCGTTCATTTTGAGGTTGTAGTTTTCTTGGCTGAATCTTCGCATGGTGATTTGGTCCTTCAGTCCTACAGTTCAATATGTAGACGAGGCAGCTCGCTGACCCATCAGCCCCTGAGCCCAGTTGACAGAGGAGAGTTATTTTGGACTCTCCTGGCTTCCTCTCCCCCTTCTTAGCCTTTCAATAACCCAGACCCCAGGATCCAGCATGACCAGGGGCCTCTGTTTGGACCTCGCCGGGTGACTGTTTCTTCCTGCGGAGGAAACCTCAGTCAGGACACTGACACACACACACACACACACACACATGTCCTCACTCTGGCCAAAAATGTGTGTATGATTGTCTTTCTGAGATAGACACTTCTGTGTCTCCTGAGAACGAAAAGGCCAAATATTATGAATGTAATATAGTGCTAAAATGACTTCTTGACTGACTAATTAGACAGTTCAATCAGAAAATGTATTTACAACAACTATAATAATACATTGTTATCTAGTAAAAATGCCAAACATTTGTGGGTTCTGCCTTTTTGAATACAATGGGTTTTTTTTGCACTTTGTATGGCATTGTAAACTGGACTGTTTGAGCAATTTGAAGACATGATCTTGGATCCTTGTAATGGGCAGTTTTCAAAATTTTTTGACATTTGATACAGGGTGTCTGTAGGTCCTAAAAGTCCTATAATGTCTTAGATTATTATTTTTGTATAAATATTGGTCTTAAACAACATTAAATATTACTAAATCTGAATTTGTGAGTTCCTAATTGCCACAAACATTTTGTCTAATTTAATTTATCCATCTTTTAATTTATTTTTCTCAGAATAAGTTAAGCTCTTCTGCAAGATAGTCCGCATTCTAAAGTTACGAAACTTTAAAAAATACCACTGAAGCTAATCCTGTCTTTTTGCTATATACTTGCACTTACCTGTTGGAAAAATGAATCCACTCACTCTAATAACCATATTCCTGTGTGGAACCTACTTCTGCATGGCTAAACATATATAATACTACTATACATTTATATTTACCTGCAATGCTTGAATAAGAAAAAGCTGTTTTTTTGTAATGATCTGTCTCAAATTTGGTTAAAGACTTTCTTTAAAAGGTTCAATTTAAGTGTCTCTTACCCGTAGAAACTCTGTTATAGATTAAACAACCAATCAATTAACTAGACAGATAATTACACTAATAAAAGTAATCCCAAGTTGTTGGCCTGATGTAATGCCATGGTTCTTTTGTTGTTGTTTCATCAGTTTTGAGCATCTGAAGATGGCAGCCAGTAACCTGAAGAAGCAGGCCACTAAGAAGAATGAGGGGAGTCTGGCCTATGTGAAAGGAGGCCTCAGTACGTTCTTTGAGGCCCAGGACGCTCTGGCAGGTGAGAGGGATTAACACATTTCTGTGTGCTGTGGAACTGCACCACATGCTCCACAATTAATACACAAACTTCAGAATGATCACTCTTCATCTCTGCTCAGAAAAGGAGCTCTTGATTTTTGGAAAGCGTTCGTGTCTTGGATATTTCTCTCCGTCTACATGCGGTTTAGCAGCGGTTGATTAAAGAGGCTCATTTGGATGCTGTGTGAAAACGCTCCACTCTCTGCTACAGTTACACCAGCCAACTACAACACAGCTAATTCACCTTCATCAAAATGAGATCAGCTCTCACCTGTCGCACACAGTCTCACTTGAGTCTCTCTCGAGCCTGGAAGAACAGGACACACACACACGCACACACACACTTGGCCACATTGACTCTCATAAATGTTTCAAGGTAGCAGAGACTGACTGCTGTCGCTCTGCCAGGTACCTCAAATCAATTGTTTGCTTCATCATTCATACTTTTGTCTGTTTACTCTCTCCTCCCGCCGTAGCCGCTCAGTTACTTCCCCTTACTATTTATACGTACACTTTTCTGCCTCCATCATTATTATTATTGCTTTCCGTATGTTTGTGCCCCGGTTGGGAGAGAGGCGATGTTTTCATTGTTAGTGGCTGAATCTAAATAAACGGAGCAGACCAACACAATGCAGGCCAGAGTATTAGGACTGATAGTGCTGATAACAGACCCAATATGACCAATGGGAACAATGAGCAGCCATTCTCACGTTCAGACTGAGCGTGCCTACTATGTGCCCGCTGCTCCAATGGGAAATGTACAGTCGCTACAGATGGAGGAAGCAGTACAGCATGGAAGAACTTAAGTGACCTGTGAACCAAGAGGGCATAATGGTGTTTGACCTGTAAGACAAATCTCATCATAAGATACCCCACTTGCTTTGCATCACTTATTTTTTGGATTAAGAATTTTATAAAATAAGGAACACTTTTACTTATTTTATTATTTATTTCTTTATTTTATTTTAAGTTTGCCACATATAGCATGTTTAGCAAACTTTAATGTAGTCGTGAATTTATATAAAATTCAACAAAACAAAACAACCAACAAATTAAAGTCAATTAATTTGGATGTATTATTTGAAGGAGAATGGACAATACCAGTGAAAGAAGGTTTGTTTTTTCATAATAAATAATAAGCAATGTTTTGAAAAGGTTTGCTCATTATACATGTGTCAGACTCATCAGTTAGTCCTCATCCTTACAGCCATTTCCCCCTCCCCAAAAGTGGAAATGAAAAAACTGCTTTAAAACATTAATTAAACACGTAGGGCTGCACTATTTGATAAAGTAAATAATTGTGCCATTATCTTTAGCAGATATTGCACTTGTGATATGATTCACAATTGGTGGGAATTATATTTTTTCATAAAAATTTTAATATTCACTGAAAATAACTTTGATTTTGACTTTGAAAATCATGATGATGTAACATTTGTTGGGGTCTGTAGCAACACGCGCGTTCAAACCGACGTGAATCTGTAATTTCAAAAGTAGTTCCAAACAATCAATCCGATTGGTCAGCTACACATTTAGCACATGATCAAATCAGCAAAAAAAACAATTTCAGCAGATATCTTCGCTACAGCATTGAGCTACAAGAGCAGTTTGTGTTTATATGTGTGGTATTTATTCAGTTTGGGAAATCCCACGATCTCTGGAAAGCATTACCGTCAGCTCAGGGCTGACTCAACAGGGATCAGAAATCGACTCTGCTGCTAGGTCGTTACTGAGGGTCGGCCCACTTGCTGGATGGGTAAACTAGGTTTCATTACATTGGAGTCTACTGATGTGACTGATTGTTGTCCAGTTATTAGTCAGACTGCTTGAATTTCCAGGGTAACGGAGATAACACTAACAAAGTTTTAAAGTTGAGAATGAATTGCCCCACAGTCAGAATACGTTTTGATTACGTCTTTTATTTTGTTGGTAACCGTTGTTATAATCACAATATTACGCTCGAAGGTGGGATTTATTGTCATTATTTGTACTTCAGTGATGTGATCTGTAAGCAGCACACCATCTTGCTTAAATGTTTACTCTTTACAAGTCGTACCACTGCCCTTTTTAAAAGGAATTTTCATTTTAGAAAAAGCGCATTCTCGTGTTCGGAGCAGCAACTTGGCTCAGAAGTTCATTTTTAAACTTCCTGACTCCCATCTTCTCACCATGACTCATTACAGCACTAAAACATCCTTTCTCGGCCAACATTTGGCTCCCAGTCATAGAAAATGAAGTGGTAGCCCAGAATGGATAGCTCAAGTGGAGATATTCTGTACACTTGGGATGGTCAGCCAAACCGACATACCAGCCGGAATGCTGCCAGCAGCCAGCCAGCTCGAGACAGCTCTGCAATAGCTCACTGCCAGGCCTAGTTAGTACAGCTGTCTGTGCGACCGTGAATCCTTTCTTTGTCCCTCAGCAGCCGTTGGCAGATCTCTGTTGTTCTGACTCGTTCCAAATGAACCTCACCTGAGATGTAGCTGTGAAATTTTAAAAGAAATGAGCTGTGGAAAAAACAGAAATTAGGCCGGTGTGTTCTCCTTGTTCAGAATTAGCCTCGTTGGACGTTGCTGTAGCGCTTCCAGCCCTCTCAATCATCATCAAGTCAGTTTGGTCTCCTCTCGTGTTTATTTTCAGTACTGCTTGCATGTGAGATTTTTATTGATGACTTTAATAGAAGTCTGGAGTTGTTTTTAATGCAAGTGTACTGCTGAAGGCAAGGTGGAAACATTGAAGAGAAGCCAAATCTGGGAAAAGAAATGAGGCGGACAGAAAATATTTAGAGCAAACAGCAGGACTTCAGTATCCGTGGGGTTTTTCTCTCTCCCTCTTTTTCTTGCCCTTGCTAATTGCCTCTTAATTGCTCTCTAGTATAGCAAACCATAACCAGAAATAGAAAAACAAAATCCCATGTCTCTTTCTGATGAACTATGAACTCGGTGCTTAAGAACACAGTTTAGACTTTTGCATCTGTAAACCACAAATCTTGTTAATTACAGTGCTGTTTGGGCTTGTTAGCTGATGTTGGCTTCCGGCAAATGAAGACTGGGGAGTCGAGCCAGTTTTATACATCAAGGTTGTATTCTTAAAGCTTCTTGGATCAGAAGTGCATCATCAAGTGACATGGTGTTAAATGTTGGTAATGGTAATGTTCTGCACGCAAATCCTATTTTTATTAAACAATAAAAGGTCTCGACAGGGTTCAGATGATGGATGTTTGTTACTGGAGGTAGAAAGTTGGAAGTAAAACCCTGATTCCAGTAATATTGGGAAGCTGTGTAAAACATCAATAAAAACAGAATGCAATCATTTGCAAATGAGCTGTGTGTAACGACAACAGTTTTCCAAAGTGTTCCTGAGCCCGTGTAAAAATATCCTTTATACAGGCATGCGTTTCACAAAACCTGGCCCCATCCTCGCTTGTCAGTGACTGAGCCTTTTGAAGACGCTCCCTCCATGCCCAATCATAATACTGTGACCTGTTACCAATAAACCTGTTTATCCGCGGAATTTACCAAATTTTGTCCCAACTTGTCTGAAACATGTTGCTTACATAGAATTGAGAATAGGCAGATATTTGCAAAAATCAATGAAGTTGATGAGTAAAGCAGTAAATTTGTACTGGTTTCATTTGAGTATATGCCAAGAAGGATTAGCAAATACACATTCTGATTTATTTGTGTTTGTCACAGCATCCCAACTTTTTTGGAGTTAAGTTGTATGTTGTTAGGCCAAATGGGCATTTAATCCAATAATGTAGTTTAAATCAAGTGTCATGGCTTCTATCAAGTCCTTCTAGTTTTGAGGTCAGACATTTGCAGTGGGTCTTTTTCTTTTTATGTAAGTTTCAAGAAATCCCATCAAGTCATTTTTTCCCCTTGCCAAATTTTTTTGTTTGTTATAATATTATAATTGTTTGCAGAAAGTAATTTTTTGCATTGCGGTCTTGTAAACAGTCCATGTGAACCACCACAGACTGGTGAAAGAAATGGAAGATTTTGGGCATGGAGACTGAGGTCATGAAGCCTCTGTGACGAATCGGGCCACGCTGCTGAGACCGAGATGCTCCAGCTGATTGACTGACTGACTGACGGTCAGTCAGGGAGTCCGGGGTTTGTTTCTTCTAAAATGTTGAAATTTGTGGTTTTTCATTGTTGTGTGAAAAGGAAGTCTCCCAGTGATGCAGGAAACGGAACGGCTACCGTGTTCCAAAAATGCCAGATTCCCAGGGCCTATTCCCTGAGCCCCCAGCCCCGGCAGGAGTCAAAACATCTCCAGCTTTAGAATCCAGGGACACTGTATTTTTATTCTTATTCAGTTTTTTTTCCTCCTCGATGGTTCCAGGAAGTGAAGCGGGAGCTCCAGCTCTTCCTCAGGTCCTGACTGCGTGTGTTATCCGGACTCTGACCTGATGTTTAGGTTAGCTGTTGCGTCATCAGCCCTTCAGTGTGTGACAGATGCAGAGGACACACAGATGGCAACAGGGCAAAGGGGGAGCGTGGAGATGTGAAGCAGACCTGCTGTGTGTGTGTGTGTGTGTGTGAGAGACAGACAGACTTAGTCTTCCTGTGTGTTCAGCCCTATCAATCCTGTGCTCTCCCATATACACTCCCACGTCTACGTGCCTTTGTCCAAACCTGCGTCGGCGAGCATTGAGAGGTCCTCGTAAGGGCCGGCGACGTCCGTCCTGATTAGGCCAAAGCATGTTTGGACAGTGTGTTTTAGGAATACCTCAATCTCTGCCTTGAGGCTTCTGTCTGTCAAAATGGTCCCACATATTTATTTACAGAACTCTCCCCCTTCACTTTGCCTCCCTCTGCTGTGTCTGAGCTCTGCCAACAGCCAGAATTTGTAGCGGGAGAAGGGAGAAGGCAGGCAAGTGGAGAGAGTAGAAGAGAGAGGATTGTTATCCTTTTTTCCCATGTTTCTGCCTCTCGACTTCATTCTTGAGATGTCTGCTTGTTGCATATTTGAATCGCTCCACAAGTATGTATGAGAAGGTCTGCTAAGCCTTCTCCAGCTCTCCTCCACTCTGTCAATAAACCCACACTGCAGCTCTCAGCACCCAGCTGCCCGCTACCCCACACCATTTATTTATCCACTGGGGCAGCCACACCGCTCGCTCTGCCTCTCTTTCTCTCTCTCTGTTTTCGCCCCTCATTCCCTCATTTCAAATTCCCTCTCCCGCGTAAAGCTCTTCACGCTAAGTGATGGATACAAGCCATCAGAGAGTTCCTCCCACTTCCCCCTCAGCAACAGTCATTTTTGGCATCCAGACCTCCTGCTCCGCTCTCCCAACTGTTATTTTTCAGAGAGCTGAAACATTTTAGATTCGCATTACCTCCAGGTCAGAGGGCTCCAAATGTCCCAAGACCACAAAACTGTGCTGTTAATGGCTTTGCCGAGGTGAATTGATCCAGCACAGTCGCCGCTGAACCAGGTCAGGTCCGCTGTTGCGTGGGAACCGGCACATGGGGGGCGGGTGGGGGTTCAATAGCAGCATCTGTGGGCGGAGATCAGCAAGGTTATCTCCCATCTACCACTGGGGTAGGGCCTGTTTATTGTTTTACCTTCGGTTCCTGAAATTGAAAATGTTCCTGTCTCAGGGGAGTGCACGTTGGTTTCTCCAAAGTGTGGAGAACCTTTTTCTTCTTTTTTTTGTTTCTTTTTCCCACATTTCTTTCCACTTTAACATTTATACTTATATTTGTGATTTACCTGATTTTATTTCAGTGGATTTTCTCTATCACAGTCTTTTACAGTACTTATTAATTCTGACTTTTGTGTTACAGCCATCCACCAGAGGCTGGAGTCTGATGGTACAGAGAGAGTGGAGGGATCAATGACCCAGCGATTAGAAAACATCCTCAACAGTAAGAATCTTCTTATTCAGAGTCCAACAACAAGAGAAGCTGCAGATGGTGTGTTTTTATTGCATGTTATTGTACAGGTTGAGTTTTTGGGACATTTATCCCCAAAATGTAATCTCAGCACAAAAAGGCCCCATTTCATCTGTCATTTCATACACTGACGGATAATGACAAAGACATCTTACTGAATCTCAAGTTGGTTTGAGAAATCAGGATTGAATTTGGACACGACGCTAAATACTGCCATCCTGGGTGGAGTTCGATTTTTACTAGTCAATTTTTACTCGATAGAATTAGTAAATTTGGTTCTTGACACTTTCTGTGTACCGTTTATCAATCTTTGATTTATCTTTGCAATTCATACTGCAACCTAGAATGGAAAAGCACATTTTCACGTTTAAACTCTTTCACTCAATATTGACACAAATTCAGCGTTTTTAGGTAGACGTAATAAAAACCCACTTTGGCTTGTTTTTCTCTCCCCGCACATTATGTCATACATTATATTTTACAGTATGTCCTCATCTTGATTTCAAAATGAAAATAAAACTCGAAGAGCAAAATAGTCAGAGACAGTCTGATGCTGTGCTATCCAACTTCACCATCCATTCATCATCACATGCTGATCCATTGACCAAACACACTGTATACATTCAGTTGCCTTTGTAGATCTTCCCCTTTTTAGCGAGCAGATCTCTAAGCAGATTCCGTGTTCCCACCCTCTCATCTCATACATGATAATGTGACTTTTCTAATGGAGGGTCAATAAGCAGGTCCTTTTCCCGGAGTCTAGAATAAATAAACCCTTCAGCCGGACGTAGCTTTCATCCCCACAGCCCCATACTTGTGGGCCCATGGCCCAGTGGGCCCAGGCCACCATTTACCCCAAAAAACCCATGCGTCAAACATGCAGAACTAATCAGTCAATCACAAAATAGGAATATTCCTCTCGTGACAACTCAGATTTGCGAGTTAAAAATGTGAACTATTCCTCTGTTCAGTCCCATGCTGGTTTTCCTTCAGGGATTTTGTTTTGGGGGTGGGGTTTTTGTTTTGATTAGAGGAGCTTTTTTTTTTCTATTTGACGGCACATCCAGGGCCACCCACGAAGCCAGTTAGCTGTGCAGAGGTTCCACGAAGCTGTCTCAGTAAGAGATAGCTGTCACTTTCTCCTTAGCAGGAGAAGGAGCTCCACTGTGTCAGATAGCAGACAGAGCAGGAAGAAAACCAGAGACCGACATTAAAAGGGAAATGTGGTGTCAACATTTATTTTTATAGTATCCCAGTTTCTCATTTTCTCCTGCCTCTTTCCCTCTCGCTCGCTCTCTGCCTCTCTCCGTCCTTCTCACAGGAGCGAGTGATACAGCAGATACTCTTTTCCAGGAGGTCTTGGGTCGGAAAGACAAAGCTGACTCCACACGCAATGCACTCAACGTCCTGCAGCGTTTCAAGTTTCTCTTCAACCTGCCACTCAACATTGAACGCAACATCCAAAAGGTACTGAATAACAATAGAAACACCAGCACATGTATGACCATTAAGTACCCAATTCAAAATAAATATAGCGTCCCTTTGCCTCCACACCAGCACACTTGTAATGCTGTCATTTGAGTCCTAAGCTGTGTGTAGTGAGACTCTGGATCGTTCATCAACAGGGAAAGCCTTCAGCTCTCTGTGAGGTGACGGAGGAGGTGAAAATGTCCTTTGCTGTTTAGGTCTTCTTATTTGTGAGGCTGTTGTCTTTAACTTGGTGTACATGAAACTAATCTTGAGTTCATTTTGCTGTCATAACAGAACATTGTCATCGCAAATTATGGTAATATGGTCAGAGAGCAGTGTTTGCACTGTCCGGTACACAGAATGTGTGGCTTAATATTCCTCAGTTAGGATAAAACACAGCGGAGCAATCATAAAACATAATGGCCCCCATGAGAAGCAATTACAGGTCCATGAGTGTGTTTACGTTCACCTCATTTCACTTTACTTAACTTTATTGTCCCTCCACAGGGAAACTTTCCTGTCCCAACAGCAGCCTTTAAAAATACAACAGTAAGCAAGTAGCACATAAATACATAATATAACCCAAGAAAAACAACACTTATAAACAAAGAACCTAGCTACAACTACTTAACAAATGTAGAAATCATAGAGTCTCTAGTAATTGTTTTTGCCCCTTTTTTAAGCTAAGCATCTAAGCATGTATGTGATCAAGAAGCAAGAATGTGATCGGAGCGTTCCTGAAAAAGAGAGTATTGCTCTTAGTGAAATGAATAAATAAAGGTTATTACATTATATTGCTGTCAGCCCGTGTAGCTGTTGTTTGTAGCATAGCAAAAACTGTTCAATAATATGCTGGTCTCTAGGTTGAGCACAATGTTTGAAAATCTCACAGCCCTACAGCCAAAAGAACATTCAACATTGTGGGGTTCTTGTGAAGTTTAATTATTAATTGTAACTTCAAAGTTAAAGTTCTCTTTAAGGCAGTGTTTCCCAGTATTTATATTTAAGTATATTTGTTTTATTGCACAGATTGAATGGCTGCCATCCAGAGGATGGACCTAGAGAGGCTGAAATATTCTGTGTCTGTCATCACTGATGAGTTATTTTTAATTTCAGTAATTAACCTCGCTGACTTTTCTCTCTCAGGGAGATTACGACGTGGTGATCAATGACTATGAGAAAGCTAAGTCTCTTTTTGGCAATACTGAGGTCCCTGTTTTCAAAAAAGGTTAATTCATTTTTTCATTGTTCTTATTTAAAAAAAAATGAATGTAATAAAGTAAAATCAAATGTTTTTTAAATTATTTTTAATAAAACTGTTTTGCCATTGCTCTACTTTAGTGTATGCCGAGGTTGAGACGAGGATCGGAGCTCTGAGGAGTCTCTTATTGGAAAAACTGCTGCAGACCCCATCGACACTGCACGACCAGAAGAGATACATCAGGTCTCTTTACAGTTATTTAATCTGTATTCCTTCCAGTCGTCATGATGTTTACTGTACACACCTCATACTCTTTCATAACAGTAATCTACATGTTAAGCAGTGTTTTCCACATTTCACAGTCTTTACATGTGTCACACACTCCCAACACGTTGCGAACAGCCTGTGTACAATGATTATATAGTCTGATACTCCTCTGTTAGACTCGTTTTTGGTTATTTGATGTCTGTCTGTGTCATCGTTTACCAGAACTTCCTCCAACGTCTTTCGTCTGTCTGCCTCTCACTTTTCTCTGAATGTTCACTCTTCTTCTCAGCTTTCCGTTGTCCCGCTCTCTTTTTTCTGTTTCTATTTTTCTCTCTTCTCTTGCCTTTCTTTCCCTCTTTCTGCCCTCTATCCATCTGTCCATTCATACTTGTGGTCTCTCCCGATTTATTATTGTTAAGACCGACCCGTCAGGATCACAGAGACCAGTTCTCAACCACACGGCAACATCTTTCATCCTGCTGCATTAGGCACGGCTCTGAACGCCCACTCAGCTCCTGTTTACTCTTGCCAAAGGATGGTGAATGGTGGGAGCTGTGTGCATGTGCGTGTGTGTGTGTGTTTTGTGCCCTTGAGTGCTCAGACCTCTGAAAGATGCCACCTAATAAGAAACAAATGAGCAGTCGGTTCAGGGGATGACAGTAGAGGGAGCCAGGCCACAGCTCAGAGTCATGTGTCACCCCACAAGAAGAGACGTTAGATGGATGAGAAGGTTAAGTGTTCAGAGAAGGGCAAGAGGATTGAAATAGCCTGACTTTCATTCATCTTCCCTGTGTACATTTATGCAGAGAGCAAAAACATTAAATTGTGCTTTGAGATTGTTAGCATCTATATTTACACACTGACTTAAAACCCCTATGGAATTCTTATGCGATTATGTCGTGAATTCAAAAAACACATCCACACACTCAAATCCTGCACATATTTGTGTGCACATGCTTTTTTCGTCCAGTTTGACCCGAGTCTGATACTGGGTGAGCAGTGATTTGTGATGATGATTATAACATCACACGCATACCAGGCCAGTACAGGCGTTAAAGATCACTAACACAACCAAACATTTTATTTACATTTTACAACTAATTAAACCAAAGAAAACTTTAGATTCAAACCAAGTGGCTTTAAAGGCGCTTTGCAGAGTTTTTACTTGCCAAAATACACTCTGTGTGTCCTGGAGCTCTGACAAAAACTTTCAGCGTATGTACTTCCATATAGAATGTTTGCACCGCTGAGTATTAGTATTTTCAATCTTGAACATGCTAGTTTTTTTGACAGGGTACCTTGTGAATGATTCATATTGATTTGTAATTAATCTTTGCTGTTTTTTTTTTGTTTGTTTTGTTTTTTACATAATCATTGAACATGGGTATTTTTTATCTTCTTTTTGTAATTTGAATGTAAGTGTCCATGTTTTTCTACTTCTTGATCTTAACTCTGTGAATTTTGGTTTTGCCTTTTTGGGTATCCAAAATGTGGATATGTGGATGCTGAAAGCCTTTTATGGCCTTTTATTTACCGTACCTCTCTATGAAATTTATATCTGAGCTAATTGTGAATTAATGCACTCTATACAGATTGTGGACAAATTAAATGAAAATGAATTAATGTAGAGATATAGCAAATGCAGATGCCATGAGGTATCTCTAATGAGTGGTGAGCATGGAGAGCAGAGTTTCCAAGACTTGGAGAATCTTTGCCTATGAGCATGAAGCTGTGCTGGTGTCTTGCGGTGGAATACCATACTAAGACACATTATTTGCTGTATTAAGTTTTATTTAAGTTTATTTACCTTTATCCTTCAGGAGTCAATAGTCTCATGTTGCTTCATAGAATTGTGAGTGTTCTGCTCCCTCCTCTTTCCTCTGATGTCTACTGTACCTGCAAACCAGCACCCCACCGCAATAGGTGTATGTTTTCCTTTTTCTTTCTTCCTCACCTCTAAATTTAACACACCTGTGTGCTTTGTGTGTTGTGCAGGTACCTGTCTGACCTGCACGCTCCAGGCGACCCAGCATGGCTGTGCATCTACGCTCAGCACAAGTGGATCCTGCAGCTGATGCAGAACTGCAGAGATGAGTTCATCGGCGACCAGAGAGGTGACGAACTCACGCAAGCACGCACATGTCTGAGCCGACTCGCTTTGCACACGAAGTGAAAAGCCTCTATTTAGCGTTTCCAATCAAGCGGCTGGTGGACGTCATGTGAGTCTGAAGGTAGCTGAGGGAAGAGAGAGAGAGAGCCAGCTGCCTCTCCGTTGTACCAGCTCTCTGCCTGCCCCCCCCTCCATCACCACCCGCCCCTGCCTGTGGCCCGACTGTTTATTTTTTCATGAATGTATGAATAAGATGAAAGTGAGGCAGCATTGGCTTTGGATTTGGATTTCAGGGCTTGACATGTTACTGCACACGCACACATACAAGCTCTCTTTCTCACTCACACACAGCTTCACAGATGGATTGGAACAATTAACCCCAATTAAGCTGTTTCTCTGTTAAATCAGCCAGCAGAAAAATGTGAACGTGAAACCGTCCACTCAGGAAGAACAGCGATTCACCAGACACACACATGCACACGCACACTCACACTCACACTCCTACACCCGTACTTACACAAAGGCACCCATACAGATACATTGTGAGTGGGTGGCTGCTTCACATAGCGCAGCTGGAACATAAACATGTCTAATGCTAAGGGTAACAGTGGTTTCCGGGGCTCAGGCTTGATGGATCTGGGGGTTGGTTTGCTCCCTGCCTCTCCACAGTTGAATATCATCTTGATTATCATGTCAGGGATGGCCCCTTTTCACTCCACACGTGCATTCCACAGCAGAGCAACATGTGGCAGGGAGTGAAGCTGCAATTGCATGCAAATCACATGCAACCCAGGTATTCTGAAAATTGCTGCTTTGCAAAAATGCACTGAAACACATAGTGAGAAATGCACATTTACAGTTTAGTTACTTTAATATAACAGTAAAAGTGTAAAAATAAGAAGTATAAAAATATAAAATGCAACTTTTTAGTTCAAGAGGAACATTAGATCAAATAATATTCTATATACTATATAATGCTGACAATATATAAATAAACACAATAAACATTTGTCAGTGTCTTCCAAGAAAAATGACTTTTCCAAACAAGACAACTGAACTGCTGCAACTCTGGTTAAGGTCCTTTAGGTTTAGCCAACTAGAGCTGCGTGGTTAAGATGAGAAAAAGATCACCTTCGTATTTAAAAGAAACCAAACTTGACTGTTTCCAGCAGGCAGGACCTGAGTTTGAGTTCGCGAAGGCTTTTCTGCGGTGGTGTTAATAACATCACGCTACCTCCACCTCTGCCACCAAGAGAGGACAGACATGATGCGCACAACCACATTAGCTCACTTTTAATGAAAATGTAAATGAAGGTTGTTTTATAGGCACCCTGTGAAGTTTTCTCCTAAATAAACACAATTCTGTTGACATTTGGTGTTTTTTCATCAAAACATTTGCGAAACAGAATTTTTTGAGAGTGACACAGAAGGTTTTTCAGGCTTCCAACCTTTTGGGCACACAGAGCATGCTCAGCAGAGTCCTCGTCTTGGAACCATTTTCATTTTTATTGGACCAAATATAACTTCTAATAACACAAAGTCATGTTGGAGTGTTTGTGAGCTCTGAAAAATTGAATTCACTGTTTGCCAGCTGTTTCTTTTAGGGAAAAAGTATTTTCAGTCCAGTGGTCATCAGGGCTGCAACTAATTAATTATGATTATTTTGATTTTTGATTAATCTGTCCATTATTTCAATGATTATTGGCTTAGCCTATGAAATATTATAAAAATGAAAATTTCTTCTTTTGTCGCACTAAACCCCCAAAACTGTTCATTCACTAAAATAGATGATAAATATCAAGCAGCAAATCTGCATATTTAAGGAGCTGGAACCGGCAAATATTTTATGCTTTTGCTTGAAAAATGACTTAAACGATTAATTGATTATGAATATACCTAACAACAAATTTTCTTTCATTTGACTAATCAATTAATTGGCTTATCAACTATTCCACTAATCACTGCAGCTATAGAAATTGTCATGTGGTCTGCAATTCTGACTGTGGCCACTAGGATAGAAACACCTTATAGCACCTTACAGCGTTGTTCCTGGGATGGTGGCCTGGGTGCTCGTAAGGGCACACAATACAAACACAATGGGGACCTCATCTAAACAGCATGACTACTGGTCAAAATCTCCAACACACACTGACATATTTCAGTAGTTGACCGACAGTGTCATCTTTCTGTGAAGATAGTCTTCATATACATAATGACAAACGCACTAACATAAGCAAGCACATGATCCTTCTCTTTTTCTGTCACTTCTTCTCTTGTTGTTGCCCCAGCCTGCTGTCTCCTGTCCCCTCCGCTGTCGCACTTTACAGCGAGCCCCTCGATCCCCACCTCTTCCTCTCACACACACACACACACACACACACACACCTGGTAGCTATTTACCATCCCCGCTCTTTGCTGCTCACCTCTCGCCCAACTATGAAACCCGTGCCTCTTGAAACACTCCCTCCACCCAGGCAGCCCTTGAACAGCCACCATCATGAAACCACATCCACTACATTCCCCCGACCCAGTCTTCCTCCTCCCCCCTCCCACCCTCATCCCCCTCTCTCAAATAGCCCGAATCCCCCTTACGGAGTACCTCACAGCCTCCCCCTCTGCAGGCGGCCTCCTGCTCTTCCTCCTCGTATCACATGTACCAGCTCAGTGTATTTATAAACCATCTTTTCTGCTATTGTCAGCTTCACACGTGGCAAGGATTATTCCTCTGTGATGGATCGCTCATGTTTGCACTAACTAATGTCATATTCTGTCTCCTGTGTTTCTCAGTCCACAATATGAGGTCAGAGGTCGTTCTGGTGTAGTTATGATTCCATTAACTACCATATAAATTGTCTTAAATGTGAAATAGACCCATCTGTCTCTGTTGGAGCAAAAGCCTGAAGTTTTCTGGTGAGGAAGCAAAGCAGCGCAAGTTGCTTCCGTATGTCTAAACACTCCCGTCGCGCCCCGGTGCTGCAATCTGACTCTGCCCGATTCAATTATAAACTGCAGTACTCTTACTTCCTGAACAGCGCTTCTTCTGCCAATGTCAATACAATTATCAGGAAATTTTGTTCATAGGAAAATAGGTTTGTCAGTGAACAATTAGAGGGGTTTGAGTGTTCGTACATGAAGCATGCGGTTGTGATTTTAGACTCTGTCGATACCATTCTAGGAGAAACATGTAAATTATTATACTTCAATTAGAATGGTAATCATGTGTTTGCATGTGTATTGGAGCAGGCAGGTATATTTAATTTTTTAGACTTTTTTTTTCTCCTCAAAGAAAACACGGAACTCATTGGCTTATCTTTATACTTTATTATCTGTTTTATATGAAAAAGCTGGTGAAAGAAAGCAGCGAAAAGTGCAAAAAACAAGCTGAAATAAAATGCCAAACACAGTTTGTAGGGTAAAACTGATTTACCATTTCTGTCTTTACTTTTGGTCACCAGACGCATCTTCTCAGCTGTCAATGCTTCAACTTTAATTGCCTTTTAATCTGGTGGTTCTCTCGTGTTGAGCAGCAGGAAGCGTAAAAACGTTTGGCTCTGTGAGGACAAAAAAATATGACTGTGAAGTTTAGTTTTATTTTTGCGTCAATTACAAAAAAAACATATAACAAGAAAAACAAATGACAAACAGTGCAAGTTGAGGCAGAAGAGCCTGTGGCAATATTTGAAGCCTCCGCCTGAATAATGTCAAAGTATCGCAAAGTTGTTTTGAAGAAAATTAAAAAAAAATTTAACATGCTAAAAAATCATGTGAAAAATGTATCCGATAATAATGATGTATGCTTCTATTTTCGTTTGCGTGGGAAGTAAGCTAAATTTAAACAGGAGTCAGTAAGATGTGTGTGTGTGTGTGTGTGTGTGTGTGTGTGTGTGTGTGTGTGTGTGTGTGTGTGTGTGTGTGTGTGTGTGTGTGTGTGTTTAGAGAGAAAGCATGCGTGTGTGGTCAGGGTAAGTGACCCCTCGAGGAACAGGAACTCCTCCGACCTGCGGAGGAGCATCAGACCTGATGAGGAAGTGAGCAGGTGACACACATTGTCTCGGTGTCTTCAACACATGCACGCACAGCGGTTCCTGTATTTCAACCTTCGGACTGTCTGTGAGAAACAACACAGCAGCATGAAGATTAGTTTGAACACGTAAAAAGCTGCCCTGCACACACACAAGCACTCACACCTAAACTGTCACACACACACACACACACACACACACACAGGACATTCTAAGAACGGCGGGGGTTCAGCTGACACCTGGATCAACAGCAGCTCTCATCCCTGTAAAAAGAGAGGAAAACATCACAGAGACAGACGGCACAGCTCCATAAGGGCTGTGTGTGTGTGTGTGTGTGTGTGTGTGTGTGTGTGTGTGTGTGTGTGTGTGTGTGTGTGTGTGTGTGTGTGTGTGTGTGTGTGTGTGTGTGTGTGTGACGTGAGAACACTCGGTGTGTTTACAGATTCAAATGACTCAAATGAAAATTTCCTTACATTTTCTTGTCTGGAGGTCTGTGTTGTGTGCACAGTCGGCCCGACCGCATTTGCTCCTTTGCTTGGGGATTTCTCAATACTTGCTTACACACTGCGTTCAGCCTGTGACTCACCAGAACACTCTTCTCTGTGTGTGTCAGACACATGTTTTGGAAATGTGGCCATCCATTTCTCTTCGTTTAGACAGACTACATGTAGGCGTACTGCAGCGTTGCACGAACTCGTCTGCGGAGTTTCATTTTCATTGTAGTAAGTTTGACCCCCTCTCCGTGCTGCCCTGTTTCACTTTCATTCGTCTTTGTCGACTTTCACCCCCTCTTCATTTATCTTAAAGTCATCTCATGGAGTCATTGCACTGTAGTTATCATCTCACTAGCCGAGATAGGAGCGTGTGGTTGCAGAACGACTCGCTCGTTCGTCGCTGCTGCAAAGCTCCCTGTTGCCATCTAGTGGAGCTCTGGCTTTTGCCTGAGGATCAGCCGTAACTGAGCCCGGTGTGGCCGACGTAAACCCACTTAACCCCGGTGCTCACAAAGCCCACAGCTCTGTTTCCTCGCCCTGGAAACAACGGGACATTCTCTCAGCTGCGGGCCACGGCAGAGACGGATCAGAACACAAATAAAGAAAGGCCGAGAGGGGCGAGGGAGGATTGTTTGGTGTGAAAGCCTGCTGAGCTTATTGAGGAATGTGGAATTATGAAAATGGCTTATTTGATTATTTGATATCTCAAGTATGTGTTTCTCTTTCCTCCGAGTTCATTTCTCATATCTCGCCCCCCTCCCTCTCTCTCTCCTCCTTTCGTTCTGTCTGTCAGTGGGTGTCGGAGCGGCGGACTCGGAGGGGGATACCCGTCCGTCTGCCCTCGGCAGGCTCAGTCACACGGCGTCTCTGAAGAGAGGGGGCAGCCTGCGAACACCTCGACCCAGCAGTGAGCGCCACAATCATCTTACGACTCAGCAACACATTCAGTGCTGAGGAGGGGCTTCCCTGCTTTAGCCTCCCTCTGCTTTTTGTTTGTTTGTGTGTGTAACACTTCTTGTCATATACAGTGCTTCGGGGAATCACAGTATATGAGTCGTGCGTAAGGGAGCTGCAGTAAACCTTCAAATATAAACAAAGCTGTTGTACCTGGAAGTTAAATATTTCCTTCAGTGATTCTTTGAAGCGCTCTGACATTTTTAAGTCAGAACGGTTTGCTGGTTCATCCTTTAAACCCCCCTAACACCTTCCAGTATATCATAGATATGTATTCAGTGTCAGTGGATATGTGTTATGGTTGGCCAATTTGGCCTTGAAATAATCCTGCAGTATTTTTAGGCTTGTTGTGTTTACAGTACATTATATATTTTGATATTCTGAAATCTCCTCAAAAGTACTTACTTAATGGTAGGAATGGATGACACAATCAAATATCTTAATGCTTTTGAACAAATATCTCATTTTCAATTTTTGCTACAATATTGTAAAGATGGCTACTGGTACTCAGACAAAATACTAACACAATGAGATTTTTGATAAATACTCATCAGTAATGTGGATATATGATAAGATAATAAAGTATGTGTCTGTCTTTGTTGCAGCCTGGCGTTTTGAAACCCCGCAGCAGGTGCAGTTTGTGGAGAAGCTGTCGGATGTGGTGATCGGTCAGTTGCCCAACTTCTGGAAGCTTTGGATTTCTTATGTGAACGGAAGTCTTTTTAGTGAGGTAAATACCAGTGACGAGGCTTTACAGTGACAATAAACACATAAAGGCTGTTCATACCTGACATTGATATGCATCCTTGGTGATCCAATCACAAGTGGACAGCTCTGAGTCCGTCAGTTCACACCTGGCTTTGGAATGTTTCTACACATTCAATCAGATCTCACATCCCCACTCTGTGTGAAAATAAACACATATATCTTTCCATCTGTAAAGACCAAATGTGTTTTTAATCAACAGACTAACATTTGTAGCCATCACTCAACAAACTGACACCTTTATTACACAAAAAGAAATATCTAAATGTATACCATTTGTGTCTTTGTCCACGGACAACCAGAAGAACTGTTTACTGAAGGCCATTTGGTAAAGTTTAAAGGAAATTGAGTTACAAATACTGCTTTCAGCACACTTCAGATAGATTACCTCTCTAGGTATCTAATCCTTCAGATACATGAATTTGATTGGTCTCACAAAACTACTAACAACAATGCAGTGTCAGCTTTGCAATGAAGGCAAAAAGACAAAACAAAACAAACAAAAACATATTTACAAAATAGAAACAGGGGATGATCTGCCTGGATGATTTGTTTGAATTTGCAGACGATAATATTTTTTTCTTCTGCAGACTGGAGAAAAATCCGGGCAGGTGGAAAAATCCAAGAAGAATGCCAGACAGAGACAGAACGACTTTAAAGTATGAATCATTGTGACTGTTATACTCACTTTAGTTTTTAAAATAAACGTCACCGTAACATGTTGTTTGTGCGTACGCTGTGTGTTTTATAGAAAATGATCGAGGAGATGACTCACAGGCTGGTGAAGCTGGTTCGGGGGGCTCTTCTCCCCACCACCCTGCCACAGGCGGATTTGAATCTTTACGGAGGCTGGGAGAACAAGACAGAGCTCACTGGAGCCTGGCTGACACAAATCATCCACACCGTCAGGTTCTCACTCTGTGTTAGAACATGTGGCTCATTAATTATGTGCAGTTCTGATATCACTCCATGCCTACCATACCATCTAATGGCCTCTGTCTCTCTGCTGCCTCTGCTGTCTCTCATCCAGGGGTTGCCATGATGCTCTGTCTGCCCTGGAGATCCCAAACGATTTGCTGCAGGTGATCCAGGATCTGCTGCTGGAGATGAGAGTCCACTGCCTCATGGTGACTCTGCTGCACACTTCAGAAGGTGAGGGAGGACTCTGTGAGCTGGAACAGTCACGCAGGGAAGACGGTATAAGTCCAGCTTAGACATTTAAAGGCTAAGTTCTCCCAAAAATGAAAATGTGGTCATTATCCACACACCCCCACCCGGACTTTCCCTCTCAACTGTTCCTTTAAACTGTGAGTGTGAGAGATCATCTAAAATTAACAAGATTTTTCAAAAGATCAGTTTTTTTTCGAAGTTCATGGATTTTGTCCCCAGACGCGTTATTATATGTTTTAACCCTAACCCATGTCATTTTATGAACAAAATACGGATGAGCTGCTGATTATGCACCACACTCATCTTAAACACTTCATGACACCAGCAGAATTCTTCTGCCAATAATATTTTTATCATCCATTATCACCTGGATTTTGGTATTTTAGATATTCCATCTTTTATTTTAAGTACTAAGAAGAAAATGAGTAAATGCCTCGTTACATAGCAATAAAACTAAGCAGAATATTGTATAATATTGTTGGTGTATATTAGTATATGATACATACTGTAAAGAAGCAGTATGTCTTGTGGAATTGGAATCTTAAACGCAAACACAGCACAGGCGATAAAGAGACATACCTGTTTGTGCTGCATTCCTTTTTTGAGTATTTCGCGGTCAGCGTCCTCAACTGTCACCTTTTACCTATTACGACTTCCAGGGAAGTAATGGAGAAAGTGTTATGAGACTAAAACCAGACATGTCAGTTTCACTTGTGGTTAGTCATGGTCATTTTTAGAAAAGTGACTGGTTTTCACTTAACTTTCCACCTCACTCACATCAAATTGTGGTCTCAACACAAAGAGTTTGATTTTAATGTCATGTTGGTGATTTCCCTCAGAAATCCTTAATTCTGTGTATATGTCTGTGTGAAAGTGATCAAACTTCAGATGTTGAAAGATGTTTTTTTTTTTTGGTCTGTGACTTCAGTAAACTGCAGAAAGGTTTCAGGTAATTGTCTCTTGATTTATTTTTGTGCTTTTTACACACTCAGATGTCAAGAGGCTCGCTGAGAAGGAGGACTGGGTGGTTGATAATGAGGGAATCACCAGCCTGGTAAGGATGTGTTATTGCAGTATGTCATATCATAATGAAAAATGATCAGTCCCATGTCAGATATGCCCTCAAAGACACACATCAATATCAGTATTGCACTTTAAATGATTGTTTTTTTGTAGCTAGGTCTCTTTCTATTTAAAAACAAGAAAGAATTTTCTTTTTCTTTTCAAGATTTCGATTGATTTTTGTGTCATAGAGCATTCCCTCTGACCTTTAAAGATACAGTATAATGTGTTTGTGTTGCTGTTTAGGTTGCCAACCTCATATGATGAAGTTGAAATGAATATCTTCAGAAGGCAGGTTTTATAATCTGTGTGTTCTTGTTTTGTGCGCAGCCTTCACAGTTTGAACAGTGTATGGTCCAGATGCTGCAGTCACTCAAAGAGCCTCTGGAGATCAAACCAGGAGAAATGAATGTAAGAAAATCGCCTGCAGTCATCAATACAAATAACTATAACCACAACTTGCCCGGTGAAGCCTCATGGTTTGAGTGCTTGCTCTGCTGCGTCAGTGTCTGTCATCACTTTGAGCAGTCCAAACATTTGTTTCTAACACACTTTGAATATCCCACACTTGAACATCTTCCATTGCAGAGGGCACTGGTGTCAAACGTGCACCGTCACTACATACTGCTTCCTTTCAGGATGTGTCAAAGGCGAGAATGAATAACTGAACTAAAATCAATAAAGTTTAGTCAAACGAAACCTTTATTCTCTGAAGCTGCAGGTGCAGTTTAGCTCCCACAGATGACGAATCACCATCATGTCATCATTGAGTAAAGTAGTTCTGGTGAATATAGCAAGAATCATGGAGTCCTCCATTTAAAGGTGCACTAAGTAGTTTTGGAAAATAAATTCAAATAATATTATTTACATTATTAAAGAGGTAATAATTAGGGCTGTCAAAGTTGACGCGATAATAACGTGTTTCGGCAAAGTCCACTTAACGCCGTTCATTTTTTGGACACGCGATTAACGCTCACAGGTTATGACCCTCGGCCCGCCCCATAGTTTGGGAAATCAGGGAGCGATGCAGCAGTAACGTTGTGGATGGCAAGCAGAAACAAACCTCACTGGGCAGAAATCGATAAAGAAAAGGGTCTTCAGTCTCAAACACCTCCTGGCTCAGCACATAACATAAAAGTATTAACAACTTTTAAAAAAAATCTGTTAAGATACATTTAGAACAGATAAAAAATGTGTGATAAATTTGCAATTAATTGCAAGTTAACTATAGACAATCATGCGATTAATTGTGATTAAATATTTTAATCAATTGACAGACCTAGGTATAATATAAATTCAGAAATATTTAATATCTCTATCACTGAATAAACATTCCATTCTCAGAGGAGAGTCCCCAGAGCACATGGTGTACCTTTCATAAAGAAACTGGAAATAAACCGTATGAGATTGTGATCAATAACACAACATATCATTGCATAAAAACACACACCATTTAATACCAGGTTGACTTGAACAGGATAGTGGGACTTTTCTCATGTTGTTTTTCTCACTGTGTTTTTGATCAGGTGCTGCAGTTGGATCAGGTCCAGGATCAGGCCACAGAGCTCAGTGTGAGCATCATGAAGGTAAGATCTGTCAGCCTGCAGCCAAACTGTCAGATATTGTCACATTGTGGATGCTTTGAACAGCACACTAAAAGCATGGAAAGCAGTATTTGCATTAACTTTTTTTATTATGGGACGTCTTTCCTTACTCGAATCGAGGGTCTAAGGAAAGGGGAGGTCGTTCACTGTTCACAGTTACAGTTTGTGAAGCCCACTGAGGCATTCATCTTGGGCTGTGAAAACAAAATTGATTTGATTGACACACTAACTAGAACACAATTGAACCATCTTTTTTCATGATGTTATTTTAAAGTGTGCACATGTCAGGCATGTAAAATGCATGCTTGATGCTCTCATATCACTTTCACTAACATTAGGTTGGAGACCTAATTTCACTGTTGGACCACAGACTACAAAAAAAAAGATATTTTGCCTCATGAAATGGGCACACCAGGAATGTCAGCCATGTCGAAGCTACATGTTTTTACACGTTGCGGTAACGGCTGAATATGAAAATAGAAATAAACACGTGCAGATTTCACAGAGCTCCGCACTGCAAATCAACCAGTTTTCTACCCGGATGTGACTGCTACTGTTCGTGCAAGATCGCAATGATTCGCTCTTTACTAAAGGAATAAACAGTCCACTGAAGCACTGACTCACCTTTTGTTACCTAACATCTGAATCTGTCGTGAACTGACGAAGTTTACCATATAGAATAGGAGATGAGGTCATGACGCGTTTTCATTTGTTTGACTCAGGTTTTCATAAACTGCTTGGAGCAGCTGAGCACTAAAACAGATGGAGACATTGATACATCTCAGTGAGTATTTTGATTGTATAATATCTTTGGTTCTAATGTGCACAACTGTGAAAATATGTTAACATCTCTTGTGTGTGTGTGTGTGTGTGTGTGTGTGTGTGTGTGTGTGTGTGTGTGTGTGTGTGTGTGTGTGTGTGTGTGTGTGTGTGTGTGTGTGTGTGTGTGTGCAGCAACATTTCAGTGGACCTGTCCTCTCCAGATCGGTTTCCTGGTGTTCAAGAAGGCTTCAGCCCAACATCTGTAAGCGTGATGTTTTTTTTTTTTATTATTTCCTCTAAACTGTTAGGCGTTTAGATCACCTGAAATCCTCCATGTGGCGTCACCGAAGCGTGGGCTCTCTCCTCCACACAGCCAGACAAACACGTGTGTCACTCATTGTAACCACGAAATGTTATCAGGCTGTTTCCTGGTTGTGGACAAGAAGCAGATACATCCTCATTTCCTGTAACTTGTTTGAGATGCTAGAGAAGGGGGTTAAGCGCAGTGGAGGAGGACGAGGAGGACGATGAGGAGGAGGAAGAGCAGGGTGTAGAGTGCTTCTGGTAAAGGGAAATGGAGCAAGATGCAGAGGGGGTTTCCCCAGCTTTAATATGTGTAGCTGGGTTAGGCAGCCCAACTCGAGTGAGTGCAGCTGACCAGAGTTAAAACTGGTGTCGCTTACGATATATATGTTTGTGTTTGTCCATTTGTCAAGCTAAAGACCACCACATACAAGTGAGGACGGTGGTACCTGTCTGCCATTACTTCCTCAGCCCTCTAAAGTCTCTTATCTTGTCTGTAGGTCTGCCATCTTGGTTAGACAAAGTGTGAAAAACAAATTGCTGCCGATGACGACATCATTTGTGGTTGTCAACATGTAGGCTAACCATTCTGTCATCACTCTTCAGTGTTTGTGTGTTTGTTCATTTGTATGAAGTGCTGTGTGTTTGTGCTCTTCTGTGTATTTTCTGAGAGCACCAATTTTAGCATTAGACTTTGAGAGCAAGGACATTTTAGAAAATGAGGACATTGCAGCAAAGTGAAGAGTTCCAAAAGTGAGACAACTTTTTGAAAGGCAGAACATTGAAGATTAAATTTAGAGATTCATAATGAAGATTTGGGGTAAAATTTGACATTTTAGAGGGCATTTCAAGACAGGAGGAATTAGTGAGGAATTGTGGAAAGACAACACATATTAAGAAGATGTGAACAAGTTTAAGATGAGAAGTCACTTGCAAAGATAGAGCCTTTTAGAGGGTGGAATACTTTTGGAAAGGACATTTTCAGTAAACTGTTTCGACAACTGTTGAAAGAGAGAACAATTTTGGAGGTGATTATATTCAAACATTCCAGCAAAGCAAGGACATTTTTCCAAGTGACAACGGTTTATTTAAGAGTACATTTTTGCAATGCAAGGTGAGTTCAGTTAAAGGGATATTCCGGTATAAGTTTAATCCATGGTCTAACACACCTTGACACCGAGTAAGACTCCCCCTCGAGAGGTCAAGTTTGCTGACCGCTAGCTTAGCTAGTTTTAGCAACCTCAGAAAAGACCGCACGAAAACAATACATTGCAGCTTATGTCTCCAACTAGAAACCGCCATCAAAAAGCCACAATTAATGGTCAGAACAGCACCAAACTTCAGCCACAGTACATGTACAGTCCCAGCACACAGTACGAAGCATCAAACATCTGCTAGCTTTGCCAGATTTGTATTAAAAACACAGCTCAACTCACCATCTCCTCCAGCAGCCTGCTCGTTGCAGGGAAGCCCCGACGAGTCGATTACCAAGTGCAGTAGATTTCAGCAGCTCAAGGATGAAAATGTCTGATTATTACTCCATTACTTCCCTTATCTTCCCTGTCAGCTCTCGATAATAAGAACTGAGCATTCCATGGAGTAATAATCATACATTTTCATCCTTGACCTGCGGAAATCTACTGCACTCGGTAATCGACTCGTCGGGGCTTCCCGACACAGGCAGGCTGCTGGAGGAGAGGGTGAGTTGTGCTGTGTTTTTAATACAAATCCGGCAAAGCCAGCAGATGTTTGATGCTTCGTACTGTGTGCTGGGACTGTACATGTACTGTTGCTGAAGTTTGGTGCTGTTCTGACCATTAATTGTGGCTTTTTGATGGCGGTTTCTAGTTGGAGGCATAAGCGGCAGTGTATTGTTTTCATGCGGTCTTTTCTGAGGTTGCTAAAACTAGCTAAGCTAGCGGTCAGCAAACTTGACCTCTCGAGGGGGAGTCTTACTCGGTGTCAAGGTGTGTTAGACCATGGAATAAACTTACACCGGAATATCCCTTTAACTAAGGACATTCAGAAAAGTGAGGACATTTTGTAAAAGGGAATACATTAAGAAAAGTATGGAGATTTTAGGAAAGCACAGACATATTAAGAAAATTCGGACAAGTTAAAGAAGTGACAACACTTGTAAAGAGAGAACTTTTAGAAAAGTAGGGCATTTTTGAAACGGACATTTTAAGAAAGTGAAGTTTTTTACGAAGTGAATGCAATAGTGGAAAGGGTGGACAAGTTTGGAAATTGAAGCTATTGTTGGAATTTCAGCAAGAGACAGAGAGAATATTTCAGCAAGGCAAAGAAGCAAGTAAGGTAAGCAAGTAATGTAAGGAAATCTTAGATAGTGAAGACATTTTTGAGAAGTGTGGACATTTTAGTTGAGATGGGATATTCAGAAAAGTAAGTACGTATTTGAGAATGGGGACATTTTAGGACAGTGAGGACATTTTGTGTGGTCTTCACTTCTTCTAAGAAGGTTGTAGCCAAGTTAAAGTTAAGGTTTGGGGTCAGGCCTTTAGCTGTGATGGTTATGTTGAGGGACTGGGGAACACATTCAGTCTCTGAAAGTCCTCACAAGTATAAACCTGTTGTTGTGAGTACAGGAGCAGCGTCTGCTGATCATCCTCAGTAACTGCCAATACCTGGAGAGACGCACCTTCCTGAACCTGGCCGATCACTTTGAGAAACACGGCTTCACAGGGACCGAGAAGATCACACAGGTCAGTGCTGCACTATGTTAATAATCATGTCAAACTTAGAGCTGTGCTTTAAAATAACTGCAGAGACTTCAGGTAAAGACAGAAGCACTCTGTGTCACTCTGCTGATGAGAAGTGTGTTGTGTTGTCATTTAAAATAAAGCTGATGAGAGATGCTAATGCTCTTCTGAGCAGAGAGATGACTCCTCTTTAAAAAGAAAGTAAAGGTCATTGATGTCTTGGAAGCTCAGTTCAACCTCTTTACCCCTTTCTCTTCTTCACACATACACTGACACACAACCGAACACAATGACTAATGGCTGAATCACAAAGAAGTGTTCAGTCGGTTTTCCTGTAAAAACAAATGAACATCTTTTTCTTTGAAAGATTATTTTGACTTTTACTTATCTTGTGTTTTTCTCTTTTTTTGTATTTAAAGAGCAACATAAGCATGACAGTTTGATTTTAATCCTCAGATATCAACCCAGCTGTTAATGGAGCTTTGAATTCCCCTTTTATGTCTGTACCAAACAACACCGTGAAAACTGTGAAAGACTGCAAATTTTAGAAAATAAACTCACAAATGCTACAAACAGGATATTCATTTAAACGTTCTCCCATCACATATAGGGCTGACAACTCGGTATTAGCATTTCATTATCATTTGACTTTAATCGGAAACACATATTGATGACGCATCATGAGACGGCAAAATTCTTTTAAAAAAAAAAAATGTTTCTAGGAAAGTAATTATGCTCATTTAACAGATCAAAACAAAACAAAAACAGTCATCAAAGTTTTTCGTTTTCACACATTTGATGACTTGCTAATGCATAAGAGTGGGACTTCATTAATTGCAGTCACTGAACATCCTTGTCATTATTTTGAATGTGTTGTTGCATACACATACATATCTTTAGTACTGGAATTCTTATTCTCGTTAGTCAGTTGACAGAAAATTAATCAGCAACAATTTTGATAACTAATGAATCACTGTTTATTCCAGCTTCTGAATTTTTCTGATTTGTATCTTGGACTATTGGTCAGACAAGATGTCAACATGGCTCATATAGGGACAGGATTTCAGAATCTACATATGAGGATTTTGACTCTGGTTGACAGAAGCTTTCAAAGATTCAAATACAGTAGGGCTGCGGGATTTGGGTTTGAAAATCAATCGTATTGAGCTTTCAGTTTTGATCATCGATTTGAAAAGCAAGATCTGTGATTTTCCCAGGATTTATTTTTTTCTCTCCTTCCCTACATCCTTGCCCGTGTCCAGAGGAACAAAAAACATCACTGCAAAGGCAACACAGTCACTATCAGTTGACTGGTACTGGCAAAAGATGTTGGGCTTCTTTTACTTTTAGGCGATCCTTTGTTGACCCTGGAACAGATATATTATATTGTATTATATTTTATTGTTTGTTGTTCAATCACTGACAGGTGGTGTTTTTTAATGAAGAATTTAAATGTAAATGATAGTTGTCAGGGCACAAAACCAAGGATTTGTTGATCTTCACAAGCCAGATGTGACAGTCCAACCATGGTTTGGCCGTCATTACTGAAAAAAATGCAGTTGGAATGTGTCTCCTGGTGAATAGGTTGATTTCAGCATGATCGGACTGTGAAGTGGCAATAAAAAAGAATATTGGGTACTTCCTGTCTTCATTTACTTGTGGTAACGTTATGTGTCGTTGACCTGCCAGGTGAGTGTGGACGCCGTACGACAGCTGGACAGAAATCTCTTCGAGGCCTACATTGAGAGACGAGCTGACCCGATCGCAGGCTCTCTTGAGCCGGGCATCTACGCCGGATACTTTGATTGGAGAGACTGTCAACCACCTACAGGTACTGTTCACCACGCTCACTGAGAGCTTCTGAGTCTGCATGCTGTCCTTGTGATAAAACCTGGGATGCATGTCTGAGATGATGAGGGGGAAATCACCTGCGGCAACCACTGACTGACCCCAATAATAGCAGAAATTAGCCTGTGGCATGGGAACGTAACATATCTGGTGTGATCTGTGTTGTTGTGGTTCTCATGTGTCATGTGTGGAGTACGGCTCTTTGATGGCTTACTGTAAACACCCCTATCATCACTCTATTGGTCCCCCCCAAGAGCCTCGTGGCCTTTGTGTTCAGCTGTGGGTGTGCAGCTATGTGTATGTGTGCGTGTGTGTGTGTGTGTACACATGAGTTTAGTTTGACTTTTTGCTCACCAGATGCACTCCAAACCCAGGTGAAACTTAAATGTGTATATGTGGTTTACCTTCGCACAGGATGTGAAGCAACATGTCAGTGTGTGTGAGAGGTCTGGGTGAATCCTCAGATGGGCAGCAGCTCATCACACGGCTTTAAGACGCGGCATTGATCGAAAGTCAGGCCTTGCTCTGGTCTGTTCCTGTCGCTGCGAGCTTGTGTGTTCGGGCTGCATGTGAAAGAGGAACATTTTGGACACTAAACCACAGATCTAGGATATGAGACTTTCACTTGTTGCACTTGTGTGTGGGACTGATGTTGGTGTGTGGGTGCAGCAAGGCATTAGAAATCCAGTTTCAGTACTTTCAGTCTGTTGTTGTCTCTTTTTGTTTCACTGTTTGATACAGCACATTAACTTTAGACTGTCTTTTGTATCTTTATCTCATCACAGAACTAAGTAAAGTAAAAAAATATAGTGTTTTTAATAAGAAACCCATGCATAGTCACACTTCCACCTCCATCTGTTTACGTCATTTTGATCTTTGGGGGTAATATTTTTAGAGTCTAAAATGTCATGTAGAATGAATAATGAAGTCGCCTTGCACACATTTCTATCACAAATGATAGTGCTCACCGCCATTTTTTAAAGGAGCAGTGAAAATTCAGTCATTACTTCACAGCAAAACAGTGTTGCAGCATTCTCCTAAACAACTGAAGTAGCTGTGGGATCCTCCTCCTACTCAGTTTAATATCAGTGTATTTTCTCATATACAGTCAAACAGAGTTGTTGATGGGACAGATGACTGTGAAATGGCGGGGCAGAGGGTCCAGCAGCCGAGGATCACACCCCTGTCCCTCAGCGAAGACAATTGCCTCTATTTAATATATGTCAAGTCCGGGTGCACCCGGCTCTTAAAGGGAATGGGAGCCGACACTCGGATTGGTTTAGTTTATGTTCCGCCCAAAAACACACCTATGATTTATTTAGAGTTTAAATACAAACCCTTTGTGGCGCGCTAGCAGAATGGACCTGGACACGCCCTAAATGCACTTGCGCTTTAGACCAGGTGCTTTAGACCAGGTGCTTTAGACCAGGTGCTACAGACCTTCTCAATAGGCCCATAATGTCTCCTACTACACTGTTAAGTCCATTCTCAGTGTTTGTGGACTGGAGGCTTCAAGTTTCCCCGTCACACTTGTTTGCTGAGTATTGGAACAGGATTGGCTTCCAAACTTTTTGTGATGTCACAAACCATGATCCAAATCTTTTGGATTTTCAGTGAGCTCAGAGAAAATTTAAAAACAGCCTTCTAGTGTCAAATGGTGAACACAAATCATTCAACACAGTAAAACGCTAACGTTCAACTGTAGGGACAAGAATAAAAGCACAGTTTTGACACAATACTGGTGTCAGCAGAGCCCATTAAGTATAATGTCTTTACATTATTTACTTTTCTTCTCCCTGGATCAATACAACTCCAAGATTTAGATTTTTTTTAATCATGAATAATCAGAGATGGCTCTTGTTTTTTTATCCTGTGATTTTTAAAGGGCTGTTAAGAAATCTTTTTTTGCACAGGGCTGTAAACCAAAGCTCTCGGTATCAATAGAAACAATTACTCTTTCTTCGATCATTTTCATCTAGAGAATTTATCATGTAGAAAATTTGTTCACCGAAAGAAGCAAAAGGCCCAAGGGCGTCAGAGCAGACCTTACGCTGCAAATTCTATCAATCGTCTCAAAACACATTGGCAGCTTATGATGCACATCGAAACACCTTTACCCGTTGTTTCCCGTACAGGCCCACACACCAGCGGCAGGGTTCACCACTGTCCTATTTCACACTGCATTCACACAAGTGTGGTCTCTGGGCATCAGTCGAGTCAAATGACGCAACTGTGTGTGTTCTACACCCCTGCCCTGCCTGCAGTTTCACACACTTTCTGTTATTCCACATTTCCTTACAAGAATTCTTCTCAACAAATGTTGTTGGTGTCCGCGTGGTGAAGGAAATGTACCATTTGTTTTGATTTCGCTCTTCTCAACATCTCCTCATCACATTTATTTTTATTTTTGTTGATGTTGTTCCTCCCTCCCCCTCAGGTGTGAGGAACTACCTGAAGGAAGCTCTGGTCAACATCATCACAGTTCATGCTGAGGTACAAAAAGCCCACACACCATGAACACTACTATTTGGTCCTTGTTATCCAACCCTTCTTTAACCAGGTGTGTTTCTGTCTCCTCTGTCTTCTCGTCCATGTGTCTCAGGTCTTCACAGTCTCTAAGGACCTGGTTCCTCGGGTTTTATCTAGAATTGTTGAGTCAGTTGCAGACGAGATGTGTCGCCTGATGCAGTGTGTGTCCTCCTTCAGCAAAAACGGAGCGCTGCAGGTACTGACTGACACGAACACAGAGCACTTTCTCACTCATAGTAAGACCCTGACTCATAAGTCGACCCCCACACTTGTCGGGGATTTACCTGTTGTTTCTGATAAGGCCAGATTTCAGTTCAAGCTGCCAACTGCTGACAGTTGAAGATGTTCATTTGATTTCATCTTCACCTTTTTTTTTCTCTTTAAACCCCCCTCCCCCCTCGTCACCCTGCATTGTCCTCAGGCTCGGCTTGAACTCTGTGCACTGAGAGACGCCATAGCTGCGTATCTAAATGCCGAAAGCAAGTAAGTTCAGCACACAAACACGCATTCGTGTGTGGCACAGACGGGAACTCACATACGTGCCTGGTGATTTATGGCTGCGAGTGTCACAAACATAAATCTTAGCAATCGCACATCCCTCACTACAATCCCTATTTATGTTACTTGGTGGGTTTTGGAAAGGAAGTGAAAGTAATCTGGTTCTGCTGTGTTCATGCACTGTGGTGTGTGTGTGTGCCTTTGTGTGTGTGTGTGTGTGTACATGTATGTGTTCATGTGAGGTAGGCAGTGTTGAAGCCTGGAAACACACTCAGACTTCTGGCCTTTACACACAAGGACGAGACGAATAAACGTTGCATATATGAGAAATACTCGCCTGTGAATATGTCGAAACAAACAAATATCAGACTGTTCACACCAGCAGCGACATGAATTTGCAGCACTGGTTTTATCACATTAGACTGATACTTACCACAGACCAAGCAGGACAGGGACTGGGGTGGCACTACAGCGCTGATTAGCTCGCTGACAGGTTCAGAGAGGACTCATTCAGCGGGTTCATCTCAGCTGACTGTTCCAGGGCTCCAGTCCCGTCCGTCATGAAGTAATCATACATTAAAACACCAAAGTTACAAACAAACTAACCCTTCGAGGCAGTGGTAGATTTTTTATTTTCTATTTAACCTTTATTGTAGCAGGGATATTCCCATTGAGGTTCAGAATCTCTTTTACAAGGGAGTACTGGCCAAGACAGAAGCACAAAAAGTTTTGCATGAAAGAAACAAGCAACCGACTTGAAACAATCAAAGTCTGGTGGATTTGAAGAGAGCGCAGGTAGTCCTAACTTTAGTTCCCCTTTTGTATAGCCCACATATGTAGCAGCAATCGAGGCCACCTTTGTCACATTGTCTTTATAATTTTGTGTCCTTTGTCAAAGAATACACGTTGATGACGAACAAACAATCAACAGGTCTGCCATTGTCATGAGCTGTGACGTCACGTCCATTTAACACAACATGACTGATGTTAATGCCTTCACTCATGGTGCAAAGGTCTAGAGGAACTGACCTCACTCCCAAGAAAGATGAGATCAAAAAAGATGTTGAAAATGTGAATTAATGGCAGGAAAATAAGTGTGTAAAGGCCTTTACTCAGAACTTTACTTTTCTGATTTCCACTGTTAATAATCATGTTTTTTAAATTAAGTTTTAACTGAGCGTCTCGTTTCTAGCGCCAGCTTCAAGCTGGCTTTGGATGCCCTTCCTCAGCTGCACAGCGGAGGCGATAAGAAGTGAGTCTCGTACTGATCAGCGTTACTAATGAAAGTGGCTGTGACCTTTTACTGTGTGATGATGTAAAGATTAATTTCACATGATTCATGTTTGTTTTTAATCTCTCCTGCAGGTTATTGGAGGAGCTGTTGAACAAGTTCAAAAGCAGCATGCAGCTCCAGCTCACCTGCTTCCAGCCCGCCTGCGTCCAGCCTGTGAAGAGATAAACTCAATCTATCACTACACTGCACTCTCTCTGTCTCTTATCTATGTGCAATCACCTCAACTCTATCTCTTCAGTTCACACTTTATTGTTTACTCATCTCTTTTTCCAGTGTCACTTTCAATTCCTGCTGTACCAGATTGGACACAAACTGCTCTTCATCTAATCTCAACGACACTAAATATTTGATTTCATTGTTACTGTGCAGGACAGTCCCAGACATGTCGTTATGCTAATCACATACAGCCAGTCGTGCGGCTAACAGACAATGTGCAAGTGGCTTAGTGGCTTCTTTTAAAAGAAAGAGTAGGGTCAGCAGGAGGATGAAGGCTGTAACTGAGCTGGAGTCTCCGCTGTCTCTGCTCAGACTGAACTAATCTGTCCTAAGAATGTGTTGATGTTGATTCTCTGTGCTGTGCCATCTCTGTAGCCAGTAAAGTCAGAAAGCTTAATGTTAAACTGATGTGGTTTTTTTATGTTTTTTTAAATGGCGTCTTGATTTATATTTTTCTTCATTTCAACGTATAATGCAGGAGATGCTACACTAAGAGACATTAAAAACCAAGCATGGTAATACCTAAGTGTTTCTTAGTCACATTATTTCCCAGATTGGTGTATCTTCATACCTAAATGACTGAATAGGTTGATTGCTGACATATATCACCATTTTCAAAACGACATGACCGTTGCAGCATAGTAAAGACAGACGTTATGGCGTACATTCACAGTTGGGTTTAGGCAACAAAATGACTTGGTTAGGTTAAGAAAAACATTTATTTTCATACATTTTTAATCAAATGAATATTGGCATGTCAATCTCAGAGGCTCTCATCAAAAAATATCAATCATTGGGCAGATTCGACCATGAACACCCAAGATATAAAGCACTTCTTGTTTTGTGGTAAACAACGGAATTTCCCACGCTGCTACAGCCGACGAAGAACTCAAACTGTTGGGTTTGCAATTTTGCTCCAAGAGGCTTTTTTTGTAAGTCTTTACATAATACATCTGCTAACCAAATGTCGTACATGTAGGTGAAATGTGGGCATGGGCTAGTTCATAAAAAAAAAAACCTGGGGCGCTAGTTTCATGAGTTTTGAAGAACTTGTTAGCCCCCGTTAGTGCTATTCACTTTAGTGTGACAAGAAAGAATAATTTCTGGCATTATTGCCTCCTTATTAGCATCTACACCGATCAGGCATAACATTATGACCACTGACAGGTGAAATAAATAACACTGATTATCTCTTCAGCATGGCACCTGTTAGTGGGTGGGTTATATTAGGCAGCAAGTGAACATGATGTCCTCAAAGTTGATGTGTTAGAAGCAGGAAAAATGGGCAAGCGTAAGGATTCGAGCGAGTTTGACAAGGTCCAGATTGTGATGGCTAGATGACTGGGTCAGAGCATCTCCAAAACTGCAGCTCTTGTGGGGTGTTCCCGGTCTGCAGAGGTCAGTTTCTATCAAAAGTGGTCCAAGGAAGGAACAGTGGTGAACCGGCGACAGGGTCATGGGTGGCCAAGACTCATTGATGCACGCTGGGAGCGAAGGCTGGCCCGTGTGGTCCGATCCAACAGACGAGCTACTGTTGCTCAAACTGCTGAAGAAGTTACTGCTGGTTTTGATAGAAAGATGTCAGAATACACAGTGCATCGCAGTTTGTTGCGTATGGGGCTGCATAACCGCAGGCCAGTCAGGGTGTCCATGCTGACCCCTGTCCACCGCTGAAAGCCCCAACAATGGGCTCGTGAGCATCAAAACTGGACCACGGAGCAATGGAAGAAGGTGGCCTGGTCTGATGAATCACTTTTTCTTTTACATCACGTGGATGGCCAGGTGCGTGTGCGTCGCTTACCTGGGGAACACATGGCAACAGGATGCACTATGGGAAGAAGGCAAGCCGGCAGAGTCCTGCCATCCATGTGGATGTTACTTTGACATGTACCACCGACCAAGCACCACCAGACCATGTACACCCTTTCATGGAAACGGTATTCCCTGATGGCTGTGGCGTCTTTCAGCAGGATGATGCGCTGTGCCACAAAGCAAAAATGGTTCAGGAACAACGAGTCTGAAGTGTTGACTTGGCCTCCAAATTCCCCAGATCTCAATCCAATCGAGCATCTGTGGGATGTGCTGGACAAACAAGTCCGATCCATGGAGCCCCCACCTCGCAACTTACAGGACTTAAAGGATCTGCTGCTAACATCTTGGTGCCAGATACCACAGCACACCTTCAGAGGTCTAGTGGAGTCCATGCCTCGACGGGTCAGGGCTGTTTTGGCAGCAAAAGGGGGACTAACACAATATTAGGCAGGTGGTCATAATGTTATGCCAGATTGTTGTATGTCAAAGAAATGCTAAATCAAGGGGTGAAATGCAGACTTAAGTAATACTTCCTTACATTCAGGGAGGTCCATCTCAGCTGCAGTCTGAATGAACATTAAAAGCTACATAAATACCATTCATCACAGAACTGCTGGATCGCAGATAAGTTGTTAGTTGTTAAAATATCTGAATCGTCAATCTTTCCGTCTAGTCTTTAAACCTCATCTACAGATTAATATGACACACACTGCTTTGCATTAGTTTGCAGACAGTTGGTGTGTGCGCCTTACGGTTTTAACCAGTGAGGTTTAGCCATTCATCTCTGGAGCTCCAGCTTCACTCACACTGTCTGGCTCGTCAGAGTCTATCTCTCAGGGAGGAGAGTGATGGCAGGGCGTATGCAGGGTGGGGACCTCGCAGGCCGTTATTGTTAATCAGGGTTGCGATCAGAAGAAGCTGTAACTGGATCCCAGAGGAAGATGGTGACAGCAGAAAGTGTGACTCGGGTCGTGGGTGTAGGGACGCAGAGTGAAGCGGTACGGTTGTGGCAGAGCAGACAGACAGAGTCACACCCACAGCTCACATGAGAAAGTTTGACACGAAGGGTTATCTGAGGACAGCATGGATGTGATGTGTGGTGTTGTAGCAGCAGTTGACCCTCTCAATCAAATTATGAATGTACACCTGTACGTGACGGTTAACTTTCGGTTACAACTTTCTGTTATTCTACATCGACACACCTCAGACCTTTGCTCTTGTCTGTTTCTGTTTCCCCATCGACGTTTAGGGGAAAGCCATGCAGGGCAGGCGGGAGTTGTTTTGATTCTCTGTGTTCTAAACTTAGCTCTCCGTCCTCCCACGTATTCATTCACAAAATAGGTTCAAAGCCTCAAGCCTTATCCGTTCTCTCTGTTTACAGTAACAGAGGTGAAGAAGGGGGAGTTTTTTTTGTTGTTTTCTTATTGGTTATATTTATTCGCCTGAGCTCTGTTCCATTCAGGAGACGTGATGACACGACGTGCAAAACACATTCACACTTTGATCTGACACCGTGAGTGGGTAATTAGAGGGATGGAGAAATTTGACACATCTGAGAAGATCCGATAGACCTCAGTGAGAGGTTTTTCAGCAGAAATCAACCTGATAAGCAAGAAACAGAGAATTCACAATAACAGTACGGTGACAGGGTTGTCCTACATTAACATCAGTATTTATAAGCACTATACAAACTAAGGTTGTACTGATGTATCGGCCAAACATCGGTATCAGCTGATAATCACCTTGCTGTCTGCTACTGGTAAAAAGGATGACTTTCGCTGATGGCAGTGGTCGAGGTTTATCTGTTGTGGCGCATCAGTTTTGCACTTCACATTCATGAGTTGCTGGCTCCTGACATCCTGCTATCAGTTTGTAAGGACAGAAACATTCTTCTCATTGAGTAGGTGGCTGTAGAGCTGAGCTAAAAAGTTACTTTTCAGCAAAAAAAGAATCTTTCTCATGTGAAACATAGCTTGTTTTCATGAATGTATGTAGTCTCTTAAAGAGAGTGCAATGGAGAGCTGAATGACCCCTGTTATTTTTCAATAATGAACATGATGGAACATTTCGGACTTAATATCATACATGTTTACAGTCATGAAGGTTCTTACCTGTTACAGCTCATATCTGACCTTCTCATCGCGTAGAACTTCAGGGACGTCCAAAGCAAGCAGGTTTCCCCCTTTTATGAATTGTACAAAAACATGTTTTCATGTGAGGTAACTGGTGACGTTCAAGTGCCCACCTGCTGTAGGAAAGCATTTGAAAGATGTTCTGTTAAGAAAGGTTACATGTTTCTACATTTGAGTTAACGTCATGTGGGTCGTTCCACAAAAGATCGGGACAGTTGCTGACTACTGTTTTTTTATCTCTCAAGGTGTTCTGAGGATGATGCAGTGAAGGACTACAAAATGTGTTGTAAATAAAATGTTCATTTTTGATCCTGGCTGTAGCACGTTAGAGCGGTGAACATAAAGTTTTAGTGGAACTACTTGAGTAGTTACGTAACAGTCTTTATATCAGAAGGTATTTGACACCACGCAGCCAATTAAAATTGAGTATTCACCCAGACCAATGCATAATGTAAGTTATGTAAGGGTAAGGGTAAGTCCAGCGGATACACAGGAGGAGTTGTCACAATTTGTCGGTTCTTGGTGAACACCAAGAACCGACAAATTGATCCACAGATCCACAGGGGATGCCATATCAACTGCCCTCCACTCAGTCTTCACACACCTTGAAAATAACAACAGCTACATCAGAATGACATCCGCACAAGCAGACCCCGGCACTTCAGTTTGGCAGTCACACCTTCTTTACTTCTGTGCTTAACACCGGAGCCCCCCCACCCCCCCAAGGGCTGTGTGGTTAGCCCCCTCCTTTTCCCACTGTACGCGCATGACTGCACTCCCAGACATCAGGACAACTCTATAGTGAGTATGTGGACGACACCACCATCATCATCTGCCGCATTACAAGCAACAATGAGTTTGTACCTGGAGGAAAAGATTTCAGGAGCCATAGAAAGCATCCTGACTGGAAACATCATAAACTGGTATAGTTTGTGCACGGCCCCGGACAGTGAAGTGAGATGTCTGCACAGAGCCCAAAGGATACACACAGATTTTCACAAATTGAATAAAGGTTTCATGAATTTGAAGGTGGGTCTCAAACAGCAGTAAATCTGTAGACTGATGTCCAACACGCTTTCACAACAGCAACAGATGCACACACAAAAAGGAGGATCAGTCGCTCAGCATTGTAAGTTTCCTGCTGAAACAAAAGCTGCAGACTGCAGCGCTGTGAGCATTTTCTGCTTTTCTGTAATTGATTTGAAATCTTTGAGTCTTCAGGAAAAACAAATTATAAAGATGTCTCCTCAGTGGCTGGGAAGTTATAAAAATCTGCTTTTTTAAAACTATTTTTTGACATTTTATGGATTCAACAATCAACCTGCCGATCAAAACCATGATGACACATTAATGGATACTGAACACCATTAGCTTCAGCTCTGGTGGACTGTTCAGAAAAACCTTCCTGAGAAGGCAGTGGCTTTCAAAGTAAAATGACTAAATTGTTTTTCACAAGCACCTTCATCTGCGATGACATCTTCCTTGCTCTTTTCGTGGCAGTGACAAATATGTTTGTGGGTTTTTGTGATTGTTTTCCATGGAAGTGGAAACAGACTCTGATGTGCGAGCAGAAGCCAGGAAGGCCTTTTTTTCTCCAGCGCAGCGCGGAAAGCGTGGCCGACCTCTTCCTCCCTCTCCTCCCCTTCGTGATGTCATCACATTGTTTGTGATAATGAAGTGTTTGATTAACCAGCCTCATCCTGCATGTGAACCACACTTCCTGTTCTGACACGCACACATAATACTGACAATACCAGAAGAGCTCACAGAGCTACGAAGAGACGTCTTTGCACTGAAGCTTTTTATTGTTTTTTACAACACAAACATGCTCATTCAAGACTAAAAAAGCTCAAAACATTCACTCCAACTCTATCTCAGATTTGACATATTTTTAATTTAAAATGATATTTAAAAATGTATCGTGTATGTAAAATATTGGATATAAAATTGAGTTGAACAAGCTTATCTAAAATCAGCTCCCTGAGAATTTCTCACACAAACAAAGCAGGCACAAAACTCATTCATAATTTATACAATGGTGGTGATAGTGTCTCCTCGCAACAAAATGCCACTCTCGTGTCTGTCCAGCAAATATGAAGCTACAGCCAGCTTAGCATGGCTTAGCTTAGCATAAAGACTGCTAAGCTAACAGCTAACTTAGCTCATTCCAAGGATAAAACACCTGCCTCCCAGCGCCTTTGAAGCTCCCGTAAGACATATTGTGTCTCGTTGGGTTTTTGTACGGATTAAACAATTTGCTCTTTTATGAACTGTTGTCTGATAGTATGAAATATGGACAAAGTTTTATAGTTTGTGGGTCTTAAATATTGAAATCACTGCCTTGTTCCTGCATTATTTCTAATAGGCAGCAGGGGGGCGACTCAACTGGGTTCAAAACAAAGTACATATTGTATGTAAGGCTATGAGAAAATTACTTATCACTTGATTTAATACCTCCGTAGAAGGTTTTCTAATGAGTTTATGTTCTCAGTGTAAAGTTTTAAGTCTTCTTCAGCACAGCATGATGCTCATTTTGTAAATTATAGTCCCATTTAGAGTAATAATAGACGATTAAGCAGCGTAAGGATAATTGACTAGTCGCTACCATCGCCTGTCTTTGCATTCTAAGTCAGACCCAATCAGACAACACCTCCAGCTTCACCCTCCTGTCCAAATAAGATCACTTCTGGCTTGAAGATGGCGACGGCTGTTACACCACAGATTGTGTTACAGATTGTGCTAGCAGTTTCCCTGTTTCCAGTCTTTTCAAATTCCCCGTCTCTACAGGAAACAATAACCTCTGAGCTAGCAAACCACATGCTGAAAATGGCAAGTTACACTAACTTGGTCGCTAATGGTACGAACATAAACAATATAGCCTTTTCTTTTCTTCTGCAGGCAATTTGGCCATTTGAAAATGCCTCCCTGTGTGCAAATGTTCCACCAAAGCAACACTTTGCAGGTTCAGACCACTCTCCAAAGAGCTGACTAGTTGTTGTGCTAAGCTAAACTAACCACCTATTGGCTGCAGCTTCATGCGCACTGTACAGATTTGAGAGTAACATCGATCCTCTCATCTAACTCTCAGCCAAAAAGTGAATGAGCGTATTTCCCAAAATATCAAACTATCACCGTAAGGCACTACAATCCCCTACACAGTTCTCTATAGTACAATCACCGAAGCTGTCAGTTTTATTTGCATAGTCAGTATAGAAAATATTCATGGTGCCCTAGAACTACTGTAAGGAAAGAAAATAACACTAGACCTTTCGTTCCGGCCACACACACACTGACAAACACATACAGAGCCCTACAGGGCGTTGAGTAACTGTCACTAAATGTCCATCATCGTACGTTTAACACTGTCCAGGTTTGTCCTCTTGTCTCACAACTGCGTCTTGAAGTTTCCAACAGTCACTTGAAGCTGCTGAGATCACTCCTGCAGGCTGCTGCTGTGGTGGTGTGTGATGGCCCTCTGGTAGTCCTCGGAGGCGTTTATGTGCTCTGTGACTCCCGGGTGCTCATAGCTGCGGTAGTAGTGGCCGCCCATCTGCTGGGCGTAGTACAGGACCTGCCGGGCAAACAGCGGCTCCACCTGAAACACACGGAGTTCAGACAGGTCAGTAAAAAGGCTTCAAACTGTCGACATTCTTCACTTGTAGATGGTTTGTATGAGTTCAAATTGGTATTAAAATATCACAACTTATAGCTCAAAGCCTAAAAAGTAAGTTTTGAAAGTTTGAACTGAGATATTTAGAACGGAAAGAACAAAAATCAGCAAGAACTGCTTTGCTCTTTAAAATTTAGAAGTGTTATATATAACTTTGGTTTTATATATACATATATATATATCATATTATAGATATACAATTTGGCTGGTCTTCCTCCTGGATGGAGTTTGCTCGGTTGCCATAGAGATAGAATGGGCCTGAGGAACTTTGGTAACTGATCATGTATGCTCTAATCATTGACGAGGACCCTGAGTTGCAGTTGAAAGCTCTAGAGAAAAGTGAGTAACTGGACCTGTACAGACATCTGTTTTTATAGATTTTGAACCTGTCCAGCAGATTTAACACACTTGTTTCAGTTAATAAAATCACAATCTTTCTGTCTTTCTGTTGTGTGCTCTAAAGAAATGCAACAGTATTAATGGAACTAATGATAATAGCCTGAATCATAGTCCGGGCCTCTGAATAACTGCCCACATTTTCTCAGACTCAGTGGTTCTGGCTTTGTGCTCATCGACCATTGCTTTCCTGGTTGGAAAACCAAAAAGTCTTTGTTGGTGGGATCAGGAAAGGGTGATTGTTAGTCAGTTGTTGTATGTTGACCTACAGAAATAGCTAAATCTTGGGCTACCACTACTGACTATTGTCATGATTATTTAATTTAGCAAGTATTGTCTTTTACTATGTTTATAATGTTTGGGCTATAAAATTCTGCAACATAGTGAAAAATACTCATGGAGGTGGTAGCCCAAGGTCATGACATCAAGCTGTTTTCCCTGACACACACCAAAACCCAAAAAAAGGGAAGGGGAGAAGCTGAAACAAGGGAAGGTTTGGTATTTTCACTGTGAACCGACCAGTCGTTTAAGTTCTAATCTGCATTGAAAACAGTAAAGGTGAACTATGTAGCAATTCGCCAACTGTCAAATTCATACTCAGAACAAATAAGAGGCAGCATTATAGCAGGGTTACCGCTAAGAGATGCTAACTGTAGGTGTAGGTAGAGAGTTAGCTCAGCTAGCCGTGCAGCTAGCGTATTCGTACTGGGAGCTCGGGGTCCTGGGGAGTGTCAGCATTTACCACAGGAGACAACCAGGGCTAGCTGGTTATCATGCTAGCAGCTAACTTCACTAGATATCTCTGTAACGCATTACACAGACATCATATTCTCAAAACTGCTGTTTCTACTCATTCTGTTGACAATTTTGACACATCACTCGCTGCTGATCCCTTAGGGCAAGATAACAACCCAGCCCAAACAGAAATCACAACAGTAATGCTACCAAGCTAAGAAGGGCTGGAGCACAATTGGTTGAACCTTTGTCTGTTTCTGGGTTTCAGATCTTCCCCGGTTGAAACATTGTCAAAAATCCCATCATCTGATGCTGAAATGTCAGATCTTTACCACTGAAACATATCACATATGTGGGCAATGATTCAGTCGAGGTTTGGAACCAGCACTCCCTCAGAAACTGAATTTAATTTTCTGAACTAAACATTATGACTGGGAAGAAGCTCTTACAGATGTTTCACTTTTCAAACCACACTTTTAGCTTTCAAGACTTAACTCTCAACCCAGTAAATATTATGTTTCCTTGAGTACAATGACATGATGCAGGGCTAATATTACAGTATTGACAATCACCTGCACAGTGAGGGTCCGTCTTTGTCTCTGTGGGTCCAGACACTCGTCTCCAAAACTCAGCAGGACCTGGAAACGAGGCGGCGGCCGACCATGGAGCCCGTAACTCTGCATCTCTGATAGATAAGATCAAATAATCATTGTCAGCATTGATATCAAAACTAATCTCCACTGGTAAAATTCTAATTAATTCAGAAGAACTTCACTTGAAGTGATGTGACCTTTGGGGTGATTTGAATGGAAAGTCCTGGTCACACCATGTATGCAAATACTATTAGCTATCAGACTTCTGACACAGCTGGGGCTGTCGTAGCATGTGGGTGGGGATGATGTGGCTGTGGAGAAGTCATGTGACTGTTCCTCATCATTAAATACACTTTAAAAAGTGTGTCTACCACAGTTATGAGTTGATTCTGACTTTTAAGGGGGTTTATTTCTCAAAGAGACACTTACTGTAAATGAGTTGGAGTTTTTTTTAAAGACAGTTCAGACCCAAACTTGAAAAAAATAAATACATCTGAAGCTGATTTACTGTTTAGCCCCAGTTTCTGTCTTGTATGTATAACCTTTACATTAAAATCACAGAGCTATGCATCCAATTTTATAAGAAATACATCCACAATAAACCTATAAAGACCCAGATCCAGCTTGATTAACATCATGTTCCACTTTCTTAAAGTTTTTCCAGAATCCTCAAAGACTCCTCCAGGCATCTGGATGACACATTTGCAGCCCTTCCCTGCTGTCTCACCTGTCAGGTAGTCCTGTGTGGTGAGGAGTCTACAGGTGACCTCTCTCTCCAGTTTGTTGGGCTTGTCTCCGTACTGGGACAGTCCTCCCTGCCAGTACACTCGGCTCTGACACAGCCTCCGGGCGTAGAGTCCGTCTGAGCTCATCCACAGTAACACTCCCCTCTCCAGGGTGGACGGGGGACTCGGGGGACAATCCTCTGCCCTCCTGTGGGTGGACAGACTGTCCACAGGCAGGGGAACCACCTCAGGACTCCCAGGCTGAGGGTAGTGCTTCTCCTCTGGGGAGCACGGAGTGATGTGGCACCCCTCCGGGCTGGAGGTGGTGACCTCCCTCAACAGACTGTCTCGGAAATAAACACTCACGTGCATACGGAAGTCTGATTGGAGGAGGAGAGGACACAGGTAGAGGTCAATGAACATGTTTTCTGATGCTTTAAGCTTCTTTCACATGACTTATATTTTTATTTTTCTTTATCTGCCAAAAGTTTGTAGTTCTCCAGCAGCAAAGAGGTGATGGACTGTCATACGGAAGTGAGGTGTTAGCACTTGAACTGACTGCTTTTGGTGGTTACAGTAGGAGGAAATATGTGGCGAGATCTGTGTCAGTCTTCAACCTTTGAAATGTTAAACTTTAATTAACTCCAGTCACCGTTCCGAATCGCTAGAAAGCAGATTTAGTTGAAGTTAGACCAGCTATGTCTGAAGTATCGCCAAATCATTTAGACCAGGCGTTCTCAACCTTTTGTGACTCAAGGCCAACTTCTAATTCAGAGGACAACCTTCCAAAAGGTTGATGCTTTCTATTTCTGTGAATTCTCAAGAATACATTTAGATATCAAAATAACCAACCTTGTAAAATACCAAAAAAAGAACCACCTTATTTGGCAGTATCACTGCCTCAGACGGCCACTAGATGTCCACTGTTGCCTCATTTACACTTTGAACATGAGTTCATTTAAGCTTACTCTATGGTCTTAAATACAGTTTCATTAAAGCTGCAATAACTATTAATAAAGTTTCTCACCATTAGGGGGCGGTAACTAATCAAAGCTAGCTGAGAGATACCTTCAGGCTTTTGTGCTGGGCAGGTAGCCTACAATGGATTCATCGAAACACAGGCTTACAGGTTTGATGTGAACTATGTTTTTGAATCATCCACTAAATGAAAAAATCCAAAATATTTATAATTTTTTCAGCGTAAAACCTTTGCACCACCATTGAACCAGTTTCGTTTCTGTTCGCGCACCTAATTTTTAACCATCAAGGCACTTCGAAGTAGTTTGGAAGGCGCCCAAAATTAGATCACGGCTGCAACCAAAAACTAGCAGATTTTCCTTGACGTGAAGAGCGAATCGAAATGGGTGTGTCATATTCTACAGGTCACTGTGCCCTTGGTCTGCACAAAACTGGAGGAAACATGGGCTGGTTTGCTAGATAGCACCAAGGGTCCGAGAATCTTAAATGGACAAGTTCAAGAACCAGAGCTGATTTTGTGTTAAAAGGGTAGCAGTGTACTTTTTCAGGCCTTTAAAACAATGTGCAGTTGATTTAACCGTTCAAAGTTCTCCAGATATCAGAGCAGTGTGATTCAAGTCCTCACAACAGTTTTGCATCGATTAGCCTTTTAACAGATGTCTAAATGGACGTACGTGTGACATTGTGATATTTCCAGGGATTCATACGAACATTAAATCACGTCTAACACTCAGTTGAGGATGTCACCCCCTCCTTCTGATGTCAAAGGTGGAATTAAAGTTTTGTTTACCTGAGAGCGCCTCGGCCGATCTGATGCTGGTGTCCAGTGTGAACGGCGAGGGCTGACTGTCAGCAGGACCGTACGAGTAGATGGAGGCTCTGAGCTGATATCCTGCACACACAGACAAGCAGAGACAAACATTTACTGTAAGTGTGCAACACTTAATCTACCTGGGATGCCAATGCTTCTATATGAGAACTGAGTACGGTACCATTCTCCATGGACGAGCCCTGCCACGGCAAGCTGCGGGGGGGACAGGGACACTGAGTGAAGGGCAGCTCAGGCAGCGAGGCCGGCTCCTGGCAGTACTCCCTCCAGCTACATTCAGCCGTGGGCATGTACTGTGAGTGTGACATCTACAGACAGAGACAAAGACTCTCAGTTAAACACACTGCTGGGCACCTGTGCACTCCGGCTCTTAAATTAAAGTTGTAGATATAATGATGCAGCTTTTTTTTTCAGTGATTAACATTCGTGTTTCATCGTTTTTCATTGAGCATTAAAGGAATAGTTCACCCAAAAATGAAATTTCAGTCATTATCTGCTTACCTGATGGTAGGTCGGGTGACTTGTCATAGTCCACAAAACATTTCTGGAGTTTCACAGCGAAACAGCGCTGCAGCATTCTCCTAAGCAACTGAAGTAGCTGTGGACTTGTTTGAAAATGTATAAATACAACAGAAAAAAAGCACAAAAAAGGCTCCAAGCCTTCCAGCATAATCCAAGTCTCTTAAAGATCCCAAGTAATTTGAAAAGACTGAATTATTCACTGTAGCCGCCAAGCTAAAAACATTAGCTTGCCTCCCGTCTGAAGTTGTGCACATGCTTGACAGCACGTTGCGGGTATGTAACGTCTTTTCAAATTGATTTGGGACCTTGGGGCTTCAAGAGACTTGGATTACACCAGACAAAGCTGCATAGAGCCATTTTATTTTTTTCAGTTGTATTTTTTACATTTTAAAACATGTCTCCAGCTACTTCACTTGTTTAGGAGAATGCTGCAACACTGTTCTGCTGTGAAGCTCCAGAAATGTTTTGCAGACTATGAAACTTCACCTGACTTTCCATCAGCATCAGGTGAGAAGATAAAGACTTAATCTTCATTTTCGCGTGAACTGCTCCTTTAAGGAAGCGCCACATCAGAAGTTCATGTTAGGCGAATACATTTTACAACTATTGAATATGTTTCCATTGTTTATAATTTGTCAGTCTTTGTAATCAGTAAAGTTGGTAGTTTACATGTGATACTTTTCAAGTCACTGAGCTAAAATTCGACTATTTTTAGACTAAATTTTTTTTTTTAAGTAATTAAATAAAATCAAAGAATGAATTTTTTGTCCATCAGAATTATATTCCTGAAAGTGTGCTGAATTAACTGAAGGAGCTAAAAAATGTACTAAAATGCTTGTTAAAGCAACACTGTGTAGAAATTTATAGAAATGTGATTTGGTGCCCCCTAGAGTTTCTGAGTGCAACACCACAGTCATAAATACAGATCCCAGGTCTGTAACAGTCTGTCAGATGTGATGTAGGCGCTAACTGTTACAAGTGACAGAGACACCGTTCTCCCAGTTACAACACACTGTACCATCACCACAGTTTTGAAGCTGATAGTTTAAGGCAGAAAAGTTACGTAATGTTGCTTTAAAGTAGGCTAACTATTTCTGTGACTCCTCAAACATTTGCATCGTTGCATTTCGCTGGTGGACTTTCAAACTCCTGAGTCCTGACCTAAACATTTCTCAACACAAACGTGCATAAAAACACTGTCTAACAAATGAAAAGCACCTGTGATTGTGTGGTTTTTACATGATTCGCGCCACCTGAACGTCACATGTTTGTATCTTTTACACTTTCCTGCCCTGTGTGATGGTTTTCTTTTCTTCTCCAGCACTTGAAGGCGTCAGTGAGACTTGTGACTCATGAACCTGTGACTGTATTAGAGCTCGTCCATGCATGCACAGTTTGTCTCATCATCCACTGTTTCTGTTTCACATCTAGCCCCCCTCTCTCTCTGTCTGAAGCCCACCCCTCTCATTTCCATGTGTATGAAAATCACCTGAGTCTGCAGCGCAGGGTAGGACGGGTGCACCTGATAGCCCATCGGACTCAGAGGACTGTCCTCCTGTCGGGGTCCTGCGTGCAAGACACAAGAACAAAATGTTAAGTCTAAACGCAACAAAAAAAAGCCCATCATGCAGTTTGACCTTCGCTGGTGGCAGTCAGTGACCTTTATCACCACCAGATGTGTATTCAGAGAATTTCCAGACAAGTTCCCCCACTTTGGTTTGATGCTGTAAAATCATCGTGTGTTCTGGTGTGTGACTGACTTTTCTTGGCGCCCTCGGGGACGATGCGGTACACCTTGTACGGGTCCGAGATGTCCAGCTGGCTTCTCTCCACCAGCTCCTCGAAGTCGTTGCTCTTGTTGAGGGCGCAGCGGAGGCGCGTCTTCCAGGTCGGCGGGTCGGGCTTGTCGATCCCCTCCCGAAACTTGCCTTTGAACAGCGCCCAGGCCTGCACACAAGTCACCGGTAAAAAACCCCTTTTTAAAATAAAAAAAACCTCTCTGAAGCTTGAGAGAGGACGAGACACGCGGCTCTCCAAACTGAACCACAGCATCCATCACAAGTGTCACCATCCAGGGTGCTGACGGAAAGTTTATAAAGAGAGATAAAAAAAATAATTTTCAGGATCTCACTATTTTTCCTTAAGTTTTTTAAAAAATATTTAACTGATTACCTTTTGGTTAGGCGTCTTTATTTAGATAAAACATGACTTTAAATAAGTTCTCTCTGACTGTGGGAACTTGTGTCAGACATTTTACATATTTCTCTGATCGATAAAGAGAGAGAGGACGGGACGTGCCGTGCGCTCCGGGATGGAGAAGTGAGATTTTTCCAGGTAGCAGAAACAGAAAGTTTATAAAGACAGCTAGAACACTGCAGTCGATTCACTGAGTCCTGCATCTACAGACAAATTAATTAATCAGCTTCCAACAGTTTTCAGTTTTCTTAAATGTGAATATTTCCCGTTTTTCCACAATTTATTTCATATTAATCTGAATCATATTTCAGTTTGGAACTTTTATTTGGACCAAACGTGAATTTTAAAGAATATGTATTTGGCTCTGGGGACATTTGTTGGACATGCTTAACTATGTTCTGATATTAAACAGTGCAAACGTGCAAAAAGCAATCAGCAGACTAATCGATAATGAGAGAGAGAGAGAGAGAGAGAGAGAGAGAGAGAGAGAGAGAGAGAGAGAGAGAGTCATCCAAACTGAGCTCCAGGACAGGCAGCACATGCAGAAGTGAGACTGTCCAGGTAGCAGAAGTTACTAAAGACAGCTAAAACAATCGGTCGATTCATTGAGTCGCGCATCAACGTGAAATCAACCAGCAACGATTTCAAATGTGAAATTATTCAAATAATATCAATATTAAACTGACTGAACTGACTTTTCTTTGCTTCTGGGAACATGTGTCGGACGTGTTTAACCATTTTCAGACATGAAATAGACCCAACATGAATCCACAGAGTCATCAGCAGAGGAATTCATGACAATAATTCGTCGCCGCTCAGTTTGTATTGCACATTTCACATTTCGTGCAAAACTGCAATGCGTTGATTTTTGCGTTATTATCGGCAACTGAGTGAAAAGCATCATAAAGGAAAAAATGTAATAATTATAATATTCATCACTGTTTCCACTTTCCCGATGCCTTTCTGCACCTTTTATTCTGAAGGTCCGCATGTGTCAGCCTGGCCTGGAGGATGCGGGGTGTTTTACCTTGAAAAGCGCGGCATCCTCGTCCCGGTTGTAGTCCTGCTTCCCGGCGTGTTTCCACGGTATCCTGAAGATGCTCTTCTCGTCGTTCTCCCACACCAGCCCGGGGTATTTGCCGCAGTCCACCTGCTCGATGAGCCACTGGCGCAGCTTGCCGTTGCCGCTGCTGCCGGAGCCTCCGTAATCCAACTCTGAGTTCATCTCTGCGCAAACACCAGTCCGCTGCCGGCTCCTGTAATGCACTGTTGATATTTGTTGTGAAAGTAAGTTAAGCAGAGAAGGCTTAGAGCAAGTAAAACTCACTAAAGGTTAACCCACTGATCTCCCACGCACAGATCGCTCTGGATGCCGTGGGGCTGATCTTACCTGCGAGAGTCGAAACCCGTCAAGTTTTGAAATCAATCAGCCTCAGAAAGCCCTCATCATTACGGCGGGCCCGCTTAAATCCTCCAGCCTATAGCGAGCCGCAGCGGGAGGGCGGAGACTGAGTCGGGGGATGCTGCTGAGGGAGGACGCACCTGCCGCCGCCGCCGCTGCCGCCGCTGCTGCTGCGTCTCTCCTGCGAAGCTTATCAGCGCGCACAGCGGCCGATCTCCAGGAAGACACCGGGGGAAACCCTGCCGGCGTCAGTCAGAAGTGTCACACACCCGCACACGTGGAAAACCGTGGCACGGAGACAAAAACAATTCTGTGAAATGATAAAGCTTTACGAAAAGTTACAGGAGAGTGGTCCTGCAGCAGAAGCGCTCGGCTTGTTCCCAGCGGAAGGTTTAAATAGAGCAGCTGTGATAACACTGACAAGAAGAGCCGGACCGATTAGATTATTGTAAACATGAGGTCATGTCCTCGGTAACCTTTCTTGGTCTAATATCTATCAGATCATTAAATAATCAATTATATATGCTTTTATATATGATAACAGCTAACGCGCAATGAAATGCTTTGTACGTTATTTATCAGCCAGTTGAACGTTGCAATCGATTTTCATAATACTTAGTTAATGTTTAATACATATTGTTCATTTATAAATATTATTTGGATGAGCTGCAGCTGATGTTTTTACACTGTAAAAAGTCCTCACAGAATCTAGAGAATATTTTCCAATTAACACACAACACACAAGTTATTTTTGTTTCAAGTTGATGAAACTTAAAGTTGATAGTTTTTATTTCCAGACCACCTCTCGACTTATAAACTTCTCTTCTTCTTTTAACTTGAAGTCTTTTGTTCTCAGATGGTGAGTTGGATGAATGTAATGTACAGAGTACAATCAACCCTTTCTAAAGAAACACGATTAGTATATTGACAGACTTCCCAGCATGCATTGGTTGAGAGGTAAAACTCTCCTGAGACACTTCTTTTTTATACTTTAAAGAAAACATGTGTGGAAACTTGCTGCCTGTCTCTAATACATTTTGAAGGAAGTTATGGTTCGTTTTTTCACAAAAACGGAAAAACTGCATGCTGGGAAGTCTGTCTATATACTAATCATGTTTCTTTAGAAAGAGTTGATTGTACTCTGTACATTACATTCATCCAACTCATCATCTGAGAAGAAAAGACTTCAAGTTAAAAGAAGAAGAGAAGATTATAAGTTGAGAGGTGGTCTGGAAATAAAAACTTTAAACTTTAAGTTTCATCAACTTGAAACATGTATGATAAAGGTTAGTACTGAATCAGTCTTTACTTTATCAAACTTTGACACTTTTGAACAAATTATTGCGACTTGGTTAACATAATGTCTTTGTGCAAATGCTGGAACAAAGCAGGACCAACAGGAGCAGCTGCTGCTCAAACTATTCAACCTAAATGATCTTAAATCAAATATTTAAGGCAGCAATTGAACTTAGACTTTTAAGTTGAAACAGCCGAAAATGATTTACAGTGTAAACTTTACAATTGATTTATGAACCATTTCATTGTCTCTTAACAGTGAAATCACTTAACTTAATCTTATAAGCTATACATTTACCTTTTTTGGTGATGGTGCTTATAAAGCGTTACCCATGTCAGTAAGTTTTTTTGGCAAAGAAATAAGTTTAGTACATTTAAATCAAAATTGGCCATATTTGTTACTGATCTTCTTCTTCTGTCAGAGTCCAAATTCCATCTATTTGCTGGCGCTGGTATTAGTTCCTAAGTGATTATTGGTCCTGTCAAAATGCAGAGAAATGCACAGATATATACTACAGTCTTCAAAATGTTCTCGTTGGATGGGGTTGGATGGGGTTGGATGGGGGCATGACCTCAGTACCTATGTCTAAAATCTTTGCTACGGCCCTGACTATAAACTGTCATTTTTTGTAATGAATGTCAATTACAAAGAGACAAATACACTAAAACAGGCCGCTGAGTGAGCGAAATGTCTGCAGGTCATCGATCTATTACAGCACAAGTTACATAAAAAGTTACACAACTACTTTAAAACCTCTAAATCAGTCATTTCCAACCTGCCAAACTCAAGTAAAAGTCTACAAAAATCAGTGTTGGGATGTAACTAAGAACATTTACTCAAATAAACTACTTTACTCCAGTAAAAGTTTGAGGTCAGTGTGCTGAGTATTTCCAGTTTGGGCCACTTTATCCTTCCACTCCATCATATTTAGGTTGCAAATATTGTACTTTTACTCCACTACTTTTATTTGATAACTGTAGTTACTAGTTACTTTGCAGACTGCATCCTGCCTCAGAGCCAGTGCAGCTCATTTTTTAATTAATTTATTTGATTGAATTGGATAAAAAAAAGATTCTTGATCCAGCACATCTTATCCAGTGGTCATCCAGGCCGATAATCAGCTGAATCATAATCCTGTAAATATACTTCTACTTTTGATACTGAAGTATTGGCAGGAAATATACTTACATTGTGATACATTAGTTTACTTAACAAACTTAACTACGTTATTAATAAGTTATTAATTACTTATTAATGACTTAATAACTCTTTCGACAAAGCCGGTGCAACACCAGCGGCTGCTGCAGTAAAGATCTTTGCTATTTGTTTTGGAAACGAGCAATAGAGAGACCGCAGGATGGTTCACGATGAGGTAATGTATTTATATGTGATTTTATATGTGATATGTGTGATCGGACCGAAGCACAGGTATTAATAAGAACTATATAAAAATCTTTTTGTTGATGGTCTCGTCTGCTGTTACAGCTCATTTATAATCATCAGAGGAATCAGAGACTGTTTCAGAAACACTTTAAGAGTTCCTCGTAGTCACTTTAAGTAATATTTTACAAAATATCTTCACTTTTGCTGAACTATGACTTTGGGGTGCCTTTTTCAACACTGACAAAAAAATCAAATTGCGCTCACAGTTTCAAAAGTAAAAGCTTTCATTCTGCAGTATTGGCTCCTGCATCATTACTGATGCAGTAACCTGTAAGAAACATTGTATTAATGGTCAGATGGAGCTCATTTCAACTATTATACACACCGTTGGAAGGTTTAATCTGTGTCAAGGAATCATATTTTATATAATCAGCATGTTGGAATATAAAATCTATGTAATCTGTAATGTAATCAGTAACTATAGTAGTAGTACTAGAATACAAGGTACAGTATCTACATCACATTAAGCTGTACTGTATGTTGCATGTAGTTGAGAAAGAGCTCGCTTGAAATGCTTCATACTCTGTTGTGGTTCGGTGTACTACATCCACAACAACTGGTCATTTTTCATAAACAGATCAAATGTTTTGTTCCAGATATCTTCATCTGTACAGTCACTGTTTCTGTCAGAGGAGTGTAGACGGAGTGAAAAGCACCATATTAAACCTCTGAGGGTAGTTAGGAGTAGATGTAGAACGTAGGATGAAATAGGAATTCTCAAGTAAAGCACAGCTACTTCAAAACTGTACTTACTCCAAATAAAGTATTTGAGTAAATGTACTTGGTTAACCTTCTTCCACTGACCTTTGATTTGGAGCCCCTTGAGATGAAACAGATGTTCTGATCTCTGCCACCAGCTGCAGCTGTGGGATGTTACTGCACTATTACTATTAGTAGATGTACTCAAAATGTGTTTCTTGAACAGTTTTGTGGTATTTATTGTACTAATTACTTTAATTGTGAAGCTTCATAACAACAAGATAGAAACAATGTTAAGCAGAAAAGTTGATAAAAACAAAAAAGAATAAACGTTTGCTAACAATAACATAAAGAAAAATCACAAAAAAAGTTGAATTGTTATAAATATGACCACATCTTTTAACAGCTTAGCAATTTATCTTTTAAAATATAATGAATTGTTATCGATTAAGTAAATGTTCTGGACTTTTCTATTGAATCACACAGTTTTCTACTTTAAATATATTTAAATATTACTCACTGTAAACAGTGTAGACTTAAAAGTATAGTTAGAATAAGTTGACACAGAATATACATGGTACTGTCAGACATCATGTAGTAGGTTGATTTTTCCAAACATAAAGCTTCTTAAGAGGAAGTTAAAGGAGAAATCTGGGTGTTAAAGGGTTAAAATACCCAGCAGTATATGAAATAGTTCAATTTCCACCTCAACCAACCACAACATTAAAATAATTGTACATTCTAGTGTTCCTACTTTAAGTGAAGCAAAGGAACTAAATCTTTCCTCCAGCAGCTGTGATCAATTCAACCAACATCTGTTATTTCCCTGTTTGGTCTGAATATGTTAAACGCCTGAACTCATCCACCAATTCACAATAAAGTCTAAACATATTTAGATGTTTTGTGGCAGAAATGTGTGTTATTACGTCACTTTTTGCTTTCCAATCCTTTCGAGGGTCCCAGCCAGCAGGTCAGCAACGAATGCTCTAAACAGATAAAGAAACTCACCTGAAAGATTATGTTTCATTTGAATGGACATTTAATTCAATAAAATGTGAATGCACATAGTACAGGTACAAGTAGCAGGACAGGAAATCATTAACCCCACATGCAAAATACAACACAAACAAAAATAAACATTCATTAAGGATTCATTAAACAAATATCGCCTCTGATTCGGTGTTACTGGAAGATGGCGGTGTTCTCAGCTCTCTCGCTGTCTACAGAAAGTCATACTCATATTTCAAGTGGAAGACACAGCATAACGTAACTGATGGGGAGTGCACGCAGCTAAATGTGTGTTCACACTGTGGACTGTATGTACATATTTCCTTGGTGTCGTGCTTGACTGCCCTTGCATGTTGTTTTGACAGTTAGAGGCAGGGACATGACATGACGAGGTGGACTGAGATAGCGACATAAAAAACCCCTCCTGTCACAAGACTTCTTCGCTGTTCTGCAGACATTAGATTCGACGTATCATATCGATAACAAGAAGAAGTTGCTGGAACTTGCTCTGCAGAACCAACGAGGAAAGCAGAGGGGTTTTTTTTTCGAACAGTGTGCTCTGGTCTCAGTGGGTTCAACAGTCCGAGCAGAAGCCCACAGTCCTCGGCTGCTTGAGTTCAGAAAAGATGAGACAGACAGGAGACATGTTTTCAGGTGCTCCTTGTGCCCAGTGCAGGAGTGACGCTGGTCGTTACGGCACCGCTGCTGCTGCTGCTGTTAGATTTCTTCTTTAAAAGGGTTTCCACCTCCTCCTCATCGTTGAACAAGTTCTTCCCATACCGGTCCTTCCACCAGGCCTGGTACTGGAAGGGGAGAGCGGAGGGGGAGTCATAGTGAGTCAGATGAATGAATTACCGAATCAGAGAGAGGAGGGAATTGAGGGAAAATAAACGTTTCATTTTGTGTGTCGAATGACGTCTTAGATCAACTGAAACCCCCTCCTAAGTCCCAGCACACTTCTCAGATGTCTGAAATCTAACTTTCCAAAGCCGGCCGTCAAGATATGGATGCTCACTCTACACCGAGATTGACCAGTCTTCTGATTGGTCTGAGCTTTTCTCTCAAACCGTTTTTTCCTATTCAAGCTCATCCCTCATGCCTTTTGTCACTTCTCCTGTGTGCACACATGTGTAACACTGTCCCAAAGTGTGCACTCTCACCTGCCTTTGAATGTGGACGATCAGAACAAGTTCCTTTTTGAGCATACCCTGTGATAAAGATGCCGATCTTATATCCAAAATAATGGGTTAATCGTCCCAAGGCAGCAGCAGGAAGTCTGATAATAAACCTCGTTGGTAACTTTGACAGTCAAAATACATCCACTCAAAGTGTCTGACATTACAGACCTCTACAGAGATAAATCTTTGGTTCAGGAGTAAAATCCTTTTTGTTTAACCAGTAACAGCTGCTATATCACTCTCCCCAAATCCACCACACTTCATTTGAAACAGTCATTTTATCATCTTGTAGCTGAAGGTTCTCAGTCATCCAGGTCATGGTAAATCTAGGTGCTGTATCATAGACAACTGGACTTTCCTGAAAACGTTTCATCTCTCATCCAAGAACTGAATTCTAACTAACTGGAGGGGAGTTGCAGGCTTTTAAACTCTGTGTGGGAGTGTCCTTACAGAGTCGTTAAGGACACCTGTGAGCTCTGAGTTTCAGAGTCATTAGGGCCACCTGTGGGTCGTTGACCCAACCGGCCTTCATGTGGGTTTCTAGGGCTAGGTGAGCCCAGGTGTGAATGGTTGTTAAGCTGTCTGGGGAGGGAGTCATTAGGGCATTAATTTTATCATCATAAAGCATACTTTATTCAAGTGTCACCAAAACTGTCTGAGTTTGTCTTTCAACAGTTCCAACAGCCACCAACTCTGGTTTGGTCAACATAAACCCTTAACTCACCGCGTTAGCTGTGAAAATACTGGGAGAGGAATAAGAGCGAGGTCGGACATCAGAGAAGCAGAGGGGGAAAACAGCATGTAGAGCAACAGCATTTTCACATCTAATGACCTTACTGGACTTAGCGATTGTTCGAGAAAGGGAAAATGCTTGCCAAGCTGGTTGTATTTTGTTCCTGTCAAACCGTTTGGAGCTATAAGTCAATAACACACCAAAATATTCAAACATACTGTCGGGTCCGGGTCTTAAAATACGAGAATTCCCCTTTAAAAGCCCCTCTCTGCATTATAATGTAAGCGTGCACCAGGCTGCGTCAGTACTGTCCACAGTGACATCACTGTTGGATGTGGTTGCAGGTGCTCACTTGTGACCGCGCCCAAACACATGCAGCAAAAGCCAACAACACATGTCACATAGTGTAACCCTCTTCCTCCCCCTGCTCCCTCGGCCTCTTCACTGTTAACTGACACATAGACAGGCAAAAATGCCCCCCACCACCACTTCAAAAAGAAGTAAGGGCAATGGAACGCTGGTGTTAAGTTAGTCTTTTAGCAGCTACAGCAACAGAAGAAGAGAGATACCTGTTGACAAACTGTTGACCAACAGCAATCATCACATCACACCGGTAAAATAAAGAAGACGTCGACAATGTGGTCCTGCACAGTAATACTGAAACATGGAAGGATGTTGCCTTCCACCTGCACTGACCTCCATATGTTTCTTGTGATCCCCTGTGAAACACAGTTTGGTTTGACATAATGACAATTTACTGATCCTCACTTAAAGTCAGATCAGTGTGGTGCCACTTACTTCTGTCAGTTCTGTGTTTTCAAACTCCTCCAGCTGGCGCAGGAAGCCCAGATTGGGCCCGGCGCACGGCCGAGCCGCCCGCACCGCCGCCAGGGAGTCCACCCAGCCGCGTCCCGTCACCGTCATGATGTAAGCCACCACCAGAGTCACGCTGCGGGACACTCCTGCAACACTGAGAGCGCAGAGCTTCACAGCGTGATGCTCGTTGATCACCACATATTCAGATTCTCTTATTTAGTGTACAAAGAAGTGAAACCCCTTTTTTCCTAAAGCTGTGGTTCAATGTTGATTCTGCAGGTTTGATATGTGAAAAGATGAAAGCTGATGAGATTTATGATGAAAGCATGAACCAAACTTTAGTCCTGTTTGGTGACAGTGATGTGGCTGAAAATGAAAATAGGGCTAATAAAATAAGAAGACCCGTCCAGATGAGCAAAATGCTCATTATTACAGACAGAAATCAACTAAACCTGAAAATGTGTGCTCCTGCCTTTCAACATCCTCATATGCAAATTACACCAGTTTCAGTTGCTCTCATGTACAGGATATTATGCCCTAATGTCAAAGATGTTTTTAATTTGAGATTTGTAAAAAATAGTTGGAGAGCACGACTCAGTGAACAATCAAATGCAGTCACAACAAGACATAAGAGGAGTATTTTGTTTGGAAAAATAAGAAAGAAAATCTCTGCATGTTATTTAAGATGAAGTACATTACTACAGGAAAAAAATAACTATCTAATTCTGTTTTCACTAACCAGTGGACGAGGCAGCCCTCTCCTTTCAGCCGGGACTCGTGGATAAACATGATGCTGTCTCTGAAGTACTGCGTCCTGGTAAAATGCAACACACTGAGTTAAAATGCAAATCTGTGCTGACAGAGACTTGAAAAAGATACATCTAACCACCTGCTACGAAATATAGTACTATTTTCAACACAGTATCATGGCAGTTTGTGAAGATTTGTGTAAAAAAGACATCTGTGCCAGCACCACGTTTCTTTGGCTGAATGAAACACAACATTTATGAACTATAATTCAGGGTTTGAGTTGGGTTTAAGTAACAAAAGCACTTTGGTTAATGTAAGGAAAGGATATTTTCTGTTTGTGAAACAGTCACAAAATTGAAACGACAGGATTTCCTTTGGTTAATGTCACAGAAAAATCTTGATTTTGGTTATATGTGAAAATGATTTCCATTTTTAACTTGTACTGAGTGTGACGTAAAAAATGTGATAATTTGTGCACATTTACCTGTAGATTAAAAGGGCTCTTTGTAACAATACACATGTACAGTATTAATCACTTTCTATATTATCCTTTGTGAGCAGATTGTAATATGACATGTACAATGAGAACTTCCCTGTCACTGTCGGTTGCCTGTACAAGCCTGTGGGCTATTTGCTGCTGGACTGTGGATTTCTTTGTGAAGGACTTGGGTCAGATTTTCCACATCAGTCCAGATGCAACTTTATGTACATTCTCGAGTGCCTCATTTCACTCCCTGTCTCCACTAGCAGAGAGCAACAGTTGCTAACATTTGTTTAGAAATGGAGTCCGCTGACATGAACAAACATCTGGCTTCCAGCACGACACAGATGTTCCACAGAGCTCCTTTAAATTTCGTTACTATTTCGCGAACTGCTGTGATACTGGGATGCAAATTTTGATAACAGTATCTCTTAAAACTCTTGAAATTATTCCATGTATTTACTTAATTTTACTGATGTACTGATATAGTCTGCAGTTTATTCAATCAAATATCGACTGTTGAATCTGCCCCACAACCAGCAGAAGGGGCACATTTTTGTAAAATGGTATGAACTGATGGACCATATTAATCAGTTATTAATGGGATTGTTTCCAAAATGCGATCTTTTAAAAAAAATGAATGTTAAAAGGGAATATCGTAACATACTTTCTTAAATAAAACATAATGTCTAAAAAAAAGCTACTCTACAGCTATTCTGCATGGTTAATCTCTAAAAATTAGACTCTCATTGGACTTTTGTCCCCTCTGTGCAACTACACTTGCCACAGCTCATCCGATGGTTGGTATATCAGATACTGAAGAACTGTATATATACAGTAAAAGTACTCACAGGTTCTGCTTGGAGTGGTCTGCAGCAGATATGCACAGGTACGTCATGTCCTACAGGGTGAAGGAGGGAGTATTTTTTGCATAAGAATATCTTGAATTGATAAATGTACAGCAGTTAACAAATTGTCATAAGATCTTTCATCCTGTCAGGTCATCTGGCTCTAAACCACTTCCTGTTTCTCGGTAGGTGGGACGGCCCCTGAAACCTTGTCCCTCTGACCCTGCCGGTGTGGCAGGTCATATCATAACGAAGTTCGCGCGTGTGTGTGTTTGTGTGTGCGTTTCTATACTGTGCACCTGGCAGCTGATGGTACATGCAGTGGACAGAAACTACCCCCGTCCCGTTATGACTGCACGGCTGCAAAAACCCCTGAGCCCTCTGGGACACGCTGAGCTCTGGAAGTGCTCCAGACAGGTTAGCTCGCACACACCAACCACAGAACGAACCACTCCTGCACACACACTTCAACACTAACCCTACCCTAACACTAACTGCACATATCGAAGGAGCGTGTGTTGCTCATATCATTGAAATTGTAATTGTTGACGGAAAAAGTAATGTCGTGCTAAACAGTACTTAGAAGTCTTCTTATATCTTTGCACCATCGCTCTTAAAACTCCTCATAACCATGACTCAGTGATTTGTAATATACACATCTGACTGACAGGAAGCATGCATATACTCCTGGTCTACATGCAAACTGTAGATAAGTGCTGAAATTAATTTTATTGACCTGCAAAAAGGCTCCGATTTTGTTCTGTAAAACTAAACCTGTCATTTTATCCTGCAGTATGTTAATTAGAGCCACATTCTGTACAGTAAATGTCACATCAGACCTCTGAGATTTGGTGGTTGCAAATTCTACCTTCCTCTCTCAGGATGCATCGTGCTGTCTTCCAAGAAATCAATCAGTCAACAGTTTGACTGTTAGGTATGCAAATAAACCATCCCATCTGGCCATTTGGGCTAAAAAGACCTGAGTCATCATTTACGCCACAGAGTTCAAAAAGCTGCATCATCCATATCACATCATCCTGCGATAAGGATCAAACATTTGCGCAGCGGCTGGGATGAATGAGCTGCTGGGTGGAGGGAAGTCAGACATAAAATCATTCCCAAAACCCTTTAAAAAGTTTTGGTGGTTGACCAGTTTTGGTAGCGATACTGTAATACACAAGTTGCTGTTTCTCTTCAGCGTTCAATGAAACAAACAATGATGGAGAAAGTGTAGAGAAATGTCTGAGCACTTTTCGTGCTCGCTTTCAGCAAGAAAAGATGAAAGTTCTGAAAGTGGATGCTGAAGATCAAGATTTTCAAAAACAAGTCAGACGGATGCGGAGACAGAGAATTTCACTTGAACAAAACGACGATTAAATTCCAATTTATATGGAAAATTCATTATCACTCTGAAAGGATAATAAACTTTAATCCTCCAGTAACAGACTTTGCAGTGAGAAGGTATATTCTTACATCTGATACCAAATGGAAATCAGTGAGAGCAATTTTCTACTTTCAACCTGCAGGTTCTCACAGCAGAATCACCTCTTTCTCTCCTTCTCACACTCACTTGCTCACGTACACCCGAAAAAAACACCTTTTGCCTCTCTTTCATACACAAACTGACACGTCTAAATGCAGCCATGAAAAGCCAGAAACCTTTTTTAATGTAGTTCCACTTTCAATACCTTATGGACTTCAAGCTGAGCTGAGCTAAAATCATCTTGTGGGAAAAATATCTTCTGGTGAACGGGCCTGCATCTGCATCACAGCTGCATCTGAGACTGAAAACTGCAGGCACATTTTCAGATACTGCACGATACTGAAGCATCACGGTCAGTCAGAGGACTGCTTACTTGGTAAAACCTGCGTGAATTCCAGATGAAGACAAAAGGACTTTCTATAAGAACATCTGACTTTCACACTGACTGAAGTGGTCTATTTCAAAAGCCTTTGATAAAAATGTACCTGACTTTGGTGTAAAGGATATTACTTTACACCCTTTTATCCTTTCAAGATGAAAGTACACTGACCTCATGACTCTCAGATAATAAATAGATTGTTGAGGATTACACCCTCAGAGAATTACTGCACATAGAGCTGAAATTATCAGCTGATAGAAAATTATAGGTTTAGATAAATGAGATATAAAAATAAGTTTTCTAGCACAACATGCTGAAAAGTGTTTGGTTCCAGCTTCTCAAATATTTCCTGATATGATTCAGACTAAACAATAAATCAATTAATAGGAAAATAAATCAACAATTGCATCAATTATGACAATGTATTCAGTTGTAGCCCTGATGAAGATAGAAAAAGACAGTAGCACTTCAGGTTTGCTGCTAACTTTTCACACTTTCAGAACGAGTACAAAGCAGCAGGGACACTGAGGGGGGGAACAACAGCGGTGAATTCAGGGGAAGCTGTGTACTTTGTGGGTGGTTTAATGTTGGCCAAGAGGGTCACAGAGGTCAACAGAAGACAGCTCACCTCCAGGATGGGTGCAGCTGTGTCATGGATGGACAGGATGTGGGTGATGTTGTGCTGCGCCAACAGCTCCTTGTCTCGTGCATCTGCGGATCACACAGAAAATCAAGAAATCACATATTTCTTCCCATCCAATCACAAATCACCCCATATGAGGTCTAACCTAAATTAAGCATTTTCTGCCCAACAACAGCCCCCCTCCACTGAAGTGTCCCAAGCAAATGTGGTCTTATGGCTTAAAAGTGTTGCTCTTGTTTTGAACTGAAAGAAAAACCGGAAAACCAATGTTTCTAAAAGAGTGCAGCAGCTTGGGCCAAAAGCAAGAAACAGTAATTGTTTTAATCAAATTTGTTCTTTAAAAGGAAGCCAAATGTTTTCTACCTTGGACAGATGTGTCTTCAGCTCTGTTTTCTCATGCTTTGCAAGTGTGCAGGATGCTGATGCCCCCTAAGACAAAGATGAGTGTGTAGCCACTGAACCCTCCTGCCACCCAAATCAATGAAACTAACCCCAATTTCACAGTTTGCAGAAAATAAAATAAAATAATTTTAATAATATAAATTGGAACATATTCACTGTATGTATATATATATATATATGTGTGTGTGTGTGTGTGTGTGTGTGTGTGTGTGTGTGTGTGTACATATAAATCAAAGATACTTGCAGAGGAAACACAATCTGTTTAGGCAGGTGTACTGTAAGCCAGTGACTTGAAGGTCATAAACTAAAATGATTCTTGAGTGTGTCTGTCATGAAGAAAATATTTTTATGGGGTCAAGCGGCAGACACATTGTCACACGTGGTCCCACAGACTGTCCTTCTGTTGAGCACAGACCAGTGAAAGTGCCCTACAGAGCCAACATGCAGTCACTAGAAATACATATTTGGTCAAACTGGAGTTAACACTGGAATCTAAATGATTTGGCCAGAGAAATGTATAATTTATGTTACAGATGAATGTAGAATTAGCAATAAATACAAAAAGATTTAAACAGACAGCCAACTGTCAGGTAAACCAAGAGAGCTACAACAAGCCAATGTTAGCAGGTTGGTAATTCAGTTTCATTCAAACAACAAATTCCGTTCATAGGTAAATTCAACTGTGTGGGCCAACAACAAAAACCTGGCCAATGCCAAAGCTAAGCTAAGGCTACATATGTGGTCAAAACTGAATTAAGAAAAGAGAAAAAAAGATGCTGTTTTACCATACACAATGTATAATTTCTTTATGTAAATAGACATTTTTATAATAAAATAATAAAAATCATATCTTGGTAAGTCAGTTTCATAACAAACTATGGCAGTAGTTAAATTCAAACAATATGTTCAATAAAAACTCAGCTAAACTCCTTCTAAAGCTAACGTAATTAGCTTAGCAGAGAAGCAGTAACTGCCATCTCAGCTTTTGGTGCAAATGGAATTTGTTGAAAAGCTCACACATTTGAATCTATGAGAGAGTGAATTTATTCAGGCCTACTGTCTGATTACTTTATATTTCCCTCCATTTCATGAAGACTGTCCAGTAATTATTAGCATGGCTGTCACAGGCACCATGATATTGACTTTTACATTTTTTACATTTCTATTTTTTGCCTGAAATGCCTTAACGTTCAGGCATGCTGCCCAGCCTGAAAACCTTTTAATTTGAATTTTTACTCAAGTCCACTCCTTACAGTTCCTTACACTGTATAAGTACTAACAGGTTTCTGCCTCAAAAGAAAAAAAAGAAAAAACATACTCAGCAAAATTAATAATATGAACAGTGTCAGATTTCCTATTTTGCAAAGATTCCTTGAACGTGTCATGGTAACAAAAAGTGATCCATATTTATTAAACTTGTTCCTGTATCGTCACCAATTCATGTATGCACACAAAAAACAGCCTAATCATTGCATCCGCTGCTTTGTGGAAATATGTGCAGTAGGCCTGAAGTACACAACAGGGACACCCCCACACTGCGGGGCATCCCCTCCCACACCAACCCTCATGTGGCCTTCCTCTAGCTGCTGACAGAGAGCTAAATATCAACCCCCACATGCTCACATAGAGGCAAAAAACACAGTGTAGTAGGTTTTTTTTTAACACCAAAATACACTCCTTCAATCATTCTGCTGTGCACTGTGACCTCTCCACTCTATAGAAACTGAGCTCAGTGTAGCATCTCACCACATGCACACCCATATGAGGAACTGATACTCTGCTACATTATCCTGAAAATAAATCAATTCAAATGGCAGCAAGCAGGACATCTTACCTTTAATATTTCCTAGATAAAGATCAGGCAGGACCTAAAGAAAATTATAAAAGTAGTCAAAGGAAGGACACAGAGGTTGTGAATGTACAACAAGGTAATTACAGTTTGTTTAATTGTGGAGATGTGATACTGTACCTTGTTTATTCCATTACCCATGTCAGCAAATAATCTCAAGAAAATCAACTTCAGGACACAAATTGATTTTTTTCACCAGGTTTTTAAAGCTGCTCAAGCTGTTTAGCTCCAGTCGAATCCTCTCCCCAGAAAGACAATCAATCACTGGCTGTTACTTCGTCAAACCACCCTGATGGCTTCTTTCTGTGACCCAGGATATCATAAAGGCTTTGACGCGTCCGCAGCTCATGTGCTGAGTGCCACTTGATTGAGAATATGCTGCTTGGGATGATGTAATGTGACCTTAACAGTTGAACACCCTGCTTGGATATTTATATTTAGACCAAGAGTCGGTCATGGGACTGTGGATAGGCACATACCACGCAGACAAAGATGGTTAAGGGCCAGAGGGCAGAGGAGAACAGATCCAGCAGTGAATGACGCCTGACTATCACTATCTGCTGAGACGTTACACCGTACAAGGAGCTGCTCTGAGAAAGGCTCAATTTAGATTATATTCCCAAGTTTTAAGACGAATTGCAATATTATTATTTTTTTTAATGAGCTTCTTAGTTTGACTGAACAGTTTCTGTTATTTGACATGAAAGATCTCCGGTATTTTTTGTTTTGTCTGTGCTCCTCTCGGTTGGTTTGAAGTGGGCGGGAAGAGGTTGGAAATAAAGTGATGTCACATATTTCTGTGAACCAATCAGAATTTAGCAATATTTGAAATTCGATATTTCAATATCAAAATACGATGACAGCTGCGGGGGTGTTTGCTTAAGGTGCGAGGTCATAGTCGATCAAATCTGATCCAACACAATCCTGATGAAGCCGATAGCTGGGTTTTTGAGCATTACACTAATAATATAAAACAACTTAATGTGATTTTTCCTAAATTTAATTTAGATTGTTTCATATTTTGATAATGAATATTTTATTTTATCGAGAAATACATATATTGAGATCATGTTTTCAGGGGAATTTCCTTGCACAGCCTGAAATTCAGTCACTGTCTAGTAAACAGTTTTTTCTAAATGAGCTGAATTTAATGTTAATCAATAAGTGAAAACTTTGAAAGGTCAGGGGATCACCAAAGTGAGTAGGATTCACCCCAGAGGACCATGAATATCTGAACCAAATGTCAAAATAATCAACACCATATTTGTCACAGTAATTCTCTCCAAACCAAAAGTGTTGACCTGCTGGTGGCGCTAAAGTTACAGTGAGTGGATCACCAAAGTCAGCACGATTCATCTGTAGGGGACCATGAATGTCTTCACCAAATTTCATGAAAGTCCATATAACAGTTACCAATATATTTCCATCTGAACCAAGCCAACATATCGAGAGCCACTTTGCCGACATGGCTAAAACACAAAGATATTCTCTCTGTTTAACAAATGATAATTCATTATCATAAACATTGTTTTATCAGCTTGACACTTAATTACTTTCCCTAATTTATAAGGATTTCATATGAACTATATTCTGTCTGAGAACGAAGAATCTCCTCCCATTTATTTTAAATTGGAGTTGACTCTCAGTGGACATTTGCTTGAATCGGCATCAGTCACTGCATTTCCAGTAAATTCGTCTTCATTTTCAACACATCGCTCTGAGGCGATGGGGGTATTTTTAGCCCGGTATTGTCGTATCGCCTTGTGTTCCTGTGTGTGGCACAGCTCAGACACTCTGACAAGCAGAGGAGAGTGGAGGCGTTTACAAAAAGCAGCCTACCTGCCTGCCTCAGAGAATCAGCTCTGAACAGCTCATCGCGAGTGGCAAGTCAAACCCATTGATAAACAGACACATCACAAAAAGCTGTTTTGAATAAAAGTTGTTTTAAAAAAAACACCTTTGTTAGAGCGTCGCTGTGTGTAGGTGTGTGTCTGTGTGTGTGGGAGGAGGAGGTGGGGGCTGTGTTGTACAGGCACTAAAGGAAGTGAGACGTTGATGATTAAATTGATCTTTTGAAAGAGAAAGAGAAAACTTTGACTCAGAAGATACTTACACTTACACTTTGTTACATCTATAGGTGCTACTTCTGCTACAATAAGATACTGTAACGTTCTTACAGACAGTTACTCTAACACCACATCTAAATATCATTTATCACTAATCTACTATTTCTTTGCTTTATCCGTTCATAAAAATAACTTTAAAAAAAGCCTACTGTAATCTCCCAGAGGTTAAAATATTAAAATTATGGTGACATAAAACAAAGAAAAGTAGTAGATCCTCAAATTTCAGAAGCTTGAACCAGAGAATGTTTGGTGTTTTGGCAGTCCGTCCGTCTGTTGGTTGATAAATCCATCACTGTGATCCAGAGTGAATATCTTAACAACTATTGGATTGCTATGACATTTTGCACAAATATTCATGGTCCCCAGAGGATGAAGCCTCCTGCCTTTAGTGATCCTCTGACTCTTCCTCTAGCACCACCATGAGGTTGACATTTGTGGTTGTGAGATAAATGTTTCAAAATCTATTTGAATGGATTACCATCAGATTTGGATCATCATTCATGGTCCCGTGAGGATGGACTGGTGACCCCCTCCCTCTTCATCTGGCACCATCATGAGATCAAATCTTGAATCTATCCAATACTTTGATTTATGACTGAATCCCAGCAAAATCTGTGACATTCCCATCAGCCTCAACTTTTGTGTGTAGGGCTCATCAACAAAGGTAAGCATGATGACATGAACCAGGGTGAGGAATGTTAACAGGTTCATGGTGGCATTTTTAACATTATAATTTGGCTGAGTAGAGTATTGCCGAGTGTTAAAGAGCTGCTAATAGATAGATATTTCAGTCTGAGATTATCACAGTATGATCACCATCTCCGAAAATATCCCAGTATACTGTATTACATGGTTGTTGTAGTAATAATAATAATAATAATAATAATAATAATAATAATAATAATAACAATAAAAAGTATAATAATAGAAGACTTTCTTAGGTTGGACAAACACTTTATTATAATTTCACAAAATATTATGTGCTGACAGACACAAAACATGATATAAACTTTGAAATATAGTATATCAAAAGATACATAAGATGAGATAATGAAGGACACAGAGGAAGCGCCATAGCACACTAGACACAACAGACAAATAAAATAAAAATAAATTAGAAATAATTTATATAATTTTCAAATCACTGATATGACAAAATTTAATACCTTAGATAAGAGAATGTACACGCTCTCTTAGAGAGCCACGCTGCATGTTAAATGGTGTTTTATCAGAGTTTGTTATATGTTTATAAGAGGTAAAGGAAGTTTAAACTCTGGGGTCCACCTGACTATAAAACACAGTGCTCATTTCATTTAGTCAAAGAAACTTTTTTTTTAAAATAAATATGCCAAATAAAGTAGAGCCTTATTTCACAGGTCCCATAGGTTCCTGTACAACCTTACTGTACTTACAGGGAATCTCCTGTTTGGTTTGTGTAATGGATAAACTGTCTGCTGGTGCATTTCAAATAAATAAAATTAAAATATTTGCAAGTGTAACGAAGGAGTCATCTTAACAGCTAGGCTATACATGCAAAAATGTGATCTTTGTCTGCAAGGAAACAACTGAAAACATATGAATAATAGAGCTAATTCCAATATGAACTGAATGATGAATGGATGTTTAGCTGGCTTTCTGTAACCTAACTTTACCTGCAGGGGAACTCCTGTGGAAACAAAACGTAGAAGTACAGTGTCTCATGTGTCACAGTCTTTATTTCCCCTGTTCCAAATAACAGAAACCCTTTCCTCGGAAATTGTTTAAAAAAAAACAAACAAAAAAAATTGAAGTGCTTCAGTTTCTGAAAATATATTTTTATTCATAGGTTATTTTAATACTCTATGATAACCTTGATGTGAATGCTGCCTTTCGGTTCTCCTTCGTACTTTCGCCTTCGATTGCTTTTTTTTTTTTTTTTTTGTCAACAGAGACGACGTGGAAAGTGCCAAACTGACTGCAACTTTAGGAATCCTAAAAGAAAGGGAGCAGTCCAGGTCGACATCAGACTGGATCGGTCTGTAACCACACAGAGAGGAGGCAGAGAGAGCAGCTCGCTCGGTGTGGACCGCTGAGGAATGGCGTTGTTTTTACTCGGAGGACGTTTCTTGAAATGTAGAGCTGACCTGAAAACAGCCATGACGGCGATCCAGCAGCACTGGTAACTGTTTGCACGTTAATAGTCATATTTGCACGTTTGTGTGCACATTTGTTCACATCTGGACTTTGACCACGAAGCTCTGCAGTCAAACAGGAAATGCCTGCTCTGTGTTTGTTCATGTTTTCGTCCTTTAGGCAGAGTTTCTCTGAAGGCTTGTGAGATTTCTGTCCACTAGATGGCGGAACATGTCCAGGCAGCGCACCATGAACAGGGTGCAACCAATGATACTGTTGAAATACAAAATGAGTTGGGGATATTGGGATACTATATAGTGTTTAACTTGATTGTTCATTGTGTGTTTTGAGAATATTTTTGGTCTTCAAGATAATGTGGCACGTTTCTTTTGACTTTTAGGAAATGTCCTGTTTGGTTTGTGTAGAATGGAGAAACTACATTTCCAATAAAAACAAAAATAACACAGGGCATGCAGTCAAATAATAATAATAATAATAATAATAATAATAATAATAATAATAATAATATATATATATATATATATATATATATATATATATATATATATATATATATATATATATATATATATATATATATATCAACATTAAACTGTATCAAAATGTTGATTCAAAATGTAATGAAGATAATAAAAATATGTAGTACAAATACGAACACAGCAAAGAAATATGTACAAGAAAAGACGAAACAATAGAGTACACAAACATATCAAATATGATACAATAAAACGTCATAAAACAAGAAGCACCGGATCATTCATGACTACATGACTGTTTCAGTTTGAGTTTGAAATGAACTCAGTCAAGGATGCAGTTTGAGTTCTGCAGGTGAGGAATTCCACGTTGATCCCCTGCAGAAAAAGCTGGTTGTCCAGATGAGGATGTACGTTAAAGGCACCTTACAATTCCTCTTGGTTACTCCACCTGTTACTGAGCCTGAAACTCTGAGTGCAAGAACCACAAGATCAATGAGCACCCGAGGAGCCTGATCATGTCAACATTTATAGATGTTTATGATTAGCAAATGTGATAAAATGATCAAAACTTAACATAGTTAACATCATTTCTTAACAACATCACAATGATGTGATCTTATTGGCTTTCTTTCCAAAATTGTAATCACTCAATTTTGTATCATCATGAGAGACTTGGTTTTCTACCTCAGCCAGATGGTATGTTTTTGATCATAACTGTGTTAAAATTAAAAACTTGAAGGAAAATCCTCCAGGATCTTATCCTTCAGGACATTTTTGATACAACACCTCACTCAGGCATTTTCCTGTGTTGACTTTTTAAGTTTAGGTGGCACTCTATCGGAGCTTCATGTTTATTAATGTGTTATTGGGTGTCCTTGCCGACATGTTCCAGGTCAGAAGCCCTCCTCACAGCATGTGTTATGTTCAACAGCAGGTCACAATGACCTGGAGCTGCAAACTGTGAAACCGTCACAGGTTTCAGGTGCAGAAATAAAGGACAAAATGCCATTACATGAAAAGTACAGCGGATTCCAAGCGAAATGGATCCAACAATTTCAAACATTAGGATTCAGTCAAAATTACAAGAATGTTTAAAACAGCAGCTGTCACTGAGGACTAAGGGGGTCATGTTTTCGAGCATATTTTACTTTCAATGATCAAACTTACATTTAAAGGCTGATGTAACACAAGAAAGATGCAGTATTGTCATGTTATTATTTCTTATTTGTACAGATGTACTATATAATAGTTATTAAGAATTGTTTTGTCATTTTTGGTTGTACTGTGACTGTCAAATGAAATATTTTTCACTAGACAGAGCTTTTCTATTCGTTTCCATCACTATGACCGTCACTGCCACAGTCTACCCAT